>JAZKJV010006807.1:0-621606 GCA_037367405.1 Ottelia alismoides | reverse complement strand
TATGGACTCAACTAAATCCAGATCGGGACAGTGGTGTGAACCACCACACGAGGTAATGACATATGCAATCTGCTCTGCGGTCCTCCCCCTCATGAAGATATGGATAAGGTCAATCATCGAAAATCCATGATCTGGAAATCGCCTCAAAAGATCACGTAACCTCAATCATGAATCTATCAATGGCTCCTGTGGATCAACTGAAAAATCACGAATACAAGACCACATCAACTCTGCTCTACGTTGGGGGTAAAATTTCTGCAAAATAATGATCGTAAATCTCCCCATGTAGCAATTTTCCTCCCCAATTGTCTGTGCCAACTCTTGGCTTTACTCTGAAGTGTAGATGGGAAGGTAATCGGCATCATGTCCTCAGAAGTGATATCGGAATATGATCGTGATCCACAAATATCCTAAAACCCATCAATATGTAAATAAGGTTCCTCGTACGCTTCCTACAGTAGATCAATGAACTCTAAATCCAGAACGAAGTGACTCAAATTAGAAGCGGACTGTACTTCTTGATCTGTGTACTCATCCATCGTCCCATGATAGAAGTCATCTAAAGCTCGCAACTGCACCATATGACCGCCTACGGGATGCACTCTCATCTCAGCAAGGTAATTGCCCGGGTCTCATGTTTGGTCAATCTAGTCTCCTCGGACTTCACTCACAGCATGTCCCGAATTGGAGGGTGGGTAGGGAGAAGATGGGAAATCAGACAAAGTTTCGACCTCTCAAGAGAGTGGGCAGGAATGATAGGTATGAAGTGAAGAAGCCGTAAAATTTGGCTGGATTGGAATGCGACCCATCATGAAGAGAGGGAAATGAAGGGTGGGAGGGTGGGATAGAAGAGATGGAGTGAAGGAGAGAGAAGGTGAGAGAGGGTGGGATAGAAGAGAGAGAGAGATAGAAGGGGAGAAGAAAGACAGAAGGTGATTGCCAATGATTCAAAGAATGATCGTAACTGACTCACACCAAAGACATACAAAACACAATGCAAAACCCTCAATTCACCAACTCTACACAATGTGAAGACCGTGACATTTGATCTTTTATCTTTTCAATTTTAGAGTTTAGTGATAAGACAAAGTTGTACAAACACTTAGGAGGCTTTAATAGGATTTGGGCACTACTCCTTAGTGTGTAAGCGAGCAATTAAAAACGCAAACAATGAGGGGATTGCTCTCCCAAAACAATGAAGTGATCAATTATGTTTAATTTTAGAGTTCAAATTCAATTAACAGTCCCAATTTTTAATTTTTAATTTTCTATTTTTTGAATTTTTTGTCAAAATAACGCCTACGGTTTTCTGATTTCCTCTTTGATTAATTTGAGTCGAAAACAGGGGGAGGAAGTCGAAAAACTGATGCACGGTCAAATACAATGATGCATGTAAGGATATAAAAATACGTACCTTACTCCAGCACTCTACATGCAATATGATCTGTGCATAAATTAAATACAGAATGTAAACTAAACTATATGATGCACGTGGAAATCAGCCTTAAACGAGCAACTTCTATTGATTGTGAAGAACTTTTTAATTTTTATTTTAGCAAGGTCCAATAACGTTCTATGGGAACAGATAAGCAATTAGATATTGGGCATTAGAATATTGGGATTTTATCACTTGTGCCCCTCCGAGATATCGCAATATCAGTTATGCCCCTATCTTTTTGGTAATATCAGTTGTGCCCCTCACTTCTTTCTCCGTCATCAGTTGTGCCCTTCCGTCAGATTGACCGTCAAAAAATTGAAATAACCATAGTTTACTCAAACCATGGTGTGGTTAAGAGGGGTATTATGGTCAGAATAAAATTAAATGAGGAGGAGGGTTGGGGAGGATGTGCGAGGCTGTGGAGGAGGTGCGGGCTGGCGGCAGGGGCCAGGGAAGTGCGTGGCTACGGGAGGGTCAGCTTCACGACGTTATCAAGGGGGTGGCGCTGGTTGTGCGGTCGATGGAGAGCTGGCGGTCGGTGCAGAGGTTCGGTGGAGTTGATGGGAGCCGGGCAGCGCACGTGCGCGCAGGTGACGCGGGCGCGGTGCGGAGCAGGGAGGCGGCAGTGCGGGGCAGGGGGAGGGAGGGGGAGCGGGTGGGGTGGGGGGACGCGTGCGGGGGAGGGGGTGCAGCCCAGGGGGAGGCGGAGCAGGGGGCGGCGTCGGCAAGGGGAGGAGGTGCGGGGGGAGGAGGTGTGGGGCTAGGAGGGAGGGGGGGCAGGGGGGCGACGCGTGCGGGGAGGGAAAGGGGGTGCAGCCTAGGGGAAGGGCTAGCAGGGGGCGGTGCCGGCAAGGGGAGGAGGTGCGGGGGAGGAGGGGGGAGCAAGGGGCGGCGTCGGGAGGGGAGGGGAGCTCAGGACGGAGCTGGGCGGTGCGGGGCAGGGGCGGGGGCAGAGAGGGAGGAGGAGGAGGTTGGAGGAGAGGAGGAGGAAGAGGATGGGGAAGAGGAGGAAGAAGAGGAGGATGAAGAAGAGGGTATAAAATGACCAAATAACCTTTTTTAAAAAAATTAATTCCGCTTATGTCCTCAAAGTTATCGTTCGTTTGCACTGTGGATGGACGGTCACTAACCCGAGGGGCACAAGTGATAAAATAGAAAGAAGTGAGGGGCACAACTGATATCACCAAAAAAATAGGGGCATAACTGATATTGCGATATCTCAGAGGGGCACAAATGATAAAATCCCTAGAATATTACGTCACAATCAATCAAAATTCCTACATCTAGAGGCTAAATCCACGAGAATCAAATAGCAAGTTATGGCGGTGAAATCAAAAACTCGGAAAACAACGGTGAGGTCCTCCAAGCACACCGGTGCTCGGTGAAACAGACCCCAAAAAATAGTTCAAGTCTACACGTGTTCTAAGTCCTAAATTATTACAACAATTATTGTTCTCTCAAATAAAATAAAAAAATCTTCCTCTCCTCCCTACTCTTCCTCCTATGCGGGTCCTCCAAAAAGAAACTTCAAGTCGTCCTCCAAGCAGTTCCTCGCACAAAAATCCAAGACAGAAGGTCAGATTGCAATTATAATATAGAGAGACAAATATCACAAAAATAAAAAAAGACTACAAAGCTGTGCTCCCCGGCAACGGCGCCATTCTGATGACACAGATTTCGATAGATTAAGATGGGGAAAATAATATGCAAAATATGTCATTGTTCTCAACTACTCGAATCGGTCAACGAGAAAAATATTTTTAAACCACTTAAAAGAGATAAATCAATCAAACGCAAAATGTAAGCGGTTTTCGCTATTCTTTTTACCTGGTATAGCGAGCAGGGTCGAACACAAGGAATATGATTTAAAAACTAAGTAGTCAATTTTCGAAAATGATTTTTAGTGGTTTTTATTATTTTATTATTTTTTATATTCAAAACAAGCACAAAAGATAAACAATACACAACATCACACTCTTTTTGTATTTTTCAAATTAATAAAAAATGCTCAAAAAATTAAAAAGAAAATGTTTTTAGGTTTTATATATTTTAAAATATTTTTATTATTTTTTTCAAAATTTTCTGATATTTTTGTGAATTTTTAAAAATCAAATAGTGAAAAATGCATAAAACAGTGGACAACCAAGAATATTTTACAACTTAAAAATACTTAAATACCCAATATTCTTGGAAACTATTTTTAATCTAAACTATAAAGAAATATCTACAATCAGAAAATTGAGATCAGATTTTTTTTTGTTTTTCCTACAATTTTTCACATTTTTTTAAGAATTTTTGTTTTTCGCAAATTTTTGGAGTTTTATAAACGAAAAATATACAAAAATTGGATAGAAATTAAAAGGCAAGAAAACACACCTACAGTATTTTTTTGAGAATTTTGTTGGCAAGTTTATGATTTTTTATAAATTTTCTAATTTTAGGAAGACAAAAATACACTATTTTTGATTTTTTAAAATATCAAACGTCAACAAAAACTGATGAAAAATTTATACAATGATGAAAACTATAGCAGAAACATCCACAATTTTTTTGAGAATTTTTCGAATAATAAAACCATTTATTTCAGTCAAAAGACAATGAAAACTATTGTTCTGGAAAACAGAACTTAAACGCAATTATTCAATATTTGTACATAAAAGATAATAAGAAATGAAGGTGGGGTAGAAAGTGCAATTTACCCAGTCAATGCGTGTTGCGCATGTGACAGGCATTGGTAGGGGCGTCGTTGCAATTTATGAAGGTTCTGGGGGCGTTTATGTAATTTTCTCAAAAGATATTTTTTATTCAAAACCCCTAGGGTTCTGTTCGTCTTCGTCTTCAAAATCAAAGGGGGCTTAGCAGCCACCGCCCTTTCCATGTGAAGCACGAAGCAGCGCTGAGTGGGAAGGAGCACGACGGTGGAGGGGATCGCGCGACGGTGCGCGCGGTCCTACGGAGGGCAGCGCGAACTGGAGGAGTTGGTGACCACCACCACTGGCGAGCGGTGGGCGGCTACCACGAAGGAGACGGAGGGGCGCACCGCTCTAATAGCGGTGACGCCTCCATGCGGAGGCGGAGGGCGCCGCACGCTGCAAGTGGATGGTTGAGCAGGGTCGGTGTAAGGTGGGTGCCGCCGTACCGAGGCTGCCTGGGAGGTGGTCTGCGATCTGGATGGAGGGTCGGTGGAGTGCGGCCTGGCGGTTGGCTGCGGGACTGGGCTGGTGCACGGAGAGTCGAGCCGATGGAGGCACGACGGCGGGGTCGGAAGCCGCAAGCGGAGGTGCATGCCTGGAGGGCAGCCGTGACCTGCTTCATGTTTTTTTTTATTTTTTTCTTTTTTATATGTAAACAAACAATAAATGAAAGATTTTTTTTATTTTTTTGTAAGAAAGTGTAAACATGAACGAAGAAAAGAAAAAAAATGATTGTTTTTCTATAATTTTTTAAATGAATATGCAAAACAAATATTAGAGAGATAGAAAATAATTTTTTTATCTTTTTATTTTCCTACAAAACAATGGTTAGAGAGAAAAGAAAATTAATTTTTTTATTTTTCCCGCAAAAACAAATGTCAGATAAATATGAAAAATAATTTTATGTTTTTTTATTTATATACAAAAATGGAATGTGTGAATGGCCGGCTCTCGGTTAGATGAAAGAGAGATCCGTAGCTCCGATCACCGTGCGTGACCGGATGTGGAAGATTGCGTGAGGTAGAAAAAGAAATGTAGGGATCAAGACGTGAGATGAAAAATTCGGATTTGGAGGCGGATCAAAGTGTGATGGATATTTTTGGGATTTTTAATGACTAAAAATTTAATAAAATCGAAGCTAAGATTGAACCTACGATTTATCTATGAAAAATGACAAGGAATAAAGTGGATCTCACCTCGGGGTTCGGAAATCCTGTGATGGCCTCGACGAAGGCCGACGTGCTGTCACCGGACGGCTCGGAGGCTAGGCACCCTTCCTCAACAAGACGGCTCTCGGAGATCAGTCTCCTCTCCACCAAAGGTTGATCAAGAGGAAATGAAGGAGGAGGAGCCCATTAAAAAGAGAAGACAAAAATAAAAATGGAAAGTATCTACAAATGGGGAAGGTTTTTATTGATGAAATTAATAAAAATAATTAAATTAATTAATTAATTAATTTCGAAATTTGAAATTAAATAAATTAAATAAATTAAGTAAATAATTGAAATCAATTAACCACCATAATGGTGGCCATTAAAGGTAAAGAATCAAATCTAATATACGTTGTAAGTTATTAAATCAATTAAATCAAATAAATCCAATAAATCAAATAATTGAATATTAAATTCGTAATTAAAATTAATTAATTAATTAATTAATGTGAGATATTTTGATTTTTTTGATGCTTTTCATAAAAGGAAGTTAGTTAGATACAAGTATTATGTACATATAATACAATATACATATGTAATAAGGAAATAATTATAATATCATTTTTTTAATTTTTTAGTTATATTTTTTGTTATTTTTAATGAAAATAATATTTACAATTATGTACATAAAAAAATATTAATAAATATGTACAATAAATATTGGTTAAACTGCACAAAACACCCCAGAAAATTGGCTTTTTAACCGTAACTCCAAAAATTATGAAACCACAACCATTTGAAAGATAATTTATTTTAGACTATAATGGAAGTGATTTTGATTCAATTAGAGCTCGTATGGAGCCAGAATTGGTGTTTCAATTATCGCTTTGCGGCTTTTTCTAGGTGTGATTATTGGCAATATGTACAATATTGTATTTTGTAATTATTTTTATTATTTATAACACATTTTTATTAACAAATTTTATTTACAAAAATAATTAATTTGAGGTCAAATTATGTACAAATAAAATAGTACACGTTTTATACAAATATACAAGGAATTTATGTACAAATTATTTTTGGATTTTTAACAGAAGGCCCTATCTCCATCTACTTTATTCCTGGTCGATCAGGTCAAGTCTTGACCTTCTCTTGGGGTTCGGGTCAGTCTGCATTTATTGCATAAATACCTCCTTTCATTTTCTTTTCTTCTTTATTCTTTTATTTATGTACAAAAAATGTTAAAAATGCATATTTAACAAAAGCATGCAAAATGGTATTTTATGGAATTAGTCAGTATTTACAGGTGTTTGACTAAGGAAATGAGGCTAAAATAAAAGAATAAATGCGATGAATCGTGGATTCATCAGGATCCAATCTCAAATTCTTTACCAGTAATCACCCGCAGAAGGATGGTCAGATGGAGCAGATCAATGCCTTGCTGAAAGAGTACCTTAGGCATCATGTGACGTCCAATCAGCACAATTGCGTGAGCTTACCGGATACCGTCTAATTCTTCTACAACCTGCAGCAGGCCTCCGCCACAGGCCAGAGTCTGTTCGAGATTATGATGTGTAGGCAACCCGTGACACCGCATGAAGTGGCTAAGCAGAACAGTCAAGGATGGTGCCTCGTCGCACATCGCTTTGCAATGGAGATGCAAGATTAGTGGGATGAAGTGAATGACACGTTGGCTCACGCTTAACACAGGATGAAGAAGGCAACTGACAACAGTCGTAGACTGGTCGAGTTCCAAGTTGGGGAGAAGGTGCTGTTGAGGTTTACGCCCCAGATTTGGAAGAAAACCATGAAGAAGACAATGCACAAAGGGTTCATTCCTCATTACGATGGACCTTTTGAGATAGTATGATGCGTGGGAACACTTGCCTATCAACTACGTATTCCACAGATAATGAAGCTACATCCCACCAACCCACCCCAACCCAGTAACCAAACATGCCCTTGGGGAGGGGGGCATGTAACACCCCCAACTCCCGAGGTACGGGAATAGCGTGCAATATCGGTATTGCATGCCTGTGTGGTTCGATGGCCACACAATGAAGTTCTGGAGAACTTTACCTTAGCTTATGAACAACTAATGATGGGGTTTACCGCACGAAGGTCGAAGACCGTGGGTTCCCCTTGGCACAAAATAAGTGTTCAACAACACCTTGTAGAGCTTGGCCTGCAACATCCTACGTAGGAGAAGGGTCCACTGATGACGCTGTGTGATGACATGGTGTGCTGATGAGACAGACGACATGGCATGCTGACGAAGCAGGCGATGTGGTGTCGGTTGCAGAATACGAAATGATTGCACGGAAGATGAAGAGTTAAGGTATGTGAAGAGTCATCTCGGAAGACGAAAGTTCTCTGTAGAAGACAAAGAGTCCTTGCATGCATTGTACATGTAATAATAGTGTTCCTTTGTATATCCCCGGCTTGTGTATATAAGGAGGGGTAGAGCTCGTTTGTAAACAACACACTCAGGGTGAGTTTCTTGCTATACAAAGAGGGTTCAGTGTCATTGCTCTTGTGCCATTGTGCTTGAGTGCTTCTGTTCGAGTATTCTAGCGGCATGGTTACTCGACGTGCTGGTGTACGTCTACACATAAAGGGGGAATTTCGGTTAGCTTACGAGAAGGTAATGCCGCACATGTTAGTCTCAAAAATCAAAGTTAAGATTTACCCCCGCGACAGCAGTCGAGGGGCTCCTCTCACCCATTTTTGGTATTTTTTTAAATTACACCATGTATATTCATCATTATATCTCTCTAATATGACATTCTGATTTCGTCCGAGACAGAAATTCCTATACCCTTCATCTAGAACATGTTGATAGGAGTCTCTATTTCTGACGAAATTAGAATGACATATTAGAAGAATATAGTGATGAATATATATATATATAATGGAATTTTTAAAAAAATTAAAAATATACGGAAAAATAGGGTAAGAGCACATGACCCATTGAGTAAGTCACATATATGTGTGTATTAATCAATAACATATATTAAAAGGCATCATCTGCTCCACAAGGTATTAGATTTTGGCATCTGAATTCCGAATCCCTCCTCCCCCCATCATCGGATACCCCGCCTCATGCCATCATTCCGAAAATGCCCACTACAATTTCACCAATCTCGATCGAAGAGATCTCCGTCACCGTCTCAAGGAACCCCTTCCCGGTAATTCCGCCAACCACTTCCCTTCCCTCGGCTCCGCCTCTCCAGTTGTTTCCTTCATCGTCATGACGATGTTGACGGCAACTAGAAAATGACGCTAGGGATCAACCATCCACGCCTCCATCAGCTTCTTTGTACACAACTGCATCTCCGACTCTTAGCCGATGCCCCTTTTTATTTTGAAATTTTTTATATAATAAAAGACATCAATTGCTTCCTGAGGTATTAGTTTTTGGCATTTAAATTTCAATTTTATCCTCGCGTCGGATACCCCCATCCTACCATCATTCCGGAAATGCACTGCAATTTCACCAATCTCGACCGAAGAGATCTCTGTCATCATCTTAATGAACCCATTTTCTGGTAATTCCACCAACCCCCTTCCCCTCCCTCGACTCCGCCTCTCTCGTCGTTCCCCTCATCGTCATGTCGCCGTCGACGACACCTAGAAAATGGCTAGGGTTCAATCGCCCGCACCTCCATCAGCTTCGACATGCACAACTGCATCCCCCACTCTTAGCCGATGCCCTTTTTTTGAAAAATTTTATCAATAAAAATAGCTACTGATTAAGTATTTATGCATTATTTATAGTGGTAATTATGTATTGATAAATTGATGTGATTAAAATCAATACAAAAGATATTTGACATGTTTTTACGTGAGAAATATTACAAGTAACCTCTCCATAATTCATGCATCCACTTATTTTAGTAGGAAAGCAGGGTTATTAATAAAATATGTTTTGGTAAATTCAAACTTAAAATATATGTCTACATTATTGATGAAATTTAATCAGGAAAATGGTTTCTTGATAATCATATATATTGGTAGCTTCAAAATTAAAATATCACCGTCCGCAAAAATTAGTAGTAGATTTCATTATACATAATATTAAGGTACATTCAGCTTTTCATGATCTTCACAATTTGACGCTATAAGCCATATTATAAAATATTTTGATGATTTGTTATATATTTCAATGCGGAAGATAGGAAATTTTAGCAAATAATCATATTTATATGGTTTCAATAGTTGTTGCAGATGCGAAGATAACTTCACAATGAATGATAATTTGATCATTTTAGATGCCACCGACGATATAATTTTCTACCCCGTGCAGCGCTCGGATGTGCACTAGTGCATTACAATTTTAAGACTGTGCTACACAAACATATTGGAAAAGGCTCATGTCTTGATAGGATACCTTAGACACTAAATCTGCAGGGATTCCATGCGTACATGTTGTGATAGGATACCTTCATAGTGTAGCTGATAAACTTTTTTTTTTGAAAGAAAAAAGGGCATCCACCGTGTAGGTGTGTGCCCAAAAACTTCACCTTTTATTCACCAAAATATAGTACAAAATTTATACTAGAGTCAACAAAAAAAATTCTACAGAGACCAGAACTCAGCTAGCGCCTTTGCGTGCGCCACAATACTCTCACCATAACATCGTTCCTGTTTAAAAATCACCCCATTTCTGGCCACCCATATGGCCCAGATCATTGCAATATGACACATCATCTCCTTCTCTGTTCCACTCCAATTCACGCCAATGGATTCCCAGAAACTAGAAACTCCATCTGTCGCCACCGTTGTATTCCCAAATAGGTCCCAAGAATCTATCGAGCTTCTGCATCTGAAGAACAAGTGATCTGCATCCTCGTTATCCACCTGGCATCGATGACACGTAGGATCCACCGTCTGCATGAAACGAGCCAATCTAGCCCCCGTTAGCAACCTCCCCCTTCTAAACAACCATAAAAAAACCTTCACCCGAATCGGAATTTTCCATTTCCATATCCTTCTACAATCTGCCACACAGCCTCCTGGGTCAAAAGTCGTGGGACCCTTTAGATGCATGTACGCCTTCCCAACCGAGAAGGTTCCATCACATCAACACCAATAGTCCCGCCCTATTGTGGGATCTTCCACTCTATCCAATTCCTCAAGCATCACCAGCAATTCATCCAGGCGCCCATCTGAGAGTTCGCGTCTGAACCGCGGAATAAAGGATTGACCATCCCAGACACTCGCCACAGAACAATTCGGGTCAACAGCCAAAGCCCACAGATGTGGGAATCTCGTGCCAGGAGCACCGATCTCACACCAGTCATCTACCCAAAATTTGAATCCAGCGCCATTACCAACCACCGGCCTCATGAACGGTCGGATATCCTGCACCACAGAACAAATACCTCTCCAAAAGTGCGAAGGGGCGTTCCCTACCTCCCCATGTCTCGGAAGGGAGCAGCTTGTGTTATATATTTTCCTAATCAGTGTACAAACCAAACTGTCACAATCTCCCCATATTCGCATGACCCACTTACTAAGCAGTGCCTTATTCATCTCCTCCAGACTTCGAACCCCAAGCCCGCCATCATCCTTGGATTGAGAGATCGTATTCCAGTCCACCATAGGCCACCCATTCGAATTACCAGAAGATGACCAGAAAAACCGTCTCATAATGCTCTCTATTCTCTTCCTCACCCCCACGGGCAATATCCTTGCTGACAAGAAAAAAATCGGAATCGCAGACAATACCGACCTTATTAGAACCAGTCTACCTCCTCTTGATAAGCACATAGATTTCCAACCTGCCAACTTTTGTTCCATCTTCTCTATCACGGGAAGCCAATCAGTCCTAGTCATCCTTCCTACCACCAAAGGCACACCAAGATAGCGCAAGGGTAGCTCCCTTCGTTGTGATCTTAGCCAACCTGCACACAAAGCAATCTCATCCTCAGTCATATCAAACGGCACAAATTCTGATTTTCCTCTGTTGAGTTTCAACCCAGATATTGCACCAAAAATATCAAGTACGACAGATAATCCTTTACAGCTATCCGGACCTCCCTCTGCCAGTAAGATGGTATCATCCACGTATTGAAGAATGGGCACTGAAATCTCCCCTCTAGAGTATCCTCTGCAAAACCCTCCAGACGTTGCGCGATCAACCATTATTGACAGTGCATCAGTCACAAGTATAAACAAAAGAGGTGCCAGAGGGCACCCCTGGCGAACCCCACGTTGTGGTTGGAAATAACCCCCTCTAGGTTGTCCATTCATGAGAACAGCGCAAGAAGCTGTCGTAACACATCTTTTCATCCACTAGATCCATTTGTCCGGGAAACCCCTGCGATATAGAGATGCCCACAGGAATCTCCAATCCACACTGTCATAAGCTTTGGAAAAGTCTACCTTCCACTGGACACCCTTCGTTTTGTTCCTCCTCCAGTCCGTAACAATCTCCGTGGCCATCACCACACTATCCAACAATTGTCTGCCAGGCAAGAAAGCACTCTGGACCGGAGAGATGATCTTGTTCAGAATTCCCCTCAATCTATTTGCCAACACCTTGGCCACAATTAGATAGATTGCATTGGATAATGCAATCGGACGGTAGTCTTCCACCCTTGTGACAAATTCCTTCTTAGGTAAAAGGAAGATGAATGATTTATTAGCCGTTCAAATCCATAGTTCCCTTCTGCAAATTCCAACAGCACATCCATCACCTCTGAGGCTACCAAATCCCAGAACTCTCTAAAAAAGAACACTGAGAAACCATCTGGCCCGGGGCAACCATCTGGATTCAAATCAAAAACTGCCTTACGAACCTCCTCCCTATCAAAGGGTGACGTTAACATGTCCGCGTCTAGGCTAGAAATATGTGTCGCACCCAGCCCCAGCCATCTTGTGCCACACCTTGGCGCACATCTACTCATGCTCCTGAAATATGCTGTCACTGCCGCAGCGACCTCCTCCTCGCCAGCAAATTCCTCATCTCCCACCTTGACGGAGTAGATCATGTTTCTCCTTCTTCTACCATTTGCCATCGCGTGGAAGAATCTAGTGTTTGCATCCCCCTCCTTCAACCACTTCTGGCGTGACCATTGCCTCCATTCCATTTCCCGCTTTCTATCCTCCTCTTCAATGATCTTCTGCACTAATCCACGGCTAACGAGCTCCTCTTCATCTAACTTCCTGTCATCCTCCACCAAATCAAGTCGCTCCAGTTCCCCTTGTGCCTGACTCCTCCTCTGCTCCCTATCCGCACGAGAGTCCCTCCTGAAGGCCAGCAATCTTTGACGTAAGGCCCCCAATTTTAAGGAAAATTTCGCAGTGGCCGATCCCTCCACCTCCAAGCTATTCCAAAAAGATGTCACCATACTCTTGAAACCATCTTCCATCATCCAACATCTCTCAAATCTGAAATAGGAAGTGTATCCTCTACCACTACACGTGTCCAAGCATAGAGGTGTATGATCAGACCTAGATCTGGGGCGTGAAGTGACACAAGCCAAATCAAACCTTTCCAAAGCCTCTGTAGATATAAGGAACCGGTCGATTCATGATCTTGAAGAGGCCCCACGCCACGTATACTTGCAGTTCATCGCATCAAGAACCTCCATTGCCAGTTCTTCAATAACCTCCTGAAAGCTGCCTGATCTAGGATCCTGTCCTCCCATTCCACTCGGTCTATCCTCTGAGTATAGAGTGACGTTGAAATCGCCCCCCACGATCCATGCTTCATCCGAAAATCGTGCCCTCACTGTACGTAGTTCGGTCCATAAAATCGTATTGGAGGAGGCACCTGCAGTACCATAGACTGAGGTCACCAATATCCGTGAGCGATCTCTCTTGCTGATCAACCTCACCGTGACCGAATTCACCAAAATCATATCATCCAATAGTTCAAACAAATCATCGTTCCACGCCACCACAATGCCTCCAGAACTCCCATTTGCAAGCACAGATCTGAATTCGGTGAGGTGGCTGCCCGAAACAGAACTCCATCTCACCGAATCCCAGCAATTAATCTTGGTCTCCTGTAAACAAACCACATCTACCCTCCAAGTTGTGAGTAGGGATGCGATCGCCAATCTTTTTTCCAGCTGACCCAGCCCCCTCACATTCCAAGTCAGGCATTTCATTGGTTAACCAAAGGGGATTCCCCCGCCACCAGCACCCCCACTCTCTGCGCTACTGCACGTTCGAACAGAATAATCTCCGGGGTCCCAAGATCATGCACAGGATGATATTCAATCTGTGCCTCCTTCTCATACGGAGCCCCCACTATCTGCGGCCTCCCCTCACCTCTCTCCACACTCTCAATCAGTTCAGCATCTTGCTTCCCAGAAAGCTCTTTGGCACCTTCCGATGAGCCACTTCCCTTATTTTCTAGCTCAATTACATCCCAATCTTGCACCTCTGTCTGGCGACGACGTTTCCTTGGAATGACCTCCGGGCTACTCGACTGGATCTTTGGATGCCCATTTAGTCTCCGACCCTTCACCACGCCTCTCGGTTTCAGAATCCCTTTCCCCTTCACACGTCGAGGTTCATCGGAAACCCATCTCGATGAGAGTGTTCCCTCATTTGTCTTGAGCCCTTCTTCCCTAGCCATGCCAACCACATGAGATCCCCCATCAACACGACTTGTTCTCACCAAGTCCACCACCAAGGGGATGAGTTCTCCAAAGAAAGTGGATGCAATATCCCCAACGACATGACAACGTCCGATGATAGTTGCTGCAGTGGCATCCCCGTTAGAGGCGGGGATTTGCGGAATCAACCTCATGGCATCCGTTAATGGTTGCACCTTGTCTGTAGTGCCATCAATCAAAGTAGCCCTCAGGGGATCGAACACATCCATTAAGTCTGTACTTGGAAGTTGTTTCCCACTTGTGTCTGACGTGTATGCACAAGGATGGGAACCGCCCATTTCATGCCAAGAAGGTGTCGTCAATAATTTTTGATTGGAAAGATCCAAAATTGGGAAACCCTCTCTCTCTTCAACCACGTCTGTAACCCCCACCAAATTTGCCTCCACTAATTTTGCTTTGACGCCTCTTGAGTTTCCGTTTTTGAGCGTGTCCGCTACGCTCCCCACCAACCCGGATTTCACGGTAGTCATCAATGCATCCTGTTGTTTCTAGGGATTCTACCATCATCTCTCCCGTTTGTTTGTGTTGTAGTTCGAGTCTTTGTGCTCGAGTCGGGTTGATATTGCTTTGCAGGTGGATGCCCTGGAACCACCTCATGTAGGTTGATGGGAAACTCCATTCTTCATCGCTGATCAAAGAGCATAGCATCTGATTATCGTTAACACTCGAAGGCATAACTATTGGATTCATGCAAGGAGCATCTGCATCACTTCCATCTGGAGGAGCTTCACATCAATCGCATCGAGAAACATCATCGGCGATCGCACACCTCATCAAAGATCAGGAAGCTTCGGTCCTCATCTGGAGGTTTGTAATGAGATTGAGTTCAGCACCTGGAGAATCGCATCATCTTGATCTTGAAGAATCTCACCGTCGCATGTGAAGAACAAGGTTAAGCCCCGCGCTCGCAGTTGCGCAACAATCGCTGAAGCCAACAAATCATTCTCCATTGCCTGCTTCAAAAGAGGGAAGAAAAGTGACGCTCCCCAGATCGTACAGTGGCCCTTGGATCCGATCTGATCCAAGGGCTATAACTATCTCAGAATGATTTTTTTATAATATGTATGTAATACAAAAAAGGATTGATTTCATATGATAAATTTCTAATTAAAATAACTATTTTCTTATCTTATCTTTGATTTGAATTTTTATTAGTTACACTAGTGCATACCCGTGCGCTGCACGGGTGGAACGAATTGACATTTTAGCATTTAACTGATATTTTTAAAAGGAACATGTATAACATAAGTAGGGTAAATAACTTCGTAATGAATGGTATTTATTTCATGCGAGTATACCGCGATATTATTAATCCCTTTATAATCTCTGCTAGCATATCATAGTATTCATGTAATATTGCAAACTTTTGCACCGGTTCATGCGAGCATAGCAATACCCCCACACCTATGCAATAGATACGCCTACTGAAATGAGTAGCTAACTTTTGTTCACTTTTATTTTAACGCACACATGTAAACTGTTACATCGCTATTTCATTACAGTGATTTACAAATGTTTGCTACAGTAGTTAGGGTGTGAAAGCATAGTTTGTTACAATAAAACTTCTCTAACAACATCAAAATATTTTGCTTGTATCCAAATCTTCTACCTTTCATTAACTTTGAGTTTGGTGATGTTTTCATCCTCTGTTCTGTTTCTTTTTTATTTTGATATTATTGCATCCTTGCATCCATCGTTCTTGTGTTTGCCGAGCACCACAACCCAAAGAGGGATCAATCTACGACCGATTGACATCTCCGCTCGCATTGGTGATAGCGGTTTAGTTCCTCGCAGCAACACTTCCACCTCGGAATCGTCTCCAGGGCGCAGGCCAAAGGAAAGCAGATTAACGACCTCGCCAAATCGCGACAAAGCATCACGAATAATCTCGAGCCTCCTGCATCTCAGAGGCACGCCGGCCACGCGCAGCCTCCAAATAGGGAGGTCGCCGGCTGAGCAACCATCTAAAAATCGAGGCCTTCTCCAAGTGATGCCACTCCCCCCTTCCGAAGAGATGCAGTTAACCAGTGCCCCCTTCATCACCGACTTCACGCCATCCACCGAAAGACCCCTCATGCAGATAAGATTCCCAGGCAGCCAGATCACGTCAACATTAGTGCCATCCTCCTTCGAGAGAAGTATCCTCTCGCGAAACCTCCTCAGATCCTCCACATCTCCCTCCCCCACGACCACCCCTTCCAGCGGCTCATCGACCACCGCGCCTCTAAAAATCCGACGTAGAACAGCCACCAGATCTGAATCTGAAAGGATCGCAGCCGGGTTGCTCTTCTTGACCCATGAGCCCTTCTCTGTGCACTCACGCCTCCGATGTCCTGGACGACCGCAACGGAAGCATAGTTGTTGCAATGCAGTACATGCCCTGGAAAGGTGATTCGTAGATCCGCAACGGAAGCACCATGCCCTCGCAGAGATGCGAGCTTTCGGACTCCGGTTCCTCCTCCTTGGTTCGCTCCAAGGACCATCCCCCACCAAATCCTCCATCAACGCATCCTCCGAGCTCCCTTTCGAAAACCCTCTGCCCTCGCTCTCCCCTCCGATCTCGTCGACCTTCTCCTTGCCACGCCCAGAAACATGATGTTGCCCCCCCTCATCTCTCTCCCTCTCCGGTCTCTCCCTCTCGCCCCTCATCTCTCTCTCTCCGATCTTTCCCTCTCGCCCGACAATGCCCAAAGCCATGTAGCTGATAAACTTATTTTAGAATTTACGGACAAATGATTGACAATACTCATTTAATCGTACTTTACCACCCTAATTTGCATGAATAGAATACATAATCCACATACATATGCAGAATTTGCAGAAGAAGTCAAGAGATGGACCTAGCTATATAATTCGCCCATTTGGAAAATGTAAACACTTGGAAACATGTATGCATATTTTAATAAGGAGAAAACATATATTTTGAGATTAAGAACGTCATTACGAAAAATTAGAACTAATTTTGCTGTGGAGAATTAATTACATCAGCAATTGTGTAATGAGACCATCATATATCCGACCATAAACAAAGAAACGTAAGAGTACAACAAAGGTACATCAAAAATGTAATCCAATTTTCAAATTGCAAGGCAAATTTTGGAGGAGTTTTTATCTGTTGTACTCCTATAAGATATTGTAATTTCAGTTATGCCTTCTCTTTTTTGAATTATCAATTGTGCACCTACTTTTTGTTAAATTCACAGTTCTGTCCTTCTGTTAAGATAAAGTGGAGGCATAATTGATATTACGAAAGGGCAGATATTTCAAACAAAGGAAGGAACATAACTGAAATTACAATATTTCAAAGGGGTATATAAAAACCCATTTTGAAGTAAGGGACGGTGTTATAGGCAAACCTAATAGAAGATATACAAGGAAAGGTGTCTTACATATGACACAGGCCTTATGGAACATGTTGTTGAAGAGAAACGCACAGCGTCAAACGCGATCCAATCGTGTACGGAAGTTATTTGGGTTCATTGGTTTCAACATCCAACCCCTGCTGCATAACAGAGGATCCTTACCGTGCGAATACCAGATATCGCGCTACCCGAACCCAAACCTGCAGCTGGCGACACGGCTGGTGTTGTCAGCGGCGACGCCGCTGCTCCATCGTACCCGGCCGACTTCAACTTCCGCTCCCTCCATCCCGACCCTGATGGGATGGCAACGGGCACCCCATCAGCATCGAGCCTCACGGATCGCGTGGTCATCATCAACCTAAAAGCAAAGACCGTATGTCCGAGGAATAAATATGCACGGAGGAGGTGTGGTGGTTGACGTCGACGAGAGGCCGAGTGGTGCTGTTTGGGACTCTCGGGCAGTAGTAGGAGAGGGGGCGTCATCCCCGCCCCCAGACCGTATACGTCTGAGGAGCCTCCAACTCCTCCTCGGTAGGGTGCGAGCTAAGGAAGGGAGGTGGGTTCGTGGAGAAGGGGAATCGGTTTCTGTCCAAATTCCAATATTCGCTTAGCTGATACTAAGAAAGTAACAGGCGGTAGAGCGAGCGGCAGCACAGTAAAGGATCTCCGTTCCCGACAGCAGGTGGATAAAGGGGGTTAAAGTCGGGAGAGGATATACTGCACGGGTCTGCTGTAAAATGAGACCACACTGCTCCATAAGATCGAGTGGTTCACACAGTAAAAGCTAAAAAATCGGATTTCGTGTGATCCACTTGATCTTCATCGAGCGTTGTCCTGATTTACAACAAATCTATGCACTGCAGAGAATCTAGCTAAACTTGGAATTCAGATAGAAAAAAATTGTGTGTGTGTGGGGGGGGGGGTGTGGCATATAGAATAGAAGTAATGAAATTTGCGAGTTCAATTGATAGATTCATATTTTAAGCACATCATCTTACATATCAGAGCATACATTGATGTTTTACAATTTAGCTATGATGAACGATATTTCAAATACAACTGTTATTCCAAACATAAGTAAATTCGCCAAACTCGAGTATGCAATGAACTATGGTACAAGATCCAGACCTTCTGCAGCAAGATTTCTTCAAATAGATTATTAACGAACCTTCTCCAAATGAACCATCAAATTAAAGACAAAACGTTCCTCTCTGGGAACATTCGCAATCTTCTCTGCAAATTTTTCAAACACTACGTCCATGTTCACATCTCTGAAGTGGTTCGCAAGCATCGGCTCAAGACCTGCTCGTACATACTTCGCCACAAACTTCCCGCTTACGACATCGTCAATGTCGGAATCATCCACAAAGGGATCCCAATTCAGTTTGAACGTGTCTTCCGACTTGAGAGCAAATGACCCTTCACGTTGTATCATGTCCCTCATCTCCATTAGTGAAGATTCGTAGAACGGTAAGTTGAACGTTTCCAAGCTACGCTCCTCGATGAGCCCCTAAAAGTCAAGGCATGTATATATCAATTGTGTTGTATTTCAAATACTTAAATAAAAACAGATAATCAACCTCTGAAACCATGTCGTTAAGGGCCTCTGCCAGTGCAGTAGTTAGACCACAAAATGGTCCAATTACGGAGTCTGTGGTGTCTCTACCCAAATAGAGGAGGACCATGCGTCCTCCAACTTTGAGCTCTTCGGACCTTGATCTGAGAAATCGAAAGAGATCCTTCTGAAATTGGTCCATGTAGGATTTGACGACGAGGGGAGAGCTCGTTCTCGACAAATGAATGTTTCTCTTGTTTAGTCGAGAACCTCCGTCGGTTTGAAGAGCTTGGGGCACCTGTAGTTGAGATTGAAGAAACATCTAAACAGTAAAAGCAGACATACAAAAGCCATAGTTTGCATACAATACGATGCGATTGGACTTGTGGGATTTAGAACTAAGGGAACCGATCTTCTGCTGGAGGGCAGCTAGAGAGGATCAGTACTGCAGAGTATGCTGCACTTTTTGTGGATCATCAGAGCCGTTCGATCTTTATCGAGCGGTTCACAAGAATTCCCACTTAGGTATGCGCTACAGCAGACTATCCGGATTGTAGAACTAAAACACTCTTTTCTACTTCTGATCTACATTGAGTCGTGTTTGACTTGTTAAAAAACGGATCTCTAATTGAGGAACTTTTATGATATTATTCCATGGTTGTCAAGTGCTCATTATTTTAGAACATTATAATGTTTGCAGAAAGACGGATTTATAGGTTGAGTGCACTGCAAGTAAGGCTGTCATTAAATTTAATCGAATCCCGAATAAACTACAGAGAAGATTACCTCGGAGAGAAAATGGATGCCGTAAGAAGAGTACACGATGTGGATACTGTTCTTAGGAAATATCCTCCCATAGAAGGAACCAGGAACGCCAGATACGTAAACTGGTGCAACCTTAGACTCATCCCCGTTCCTAGTTTCATCGTCATAAAGTTCTTTAAGGAACGGTGCGATCGATCTGAACAACGTGTTGAAATCGTTTCCGGGGAGATCGTTCAAGAAGAATCGAATATCCGGCAGGCATCTGTTCATCTGTTGGTAGCATGCGGATATGGCCATGACAGCGTTGCGTAGGAGCAGCAGAGTGTTGGGACCTGAAGAGCACGCCAAATCCGCAACAGCTATTTTCTCACCTAATGGGTCCATGCAGCACATCTCCCTTATTGCTGTTGTTAACACTGCCACAGATTTTAACATCCCTTCCTTCTGAATTAGAATATAGATTATTGTTAATTTTAAGGATTCGTCTTGCGCATGAGAGAGAGAGAGAGAGAGATTATGGAAGAGACCTGGACGAGGGAATTGGCAGCGTAGCTATCCTCTCCGGACCCCCCAACCATATGAACTACTTTGTCCATCTCCATGGATATCAACGTTGACTCTCTGTTGCTAGGCAGTGTTTGATTTTGTTACGGGTTCCACATTACCCTTTATATAGGATGAGGTGGCCCAAGGTTTGCGAATTCTCACTTTCTCGTGCCGATGGATTTTCCTCGAAGTAGACAGAGACCTGCTATTATAATATCTGTTGCAGGTTCTTTATGGCAGCAATGGATATGAGATTTTAAGTATATTTTTGTACGAAGAGCAGAATTGAAAGCATTAAGATATATTGGATTCTAAGTATGATAATTTTGTTCTACTATTTACTAATAGTACTAGACAGAGAAATGATTTTCAAATACAAAAATTAAACGATTTCTTGCTTGTCACGAGGGATTTGAAACATGATGTATATTTTTATATAGCACAGATTTGTATATATTTGTAAAAGAAGCTGGCAAGATGTCTTATATTTACAACACTGGTTTGAACTGCTATATTTATTATATGAACTTGAAAATGCTACATACTTATAATATGAGTTTAAATAAGCTATATAATTATAGCATATTTTATATGATATTCATGTTATTTCGTTATTTCCTGCTACATTTGATATTTGTAACCCCTGACAAATCCTCATATGCCTCATGTTATTTTTCTTCATGGTGTGGGAGGATCCAGTGTGATGTTTTACGTCCTTTCTGACATTTGAAGCAAGAGATGAGATAATGAAGTGAACATGTTTATCTCCACATTATTACCACATAGCTGTCACATGGGATTTTGATAGATCTTTAAGTATATACTATATACTATATGGGTAAAATGGGGTTGTCCCCTTGGGGGAGCTAGTTTGTCTCCTCCCGTCTCATTTTTTTCCCTCTTTTTTATTTTTTTGGAAAAAAACTTTCATGGAAAATCAACACTATATCCATATATTATATCATTTATGTTTCGTGCGAAACAGAAACTCCTATGGCATCCATCCAGACAATCATTTTTTAGCAGTCGCAGAATTATTAAAATCAACTTTATCTAAATGGGGGCCGTAGGAGTCAATGTTTCACATGAAATTTGAATGACATAATATAGAGATATAATTATGAAAATTCACAGAAACATTTTCAAAAAAAATAAACACGGAAAACATTGGACGGAGAAGTCAAGTTAGTTTCTCACGGAGACAGCCCATTTTACCCATATTATATGTCAATAGTTACATATGTAGTATACGCACACAATAATATGCCAAAAATTTATGCAAATCTCAAGTTGATGTTGAAGTGGTACTCATGTAGAAAGACAAACATGTCATGCCATTCTTCTATCACCTGCTACACATGTCACAAAAGAACAGGATTCCTGTAACCAGTAGTGAGGAAATAGAAGACGGATCCTCTGCTCTAATACAGAACCTGCTGTATTACAGCATAGAATCATACATATCAAGCTTTGGGGGCATGTTGAGATGATGTTACAAGTGAGGTGAATGCTTTAGGGAAAAGACGATGAAATCCATTAAGCACAAGATGACCTATCTAGACCTAGAGTGATAATATAAAGTTGCGCTCACTGATTAATGAGAAAAAAAACCAAAGAGTAACCCCCCAAATAGGGGTTGTGATTACTGGACTTTTTTGTTTTGGAATAAGTAAAGCAGCAATTTGAACCACGTTACTTGTATTTGCACTAATGCCATGTATAATTTGAAAATCATGGGAAAATATAACAGAAATGCTAACGAAATTCTGTGACAAAATTTCGTGGTCATAATTAGGGCTGCTAATCGAATCGAACTGTAATGAACGAACCTATGTTCGAGTTTGGTTCGATAAAGAAGTTCGAAAGTTCGAGTTCGAGTTCGATTCGATAAATGTTCGATAGGCTATGTTTGAGTTCGAGTTTGTTTAGAAAACAGACGTTCGAGTTCGGTTCGATAATAGTTCATTAACAATTTAACTTAACTAAAACTTGTTTATATGATTAAGTTCGAAACTGGACTTCGATAACAAGGCTCAATAAGCAATAAAAATAAGAAATTATACAAATTACTGTGGCACAAAGTCCAATAAATACCACAATTTATTTAACCTTGAAATTTATCATGTATATAAATACGAAGTTACACATACAATTACATACATATATACACATATCAAACTCGAACTTTATCGAACGAACATATGTTATGTTCATGTTCGATTCGTTAAGCTATCGAACTAAAATTTAAAGTTCATGTTCAGTTGGTTCAGAAACGAATAAACATTTTTCGAACTATTATCGAATGAACTATAATCGAATATGAACATGTTCAGTTCGATTAGCAGCTCTAGTTATAATATCAAGCAAGCATAAAAATCTAGCCAACCATCGTACGAAAAATACTAGATTTTTCTCTCTTAGTGGTTTTATTTTTGTTAATACCATGTACATATTATATTTTATTATAATTAGGTTGCATAATAGGTACATCAGTATTTTTTGTGGATTTTGGGATTACAATATCCATAAGGTACAAAATGTCCATGGTTTTACACTAGTGTAATTAACATACATAATTTTGAAATGATTTTATATCTTTTTATTGAAATGTTTTTATTATTTTTTCTTTTTTAGATAAAAATAGATGATCAAGAGTAACTCTATGTCCCGGATCTAAATTAATCTCCAATGTTACGAGCGGAGCATCATCTCCTCTAAAACCATAAAACTTTAGAATCTCGAGTGATCTCTTATCACGTGACATAATGTCGATGTGACAACCTAGTGGCATGGCAAGCACTAGTTCTAGAGTAGGCCACTTCTCCAACAAATGAGAATAAGCCACTTCTCCAATCGACGGAGAGTCCATAATTGGAGCTTAATTCTCGCTCAACTACATGTCAGTTCGTCGAGGATGGATCGTCTGCTATAATACAACAAGTCTTGTATTACAGTAGACCATCCGATGGAGATCAGACGACCTTCATAGGGGGTCGGGGATAGTGGGTCCCCTATGAAGGCCGTCCGATCTCCATCAGATGGTTTGTTGTAATACAACACATGATGTATTACAACAGAGGATCCTTTGCAGTTCGCCACCTTTTGTTCTTTAGTTTTGTACTTTACGGATTCGGATTGTCTGCTGCAAGTAAATTACAACAGACTTTGTTGCAGCGGATTGGATGCGTGACACGTGTGAGGAGGGCATCCAACGGTTGGGGCACTACCCTAAATTGAAACCCCCCCAAACCCTCCCTCCTCTCCTCACCTGACTGATGAAACTCATTTTTATCACATTAATAATTGTCTTTAGCGCAATATAGGCGGTGAAAATGATTCAGCAAAAACCACACTTTCGAATGTGTGGAAGTTATTTTACTTAGCAAGTCGACCAAGTCGAACATAGGGACACGAGCATCTTCGTCTATTTATCAAATTTTATTATTTAATTAATGAGTGGGTATTTTCTAAACATAAGTCTTTATGCAAATGCAAAATGATATGCAAGATGACATGCAGATAAGATGATGCAGGAACAAAGTAAAATGATGCATGCAATTTTTATTGGATTTTCAAGATGCAATTAAAGATGATGCATGCACACAATTAATGTGATGCAAATAAGTATGCAAGATAGAATCTACAAATATGCTTGAATTAGCAAATTGTTGAGCAATGGAATAAGGATAAATTTCAAGTTCAAATTGTGCAACAATGATAAGTAATGGCATTTAAAATAAAAAGTAAGAGACACTGAGCATATAAAAATATAGCCTTTTTATTTCAGTGTCAAAACATGAAATTTATTTATACCATTGGAAAGAGCATAAAATTAACAACACAATGAAAATGAAAATACAATTTGGAGTCAAAATGCTCAAGATAGGAATAAAACAGTGCTAGAGGCATAATTGTAGTAAAATGCATAAAAATAAAGATAAATATTACAAATAGTCTCCGGAGGGACCTATTTGCAATTAGCAAAAATTGGTTGGGCCCCTATGCAAATTTCCCTTTGTGTGTAGGGGCCTTTTTGTAATTGTGATAAAACAGTGGTATGTCTTTACAAAATGTCCAGACGCACACGTAAGGCACACGTGTCTGGACCTCTTTGTAAATTGGAGGATGATAAAAGGTATCTCTGTAATTTGCCCAGCCGGGGGCTAGGCTCGGACGAGCAGCAACTTCGGATGTACGCGTGGCTACTTGGTGTGGTTCGAGTGAGGTTCGGTCCTCGCGAATCTTGGTGCCTCGGACATTGGCACGTGGCACTTCTCGCGCCGTTGGATGGGCGTCGGAAGGCGTCATCCCACGACACTTGTATCATCTGGTAGCTCCCCCTCTGCCACACGAGTAGCGACACAAATTGAGCTCCGACGACGTCGTCTTCGCTCCTCCTTGCTCCTCCGCGACTGATGATGATCCGAGGAGTGTCATGGAAGCTCCACGATGAAGCTGGTGTTGAGGTGGAGAGGAGGGACCCTCATGATTGGGTTGTCGATGACGGGTTGTCGGAGATGAAACACGAGATCAGAGAGGAAGTTCGAGCTCTGATCATTGACCTGCAAAAGGGGTTAGTGGGATAGCCAAGGAGTGGTGTATGCGTTGTGAGATGAATGGAGGTCCAGTGGAGGCAGAAGAGTGGGGGACCTGGGCTTCATCTCTGGCAGACCGGAGATGAAATGGGGTGAGGTGGTCGGAGCTCTGGAGAAGGGAAGGGGGCGAGCGGAGTGTTTGGCGAAGGTGTTGGTGGTGTCGCGGAGTTAGGAAAATGGTTATTTGATGGCGATGATGTCGGAGGCGACGATAAAAATAGAAGAAAAACAAAGGGAAAGAAGGGAAGAACAGATACCTTGATCAAAACAAGGAAATTGGTGGAGGATGCAGCTTGTGCTAAGTGGCGAAGGACGCTCCGATCTTTGCTCAACTTGCTCAGCCACAGCGAGGGGCTCAACAGCGACTAGGTCATCGAAACTCGACCGTGTCAGCTGAGGGCCAACACCTGGCCAGAGGCACCATTATGGCCCCTCATCCGACCTCCGTTTGTCACATGGAGCCAGAAAGGGGCTAGGGCTTAGGTGTTGTAGTGGTGGATGAGGGGGAAGTGCGGTGGGGGTAGGTGTTATATTGGATGGAGCTGGAGGGTAGTGTAAAGCCTTGAACTTGGCATATCTCAGATCCTATATAATAAGATCCAGCTCATCAAGAGAAAACCAACGGAATTTTTTTCGTGTGAATCAGGCTTCGTTTCGATTTGGTATGATTTTTCGAAGAAAGAGAAGTAAGGAGGGTTAAGAAGTCATTAACCCATAATGATTGTCATTAAGATGAATTAAGTGTGATTAAAAAAACTAATGATGGTTTGAAAACCGCTAATGATCATTAGCAACACTAATCAATAGTTAGCAAAAGATAAGCGTAAACCGTGAAAGTTAAATCGCGATTAGTGAAAGTTAATCATG
The DNA here is from genome assembly GCA_037367405.1 of Ottelia alismoides. Classification (NCBI taxonomy): domain Eukaryota; kingdom Viridiplantae; phylum Streptophyta; class Magnoliopsida; order Alismatales; family Hydrocharitaceae; genus Ottelia; species Ottelia alismoides. Next base: position 596,001 of record JAZKJV010006807.1, on the reverse strand, counting down.
ATTAGTATTAATTAAGCGTCATTAGCGAAACTAGAATCATCTGGAATGTTCTAACTTAAGCCCCAAGTTTGGGATAGGTTTTGGCCAAAACCATGGGCCAAAACCATGGGCTGCTAAACCATGGTTAAGGTCTAAACCATGGTTTTATAACCAGGATTAGTGGTTTTCCGGAGCCTATAAATAGACCCCCTACCCATTCATTCTCTACGATTTCCACTACCACCACCACCCCAAGGGCTAGGATCGAGAGGACAGGAGGAGGAGTGGGAGGCGAGGGAGGAGCGCTAGCGAAGCGCTGCCGGGAGAACGAGGAGGAGAAATGTATGATCATCTCTTAGTTTGTTTCGTAAGCTAAGATTTCAATTCATTCTCTTTTCTTCCAAGCTTTGTTCTTGATTCATCTTTCTTTCCGATTCATTTTTTGTTGTGGTTCAAGGAGAAATCTGTCTAACACTCTACTTAGGTGCGGGCGGCTATGCACGTCAGTGAACCCTGTGATTCGTCACACATTCACTCATCTAAGACGCGTGGTGTCTACTAATTCTCCATCGCTTATGTTTCTATTCTTTCAATTATGCTTTTACTGTTATTTTGATGGAGAAATCTGTGTAATACCCTGCTTAGGGGCGGGCGGCTATGCACGTCAGTGAACCCTGTGATTCGTCACACATTCACTCACCTAAGATGCGTGGTGTCTACCGATTCTTCATCTCTTGTTGTTTGAGTATATTCTTTCAGTTTTACTTTTGTTTTCCTCACGATTGATTTTATAGAGGAAATTCTTTTCATTTTTATTTTGAAATATGTCCCGATATAAGGGGAAACTCTGCCGAAATTTTCCGAAAAATATGTCCCGATATAAGGGGAAACTCTGTCGAAATTTTCCGAGTCTGCCGAAATTTTCCTAGAAATATCATCCCGTATAAGGGGAAGCTCTGCTGAAATTTCAAGAGAAAATATGTTCTTGGCGTTCTTCGTGTTCTTCGCGTCCTTCATGTTCTTCGTTCGTTCTTCACGTTCTTGACACGTTTTTAGCATTTTTGATACGAAAATGAAACTATCTTTTCAAGAGCCCTAAAACATCCTTTCTAAAAATGAAACACGATAAAGCCTTGCATACACGAGAGAGAGCTCGATTAGGTAACGAAATCCTTCCTTTTGCTATTGGGTTTTCAAACGAGATTATTGAAATTCTTGATTTTATGTTATGTGCTATAAACAACCCTAATTTTGGCTATTTTTGATAAGGTCTGAACAGTTGCTTGGTGATTCCCACTAAAATAAGGTTTAAGCATCAAAATGATGTGGTGGCTTTTAAAGTTAAGGTTTGGGAGTTAAAATAGGCATAAATACGAGTGCATATGCATATTGAATAATATATATGTGAGTCTATACTAAGTATTGCTGATTATGCAAATCGAAGATTTAACGAAAGAATTACATCATGGGAATTGATGTGGTTTGAGTTAGATCCTGAAAAGGATCATGTGTCGCGTTAAGGATGACTGAGAGTAGAACTACAGGTCGGGCATGCAACCTGTAGGTTTGTCGGAAGGAACCCGTATTGGCGTTTCCCTATCTAGGCGGTACATGGTTGCCCTGTTATGATAAGTGCGCACGAAATGAATGTTTTGCAACGCGTGGTACCGGGAGCCAATATCTTCGGGTTGAACGACGGAAGATGTGGTCATGCCATGTAGAGGCACGGGTGGTTCAATAGCGGCTGGGTCACGATAGTATGTATTTAAAGCCGCTAGGTTATTTGATGAAATGTCAACCTGAGGTTTTAAGCAACCGAGTCCTCGAGGACGATGTGCTCATTTGTTTTCCGGGCTGAGGGTTTGAGACCCTGTTTAATAAAATAAAAGAAAATTGTCAGGGTAGTATTGATTGGTTGAGGCAACGTGCGGCGGCATAAGCTTACCAAGATCAACGGAATCTCCAATCCCGAATTGTCCACAACTTTGGAGTCCTTGTAATGGTGAGATAATTCCCTGGACTAATCCCTGACGTGGAATAGAAAGGAATATGACTTAAATTAGTGAGAAGAAATGAAACTTTTTGTGATAACAAGTTTTGAAAAATTACCCATTTGTTTGCTTTTCCCTTCTTCGTTACTTAGCATTCGCTAATTTTTATCCTATTATTTATGGAAAACCCAACAGGTATCGGCGAGCCAACACAAGAACCTTAGTAGACATCCAGCCAGCCACAGTAGCTTTACTTTATAAGGTAGTTAGTAATCTTTTGTATATTTTCCTTTCAAGCTGATGTACATGTAAATGGTTATAGTGGGACAATGTATCATCTGAATTTCATTTTGTGAATGGAAAAGTGTTGAAATACTTTCTTCTGAATATACTTTATTTGTAGTCTGTTTCTGAATGTTAGTTGTGATTGCTGAATAAATTATTGTTGAGTAACCAGATCTGGTTATGGGAGGATCCGACGACCCGGAATTGGGGTCTCGACAGATTAGTAATTAACAACTATGAGAGGTATTCAGAAAACTAATGTTGTATTAAGATCCTTTGATCTTAATAAATGACTATAGTACCATTCACAAGTCATTGTCCCTTATGTACATCATGCTAAGACATATAGGATCTGACCTTTGACCTTGACTCAACCCAGGATCATGGCAGACCAAGATGTATCTAGACAATTAGTAGCTATGATGGTAATGCTCGAAGACATGGGGCAAAGGCAACAAGCATTGGAGGAGAGGCTCAATGCACAAGCTGAGAGACCCGAGGCTTCTAAGCCTGCGGATGCTAGGATGGAAGGTTCTGTCCATCTTTCTGAGGAAGAATCTAGTTACCATCCTTCAACTGAGTCTGCTCCTACCCCGATTGAAGGAGCAATGGAGAAGGCCCTTCTTAAACACCAAACATTACTAGATAATTACCGAAAGGGAAAAATTCCTCGATTCAAAGGTGTAGAGACACATGCCGAGCCTGAGTTATGGCTCGATGACGTTACTAGGATGTTGAGGACAATCCATGCACCGGTTGACAACTGGGTGCACTTTGCTGATTACTCCCTAGCAGATTACGCACGACGATGGTGGAGAGCAATTTCCAAGAAATTAGAAGATCCTGTTCCATGGGATATCTCTGAAGAGAGGTTCCGAGCTCACTTCTGTCCCTCTCATTGGGAAGAATTAAAGAGGAGAGAGTTGGCTTCTCTGAATCAGGGTTCTAAGACCGTACGAGATTATCATATACACTTTACTGAGCTACTACATTACTCACCAGCTCTAGAAGCTTCACCACAAGAGTGTCTTACCAAATTCGTTAGCGGTATTCAGGGAGATCTACGAGAAAAGCTTGCTGGTTTTAGAGCTACAACCGTAGATGAAGCAATGGACATCGCCTCTCGTCTTGAGATGGAGAGGGATGAAAACCACCAAAGAAGAAGTTTTCACTTTAATGGTGGACCATCCAAAAGTAAGGCACATTATAACTGAAGAGATCGTCGCTATCATCCAGCCGGTTCCAATATAAGCTCACCACAGACCTTGGGTCAGGAATTATCAGGAAGAGGGGGTTTCTCTAGACCTCCACTATACCCCCGTAACTCAGCACCAGGAACTAGTACCTCTGTGGTTGGGTCTTCATCTCAGACAAGAACATGTGCATGTTATCACTGTCATCAAGAAGGTAACATTAGGAAAGATTGTCCGCAGTTGAGAGGCTCAGGGTTTAAACCAACTTCGATTAACAGTATAACATCCACCCCAAGCAATGGAGCAACACGCGGAGGAAGACATGGTAGAGTTCGTGGCTCACAAGGAATATCTCCTACACAACAGCCACCACAAAGCGTTGCGGGTTCTAGCTTGCCTATTCCTAATGTCCAGCTCAATGCAATTACTGAAGAACAAGCCTACAATTCAGGCACAATCTCGAAGAAAATTCAAAAAGAAAGAGTAGGAATCTGAATTAGAAAAAGATCAAAACATGAAAGTTGTAGATCTCGATGAGATCTACAAGTTTCATGTTGGTCAAAAATCCAAAAGAAGTCATTTGTACAAATATGAATTTTGCAAGCATTTTTAATGGGTAAAAAGATTGTGTTTTGATATTTTTGTATTTTTAGTTCTTTTCAAAGCCAATATATATATATATATATAATTAGCCTAATTTTTAGGGGTTTTTAAAAATAAAGAAAATAAGGAAAAATTGATGGTATTAAATACAATAAATTAGGGTCAAAATATATACAAAAAATATGTTAATTAAAGGTATTGGTTTTATTTGCCAAACATGTGAAATTAATGAAGATTTCTCATGATGCTCTTATTAATCGAGGATAGAAATAAAGAATAATGATGATCCAACGTGGATTCATCACTGACGCCTCCCCTCCCCCCAATGAGATCTGCCCTAGGACCCTCCCTCGAAACCCTCCTCAGCGCGTTGCTTCTCCCCTAATGCCTCCCTTCCCAGTGCGCACACTACTCGATGCGCTCGCTCCTCTCCTGACACTCTCCCTCATCGGTACGCCTCCCTCCTCCCCCCACGACCCCTCGCCATCTTTTTCCGAGTTTCTATTGAGATTTGGAAACAATCCCTTTTTCTGAGTTTCTGTTGAGATTTGGAAACAATCTCTTTTTCCGTAGTTGAGTCACTACAAGAAAATATTGTTTTTACGACCACAATGTTGCTACTACGGTCGGTGGTAATGTAGTCGCAAACTATATTGCCACTATTTTGCGATTACCATACTACCACATTGTAGTAGCTATATTCTAATACGAATGCTGCGACTATATATAGACACGCTTTTAGTAGTAACTATATGTGACCACGTTACTACCACGCTGTCGTCGCAACATAGTCGCAAATTTTTGGGTGAATTTTTTTGCCAAATATTTTCCTTGCCGCCTTCCCCCCCCCCCAAATCCTATACCCTTTCTCACGCACACCCCCTTCCGCCGAAACGCCCCCTCCCTCCATCCCTAGCCATCTCCCGCCCATGACCTCTCTCTTCTCCACCACCCCTCCCCCCAAATAGAAGCCCTCAACCCCTCCCTCTCGCACGGCCCCCTTCCTATCGTGCACCCCTCCCTCTAGCCTAGCCGCCACGCAACCAATGTGAAGGCCTCCCTACGGCAAGCCCTCCCTACGACAGGCCCTCTGCCGCTCTCCACGGCCTCCTAGTTGTGTCTTGTCCTCGTCTTCTTCGGACATGTGATCCAACTTCTCCGATGATGTGCATCCTTCAATTTTATGAAATGTTCTGCTCATGCAATAGTCAATTTTTAATTACGAGTATAATGAAGAGCATTGATAGCTTAACACAAATAGCACGTGTTAGGTCTCACGAACTCCATTATTTTGGTACTAGTATGTGTATTAGGTTACAGATATTGAAAAAAAGAAAGGAAAATCGTTAAGATTGATGTTCTAGGGATAAGATGACTATTAAGGTGACGCGTATAGAGACCAAAAAATGCGTAGAAATGGATGATTTCTACGACCACGCTATCCCAGACGCTTGATTTTGTTGCAAAAACTCAAGGACAACAAACGTGGAGAACTTGGTCTGATACACGAGGCTTGTTGAAAAAATTTTCGCAGCGAGACCCCGTCTTGTTGGGGTATGGTACGGCAGGAGGGGAGCATACAAGGTTCTTCAGCTTAGCTATATGGTTAGGATTCGAGAGATATCAATAGTGTCAAGTTTTAAATGATCTGTCATGTTATCTGTGTAGATTTGACCCATATGTAATATTTGTGAATAGGATTAGAAGTAAGAAATGTATTTTTGCAAAAAAAATATCCGAGGCCTAGTGAAGTAATTAACTATCCATTCAGATGTTTTGAGTTATCTAGAAGAAATTGCACATATATGATACAAGGACCTTTCTCTTAATATAATATGACTTTGTATCCTATAAAGTATAGGATATGGACAACAAATGCATAGTTGTCCTGTGCAGAAATAATATAACAATGACCGCAAACAAGGTCATCAATATCATAATTTTGTATACACAATATTGCTAATGTTAGTTGATCAAATCGTCATGCTTGATGGGACGGACTGAATGCGATTATATTGTATACCTAATTTAGGAGGCATATTTGTTTAGATGTGAGTATATTCTCGAATAGAGGAAAATATTTTGTGCTATCAAACCATGTTTCTAATCACCTATTATAGATGCATTGTAGGTAGAACAATGGACGCGGCAAGGGATTGGATGTACAATCACTTGGTGAATGGATCTATTTGCATGCCATTTCTCCTAGGTATAGAAGGATTTCTTAATTTTGCATATGCCTAAGGAGATAAAATAGTTGATGTAGATTGGAAGATAATTAGTCCGTGTATGCAATGCAAATTGATGAAGAAACAAGCTAGAGACATTGTGGCAGGACACTTGTGCACGAAGGGTTTTGTCGATGATTGCACATCTTGGTATGCGCATGGAGAGACACACACTACTTACAAAGAGAGGTCTCAGACTCCTGACAAACCTTTTGTTGAGATGGTGATGGATGCATCATGTTTAAATTTTGACCCTTCTACGGAGGGTTGTGATGAAGAAGAAATCCATGAGGAATCTAAAGACTTTCTTGATCTCTTACAGAAGGCAGAGTAACCATTATGGGAAGGTTGCAAGACATTTTCACTCCTATCAGCTGTTACAGAGTTGTTGATGATAAAAGCTGAATATAATATGACTGACATTAGTTTCAATGCATGATTTAGATCATAAAAAGAATGCTTCCAGAGGACAGTGTTTTCCAGGATCCTACTACAAGATTAAAACAATGATGAGTACACTTGGCTTATCATCAAAGTTAATTGATGCTTGTCCTAACCATCACATTTTATATTATGGAGATGAATATAAGAATATGACTGACTATCCAGATTATGGAGAACCTCGATTCAAACCCAATATAAATCAAATGTTCCATAGAAGATGCTTCATTATTTTCCTATAGCACCACGTTTACAGAGGCTATATTGTTGCAAAGAAACAACTAGGGATATGACTTGGCATGCAGATCATGCACGCGATATTATATGGAATATCCATCTGATTCAAATTGTTGGCGCACTTTGATGGATTCATCCTCCGTCTTTTACATGGATAAGAGGAATGTTGTAATTGACTTGTCCACTGATGGGTTTAATCCACAAGGTCGGGGGAAAGATTACTCATGCTGGCCAGTTATTATTACACCATAGGACCTTCCACCATGGTTTGTGTACGGTGTGGATTGCGAAGATTACTCATGTTGGAAGTGCGGTGTGGACTGTGAAGGCTTCGAGGAAGAGGAGGGCCAGCCACTGGAGTTGGGAGCACGGGCTGAGATGCCCGTCTGGAGCCAGGTAGAACACGAGGCGGAGGGGCGATGCTTTCTGGTTGAACGTAAATGGAGTTCGTGCGAAGGTGGAAGATGGAGGTGGACGAAGATGGATGTTGGCGGGGTGGTATACAGTGGATGACGGACTGGAGTCATTGGGTTGACGGAGCTGGGTGGAGGTATGTCGATGAAGGTGAACTGTGGTGTCGGAGGCTCAACAGCAGGGACCGGAGCTGCTGCAGCTGGCGGGGTTTGACCGCGCTACAACGAGCCACACAGGGCTCGGTTCTCGCCGGAGGGAGGTACTAAACGGTGCTGTCACCGCCGTGAGTTCCTCCTGTGGTGCAGTCGGCAGATAAAGGGGAAGCGAGGAGGTGCATTCTCTTTTTAGGGCTCGAAGGGGTAATCAGATATGGAAAGTGTGTGATTTGATGATATCGGACGAGGGACGATTGGGTCGAGGAAGATCTGCTTGATGAGGGTATCGGAGAGGGATTCACGGTGGTGATATTGATCATAGATGGAAGGGGATTGAGGGTGAGATGGAAGAGGAAGGTGGGGGAGAGATGAGATACGCGGCGGACGACAACGCGATTCACAGAGGATGAGATCTCAGAGGCACCTGCGCGATGGAGATTGCGGAGGGTGGCGGAACAATTGGGAAAGCGGAAAGAGGGTGAAGCGCAGCGGCCGTCCGATCGGCCTAGATCGACCGGTCTGCGTGGCAGCGAGAGGAGGGGCAGGTGGAGCACATGCAGGGCACTTGCGTAGGAGACACGTGCTCCGCACATGCGAGGCTTTTATTTTATTTTATTTTTATAAAAACAAAAATAAATAAGGCAAAAAACGGGTCAACCCCAGAAAATTCGAAGAACTAAATAAAAATATAACTCAAAAAGAAATAGTAAACGACCTCGGATCAAAAAATTTTCTTCATGAAAGTTGCTCGTCTCGTTGAGATCTACAACTTTCATGAAGAGACCAAAACAAAAACGATCATTTGTGCAAAGTGATATTTTTGGGTATCACATGTACATAGAATACCTTGATTTTTGGGTTTTATAAATCTTTTTTATCATTTTTAAACTAGATAAAAATACGGAAAAAATATGATAAAATCAAAGACAAATATTTACGCCTTAATCTATTTTTTTTATTTTTAACAATTAAGAAAAGAAGAAATAAAATAAAACATGAAAATTATAATTTTTGTACAGACAATTAGTGAAGAATCAGACTCAATTAGTTTCTTTGATTTCATGCTCAATTTGGATTTGGATTTTTGCGCATTTTAATAAAACTTTTATCAAAGAAACAAATGAAAAAGAAATAAAGTAAACTGAGTTATTTGTGTATATAAAATAATAGGTTAAAACCTCTAAAATACAAAATGTACAAAAGGGGCCCAAAAGCAAACTTTCACATATGAGCTCCGATTCACTTGAACTTGATCTTGTTTTGAGTATAATTGAATGTACATTAGTTCAAAAGTGAGTATGATCAAATCAGACATTGGATGAGGAAGATATCAAGGGTTTAGTCCGAGAATTCTAGAATTAGGGTTTGGGTTTTTGGTCCACTTATTTAGGTTAGTGATTTTTTTTTTATTTTTCATTTATTCTTGTTAGTGATATGTACACAGTGGAGGTGGTTTTAGGTCATTTGGAGTTAGCATGAACTAGTTAAAATCGGAGAAGTTAGGCTATTTTACATGTCATTTTGGATGGGATTTTTGGCTTTTTATTTTGTGCAATAATGAGTGATACAATGCAATTCTTATCAATACATGCATAAATGCTAATTATGCAAAATAAATGAAGAAATGCCAATGAATTTTAGGGATTAGAGCTTGATTAATGACTTTTAGAGTGATGAATATGAGATTCATCAACTCTTCACTACACACTTATATTTTGTTCTAACTCAGTTTTTTCCTTATACCACGCCAAATGAAATTTGAAGTATAAAGAACGGTTCTTGACTTCCCATTTTAAATTATATAAAATATAGAGGTTGGGGATCCTACATCATGATGTAGGTAACTTACTAATAAATCTCATATTCGTCATGCTAAAAGTCACTAATTAAACTCCTGGCTTAATTAATCCAATAAAATTCACCAATAATTTCTCATTTTTATCTTGTATTATATTGTACATTCTTAACCTATAATTAATTGTATTTAATCACTATTATTTGCATTGTAATTATTCTCTCATCAAAACACCTAAAAATTAGGTGTATCGATTGTCTATAATGTCACTAACCCGTAAAAAGACTAAAAAATACAAACACAGTTCAAAATCCAAAACTCAGTGTTTTTAACCCCTTAAAAATACCCAAAAATTGCTTTTTGTATAAATGACTTCTTTTGCCTTTTTGTCTAGCATGAAACTTTTAAATCTCATCGAGATCTACAACTTTCATGTTTTGACTTTTTCCTAATTCCATCTCTAACTAATTCTTTCTGATTTTCTTTGATTTTTCATTTCTGAATTATCTAATTGGGCCACGTGGCACCCTCTGGGCCGCCCACGTGGCCCGTCTCCTCTCTTGCCACCCGACACCTTCTACAGCCATCCGATCTTCGCAAGCCTGCCTTCATCTCCACCCTCCATTCCCGCTTCACCCACCACCGTTGGATCTCACCATGATATGTCATCACTGCCGCTCATCTGCGCCTTAACCACAACCACTCGATTCCATCAAAATCCCACGATCCTCCTCGCGCCACGTCCACCGTCTCATATCCACCGTAGGATGGAGCTCAGATCCATCTAAGCCGCTCTCTAGTGCCCATCCCTCCACCGTAGGATCAGATCATATGATACGATCACTACCCTCCGATCGCACCATCATCCAAGCCATTGGATCGCAAGATCCAACGGCTCATCAATCGTCTCCTATCTCTGTTACCTTCCCCCTCCATGCGTTACGATCACCACCCCCTTTCCATTTTCGCGCTGCCTATCGACCTTCTCTTCGCCCCATAACGGTCCCTTCCAGTAGCCATCAGATCCGCCTTCTTCGTGCCATCTTCACTGCACCTCGCCTTCACTCCCATGCATCACGACATCCATTCAAAAATGCCTCACTGCTACCATAACCCACCACCTCCTCCACCTACAAAATAGACGACCTCCTCCCTCCGTTCTCCTCGTCCACCAATCCATGGGCTGAGGCCCAACCTCCGTCGCCCCTCCGGTGACAGCGGAGGGCAACATTGGCGAGGCGATGACGACCTTTATGCTCAAGTGTCGACCCATGGTCTCTGACCATGTCGCGGCGCCTCTGGCCCGCTGAGCATCAAGGATAGGCTGCCATTGTCGTGCGACGACCCGAGGATTACCTAGGTCCTCAGCCCAAGACACTCCAACCATCCTTCTCTTTTCCGATCTCCATGTACTTCTTCCCTCTGGTTTTTCTTCGTTTTCTTTTAGTTATCTCGCCGCACTCCGCCGCTCTCACTGGTCACAGACCATTCCAATACACCCGCTGCATCACCCACATCCACGCCGACCCACCTTCCCTTCTCCAGAACCTCCTCCATGCCGACCCCCTTCTTCTCCACCTCACCGGAGAAGGAGCTCTAGGGCCACCACTCCCGTCGCTTCCATGGCCTCCACTCACCTCAAGTCACTCATACACATCGCCCGCACGCCTCAGCTACCTATCTTACCCCTGCAGGTCTTCAATGGACGGAAGCCACGCCTAGCCTCCGATTTTGAAGCTCATCTCCGACTGACCTACGTCGACCAGCCATCATCACGCCTCCGCCGTACTCTCCAGACCTCCACCTGCACCACAGCAAACTTCCACAAACCCCTATGCCTCCAGAGCACATTGGAGCAATTTGGAGTTCGTCGGAGCCCCGCCTCGCCCGACAACCAGCGGAGGAAGAAGAGGAGCATGCGATGTCCGATCACCTGGATCGGACGGCCTCGATGAAGCCACGTGGTCACCCGAGCCTCACACCAAGCTGATAGGCTCGGGCGACCACAACTGGACTCCAGAATGCCACAGCCAGCCACGTGGCCCGAACCGAAGATGCTTACCGAGCCTAGCTCCTTACGTGCCTAACACGTGAGGGGATGGGTAATTTACAAAGAAGACCCCGAGGGTTTTGGGAATTATACTTTGGTCCTTATGCACGTGTCACACGTGCATGCCTGGGTTATTTACAAGGAGGCCCTTGCAGGATTGAATATTGTTATAAAGGCCCCCACACGTATGGAGAAATTATAATGAGACCCAGACAATTTTTTCTAATTGCAAATAGGTCCCTCCAGGGACCTATTTGTGATAATTATCCTTTTATTTCTTGTATTTTATTACAATTATCCCCCTGCATTATTTTCTTCATAACTTGAGCATCGTAGGTCTAAATTGCATGATTTTAGTGTCGTTTTAATCCTTGCTTCTTCATCTATATCATGGCATGTTTAATTTTCTCATCTGCCACCATTTTAAATGAAGTGATTTTTTTATGTTAGAAGATGAACTTGCTCTACTTGTCCCTATCTTGAATTGATGACTGTCCATATTATTGTGCTCAAAATGACTCTAATTTCAATTCATATTATGTTGCTCAATTTAGTGATCCTTTTAGGGAATTTTTGTAATCCTTTATTTTGCAAGCATTCATGTTGCATTATTGCTCATGCATCATCCTAAAATGACATCAAAAACAACTAAAAAAATACATGCATCACTTTGTTGCATTGTAATCTGCATAATTCATCCTGCATCTTCATAAAGACCTATAATTGAGAAATGACTCATACGCGCTCTAAACTGATCGAAGTTCGACAAATAGATAGAGTAGCGCGTGTCCCTGTGTTCGACCTTGGTAGACTTGCCAAGTAAAAATACTCCACAACATTCAAAGATTGTGGTTTTTGCTGAAACAAATTTGCCTCCAATAGTACGACATTCTCTGATTATTAAAGAGGTAAATTTGACGATCATCAAATGGTGCAGTTGCCGGGGACACGTCTCACCTTTATTTATTTGTTAAATTTTGTTTTATTTTTGTGTTGAATATTTTCAAGATTCACAGGTTTTCCTTTCATGCATTTTTTGCATCATTCCTGCTGATTATTTTCCTATCTAATTTTCTAACATTTCTCCTTTGGGGCAAGGCCCATGAAAGTTGAGGACGCTTGATCTCCATGGAGGCGTGGAGTAGGGAGCTCCCGCTGAAGAGGCCGCAAAAGATTTGGTGGAGAAATTTTAGGATTGTTTATTAGTGTGTTTGCATTTGCATGCTGTAAAAAAAGTTACATGTGCATTTTTAACAGTCCTCATTAGAGGACCTGCATGTTGTAAAAAAAAAGTAGATCACTAGATGATCTACCCCCCCCCCCCCACACACACACACACACTTGCACATATACTCACTCTTCCCCCACCCATCTACCACTTCTCTCTATATTTCACTATCTCTCTCTCTCCCCTCACACCTTAAACTGTACACATTGCACAAATCCCCCCTCTCATCTTCTTCTGTAAAAAATTACACCTCTCCTCCTTTCTGCATATCCATGTATAGATACTCCTCCCAGTCCCCCCTAATTCAGATCCCTTACTTAAGCTATTTGTTGCCTAAGTATAGTGGGGACCCGCCTATTCATCCATCCCTCATGTTGTCTTCTTGTACGTAGGTTAATTTTTGACCTAAGTATAGAGGGACCCTCCTCCTCAGTTCTGCTATATCACCCTATATTTAACCGAGTCATGGCTTCATATCACTTGTGCTATGAGGACATAACAACAATTAAGTATAAGGGGTATACCGAATATTACTGTATATTTACTTTAGCTATAGCTCGTATTTTTACTACTTTTCGAAAATTATTTTTTCAAACTTGGTTTTAGTATTCCTATGAACCGAGTTTTATAAAAATCATGTAAAAATGTTTTCTTAAAAATTGAGGGATTAATTTGTGTAAATAACCCTTTTTCAAAAAAAACTCCATAAAATTTTGAAAAATTAAAAACTTTTCTTTGAATCATACTCTGACTACTAGGCTTAGTAGATACTTTCAGTGAGGGAACTTCGGTCTCCCTTAGTAGAGTGAGAGGTTTAGAGGATACTGTATATGGCTCCGTCCTCAAGTAACACGGGTCTGTCTAACGGCCCGTACTTACACCAATACTTGCTGAGAGTTGATACTTTTATTCATTTGGGCCTCGACCAGTCATTGTCTCTCCAAAGAATAAAAAAAGTTTGAAAATTAAACTCCATAAAATCTGCAAAAATAAAAATCACACAAAATTCATTAATTAAGGAGTTGGTGTATTTGTGATACACTCACATTCAGTCAAGGCTTGAGGATTTTGAGGACACTGGATTTCTGTGATCTAAAGAGTCTGAGTTAACATGCCTTAGTCATTAAGGTTTTTAAACTTAATTATCTGCACTTCCATGGTTTGAAAGATTTGAGCGCTATATTACACTGTTCATCTCTATCTTCAAAATAATATGATCGGCACAATCACTTTCACAACTGCATGATTGACGAGATGAGTTGAGATATCACTTGAGGAACTAGGACTAGAGAATTGAGTTTAGACCCGATCTAATGATATTCGAGGATGGGATATAGTTAATGAAGGCTTCAGAAAACCTGAGTGTCAGCAAAACCCTAGCTAGTATGTGAACAAGTTTATATTCTATCTCTTTGATATCTACCTATGTGCCAGGGTATGATGAAATTTAATGATAATTGTCGATCAGCATGCGCCAACTTTTGGTAAAAGCAGTGGAGCTAGCCAACAAAAGAAAAGAAATAATTATTCAAAGAAGAGCTCTATTTCTCCAAAGACAAATTACAAAAAGAGCTTCCACCAATGGCGAGCGCTCCCAAACATTTTCAATGTGTCCACTTGGACCAAGCGCTAATTAGGACCAAGGAGTCGGGCTGACACCATAAAAGGGCTCTGCATCGTAAGCGATACAAGTCTGGGTATCGAAGGTACCTTAGATACTCAAAAAAGACACACCCTGGTGTACTCCCAGAAAAAAAAGTGTAGATGACTCCAAATTCTCTTGACAGACACATTGATCAACAAGCTAAAAATCTACTTGCATTGAGTAAAAAGACGCTCGAGAGGCCCCTTGTTCCAATGTGAGGGAGAGAAAAATAGACACATACCCATACCCTCCATCATTTGGCCGTCCATCTACACTTTAAGTCTAACGAACTAATGTGACGGTTGACTGAAGCAAGAATAGACTTATTCCCTAGTATCGAGGATGAGGTCTAGAGGAGAGTCTTTGGGTTTGAAACTTCGAGTGATGCCTCGACTCGACTCTCATGAATTGCTGTACACTTAATTCCATATCCTTATATTATATGTACAAAAAGAGAGTCTGATAATTAGAGAAGTTGGATTCCTTCTGACTAAAGCATGGATAAGCCCAAAATTTTAGGATCGCTTAAATTGAGGGTCTTCGAAAGATTGAGCCTTGAAATCTTCACTTGCACTGTAAGGAATTAATCTGACTCCTTCATTCTTTAGATGCTCGAGGACGAGCATAGTTTAAGTATAGGGGTATGATGAATCTCGTATTCATCATGCTAAAAGTCACTAATTAAACCCCTGGCTTAATTAATCCAAAAAAATTCACCACTAATTTCTCATTTATATCTTGTATTATCTTGTACATTCTTAACCTACAATTAATTGTATTTAATCACTATTATTTTCCTGGTAATACTTCTCTCATCAAGACCCCTAAAAAATAGGTGTATCAATTGTCTATAATGTCACTAACCCCTAAAAAGACTAAAAAAACAAACACAATTCAAAACCCAAAACTCGGTGTTTTTAACCCCTTAAAAATACCCCAAAAATTGTTTTTTTTTTGTATAAATGACCTCTTTTAGCTTTTCACCAACATGAAACTTGTAGATCTTATCGAGTTCTACAATTTTCATGTTTTGACTTTTTCCTAATTCCACCTCTAACTAATTCTTCTGATTTTTCTTTGATTTTTCATTTATGAATTATCTGATTGGGCCACGTGGTGCCCTCTAGGTCGCCCACGTGGCCCGTCTCCTCTCTTGCCACCCGGCACCTTCTACAACCATTCGATCTTCGCAAGCCCACCTTCATCTCCACCCTCCATTCCCGCTTCACCCACCACCATTGGATCTTACCATCATATGTCATCACCGCCGCCATTTGCGCCTTAACCACAACCACCCGATTCCATCAAAATCCCACGCTCCTCCTTGCGCCACATCAACCGCCTCATATCCACTGTAGGATGGAGCTCCAGATCCATCTCAGTCACTCTATAGAGCCCATCCATCCACCGTAGGATCAGATCATATGATCTGATCACTACCCTTCGATCGCACCATCATCCAAGCCGATGGATCGCAAGATCCAACGGCTCGCCAGTCGTATCCTACCTTCGTTACCTTCCCCCTTCAGGCGTTATGATCGCCGCCCCCTTTCCATTTTCCCGCAGCCTACCGACCTTCTCTTCGCTCCATAACGATCCTTCCAGTAGCCCTCAGATCCGCCTTCTTCACGCCATCTTCACTGCACCTCACCTTCACTCCCAGGCATCAAGACAACCATTCAAAAACGCCTCACCTATACCATAACCCACCACCTCCTCCACCTACAAATAGCCTCCCTCCACCCTCCGTTCTCCTCGTCCACCAATCCATGGGCTGAGGCCCACCTCCATCGCCCCTCCGGTGACAGCGGAGGGCGACATTGGAGAGGTGATGACGACCTTTTTGCTCAGGTGTCGACCCATGGTCTCTGACCATGTCGCGGCACCTCTGGCCCACTGAGCACCAAGGATAGGCTGCCCTTACCGTGCGACGACCTGAGGATCACCCAGGTCCTCAGCCCAAGCCGCTCCGACCATCTTCTCTTCTCCGATCTCCAGGTATTTCTTCCCCCTGGTTTTTCTTCGTTTTCTTTTAGTTATCTTGCCGCACTCCGCCACTCTCACCGGTCACGGACGATTCAAATACACCCGCTGCATCACCCTCATCCATGTCGACCCACCTTCCCTTCTCTAGAACCTCCTCCGCACCGACCCCCTTCTTCTCCACCTCACCGTAGAATGAGCTCCAGGGCCACCACTCTCGTCGCCTCCATGGCCTCCACTCACCTCAAGTCACTCACGTACATCACCCGCACGCCTCGGCTACCTATCTCACCCATGTAGGTCTTTAATGGACGGAAGCCACGCCTAGCCTCCGATCTCGAAGCTCATCTCCGACCGAACTGCATCGACCAACCATCTCGGCCATCATTGAGCCTCCGCCGTACTCTTCAGACCTCCGCCCGCACCACATCAAACTTCTACAAACCTCGATGATGCCTCCAGGGCACGGTGGAGCAATTGGGAGTTCGTCGGAGCATGCATCGTCCGATCATCTGGATCATATGGCCTCGATGAAGCCACGTGATCACCTGAGCCTCACACCAAGCCGACAGGCTCGGGCGACCCGAACCGGACTCCAGAACGCCATAACCAGCCATGTGGCCCAAACCAAAGACACTTACCGAGCCTAGCGCCTACGTAAAGGGTCTGGGTAATTTACAGAGAAGACCTTGAGGTTTGTGGGAATTACACTTTGGTCCTCAGACGCGTGCCACAACGCTTGGGTTATTTACAAGGAGGCCCTTGTAGGATTCAATATTGTAAGAAAGGCCCCCGTACACATGGAGAAATTGTAATGAGGCCCAGGTAATTTTTGCTAATTGCAAATAGGTCCAACTAGGGATCTATTTATGATATTTATCCTTTTATTTCTTGCATTTTATTACAATTATGCACGTGCATTGTTTTCTTCATAACTCGAGCATCGTAGGTCCAAATTGCATGATTTTAGTGTCATTTTGAACCTTGTTTCTCAATCTATATCATGGCATTTTAATTTTCTCATCTGCCACCTTTTTAAATGAAGTGATTTTTTTATTTTAGAAGATGAACTTGCTCTACTTGTTTGTGTCCTGAATTGATGACTGTATATATTATTGTGCTCAAAATGACTCTATCCTTTTAGGGCATTTTTGTAATCCTTTATTTTGCAAGCATTCATGTTGCATTATTGCCCATGCATCATCCTAAAATCACATCAAAAAACAACTAAAAAAATACATGCATCACTTTGTTGCGTTGTAATCTGCATAATGCATCATGCATCTTCATGGAGACCTGTAATTGAGAAATGACTCACACGTGCTCTAAACTGATCGAAATTCGACAAATAGATAGAGTAGCGTGTGTCCCTGTATTCGACCTTGGTAGACTTGCCAAGTAAAAATACTACACAATACTATAATATTGTGGTTTTTGCTGAATCAGATTTGCCTTCTATACTATGACATTCTCTGATTATTAAAGAGGTAAATTTGACAATCATCACTTACCTACACTTACCTATTTTCCTTCTATTTTTTTGTTCTTTGAAATGAAGTCATGAGGGATTTACTTAAAATAGTAAGTGCAATATGTGTTTCAAATTCCATAAAAAACATACATTCCTAACAAGTCCATCTGGAGGGGTTGGTTTCAGCAATTTTGAGATTGTTGAAATTTAAAGTCTTGATGGAGGGATAGAAGTCTCAAATTAAGTTGAAATTTGAATGACAACATGGTGATATATGATGATCTAAATCCTCCAGGTTTCATTTAAAAAAATAGACGGAAAAAGAGACGAATGTATGTAAGTTACCTAGATTATGATGCATGAGATGCAATGTACTTAACTTTAATATATTTTTTTCTGCAGAACTGTGAAGCATCTGCTCATCTTCTTCCCTTGCAACTTATTCATCCTCTCCTGTAGACATCCATCACTGCCCCATGTCTGCAATGACAACAAAGATCCTGACCGTTGTTTTTCAAGGCCAGCTAGACAAAGCTCATATATCGTTCTATACTATTCACTATAAAAATGTATAAAGACTAAAACATAATTCCAGTGGTCGAGGGTGAAGAAAGACATTGCAGAATTTACTTCTAAGTACCTAACATGACAACAAATCAAAACTGAACATCCGAAACATACAAGTTTGATTCAAGCTTCAGAGATACCAGAATGAAAGTGAGAATTAATCATGATGGATTTTATTACTAGTTTAACCAAGATAAAGAAAATTTGCCATGACACCTTCTAGGTGAACGTTGATCAACATATCAAATCAGATCACTCCCCACTCATTCTCTTGGAATAATCGATAGAGAGTTTGGTTGAATTGTACATGAATACGATTGTCATCCTACATGGTGTTCCTGTGATGATCATGTTAGGCCAGAACACAAGGTATACATATCAACTATGAAAGAGTTTTTAAATATTATTTGGACACCAAGTTGAAGTTTACCACTTCTTTTTACCCGCAAACTGATTGTCATCATCGAGGACCAACCAATCCTCAGAGGAGAGCATGCGCTCTAGATTTTGAAGGCAACTAGAATCGACATCTTCCTTTGATGGAGTTCGCTTATAATAGATATTACTCAAGCATAACTATGGCTTCTTATGAAGCATTGCACGTACGACCTTGTAAAACATGCTCATATTGGAGTGATGTTCATGAGTCATGAGAATCATATTTTGGGATTACATCTAGTCCAGACTAGCAATAGTGGGGTTGATCTAATTGGAAAGAGATTGGTGGTGGCTGAAAGTAGATAAAAGTCTTATGATGGTCGTCATAGAATAGAATTGAGTTTCGTAGTTGGAGAGTATGTCTTCTTGAAAATTCCCCAACCAAAGTTGTATTGTTGTTTCACAATAAAGGGAAGCTTAGTTCGATACATGGGACCTTTTGAGATCTTGCAAATGATTGGTGAAGGGTGCATCATCTTATGTTACCACCTCAATACTCGAAACAATATGATGTACTCTACATGGCAATTACGAGGAAGTACACTCCCGGCATTCATCCCAATCTGGTTGTCGAAGAGAAACTAGAATGAATTATCTATAGGAGAGACCACCAACTTCCATCATCTTCAGTTCTCATGTTCAAAGTCATTTAACAACATCATTAATAGGTGAATGCTAGTTGAAGACTGGAAAATGAAATGTGGGAGAAATATCCACATCTCTTTAGTATGTCTTTACTTTATAAATTTTGAAGATGATTTTTTGAAGGGAGTATACAGTAACAGATGGACTATTTCTAATTTACCAACATTCCATTTCCCCCTAACAATCAAGATAGTCAAATTTTGAATCATCAATTAAATGAGGTTTAATAACCAACTGAAGGGGATTTAATAACCCATTAATCTCGCTGCTGACACTTTCAAATACATTCCCTTCAATCAATCCAAATCACATTCTCTCCTTTCCCTCTTTGTGCATGTATTGGATCCTTGTGATAATACATATAAAAATATATCTTTGCAAGATATTACATAGAAATTGACGGGAGACGGGCAACAGAGTTTACATAGAAATGGCGTGATCTGAGATAAGACCCCTAAACATATGTGTCGATCCCTTTGATTTCTATAGCATTGAAAAATCTCTATACGAGAGTTTAATGATTAAGCTTCATAACTTTTTTTTTTGAACCGTCTACTAAAAAAACATTGCAAAGACACGTAAGGAAGAAATAAGACCTTGTTTCTTTTTTTAAGAAAACGGTGTAGAGTCGTAGAGGCGAGCACCCAAAGGATCTTGTGTCGATCTTATTTTTTTGTCTCTTTGGGACCTATTTGATAACTGGGTTGGGTTGGATTGGGTTGGGGTATCCTAATAGTATTTGATTGGATGGTTGAGAGGGTTGGAATGATAAATGTGATGTGGTATGCATTATGCATGCGTTATATTAACTTTTAATGATTATAATATGTTTTTATATTAATTATTTGAACGTGGTTAAAAAATATTAGAACAAAGAAATTGTATAATCATACAAATAACTCCAACCCAAGAATGCAAGGATAGAACATGGGATATACTATGTTATCTCGAGGTAACCCAGCAACCAAACATGCTATTGGTGTAATATTATTACAGGAGAATTTGTGTAATACTCATAAACTCTTGCAACGTGATAGTTTGACAAGTTATATTAATATGCCACTCGACCCCGTGATAATGTAACAAGTTTTATTAATGCCACTAGACCTAATTTTGCTTAATAAAAAATACAATATGCAATCTTCGTCGGGTGATGCGTAATGAAAGAGAAACCATGTAAAATTATGATATTCCAATAAATACCACTACATCTCTAATGTACCACTAACTTGGACGTAGATTGATCCAAAGGTACCTTGAGAAGTAATTGCTGCATAGTATGTATACTCTCGATATTTACAATTGAGTAGGTTAAGAATCTCTTTATAGAAAAGTCCAACTAATTTGTGGATACTTAGTAGGAACGAAATACTGTTAGGGGAGGGTAAATAGTAATTTAAACAAAATGTTATCAACCAAACATGTGTCATGAATAACAATCACCGATAGAAAGATCAAACCAGAGAAGCAACCACTTGCATGATGATGTTTACGTGGAAATACAAGTAGGTGAAAACCATATCCTAAATTCTCGACTTAGGATTCCTGACCAGCCGAGCCGATCAATTTTTCACCGTATGTTATTTTCTCACGGATAATTCAACTATTTACAAGGGCTTTGTCTCAAAATGCTCACAACCTTAGTCGCACACCAAAGTTCGTGTTTTGCATCAAACACCAAATTGTTTACCATAAGATCACACAGAAGTCTCATGCCTTCTTGGATCGAACATCAATATAACATCAAGTTTGGATCAAACATCGGAGCTACTAATCTTCTTGTATTAAACACCACAATAACCTACAAATATATATTAGACACCAAGTACTTCTCTAAAAATTTAGCTTCTCGCGGTAGTCTCAAAAGTTATACTATAAAACTAAAAAAAACCAGCTCATTGCAAACTTTCCAAAGAGCCCAAGAACATGTGATTCTAAATTCGGATGTGACAATTATGGAATATTTAGTAGAGAAGCAAATTTAAAAATTGGAGATAATGGGGTTGTTATCCGTTTTTGAATACGATACCGGATGCCGATACAAATATCGACAGATATTAAAACTATCTTACCATATCTTTAAAAAACAGATACTGATCGCATATGAGAGTAATGTTAGAAATACTCTATAGAATCGACTCAAATATATACGCATTGGATGGAAAACACATGATATAAATTTACTAAATGTGTTTGTATCATAAAAATTATACAAATGTAGTAAAAAAGTACATAATTGTGTTATATAGGCCACGCGTTTTTGAGTTAGAAGTCAAGCCAATTACATTGAAATTCACACTTGTCCATCCCCACAAACCCCAACTCGTTTTCCCTCTCCCTAAGTCATCCCTCCTTCGTTCATCTCCATTCCTCTTCTCGAGAGAGAACCAAAAGGATAATGGAGGAGCCACCTCCATCAGGACCATGTGAAGCTCCGAAGCTTCGTGACGATAAGAGGACGAAGAGCGTCATAACAAGGGAAAAGGGAAAGACGTCACTCCAACTGGATTCGTGATCATGTAAATCATGTGTGTGGACCAGACGCGTGAGATTCCCACCCATGGGTAACGGTTCTCAACATTCTCCCTTTCATTCATCCTCTCTCCGATTATAGAGAATGTATTTTTAGTGCTATATGTTGATTTCGATCCTCCCCCAGAGTCACCTCTTATTGTTGGTTTATCGCGTGTCTTTTTAATCTTTCGTATGCATATCAATATACTTGCCCTTTCTCTCAAGTCATGAACACCTTAATTTATATGCACAAAATTAATTTAATATTTTTATATCATTATACGCTATATACTTCGTATGTCATTTCCCTTCACCTTACCACTCACCATATTTATTTTGCATGGCTTCTCTTGCTGTCCAGGTATCACGCACTTTAAATATAGAAAATATGGTTTAAGGAGGATGTCGGTAATTACATGTCCTCATTATGTATCTTAAATATATTGATTAAGGTGAATACTATTAGGCAATGTTTCGTGATATAAGTAAGCCATATACCTTATCTTGTGGGTTGAAGTTATGTCTTATGTTGTGAATAATGCGTAGGAGACATGTTATAACTTGGTCTCCCCACTTGGTTCGGCTGAGCTGACAGTGAGTCAGCCCCACTTGAGGGTCATCACGTAGTGGGTCAATGGTAGGTATTGTAGGAGTTTTAGATGGATACACGCATGCATCACACCATATGGATATTGATCTGTATTTGTGGCCACGTGTTTTGGAGCAAGCGAGACTCCTCCGACAGGATCGGTAGACGAAATTGTGGTTCCCTGAGCTAAATCATCTGGTCCTGAGAGTTAAAGTACTATCACCCATACTAGTTGAATGGTCGCATCGGCACAAGTATTGGGCTATACTGTGAATGAAGCACTTCCTAGTGTAGGGTTTCTCATTTGACAAGTGAGTATAGGCTAAATAAATAAATGGAAGTATGGATAAAGTAATGCAAAGAAAATATAATAATTACATAAATTGAATTAGTATCTACTAGAGGCCTGAACCATAATTGTGGGCATGCAACTTGTTTTCATTAGAATGCTATCTACGTTAAAACTAAGCAATTACTGCATATTGCCATACTCACATGCACATATCTATTATATAATTATTTATAACCTGGGTCATTTGATTCACTACTTACGTTCTTATAAATCAAATGTTTGGTGGTACTATTGACATGCATCATTGAGGTGGATGCTTGGTTCAGTGATATATTTCCTATTTCATTCCCTTTACGAAGATGCAATATAGAGAATCATAGATATTAGATATTTTATGTTACATAATGTGGGAAAAAATTCCAAACATCTCGTCATACAAATATTTACCTGGAAAGTTCAAAAATATTACTACGAGGTCAAAATGCTAGGAAGACAACAATCTCCAGCTAGATCAGTGATGAACCAAATCCTCCTATGATTCTTGTTCCTGTATGTCTGTAAATATAGTAAGAAAAATGTTGGTGAGTCTAAACTCAAACAAAGAAGTTTAAATCCAGTGAATGATCCAAACTTTAAAAATGAAAGTATCTTATTTCAACATACATTAGAAGAATACTTACACTTTAGCATGAATAATAATATGATTTAAAATAAAAATATTCTAACAACAAAATTATGAAATGCTAAACTATACGAAAAATAACATGCTTGAGTGACAAAAATGGTAAAAAAAACTTCTGAAAATAAACAAAGTGATTCCATTTCATATTAATATAAATTGTGTACCATTATCTCCATCTAATCCTATTTAGTCTATGAACTATACTGCCAGGGAGGTTTCACCCATCCCATAGTCTTATATACTGCATAGCTAAGCGAACTCCAACTAAGACCTTAACTTACTGTCATACACGTAGACAACCTCGAAAATTAAGGATACCCCACATAAATAGAATTTTGTAGCCACTCATGGATTTGATCACCGAGGTACACTTAAGTTCTTACCCTCACCAAAGTCATGCCCCAGACTTCCTAAAAGTATAATATAAGGTGAATATATCTAATGACATTAAAAAAATATGATCCAAAACCTACAACATATTTATCATGCATATAAAGGTACATGTATTATCTTGCATGGTAATAAGGTTATAGTTTAAGGTAATACTGGAAATAATATCCATCAAATGTATCTTCTAATGGTTAGAATATTCTAATCTATGAATATTTAACGACTGAAATAAGAGAAATATCATACAAAAAAATCCCATTATAGATTTGAATGGTTTATTATAGTTTTTATAGCATAATAGAAAAAAAATCTGGAATAGAAGACGTGCCCAACCTTGATATCATGTTATGTCCTTTCATGTATGTTGTTATCCTAACATTCAAAGTATAAAAAAGACTTTAGTGTCTCCTTTTATAAAGGGTGATATAAAGTATTTGACTAAAATCTTTCCCCTTTCATGGATAACCTAATCCTTCAACATATAAGCAAAATTAGTGTTGGGAAATCATAATGGAAAGCTGTATGGATTATGTAGGTGTAGAATTATATTCTAACCTGATGAAAGACATGATCAAGATACTCTTATCCACTATTTTTTTATTTCTACAACTTTATATCAAGGAATAAAAGAGAACAACAACAAAAGAAAAGAACAAGAGGAAGAGGAAACGTGCTTCTCTTCTTCGTCATTATCTTCCTCCCAAGCAACCCCTTTCCCAAGCCACGATAATGACAAGGGAAAAAGGGTTCCTCTTCCTGTAGTACAAAAACCCTTCCTAATTCTCACAATTCAGTACTATTATACGCAATCACTTTCATACAAGAAACTAGTTTTTAAATCATATTTCAAAGATCCCGTAACATATATGATATTTATTGTATCAAATATCCAAATGTTTTCCATATACAAGATCCAAACTATTTTTAATTGGTCTGAGAGTATCCATATTAGTATAAATTATAAAATAACCCTAGAACTATAATTAATAAGAGATATTTGTACTAATAAATTACTATCCAATACTAATCCATAAAAATGTTATTCAAACTTAAATATATGGTATGTAGATATGAGACTAATACGATGAATTTCTATGATACAAAGATGACAAAAAATTTATTATTGTAGATGTAGATGTGATATGCAATAAATTTTGTTAATATGATGCAACTGAGGCCCATCAACCACCTTATTCATTTGTAGTGTCTTATAACTCTCTTCAACAAATACAACTTCATACTTGAAGCTTGCTTTCTGATGGCTTTTCCCATATCCTCCTCCATCACAAAGCTGATCTTTATTAATGTAAGACATGCCCTATCGGATTTCCGAATTGGGCTCTCCATTGTTAAATATAATGTGGATCTCAAGGTTTCTCTTTTTCATTCCTATCATGCAATATCATCTTTGCTATTTAGAGTTCATATTCCGTAGGTAATTTACTGTTTGTCGAGGTATTATTTCCATCGTTTGAAAGGTTGTACTCACTTTTCTTGTATCTTGTAGTTATTCGTTTCTTTTTGTTATCTATTCTACGTGTCTTTTTAGGATTCCACCGTACATTTTTTATCCGATTTTTCTCATTACTGGTGAACGATCTCAAAACAAAAAAAACCAACCTCGTGAAACTATGAAAGTCCTCTCTCAACAGTGTCCTTTGTGGAGAAGATTTTCTTTTTTATAAGACCACTTAAAAAGATGATAGATAATAATGATGCTGAATATAACCCTCAAGAGATATCTCAGTAGCGCATATGATCCCCTCATTGTTCTTTGGGATTTTTACCCCGGGAATCTTATAATTTTTGTCAATTACCTCTACGACCTTTGAAACAATCTAATTCCCCTCTCAACCCCGTAAACTTGCTCCGTCTTACCCCACGGACCCTACCGTCAACTTTAACTTTATTGGAGTCAATTACTTGAGTTAATATTGAGTTAATCAAACTAGACAAAATCAGACGGTGGACCTTCAATCTCTCTCTATCTCCTTCTCCCCCCTCTTCATCATCTTCTTTTACCAAATGAAGCTCTGCAGGAACTGGAGGGTGGCGGGCGGAGGTCGAGGAGGAGGAGGGTGTCGCCGCGGCAAAACGGGAGGAGGAAGGGGAGGTCGGAAGGCGGAGGGCGTCCTTACATCGGACATGGAGGAGGAGGGGGAGGTCAGGGAGGCGGAGGTCGAGGAGGAGGATGGCGCCCTCACGACGGACTTGGAAGAGGAGGGGTATGTCAGGGAGGCGGTTACTCCTCCAGGCCCTTCTCGGCCTCTGGTCCTTCACCTTCTCCCCCCTCCCATCCAACCCCTCTGTCGGGCATATGTTGAACGAAAGGATCGGGATATTTTGTAAATGACTTCTGAATGCATTTCTCTACTGCAGTCTGTAGTACACAAAACAAAGTCTCCTGCCTTCGTTTCGTACGGGCAACCCTCTTCTCAGCTTATCGTTGTCTTCCATAGAATAACATTCTGGTCCATAATTTTTCCATTACTTGTGCAATTCCTTCTATCATTATGTAATAATCTTGTAATTCACGATCTCTGTAAACGCTCACTGTTAGAGATTAACGTATATTGTTGTTTCTTTATTTATCTCTTTTTCCTTATGCACTGTTTCCTTATGTATCATTGTTTCCTTATGTACTGTTTCCCTATGTAACCCCAAAGGGGTATTTCGCTTCGCTCTTAGGCTCTTGCAAAAAGCTTCTGGTAAGCCAGAGTGGTTGATGTGCTTTTGCTTTGAATGCTTACCTCTTACCACTCTTCTTTTGAACTAGTCCGGTCCCCCCTAATTAATGCGGCAGTCTTGCACCTCCCTCTTTCCTCATCAAGTATGTCCCGAGCAGAAGCTCTCAAGTTGGATGTTGGGGAGAAGCCTGATATGTAAGTTCTCCTCTGAGCACCCTAGGCTTTAGTCCTATATAAGGACCCCTAGACCTCACAGAATAAACACACAATATTCTTCTCTTCTTTTCTCCACATGGTATCAGAGCGGCGGTCCTAGACCGGTGTTTTAATCTAATATTCCTCCATCACCGCCCGCCCCTTCTCCCTCCCTCCCCTCCCCTCCACGATGCCCAGCAGGAGCCCCGCGCTAGGCGTGCGCCCCCGCGTCTTGGGCCCCTGCGCCCCCCTCCCCCCGCGCACTCCTCCGTGCCCTTCGTGCACCTGCGCGCCCCCTCGCACCCCTGCGCCCCCCTCGCGCCCATGTGCGCCCTGCGCGCCTCTCGCGCCCCTGCGCTCCCTGCATGCCCCTGCGCCCCTTGCGATCTGTCGTAACCTTTCTGTGGCCCTAGGCTTCTACCGCTGCCTCCCTAGGCCCCTTGTTCGACTTCGGTTTAGGACGTTGAGACTCCACAACTCTCTAAAAATGTGCAACTAAGGCGGTTCTACGGATCAACTACAACTTCATATAGGTCACTTTTTCTGGACCTAGAGACGCTATCATGACGTCCACCGAGACCAAGCCTATGAATCCTCCTTCTTCTTTGATGGTACAAGGCACATCTATCAAGTTGAAAGGCTCCGAAAACTATGTTCTATGGTCTCGATCCTTTAAGATATTGATTGGTGGCCAACAAAAGAGTGCCATCTTCACGAAGACTCCTCCTGCTACCACTGATGCAGATTATGAAGCCTGGTTTGTCGATAATTACCAGATAATTACTTGGATGACAAATAGTGTAGATCCAAATATTGCTGCAAATCTCTTATATAAAGATACTGCTAAAACCATGTGGGAAAATCTTGAGCACACATATTCCCAGAAAACAACCAAGTCTCATCTTTCTGATATATACACAAGAATCTAGTCTACTAATCAAGAAGAGACCAGTCTAACTGAATACTACCGGACACTTACAAGCATGTTTGAAGAACTTCTTATCTTTCAACCTGCATGTTGTGATAAACAAATAGGCGAACGTGCTGAGTGGAAGGTCTACAGGTTCCTCTCAAGGCTTCACCCGAAGTACAAAATTGCAAAAGATCAATTTCTTATGGCAGATAAATTGCCTACGATCGAAACCATATTCGGTCGACTACAGGAACTGGAGGCTCCAGCTCAAAATTCTCTGGTTCATTATTCTACAGAGACAACAACCCACTATTCATCTGGGTACATAGGACGACGGCCTTATCCTGAAGGCCAAGGTCGTGGCCACGGACGTGACTCAGGTTGTGGACGTGACCTTGGACGAGGTCGTGGTCGTGATTCCTCTACTGGTCGTTATCCTGCATGCGTACACTGTGGTCGCATGGATCATCCTTCTGAGCGGTGCTGGGCAACATTTGGCAAGCAACCAAGTGATCATAACACTTATGACGACGAATCACATGATACGAACAATGATACAACTACTCAGAGTACAGATGGACAACAGACTCCATTCATTGCGTCTGAATATACTCATCTGCGACAACTTCTCAATGATTCGGCTCCCTCAACCAAAGACACGACCGTATCTGCTACAACTGCTAGCCTTGCCACTACCTCAGGTACAGTAGCCAACTTAGTCTATGTTACCAAACATGCTTGGATTATTGATTCTGGTGTTTCCACTAATCTAACGGGAGATGCAAGTCTACTCACCTCATCTCAACCCTCTACCACTGTAAAGAGCGTTCGTGTTGCCAATGGGGATCATTCTCCCGTTACTATTGTTGGAAGTATTGACTTCTCCAACAAACTTCGACTGACAGATGTGCATTGTGCTCCTGCTTTCCCACTCAGTCTTTTATCTGTTCAGAAGCTATGTCGTGAGCTACATTGTCGTGTTATTTTTGATGAATTCTGCTGCTATTTTCAGGACATCCGGACGAGGCAGATTTTTGGTGGGGGACATGAGAGGAATGACCTATATTACCTCAACAACCCGTCTACTTCCAACTTTGCTGGTGCTACCTCCATCTCTGAAGATCCCCTTCTATGGCATCTTCGTCTGGGACATCCTTCTGCTAAAGCTCTCTCTATGATGTTCCCAGAACTATCTATGCTAAAATCCGTTGAGTGTGAAGCATGTCAATTCGGAAAACGTCATAGAGTTTCCTTTCCTGCCAGAACTGAGCCTCGTCGCACTACTCCTTTCTTCCTAATTCATTGTGATATTTGAGGACCCTGTCCGGTTCGAACTATTAGTGGCCATAAGTACTTTGTTGTTTTTGTGGATGACTACAATCGCTTATCTTGGGTTTTCTTGTTAAAAGAACGTTTAGAAGTTTATATCGTTGTCAAGAACTTCTTTCATTATGTCAAAATTTTTTTCTCCACTACTATTAAAATCTTTCGTTCTGATAAGGTTCTGGAATTTACTCAGAATGACTTGACAACCTTTTTTGCCTCCCAGGATACCATACATCAAACTTCTTGCTCATATACATCCCAACAAAATGGGGTTGCTGAAAGAAAACTAAGACACCTTCTTGATATTGCTCGATCCTTACTCACCCATATGAATGTTCCCAAGATATATTGGGGCAATGCTATTCTTACTGTTGTTCATCTTATAAACAAGGTCCCCTCATCTTCTCTACATGGCTCCACTCCTTTCAACTTGCCATATCCCAAGGAGGAACCTTTCCCTCTGCCCCTACGAATTTTTGGATGCACAACCTTTGTCCATAATTTCCATACCACTGGCAAATTATCTGCTCGCGCTATCAAATATGTTTTTCTAGGGTATTCTCAAACTCAAAAAGGATACAAATGTTATGATCCTACATGACATTGTTATTACGTTTCTCTTGATGTCACCTTCTTTGAACAAAACAACTTCTTTACTCAGACAGTGTCCGATATTCCTCTTCAATTTCCTCCTCCACCAATTGTGTATAAAAGAAGAACTATGTCTAATCATGTTCATGTTCCTTTACCTATTCCACTATTGCAGGAAATTGTGCCATCCTCGAGTGCTCCTACCAATACTACCCCGGATACTCCTCAGGACCTTCCGATCGCTCTACACAGAAGAAAGAGGCAATGTACAATTCATCCAATATCTCATTTCACCTCTACTAATGGGTCATCTTGCTCTGACAAAAGATATGTAGATGCTATAATGGCTATTTCTGTTCCCAGAGATCATCATAGTGCACTACAAGATGAGGAATGGAGAATGGCAATGAATGAAGAAATGGAAGCATTACAGTCTAGAAAAACATGGGACCTTGTCAAATGCCCTCCTGGATGTAAACCAGTTGCATGTCGCTGGATCTTCACTACAAAGCAGACCCCCTGACGGTTCTATTGATCGTTTAAAGGAAAGACTTGTAGCAAAAGGCTATACTCAAACATACGGGGTAGACTACTTTGAAACATTCTCCCATGTGGCTAGAATGAGATCCATACGAACTATCATCTCTATGGCTGTGAACAAAGGGTGGCCTATGTTTCAGTTAGATGTCAAGAATGCATTTCTATATGGAGAGCTTGACGAAGAAGTCTACATGATACTACGCCCAGGTTACGAAGTCGAGGGGGAGTATGTATGCCGACTTCACAAAGCCATCTATGGACTAAAGCAAAGTCCAAGATCTTGGTTTGATAGACTGAGTACAGAAACTAGCACCATGGGCTTCCAGAGGACTACGTCTGACTATTCGGTTTTAGTCAGGATACGACAGACTGGTACTGTAATTCTTGCTGTATATGTATATGATAAGATTATTACTGGAGATGATGACCAAGGGATACTAGAAACCAAGGCTTTCTTGCAAAAAGTATTCATCACCAAGGATCTTAGACAACTTCACTATTTTTGTAACGTCCCGGGCTTAGGTCCCCGGTCCGTTATCGAGGAAAACTGGCCCTGACAACTTGTTCGGTTCGGGCCCAGATGGACCCGTTGACAACCACCCAAAATGCTTAAGCCCAAGTTGTCAAGTAGTAATCCCCACCACTTATAAACCACGCCCACACTTCGTGAGTTTTAGGTATGGTACTATGTTGGGGTTGAGATGTTACAACCTCCCCCACTTATATTCGCAACGTCCTCGTTGCGACATTGCACATCACTTCTTCCCAGTGATAGTGGCGGCTGCATGCTCCGGGTAACCATTTCCTCCAACCTCTTTGTAGGGGCGACTCCACCTCTCGGGTATCCCTTTCCACTATCAGAGAGAATTTGGCTCTAATACCATCTGTAACGTCCCGGGCTTAGGTCCCCGGTCCGTTATCGAGGAAAACTGGCCCTGACAACTTGTTGGGTACGGGTCCAAATGGACCCGTTGACAACCACCCAAAATACTTAAGCCCAAGTTGTCAAGTAGTAATCCCCACCACTTATAAACCACACCCACACTTTGTGAGTTTTAGATATGGCACTATGTTTGGGGATGGGGTGTTACAACCTCCCCCACTTATATCCGCAACGTCCTCATTGTGACATGGCCCATCACTTATTCCCAGTGATAGTGGCGGATGCACGCTCCGGGTAGCCATTTCCTCCAACCTCTTGTAGGGGCGGCTCCACCTCTCGGGTAGCCCTTTCCACTATCAGAGAGAATTTGCGTCTGATACCATTTGTAACATCCCGGGCTTAGGTCTCCGGTCCGTTATCGAGGAAAACTGACTCTGACAACTTGTTGGGTTCGGACCCAAATGGATCCGTTGACAACCACCCAAAATGCTTAAGCCCAAGTTGTCAAGTAGTAGTCCACATCACTTATAAACCACACCCACACATCGTGAGTTTTAGGTATGGTACTATGTTTGGGGTTGGGGTGTTACAACCTCCCCCACTTATATTTGCAACGTCCTCGTTGCGACATGGCCCATCACTTATTCCCAGTGATAGTGACGGCTGCACGCTCCGGGTAGCCATTTCCTCCAACCTCTTGTAGGGGCGGCTCCACCTCTCGGGTAGCCCTTTACACTATCAGAGAGAATTTGGCTCTAATACCATTTGTAACGTCCCGGGCTTAGGTCCCCGGTCCGTTATCGAGAAAAACTGACCCTGACAACTTATTGGGTACGTGCTCAGATGGACCCGTTGACAACCACCCAAAATGCTTAAGCCCAAGTTGTGAAGTAGTAATCCCCGCCACTTATAAACCACACCCACACTTCGTGAGTTTTAAGTATGGTACTATGTTGGGGTTGGGATGTTACAACCTCCCCCACTTATATCCGTAACGTCCTCATTGCGACATGACCCATCACTTATTCCCAGTGATAGTGGCGGCTGTACGCTCCGGGTAGCCATTTCCTCCAACCTCTTGTAGGGGTGGCTCCATCTCTCGGGTAGCCCTTTCCACTATCAGAGAGAATTTGGCTTTGATACCATTTGTAACGTCCCGGGCTTAGGTCCCCGGACCGTTATCGAGGAAAACTGGCCCTGATAATTTGTTGGGTTCGAGCCCAGATGGACCCGTTGACAACCACCCAAAATGCTTAAGCCCAAGTTGTCAAGTAGTAGCCCACATCACTTATAAACCACACCCACACATCGTGAGTTTTAGGTATGGTACTATTTTGGGGTTGGGATGTTACAACCTCCCCCACTTATATTTGCAACGCCCTCATTGCGACATGGCCCATCACTTATTCCCAGTGATAGTGGCGGCTGCACGTTCCGGGTAGCCATTTCCTCCAACCTCTTGTAGGGGCGGTTCCACCTCTCGGGTAGCCCTTTCCACTATCAGGGAGAATTTGGCTCTGTTACCATCTGTAACGTCCCGGGCTTAGGTCCCTGGTCCGTTATCGAGGAAAACTGGCCCTGACAACTTGTTGGGTACGGGTCCAAATGGACCCATTGACAACCACCCAAAATGCTTAAGCGCAAGTTGTCAAGTAGTAATCCCCACCACTTATAAACTACACCCACACTTTGTGAGCTTTAGATATGGCACTATGTTTGAGGATGGAGTGTTACAACCTCCCCCACTTATATCTGCAACGTCCTCATTGCGACATGTCCCATCACTTATTCTCAGTGATAGTGGCGGCTGCACGCTCCGGGTAGCCATTTCCTCCAACCTCTTGTAGGGGCGGCTCCACCTCTCGGTAGCCTTTTCCACTATTAGAGAAAATTTGGCTCTGATACCATTTGTAACATCTCGGGCTTAGGTCCCCGGTCCGTTATCGAGGAAAACTAACCCTGACAACTTGTTGGGTTCGGACCCAAATGGATCTGTTGACAACCACCCAAAATGCTTAAGCCCAAGTTGTCAAGTAGTAGTCCACATCACTTATAAACCACACCCACACATCGTGAGTTTTAGGTATGGTACTATGTTTGGGGTTGGGGTGTTACAACCTCCCCCACTTATATTCGCAACGTCCTCATTGCGACATGGCCCATCACTTATTCCCAGTGATAGTGACGGCTGCACGCTCCGAGTAGCCATTTCCTCCAACCTCTTGTAGGGGCGGCTCCACCTCTCGGGTAGCCCTTTCCACTATCAGAGAGAATTTGGCTCTGATACCATCTATAACGTCCCGGGCTTAGGTCCCCGGTCCGTTATCGAGGAAAACTGACCCTGACAACTTGTTGGGTACGTGTCCAGATGGACCCGTTGACAACCACCCAAAATGCTTAAGCCCAAGTTGTCAAGTAGTAATCCCCACCACTTATAAACCACACCCACACTTCGTGAGTTTTAGGTATGGTACTATATTGGGGTTGGAATGTTATAACCTCCCCCACTTATATTCGCAACGTCCTCGTTGCGACATGGTACATCACTTCTTTCCAGTGATAGTGGCGGCTGTAGGCTCCGGGTTGTCATTTCCTTTAACCTCTTTGTAGGGGTGGCTCCACCTCTTGGGTAGCCTTTTCCACTATCAGAGAGAATTCGGCTCTAATACCATCTATAACGTCCCGGGCTTAGGTCCCCGGTCCGTTATCGAGGAAAACTGACCCTAACAACTTGTTGGTACGTGCCCAGATGGACCCGTTGACAACCAACCAAAATGCTTAAGCCCAAGTTGTCAAGTAGTAATCCCTACCACTTATAAACCACACCCACACTTCGTGAGTTTTAGGTATGGTACTATAGTGGGGTTGGGATGTTACAACTTTGTAACGTCCCGGGCTTAAAAGGGCTACCCGAGAGATGGAGCCGTCCCTACAAGAGGTTGGAGGAAATGGCTACCCGGAGCGTACAACCGTCACTATCACTGGGAATAAGTGATGGGCCATGTCGCAACGAGGACGTTGCGAATATAAGTGGGGGAGGTTGTAATACCCCAACCCCAAACATAGTACCATACCTAAAACTCACGATGTGTGGGTGTGGTTTATAAGTGATGTGGACTACTACTTGACAATTTGGGCTTAAGCATTTTGGGTGGTTGTCAACGGGTCCATCTGGGCCCGAACCCAACAAGTTGTCAGGGCCAGTTTTCCTCGATAACGGACCGGGGACCTAAGCCCGGGACGTTACAAATGGTATCAGAGCCAAATTCTCTCTGATAGTGGAAAGGGCTACCCGAGAGGTGGAGCCGCTCCTACAAGAGGTTGGAGGAAATGTCTACCCGGAGCGTGCAGCCGCCACTATCACTGGGAATAAGTGATGGGCCATGTCGCAATGAGGATGTTGCGGATATAAGTGGGGGAGGTTGTAACACCCCATCCCCAAACATAGTGCCATATCTAAAACTCACAAAGTGTGGGTGTGGTTTATAAGTGGTGGGGATTACTACTTGACAACTTGGGCTTAAGCATTTTGGGTGGTTGTTAACGGGTCCATTTGGACCCGTACCCAACAAATTGTCAGGGCCATTTTTCCTCGATAACGGACCGGGGACCTAAGCCCGGGACGTTACAGATGGTATCAGAGCCAAATTCTCTCTGATAGTGGAAAGGGCTACCCGAGAGGTGGAGCCGCCCTACAAAGAGGTTGGAGGAAATGGCTACCCAGAGCGTGCAGCCGCCACTATCACTGGGAAGAAGTGATGTGCCATGCCGCAACGAGGACGTTGCGAATATAAGTGGGGGAGGTTGTAACATCCCAACCCCAACATAGTACCATACCTAAAACTCACGAAGTGTGGGTGTGGTTTATAAGTGGTGGGGATTACTACTTGACAAATTGAGGTTAAGCATTTTGGGTGGTTGTCAACGGGTCCATCTGGGCCCGTACCCAACAAGTTGTCAGGGCCAGTTTTCCTCGATAACGGACCGAGGACCTAAGCCCGGGACGTTACAATTTTCTAGGCATAGAAGCTCTACGTACTAAGAAAGGCTTACATATGTCGCAGAGGAAATACTGCCTTGACATACTAACTGAGGCAGGACTACTTGGGTGCAATTCCTCAGGAATTCCAGCAGAGCCTAGAAAACACTATGCATCCAATGATTCTCTCTTTGAAGACACTACATAATATAGGAGCCTGGTTGGCAAACTTCTATATCTTACAGTACTAGCCCTGATATATCCTATGCTGTAAGTAGAGCCATCCAATATATGGAGAAACCATGCTACAACCATTGGCAAGATGTTTTTCAAATCCTTAGCTACCTAAAAGACTCGCCAGGACGAGGAATCTTCTATGGGGCAAATGGTCACACAAATCTCACTACATATGCTAACGCCGATTATGCAAGCTCTCCTGAAGACCGTCGATCTACAACTGGATATGCCATGATGGTAGGAGGAAACCTGATTAGTTGGAGGAGTAAGAAACAAGCAGTTGTTTCGAGATCTAGTGCTGAAGCTGAATATAGAGCAATGGCTCAGGCTACATGTGAGATCACATGGCTGCTCACTTTTCTACAAGAACTAAATGCTGCTACATCTACTCCTATTCCCTTGTACCGTGACAACAAATCATCTACCTACATTGCTACCAATCCTGTGTTCCATGAGAGAACAAAATATATTGAGATTGATTGTCACTTTATCAGAGATGATGTACGAGGAGGGAAGATAACTGCACCGCACATTCCCACATATCTTCAACTTGCTGATATTTTTACCAAGGAAGTGACTAAGAAGCGGCTTTCCTGGATAACTTCCAAGTTGGGCATGACTGATGAATATGCTCCAACTTGAGGGGGAGTGTTAGAGATTACTGTATATTGTTGTTTCTTTATTTATCTCTCTTTCCTTATGCATTGTTTCCTTATGTATCACTGTTTCCTTATGTACTGTTTCCCTATGTAACCCCACAGGGGTATTTATGTAAGTTCTCCTCTGAGCACCTTAGGGTTTAGTCCTATATAAGGATCCCTAGACCTCACAGAATAAACACACAATATTCTTCTCTTCTTTTCTCTACACTCACAATGCCGTGTGATTGAAACCCCAATCCTTCTGTAGGAACAAAGGGAATGCCAGTTTCCTTAAGCTCCTCTTATTCTACTCTTCTACTTTGCATACTTCTTACTACATGCTCTCAAACACACCTCATCTCGGCCATCAACGAGAGCATTCTCATCAATTGTGGTGCGGCAAGTATATCCACATATGAGTACAACCGTAGCTGGACGGCCTGGACAGGTGATGTGGGTTCAATCTCTGAGTAACAACAGAGAAACGCATTCCTTTAATAAATTTAACATCTCCCTCACCAGGAAAAGAAAGGAAGAAGAAGGAGAAAGATCGGAGCAAGAGAAGGGGAGCTGTATGGGGAGAGGGGTGGAGGAGGGGGGCTCGAATCCAGTGATGGGGAGGGGATGGCTGGAGGTTGCGTGGCACGGGGGAGGGGGGTGGGAAGTCCGGCGGTACAAGAGGAGGAGGAGGGGTGGAGATCAGGCGGAGGGAGGAGTCGGAGATCACGCAAGACAGGGAGGGGGTGGTGTTGGGGAAGGAGGGCATCTTCTGTAAATTTGGTAAAGAAATAGGGTAATATATGCCGATTTTAAACGAAATTCGATTATATTTCACGATTAAATAGATGTGAGTTAAATCTAGGGTCTGTGGAGTAAGAGTTAACAAGTTTACGGGATCGAAGGGGGAGTTAGGTTATTTCAAAGGTCGTAGAAGTAATTGACAAATATTATAAGATGTACCGGATAAAAATCCCTAGTTCTTAGTGGTTTTCCTTCTTCATCCCTTAATCTACATTTTTTTCTTTGTTTACGTATTACTTAAAAACCCATTCGCCGGCGGCCGTCTCCGACACCGCCCTCTTCACAACCCTCTCCATCTCTTTTCTTCTTCCGCCTCCGACCGCCCTGCATCCTCCAATCTTCCTCCTCTATTCACAACCCTCTTCACAATCTTCACCACCCTCTTTACAATCTTCTTCTCGTATATTCGTAACCGCTTCCAACCTCTCGTCCCGTCGTCTCTCTTTGCGGCCTCCAGCAGTTCGTCTTATCGCCCGTGTTCGACGCGCCGGTGAGCAGCCACCGGCCTTCGGACCTCACCTCTCTCCGAGTTCAAAGGGCACACCGAGGAGAGAGATCGTCAATGCTGCCGTGTGGCGTGAAGGCTCCCGCCGTCCGCATATACACAGTCTGCGATGAATCCAAGTTGTTCTCCTTCGCAAAACCCTATAATTTTCATGCCAATTCTTCGTCCTTCTTGAGTGTTTCAGACATTGGTAAATGTATTCTTCTCCAGGTACCTGATTTTGAGGAATGTGCCGTCGATCGGTTGCAGTGAAGAGCTGAGAAAGCTTTTCGCATCTTATGGACATGTCGAAGAGTGCGTGAATATCTTCTTGACGTTTTTTTTTTCTCGCACACCCCTCTTAAACCGCATTGAATTTTGCTTAATGCTCGTTTTTTTACCGAATCATGAATTCGGATTCAGATACTGATATCTATGAACCTTCATTATGGACGTATTTCTGTTGGGTGGAATCTTTTTGAGTTTGAGGATGACCATTGTGGAAATTGGATATTGGTGATATTGTTAGAGGCGGTTAGATTACTTTCGCTTTGGGTCACTTGCTGTATAAGGTCGAGAAGATTGCAGAAATCAGTAGTCGGTATTCGATCTCTCGGGTCACTGACTATAGATTAATTGGCAGTTGGGCGACTAATTCGATTTAGTCGGCCTTTAGTCAGTTTTTTTTAGTTATTTTAAATATATAATTTATTTTTTATACCCATGTTCTTATACTTACATAGATTTGTACAATTTATATAATATCATAAGAAATAAAATGTTTATTTGAATTTAAATAACATATTAAGCATATTATAATAAATATGCTTTAAAAAATCATAAAATAAAATATGGGTTTTCCGTATAGAAATCGTCCGACTAGTTCGCCTAGCCGGCTGACTAATCGGACCGACTAGTCCGCGTAGTCGAGGGACTGATCGGACCGTCTACTCGATTGACTGACTATGGGCCGATTAGTCAAATAGTCAGTTGACCACCCCACCGACTAGACTTGTCGGACTAACTAGTCGGTCTAGTCGGCCAATTTTTACAATAATGAGGTCGACAAATGCTTTGACAGGTGTAGTTAGATCTGAGGAAAGGAAGATTGATGTTTCTAAAACGTTGATGCATGGTGAGAAGGGAGGTCAATGTTAATATGCTACTGGAGGACCAGTTTGCAAGCACTGGAAGTTGGATTTGGGGTTTGCGAACTTTAAAACACTACATGGGGAACTTCATCTAGAGGAACTTGACACTTCAATTTTTAGATATATCTTGAGGTACCCATCTAATCATATGTGTTCAAACAGATTCTTCTATCCATAGAATGTTGCAATAATTCTAATCATCTTTTATTCGGGGTTTGGCTAGGATCTGCTCGCAGCATATGCACAAGAAAATGAATAATCGTTTATTATATACCCTAACTCCTCAGCCTCACTTTAAACAGAGAGTGAAGCCCAGAGCGAAAAGAGGTTGTTCCGTTGGACTACACATAGAAAAGGAAAAGGGTAATCTTCATATTACATATTAATATAATAGTTTAATTAATATTACACTCTACCTCAAGTTAGAGCATAGATGCCTATCATGCTCAGCTTGAACGAACACTTCTGAAATGATCCCTAATGAATGTTTTAGTGAATACATCCGAGGTTTATTTTGCTGAATTGAAATGTGATGTAGAAATGAAGTTTTATATTATATCTCTGTTGTAGTGATAATCCACCTCAATGTGCTTGGTTCTCTCATTGAATACAATATTGTTGGCAATGAATAATGTTGTCTGGTTGTCACACAAACGCTGGATAGGAAGAGGTACCCCAAATGTTAGGTCAATTAGAACTGACCTAACCCACGTCATCTCAGCGCTTACATGAGCCATGGCCCTGTATTCAGATTTAACTCTTCATATGGGGCTACCAGTGCCCGCTTCTTGCTTTTCCTCAAGACAAGTAAACACATTAAAAATTTTGGTTGACTATCTGTCTTCAGGACATCTTGAATAGTTTGCACCTGCATTGTCTTGTTAGAAAAATAATGTGAGGACTTTAGGTACTTGAGAATCATTGTGACAACATCCACGTAGGCCAGTCATGATTACTCCATGAACTGACTGCTTTTACTCACAAGAAAAGAGATATCATGTCTGGTGGCCGGTGATGGTTGCATAAAGGATCTTCCCAACAAACTCTATGTACCTCCTATGGTTCGACCTCTTCCCTATACTCATCATAGGGATTTATGTTAGGATCGATAGGAATAGTGACATGATATGCAGTTTGTTATCCCGCTCTCTACGAGGAAATCACTCACATACAAGCTTCATATACCTCATCTTGTCGACCTTTTATTTATAGTGGTAGCTTTGCAGTCTACTATCATAGTCTTTAGGAGAAGATCAATCGCGTATTTTCTTTGACTCAAGGACAAGGGAGTATCGTAGTTCCCTAAGGCCCTTTGTGATAAACTCCAGTCCAAGGAGTGCTTTTGTCTCATTGATGTCCTCTAGTGATGTCATCTACATACAATAAAATGATGCAATATTGATTTTTAAAAAAATATTAAAATGATGGCAATATCTCTCTTAGTCCTGTTTACAAATAGTGAGTGATTTACAATCGATCCGGTGAAACACTGTTGCTCTATCCTGTCTGAGAGCTTTTACAACAATGTTCTCTAGCTTTTCTTAAGGTCATAAATGGAGCTTGTACATCTTTTGACACTCCCCTCGGCAAAAAACACGTGTAGCTGTTGCATATATACCTTTTCCCGCATGTCTCCATAGAGAAAAGTCTTCTTGACATCTAGTTGAAAGAGAGGTCAACCTCTAACGATCACAATGGAAATGAGAATATGAAGAGTACATGAACATGCCATAGTCCACTCATATGTTTGGTAAAATCATTTGCTACAAGTCGAGCTTTATAGTGATCCACACTACCATTTGCTCGATGCTTCATTGTGACGACCTACTTGCAACCAACTATAGAGGTCCCAACAGGGTAGTGACCAAAGTCCAGTTGCTGTCGGATTGCAAAGCTACCATCTTTTCTTCCATGGGTAGACATCATCGTTTATCTCATAATGCCTCTTGATATGTGTGTGGGAAAGTAACGATTGCAATCCCACGACAAACTTCATGTCAGTATTCATGAAATCGATTGCACGGGCCGCATACGCTCGTGCAGCATGCATACCAAACCGGTTATATGAGTTGGTGCATTATGCGCTCTAAGCGCATATGTGGCCCGCATATGCCTCGCGTATGCCCAACATATCCCGCATATGCCCCGCATACTGCTCCAGCAACTTGGTGGTCTCCCTCTATCAGTTTCAACTCTCTAATCCTCTCATTCGGGTGCTTACCTTCGTAGCTCCGCCTCTTCTTCCATTCAACTGTAAGAATATGCAATACATTTACAATTGCAATGCATTATGCCATTATGTATATGCAATGTCTGCTCGTTTAATATTTTTATGAGTATATGCAATGTATCGTCTAATATTTTATATATATCGATTGAGGTTTTGCCCATGTATTGCAAATTTGCATGTATGTGTATTGAAGTTTTGTTACTATGAGTCATCTAATATGTAAAGTTTTTATGGCTATTTTTTTGTATTAAATGTTGGGAAATTAATGGCATCTTCTCAACCATCTAACATATAACATGAACTGTTTTTTCTTAAATTTTCTTCAACTCCACTTTGATACAAAAATTCAGTAGTAATATTATTTGTAGATATGTATTTATTTTAAATTAAAAATTAGAAAACAGAATCGCATATGCCCTCGCATATCGTTTGTTCAGTAGTTAGTGACCTGTCTGAACGCATACACATTTTGCTTTCCTGATTCTTGCTTCATGTAATCCTATGAGAGATGGTCAAGGGAGAGATGACCAAAAAGACGGTATGTAGCACACATGCGTCGACACTTCCAAAGCGAAATGGGACGAGTAAGATACTCAGAGGGACCGTAAAGCCCATTGTGTTGAACAATAATCTCTGGATTAACTGCATCATCTTGTTGTATATTATCCTATTTAACAGAAATATCAACTGTGCCATCAGTAGAAACTAGTGTTCAATATTTACATAGTGTGTGTTGGATGACAAGGAAGGTACAAGAGTAGGGGGTCCTGTAACTCGAGATCTTCATATGACATATATGGTAATGTATCGTCCAAAGTAGGTGGAGACAAAGCAAGAGGTGGAGGTGTCAGGTAAACCTCCGTGTCAGACTCAGAGGAAGCCATCCCGTCGCATGTGCCAGAGAAGTACATAATATACTCAAGAAGGTGATGTCATCACTTACATAATACTTTCTCAGGACATGATGAAAACATTGGTATCCCTTTTGGGTCCAAGATAGCCCACAAAATGCACTTGATCGATCGAGGAGACTTGTCTCGGCTAGGAGTTAAATGATGAGCAAATGCAACACAATCGAAGACACGAGCGTTAGAGAGAATATATCCTTATCATGAAACATGATAAAAAAAGAGACCTATTCTTCTAACGCAAAAGAGGGCATGCGATTAATTAGATAGTAGGCAGTGACATCTCCCTAGTAGAAGTGAGGATCATGACTATGAAGTAGGAGATTGTGGTGACGTCTAAAAGGTGTCCATATTTCCTTTTGCAACACCATTCTGCTGAGAGGCGTACACACAAGAGGTACGCTGTTGGATCCCATGAGACTTGAAAAACAGAGAAAAATGGCTAGTGCAAAACTGGAGCATCATTTAAGTGCACGTACTTGACAATAGCAGGAAAAAAGATTCTTTTTTTCAATAATAAAATTCTGCATAATGGAACCAATTTCAGATTTATGCTTCATCAAAAGACCCAAGATAATGTAGAGAAATCATCATTAACAACAAGATAAAAATAGTGCCCCTGATGGCCACGGTTACGAATGAGACCTAAATGTCAAAATGAACTAACTCAAATAAGGAACTACTACTACTACAACCATGCCGACCGGGAAATCTATTATGATGACACTTCTCAAATTGGCATGGCTTACACTTGAAGCTAGATTGAGAAGAGATCTGAGGACTCCGCACAACTCGAAGGGTAAATGACCATAGCGAAGATGCCTCACGTAAGCGTCCACTAGTGTAGTAGAGATGGATGATCTACTTGCATAAGGATACTCGATCAATATGTAAAGACATCCTTGCTCAAGGTCACATCCTCACCCTACCCATGAGTATATCTCGAAACACATGAGAAGATGGATTAAAAATGGCATGACATTTGAGTTTCTTAGCAATCTGACCAATGGACAATATATTTACAGAAAAATCTGAAGCATGTAGGATGTTCTGCATACACATAGAGGGCATCAAGCATATCTCCCCGGTCCTATGATAGGAGAATGTCTCTCATTAGCAATGATGACCGAGTGATCAGGAGGAATCATGCTGTAAGAAGTAAACTGTTTTCTGTTGCCATATAAATAATGAGATGCTCTTGAATCTATTATCCATTTGGTGAAGTCAGTGCTGTAACAGGTTGTAGGAACATGAGTGATACCTGATATATTGGCAGAGGCAACAATGTCAGACAACAATCGAGGAGAAGAACCAATCGTAGTTGTTGTAGGTCTAATGGTCTCCCTCAGGCGTGGGATAAGATATTCATACTTATGGTCGGAAGGTATAATGGTGGTCTATGAGTACTGAATAACATGAGAAGGATGACTACCATGCTTTTGATAACACGTATCCTTGGAGCACCCTAAATGATTGCAGTAGATACACTACAGACGGGGCCGACCACTTCATCTGCCATGAACACCACACCCTCTAAATCGAGCTGACCCTTCTCTGCCTTATGAAACAACCATAACAGATGATATCAGAGGTGCAAGACTAAGAGGCAAATGGTTCTGCCAAGATGGTTGCATGCCTCTTCCATAGACGGGAATTGGAGCACTAGATGTAAGCTGATTACGTGCTGCATCCAAGGTTTAAAAAAGCGTGAGGCGGTCTGAGGCGTTTTCCCAAAATGTGAGGCGAGACGTAAGCCTCGAGGCGGTCGAGGCGTAAGCCTCAATTTTTTGGAAAGAAAAATTAAAATTAAAGCAAAATAAATTGGAATAAAT
Organism: Ottelia alismoides; assembly: GCA_037367405.1. NCBI lineage: Eukaryota > Viridiplantae > Streptophyta > Magnoliopsida > Alismatales > Hydrocharitaceae > Ottelia > Ottelia alismoides. The sequence goes on along the minus strand of JAZKJV010006807.1, from coordinate 552,788 downwards.
ACTAACAACACAAAAAATTGCAATATATTGCCCTAAAGTTCAATACAAACTACGAACTACAACTATGATTGTCCAAAGTTCAAATACGATTGTGAAATTAGAAAAGAAAACATAAAGTAGGAAATAAAGTTTGACACAAGCATGAAATTAATGCAACATATGTTCCATCACTATTATGTGATACATCAAAATCACTAATCATCAATATTGATTCAACGAATCAACTTCAGTCTTCTCGCCCCTCAGCAGTGTTGTCACCGCCATCGTCGTCGTCACTGCTCCTACTACTCATTGGATCGTCATCGGAATCATCCGTAAAATTCAAGTGCACATCATCTTCAGCTTCATCATCGCTTCCATCCTCAGAATTGGAGTACTCCTCCTCCTCAACATTAATCGGAGTTTTTCCTTTACCTAATCAAGAAAGTAATATGCATAGTCAACCATTTGAAAGTTAATCACAATTCACAAAAAAGCATCGAACATTCTTTTAATTTATAATACTGTAATGCACCTTTGTTGTTTTTTCCCCCTTCTTTTTAGGCCGAGCGACTTGAGCTCCTCCACCTCTTTCACCTCCTTCCTCCTCAAGAGGATCATCCTCAAGGGGTATGTTTGCATCAAGATCCTGATAGGCTTCGACATCTTGAGCTTCTGAAATCCATTCATCACCGGAGTCAATGTCTTCCAAACATAATGGATCTTCTATTGTTTTCTTCCTTAATTCTCTATGTTTCAATTTCAAATTGAACATGATGTAAACCAGATCATTGAGCTTCGCTTGTGATAAACGATTTTTTCTCTTAGTGTGGACCTATATAGACATACGTAAGGTTTAAGTGATTAACATGAAACAAAAACACTATCATAAAATTAAATAATGCTTTAACCACTTACTTGATTAAAAGAGCTCCAATTACGTTCACACCCAGAAGCACTACAAGTCAAGCTCAACACCCTAATAGCAAATGCTGCCAATTCAGGTGTTTCATCACCAAACAACATCCACCAATCCGCTGGTAATGGTCAACAACACATTTTAGTAATTATGTAGTATATGGAAAACTCTTAAAATTTATTTACAATACTCACCAGGACTTCTTGTTTTCCTTGAATTAACAACATTTGCCCATCCAAAAAATCCTCTGGCATGCATGAAGGAATCAAGTTGTGAATCTGCCTTTATCCTCGCATATGGATCAATGATCAATCTTTTCATGCATGAAAACAATCCCATTTTCACCTCTAAGTGATTGGAGAATGTCTGTTCATAAAATGAAAGTGGGGATTGAGGAAATAAGTAGCAGCATGTAAAGGCCTGTGAAGCTGACGATCCCAACGGCTATCCACAATATCCCAAATAATCTTATATTTGGTCTCGTCATTTTCAAGATTTCTAGCTATCTCCTCCTTGGCCCTGTCCATGGCTTCATAAATAAATCCCGTTGATGGATATTTTTCTGAATCCACCAACCTCAAAACGGTGACCAAAGGTTTCGTGGTGTTGAGAACATATGCAACACCAGGCCAAAAAGACTTGCTCTTCACAACAATGTTTACCATACTTTGACCCAATGGGCGATTTGTCATAAGAACTATTCTTCCATGCTCTGGAAGTGAAGAAGGATTCAAGTGAATCCTTGGCTCTAATCAAGCTTTGCAATGTAAGAAATGCAGTGGCAAATCTTGTAACGGCAGGTTTCACCAAATCACAACCTGCAATTTTTCTCACCATTGTAAAACCCAAGCATGAGCATACCCAAAATTGATTATTTTTTTGCTTTTTTGAACACCGATGCATGAAGTGGCAATTTGAGGATATCCTCCAACATCAAATCTATACAATGCGCTGCACAAGATGTCCAATAAAGATTCTTCCTTTTATCCATCAACATTTGTTCAGCTGCTTTGTAAGCAAATGCATTATCCGTTATCACTTGCACAACATTCGTCTCTCCGACCTCCTCAACAACTTCATCCAATACTTTAAAAAGCATCCTGGCATCTTTAACTTGATCGGATGCATCAATCGACTTCAAGAAGTGCCTTTGGGATTATTCACCAAAAAATAATCAATGTGCGTCCTTTCGTGTCGGTCTAACCGTCCGACATGATGCTACAACCAGTGACAATCCAAGAAGCCTTCGCCTCATCAACAAGAGTGGAAATGGCCTGCTTCTCTTCTTTCAAAATCCAAGTTCGGAGTTCATGCATGGTTGGTGGCTTGAAACCCCTTTCATATCCACATACATCGGTCATCATTGCCAGATAAGAAGGACTATTGGCTATGTTGAATGCCAATGAATTCTCAAAAAATTCTCCCGATGCTCCTGCAAATCCTCCTTCTCTCATCTTTTTTCCAGCTTGCATTTAAAGTGAGTTGTTGTGAGGGAGGATCCGAACTACCTACACCCCTATCTCCATGTGCAAATAAAAAAATCCATCGGTCCTCGAGCTTGCTTGATACCACTGGAATCTGTCGGCGCTCTTTGTGGCAGTTCATTTTCATCACCTCCAGATGACCCTTGCATCCCAACTCGGCAAACTTCTTCCATTTCTTCAAACCGTCTTCTCTTTTCATTACCCTTGCTGTCCATGAACATCTTCATCTCTTGTTGAACTTCAATAGGAACGCTTGGACAAGCTCTCACATTCTTGCGTGTCTTTGCAAGATGGTCTTTCAGTCGCTTCACCCCACCGGTGATCTTCATCGAACAAAAATTACATTCAACATATACATATCCTTTCCCTTTGTGATGCTCGTCCATTTCAAGTTCTTGACAGTATCTCCAACCGGGATCCGATCGCCCCCCACTTTGGCCTTTCCTTCCCACATCTACAAGTTATACAATAACATACATATATTGATATATACTAACATTACAAGATGAACGTACATGTAATCCTTTATCATAGCCATAAAAAATCAATTGAAAAATTACATAAAAAAACAACCCAAAACAATTGGAAAACAACCCAAAACAATTGGAAATATGATGAACACAAAGAAAATACAAAAATAATTGAAAAAAAATTAGAAAAATAAATTTTGGAGGTGGCGACGGCGCAGACCTGCTCCGGTTGGGCGGCGAGAGGGTCGGCGGTGGAGAAGGGGGCTGGGCGACGACTCCGGTCGGCGGCGACCGCGCGACTGGGCGTCGAGAAGCGCGTCGGGGCGGCGCAGTCAGGGGCCTCAGGGATCAGGGGAAGGGCGGGGGAGGGTTTCTGTCGAACAGATAGTCCCCTTCCCCCCCGACCCTTCGAATTTTACGAAAAAAAGGTCACGTGCTTTGCACATGACCCGGAAATTAAAAAAAAACGTTTTTTGAAGCTTACGCCTCAGCCTTGCCTCGAACGCCTCACGCCTCGAGCGCCTCAGGCGAGGCTGAGGCGTACGCTTCTTGTGGTACCTCTGAGGCGTGCGCCTCGGGGCGTTTTGGGCCTGCCTCGCCTCGAGGCGTACGCCTTTGCGCCTCAAGGCGCCGCCTTTTAAAACCATGGCTGCATCATAGATTGAATCAAGACCAACGGGGAAGACACCAACCATCATGGTATTCATGTATTTGAGCTGCTCAATAATATCACTCAAGAACATCTACTTGTGCAGTTTCTCTAACATGCCCCTTAAACTAGAGAAGGTGTGGAGCGAGCGATCATACTGCTTGATCGTGTATATCAAGGAAGGAAATATCGATATCGATATCGTTTCGATATAATGTCGATATCGATATATCGCCGATATATCGGCAATATATCGACGCATATCGCCGAAACCCGGTATCCATTAGGCATTTTCTCCTGTCGATACCCGATATCGTCCATATCGGCGATATATCGGTGACCTGTCGATACCGATATCGCCGATATATCGACGATATATCGCGATATGGCGATCCCTGGTGTATATATTGTTAGTGAGTTAGAATTTGCTAATGATTCAAATGCATATTTGTTTTGTAGTTTGATTAACTTTTCAGGTAGAGACTTGTAGAAGCCTTTTGATAAAAAGTGTAGACAAGCTAGAAGCTGACACATAGCCTAAAAGTGATTCTAAAAGATTCAACTGGAAGGTTCAAGAATCAGAATCAGATTGATGAAAGAATCAAAGAAAGACTAAATTCCAAAAGCTCAAGTTTTGAAGATTTCAGATGCTGATACGACATTATAATTTTTTATTTTATGCTAAAAATAATCGTATAATTTTTGCATATTCTTGATCATCAAGCAAACTTAAGGCAGAATAATCAATTTCACAAAATCGATTTTTTGGACATACGATCGATCACCTTGACACCTTTGATCGATCACCTATGATGGATCATCTTGTTTCTTATGATTGACCAACCTTGATCGACCATCCTCTTGTACATGATCGACCACTTTTTGAAATTCAGACCAATGGTCAAATATGATCGATCACTCGTGTGACATGATCGATCAACTTGTTTACATGATCGATCATTTCATAGATTTTGGAAATCAAAATGTTGAAACTTTCTATTTTTGAATACCAACGACTCTTTTGAGTCCAACCTTATATAAGGGATCGCATGAGTCATTGTTTGAGATACACAACCAAGAAAAACATCTTCTACTCACAAAAGAAAAGAAAGAGTGATCATTTTGTGTGATATTCGAGTCCTTACAGCGTTTCTACACTCTCGAGCTCTCTTCAATGCAAAGCTTTTTGTTACTAAAATTGTTTATGCTCTCTATACTCTAATGCGATCATTTTCATCATCCTCGAGCATATCCCGCGCTTAAATTTTGTAAGCTTGTGAATTCAAGTTTCCTTGCTTAACTATATTATGTTTAGCATTTTCTGTATAGGTATCCGAGTTATGGATTCTTTTCTTTGAAAGAGATGAAATCTTCCTTTAGGAGTTGTCCAAAGAAGGGTACATGTTGTACGGGAGGTTGTGCTACCCTCGATTTAAGGTAACACTAGAATAGTATAAACATGCTTCACTGAGAGAGTGAAGGGGAAATCCTACAAGTGGGTTCGGTCGTGGTTCTCACCTGCTTGGCTTTTCAAGTAAAAACCACTGTCTTTGTGGTTTGCTATTCTTCTCTCTACGTAGTTTGTCAATTATTTATAATTGGATACTGTTATTACAATAATTGTATATTGTATAATTTCCCTCTTGTGCCGGACTCACATATGTCATGTTGAAGTTGAAGAATCCTTGTTTCATTCTTTACCTTAGAGTATGTTATTGCAAGGTTGTCCCATCTTGCCTTCGCAGTGGACTGATGCATGATCTCATTGACTATCTTTATCGTTGAAGTGCCTGATAGCCACACTTGGGCCCATACATTATTTTGCTTCCATGTAGCTTGGCACCAGTTTTGCTGGTCAGCTCTGTCTCCATCAGGATGTATTCTTTGTTGTGGTTCTCTGTGATGCTCATGGATTGCATTGTCCATGACTCGTTGTTCGTCCTGTCCATCTTGACAATAGGACATGGACTCTTGATAGCCCCAAGAGATGAGGTAGCATCAACCTTACTCTTTGCCATGATGGTCAAAGAAGGCTGGGGAAGGACGAGACTAGGAGATGAATCAATATTTGTCTACACTAGCGTAGAAGGGGGGTTGCATGTGTAGATTTAGATACACAACCTTCCCATTACCCATGTAGGTGTTCTAGGGCCAAGGAGTCAAGTTTATATTAGCGAAATTGAATTGGGTTGACCCAAGGAATTCGAAGAGCACCTTTCCTCTTAATGGGCATACCCCTCGCAGCCGCACCGGAGCCTATGTGATCTTTGACGAGAGGTGCATGGGTGTGAAGAGATGCATACTGTGCTGGTAGGCGTGACGAGGCGTAAGGACATTTGGGCGACAGTGGCGTGGGCCTCGGGGTTGTCATTGGGTGGTTGCATTGACAGGGGGTTGGTCCTGCTGGGTTTACAGTGGCACGAGTCTCGTTGGAGATGCCACGTGATGGCTGTGGGTGTTGCCTTTGGGTACCATGTTGGTGGCTAGGCATGCGGGGAGGAAAGAAGGATTATAAGTGGGGTAAGGTACCAAGAGGGTGTAAGAGCTTTGGTTCAAGACTGCTGCTTTGGTACCATGCAAAAGGAAATGAATAACTCGTTTATCATGTGCCCTAAGGCTCTTTTTACATATAGAGGAAACCCTAGAGCCAAAAGAGGTTGCCCAGTTGGGCTGCACGTAGAAAAAGAAAAGAGGAACAATTTACATATTACATGTTACTATGAGTCCAATTCTAACGTCATACATTATTAAGTTTTGATAGGGAGAGGGAAGGGGTTTACGTTTATCCTCTTATTTCGAGTTTGAGATATTGTAGTTGTTGGTGGTATAATTCAGAGAAATGGTGAAGGGCTACGAAGGAGTCCATAGATATTTGAGGCAGGATCCTATATCCTATATGAGAGATGTAGATGCATGGAGAAAGTCATCCACCTGTTTACGTTTAGATAGTTTACTTCTATCTATAGAGATGCTGCTATATTTTTAATTGTTGTTTTTAGGGGTTTGGGCTTGTTAATTTAGGACCGTGGGAGGAGCCACGTTCCTCCTCATATTTCAAGTTTGAGACTCTATGATAGGAGTCTTGGAAACAAGGTTCAAAAAGACTTCTACAATGGAGGCTGCAGAGGAGAGCCATTGCACATGAGGTTGTTGACGTTTTTGATATGTTGGATACCGTGGCTCTTTTGAGGAAGAGTTAGGAGCAAGACATGTTCAACAAATCATGTTGTTAGAGGATAGGGAACAAGAGATAAGGTTGAGACAACAATTTGGGTAGACATGGATAAAAGATGGAGATTCAAAGAATACGTTCTTCCACTATGTGACCATTAGTAGGCAAAGGCGGAATTTTATTCTCTCCATCCCAATACAGATTTTTAAGTGAGTTTCTTTTATGGTCAAGTTTGTTTAGCAGTCCTAATTTTATGATTATCACTTTTTAGGTATTTTTCAATAAACAAACACCTAAAGAATTTTTCGATCTTCTGATTATTTAAAGTCCAAAAACAGGGGAAGAAGTCGAAAAAGCCGATGGGCGATCAAACACGATGATGCATGCAAAGTAAGAGATGCGTACCTATCGCCAACACTCTACATGCAGGGTGATCCATGCATAAATTAAAAGACAGAAATACAACTATCCTATATGATGCAAGAAGAAAACGTGTTCGACACTTTCCATGTTTCAGGATGTGCATGTAAACATGTTAATATGTGTTTTTATTTGAACATGCAGTAGGGGATGCAATTGGCATCTGAATCTGAATGATGATGTGTAGCTACTAATGGTTTTCCAGTTCTTCAAAGAATTTTATGAAGTAGCTAAGATTGACGTTTTGGAGATGCATAGGGAATTTGAAGTGGGAAACTTGATTTTTGTATATTGAACATAGCGTTTATTTTTTATTACCGAAGGAGGACACAGCTTTAAGAGTGGAAGACTTCAGACCCTTTGCCTTGTTAATGTCATTTGTAATTATGGTGAAGCTCATGATGAATAGACTTTGAATTGTTTTTGGTAACATCATTAGATATCTGCAGAATGCTTTACTGCAAATCATCATGATATCGGAGATTGTAGAGAGAGATTTTTGTATCTCAAGATATATTTATATGTGAACATGGCTGATGGCAGAATGTAAGAGGAGGCATGCATAAGGCATATGCTTTGGAAGGTTGATTTTTTCCAAAGCATATGATAGCTTGGATGGGAGATTCTTACGGAGTTTTAATAAGATTGGGGGAATTAGATACTTGGATTGTATGAATGGAAAGGTGCATGGCTACGACAACATATTCAGTGGTGGTGAACATACATCTGGAGGAGGGCCTTTTCTAACCTAAAGAGAGGAGTCTGGCATGAGTGCCCTTTTGTATCTATGCTTTTTGAGTTAGCATCAAACACTTTAGCAGTGCCTGCAAGTGGTTCTGAGAGGAGGTTGCTCGACACACACCTTAATGGGATGGCGCTTTAAATTCTACTATATTGATAATTTGTTCTTAGTGGATGCCATGACTATGAAGGCTATACATACGTTGAGATACTTGATAGATTCTACAACTTTGTGGAAAAATAGAGAAATGCTCACGTTCATGCCTTTGGTGTGTACGGGGAGGTTGCCATAGGATGTGGTCGGGTCTTAGGTACACTTCAGGAGGTTGTCTCTAGCTTGCTTGGACCCGTTGTTATCTGGAACAAATTTTGGCGGTTGGATTATAGTGTAACACACATACCCCCAAACATAGTCCCACATCTAAAACTCACAAAGTGTGAGAGTGGGTTATAAGTGGTAGGGATAACTACTTGAGAACTTGGGCTTAAGCATTTTGGGTGATTGTCAATGGATCCATTTGGGCTCGATCCCAACAAATTGTCAGGCCAATTTTCCTCGATAACGGATAATGGACCTAAGCCTGAGACGTTACAGGTGGTATCGGAGCAAAAGTTCCTCTGGACATGAGATATCCAATCATAGATGGCGTATTTTAGTATAGAAAAAAATAGGCAAGTGATAAAAAATTTAGCATGACCTACATGTCTTTAGGAGATAACATTAGTATTATAAGGTTGACCAATAGGGAGATAGAATCAACCGCGTAGATTACTGATTGCCCCAAAGAGAAGAAAGTGATTTTAGTAGACCAAATACACTAAATTGATTATTCACGAAGACACGAAACAAAAAGAGAGTCAGATGATTATTTCATTATCGAACGCTTATCAGCTTTGCGACTTATTTGGCTAAAGAAAAGTTTCTCATGTGTGACTTGGAGATTTGGAAGTTGTATGAGGTTTTTTTTAGATCAAGTTGTTGATGATTTTATGATCACCCGTTCGAAAGAGTTATATGAGTTGGATAAGGGATTGGTAAGGCTTGGTATTTCCTCGGAGTGATTTCATTACTTACACTCTACCGACTATTGATCAAGTTTACTAAAGATAACGTTTTTGCTTCTTCAAACGTGATCAATTGCAACACGCAACCATCTTCTCCAAGATTGACCCCTAGAATACCATTAGTTTACAATTAAGAATGTAGACATATCAAAGACTACTAAGAATTCCTAGTGATGCCTTTTGACCTCACAAATGCGTTAGCTACATTATGAAGTGATGATTCGGGTATTTTGATGTTACCTATGAAAGTTTGTGATGGTTTTTGTTGATAGTATCTCATATATCTTAAATACTAACTATCAATTTATTGATATAGCTATTAGACCATATTAGTGTCATTAAACTCACTTATGATATTTCTTGTGTGATTAGGTTTGGATTTTTGAATATGGGACCACTTAGATTATCTATGATACATGATTGTTGTAACTGGATCTAATTATTTTAATTCATTAAGATATTAATGTTGGTCAAGATCCTTGTTTAGTTCTAAATAAAACAAATTAAAGATATATGGTGACGTATATGATGGTTACATGTTATAACCATTATCATTTCTACGGATTACCATACCTTAACTTCGATTAGATATGTATTTCCATACATACTATTATAGCACACCTTGGTAGGCTATTTTCAGCGAGTGACAACCCACAAATTGACCCTTACACATTCCTTCAACCTCTAGCTGAGTTAATTATTCTCGTCTCTTAGGTGAAGATATATTGCTATGGATTAGTTTATCTTGCAATCAAGACCTTGAAGAAGGTAATTGCCATATTGTCAGAAAAGACCTAGATACAAGAGAATATCTCTAAAGAAATATAATAAGAAATTAAAGATGGTCCCATAAAACATGAAGAGCAAACAGAGGTATACGAGAATGAGATATGAGTCAAATATCATGAGTTTTTTTGGCAAGCCTCTTGGCTAGTAAATTTCGAGACGGAATTTTCTTTTAGGACGGTAGATTGCAATGACCGATAAATTGAAAAAAAGAATAAAATAATAATAAAAGAGAGAGATTGATGGTTATGGAAGCCAATTCAATCCCTTATCTCATGGTCTTGATATCTATTTTTGGAATGAGACTTTTTCTCTCATTCCTTGAGAGAGAGAGAAAGAGAGAAAATAGGTAGAGAGAGAGACGAGAGAAGAGATATAGAAATTCATGTGTATAGAAAGAGAGATGAGAGAAGAGAGATAGAAATAGAAATTCATATGTATACGAAGAGAGAGAGAGAGAGAAGAAATTGAAACGCCCGCTGAGCATCGTTTTCGGATCTAGTAACGACAACCCTCTATGTCGGCATCGAATGTTGATGCGGTGGAATCGGATATTCAGATGAGAGTCAACGTGGTCTACAATGATTCAAATAAACGAAATCGAGGTGTCTTCATGGGCAGACTTTTCAAGTCGTCGAGGTATGTCTTGAACCTTTAGGATTCGAACTTCATGATAATATGTCACATACGAATACTTTGCTTAAAAACATTATTATCATTTAACGTTGCTCCATGCCATTATTTAATCGCAGGGTATTTGTTAGACTTAATACACCTAATCGTGACTCAAAGTTTACGATATAAGCAAATCGATTCAAGTATGTGATTAGGCAGTAGGATATAACTAATTTATAATTGATGAATGATGACGGGTTAAATAATAGATGCAGATTTTCTAGTTCATTTATGTCATATGGATTCTTGACAATACGACTTAAGAAAATTCCTATGTCGGGTATATGGCTCGTATTAAATTGCCTTTCGGAAATCATATATATTGTTATGGAAATCACATATGTTGTTCTATCTTACAACAAATCGAGTTTGTATATATTTTAGCAATTTTATATGGTAATCATAACAAAGGCTAAAATATATTGTAGATGGTTTACTCTTAATGGGTGTATTTTTGGGGAGCTACACACAAGAGAATAGTAGTATGAAATTAATGATTATGGAAAAATAAAATTATAATTATTTAGAGATGTATGCGCCAATTCCAGATTTAATTTAAAAATGATTATTGAATTCGAGATAAGCCAATAAACGTGTGATATATGCAATGACTATGAATTTACTTTAGCTATTATGACCTTGTACTTATAATTTGATAAAGGCAGACAAATGAAGATAATTTTAAGCTAACATGAAACTTCCAATTATACTATCGTAGATAATTTTAAGCTAACATGAAACTTCCAATTATACTATCGTCAGTACCCTGTATATATAGTTCAACTCCAATAAGGATTTAACATAATCTGTTGCAATTAACTTGGCTGGGTGATTTTCTCAACAATTTACCAAAAAAGGGTAAAAAGATAAATAGAAGTAATGAGTCATTGGCCCCACCATTAGGGCTCAAGGAATTATAGGTAGAAAATAGCTTGTGTGACAAATTAGCAATGACTCTATATATATTGTGCTGGAATAAATATGACAAAAGAGAGAGACAAAGGAATAATTGATGGTGCATTGGGCTTTTATCAAATAAAAGTATGGTTATTTAAGAGTATATGGAGTCATTAACATGACACGATAGATCTCTACGAATATAATTTCGTTATTTATATAATGCAATACAATTCTTGAAAATAACAATGTGCTAGATATTGTTTGAGCATTATCCATTATTATAAGATGACCATGCTATATGATATCGTACTTTGAACCTCAAATGACCTGTTATAAATTAGGCATATAAATACATGTACTGCACATATAAGAACCGGTTGTCAATATTATCAATCATTGGTATTTAGCTTATTTATATAAATTGTTGAGTATCTACTAATTGATTATGTGTTTGGAAAATTGTAATGTTATGCTATATTATCATGGAAAATTGTGAATTCTACATGTGTGATTATTCACCATTAACAAGTCGAAGATATTCAATAGTGGTTATTCAAGCTTTTAAATCATAAAAGTGGACACTAAGATTTTGGGACTGAAATATTCACATGAACCACTATTGCATGAAAAAGAAATTGACACTAAAAGAATTGGAATTTCCTTAACATGAATAATGATACTTAAATGGTAAGCGGAGCTAAGTGCTACACCCAAGGTGGGAGCCACCTCTAGAGTTCGTTTATCGAGAGCCTAAAGGGCAGCACATTCCGAAGGTGTCAGGTTCAGTAGAATCTAGTGGAAAGTCCTCAATTGAGTCATCGCTGATGTCATCATGTTCCATGTGTGATTGAGTGACCACTTGTGCTGGCGGTAAAAGCCACCAAAGCTGCCTAACAACTTATGAAATTAGACAAATTAGTACAATGAATAAGCTAAGTTCTTATGAGGAAGCCACATGCTTATGGAAAATGTAAAGTGCATATGTGCATTTATATGAAATGTTAAGTGTATATGTGCATTTATATGAAATATTAAGTGTATATTTGCAATTATGTGAAATGCTAAGTGAATATGTGCAGTTATGCTATTGTTATGGGCATATGTGCAAATATGGTTTATACGGAATTATATGCAATGTATGAATAAAAAAGAGAGTACCCTTTGTATGCATAATTAAGTTCATTAAGTATCATTATGATGGTGTTGCATGGGATAGGTCAACTAATTTATGCAACATGGTAAGGATGAAAAATAAGAATTAATTATGTGGCATATGTGTAAATAAAGTGAGTGTAAATGTATATGAATAACCTTATGTATGATAATAATTATGAGTAAGTTATATGCTGATAGTGAGTTAAGGGTATTGTGAATATTGCTAATGATAGGTATATGGAGGTGAGACCTTTACGTATATGAGATTTGACATTCTTTTTAGGTAACTCACATGATACATTTATATGTGTGAATGATTATGAGAAATCATGAACTTCTTCTTTTTAATCAATTTCAAATGTTGCTAATTGTACTCATGGACAATGCAGGCGAATATTACTCATAATTGGAAAATAAGATAAATATTAAGTTCTCGTGTTAAGATTATTTATGTTATGAATGAAGTGTTTAAAGTAGATTAGTGAAGACTTGATTTTACGCTAGTCGGTTTGACCTTATCTCGTCACATACTAAGCGTTAGGCTCATACCGTATATTCTTGTGTTTTTATTGCAGGTCAATGTGAGGACAATTTAGTGGCAGTTTGAGTCTTGTTGTTGGTTCTGAAGGAAGGATGTCGTTGCGCCCACTGGGACAAAGGATATTGGTTTTGTATTAGAGATGTAAAATTTTATTGAAAAAGGGAAGTTAAGATGGTTCCTTCTATTATCTGTGATATCATTGATGTTCGGGAGTAACACTCGAATTTGACGTGGCATTTATCATGTTTCCGTTGGCAATCGAGGATTCGGGATGTTACATGTGGTATCAGAACGGGTTCTCTTTGATAGTGGAAAGGGCTACCTGAAAGGACCTAAGCCAGGAGCGTACAACCGCCACTGTCACTGGGAATAAGTGATGGGTCATGTAGCAACGAGGACGTTGCGAATATAAGTGGGGGAGGTTGTAACACACATACCCCCGAACATAATCCCACATCTAAAACTCACTAAGTATGAGAGTGGGTTATAAGTGGTGGGGATAACTACTTGACAACTTGGGCATAAACATTTTGGGTGGTTTTCAACGGATTTGGGCCCGCACCCAACAAGTTGTCAGGACAAGTTTTCCTCGATAACGGACCAAAGACCTAACCCCGGGACGTTACACATTATGTTTAAGAAAATGGAGTATACGTTGGAAAACAAAAGATTCATCGTGGAGGGACATGCTGATGCTTTTGAAGTTAGTTCTCTCAACACATATTTTATTTATTTGCGTGCATGCTTTTAATGGGGTACAATACTTGCTTGAGAGTTCGATGATAAAATTTTGGGTGAGTTTCAGTCATGATAACTGGGGGTTGTGCTGGTTGATTGGGATCAATTACAGAGTGGTGAAGGGTGGTCTGAGGGGCTAAAGCTCAAGGAGATGAATTGAGCTTTGCTTATGAAGTGTGTCAAGGCTCTTAGGTAATAGTTAGGACTTGCTTTGCAGACATCTGAGCGGGCATGCTTAACTTAGACACCTGAGGGGCATGCTTAACTTAACGTCTCTTCTTCGTCACTCGACATGTTGGTTAGAAATGTGAGATCTTTATCATTGTTTTGTAGGGGCAGCATTTGCTTGGTTAGCCTGTATGTGGTTCCTTTTCTGCAGCCTATGCTTCGTGATGGAACACCATGTAGATTCTGGAAAGATGTCTGGATAAAAAAAGTGGGCACTCTTTAATTGCTTCGCAAGGCTTTTTTATTTTGGTTTCATATCATAATGTTAAAGTTGCAGATTGTTGGTTGAGGTCTGATCATGGAGGCGGTTGGGGGTCTAGATGTTCCCAGCTACATTTTTGGAGTTGCGGTTGCATGGATTTTGGAGGATAACATAAATTTTCAGCATCATGGAAGGCCAAATTGTGGGGAGAAATCATCAGGTTTTCCACGATGGGTATTTCTCTGTCAATAAGGTATACAAGACATTTTCAACATCTCATGCTCATTGTGATGCCAGCCTAACTATTGTAGACTTCTGTGGGGACTATAGCGCCACGATGCGAGTAAAAATTTTCATGTTGCTTTTACGGAGATCAAGGGTAATGACGAATATATTCAGGGCTCATCTTTTTAGAAGCACAGACTTTGTGTGCCCGCCATGTCTGGGACAACCCGAACCCATAGAAAGATTGGTCTTCTTGCACATGCACGTCAATAAGGTCCATAGAGGTGCCACTTTTGAATCGTGGATGTTGTAAGTATGATTTGCAGTAAATATAAGCTTTCGATGTACATCTTCCAAGGGATTCCACCCGTCTTTTCATAAAAAAAGTAAGCATGGTATTTTAAAAATAGCATGCAGATGAAATGGTTATTTTCGAAGCATGGTTACTTTCAGTGTAACAAGAATTCTAAGGTCAACATAGTAAATAACAAGAAAAAAATGCGGTTTCGAGTTTTGTTACTAGACCAAATACGATGTTTGCCTGGACAACTTAGGTTAAGGTAGTCTTATGGATGCTTCCGTATACATAGTTTGGTGTTTAGGTACTCAAACAAATGCTTTTATTTTACATAGTTCCAACTTCCATGTCCTAAAAGAGGACAATGATAATATTTCTCATGCATGCCAGAGAAGATGAAGGGTCTTGATGTTCCAAATTCTTGGTAAAGTGAATCTTTTTTCTCTGCCATTTGTTTCTGACTATATTTTTTGCATGCATGCTTGGTGGAGGCCGTGTATGTATGTAGGTATATATTTTTGCAATGCATATATTGTAAGAATAATGACAAAGAATAGAACTTGGTTTTTATTAAGTGAAAAGTGTTGAAATATAAAATGCGAAATGTAGTCACAACAAGAAAGTAAAAATATGAAACATTGAACACTCTAGATTTTACATGGAACCCCTAAGAAGCAGGATGAAACTACGAAAGAAGACCTCAAAGGATCAGATATTTCGTTGAACTTTCTCAACGAGTACATGTGGTATGTGGCTCCTTATATAGCCCCACAAACAGACCCGAGTCCCACAAATAAAAGATGTGGGACTAAACATGAGAGGAGGTAATTGGATCTTGGAGAGATCTATTTACCCCTCTATTACATATTCCAACACTCCTCCTCAAGCTGGAGCATAGGAAGCTGCAACTTATCATAAAAGAAAATACACAACACATCTTCACTCGATATATCCGAAGAGACGGGAGGAGACTCGCTCGAAGTAGTCACTTTTGGGAGAAGACATCACACGAGGATGGGTCTGCGACGATCAGGACATGCCTCTAGTAGAGTCATTGCGATGATCGGGTCGTGCTTGGAGTGGGTCTCTAGAAAAAGATTAATGCGAAGTAGTAGTCGCACAATAAAATGTGCGGAAGTAATCGATGCTCGATGAAGATGACTGCTAGCAATAGTAGCTTGGAGTGTTGATCTATCATGTCGTTGACGGGTAGCAGAAGCCTGAGACGATCCCATGTAGAGAATTTTATCTAGAGTAATTGTTGCCGAAGTCAAACATCAAAAGTAGAGTAGTCATTTCCTATGCAGATCTTGAGAGAAGAGATTGCTAAGGAGCCATGAGTAGAAGATGATGGACGAGATAGAAATCCTGCATTGTAAGGAAATTCTTGAGTTCGATATTCGCTCAGGTTCGACTCGCTAAAAGTTCGATTCAGATTCGGTTCAGAAACAAATGAACCGAACCTGAACACAAGTTTAGGCTCGATTAAATAAACGAACCGAACCTAAAAGTCATAGGTTCGCTCAGGTTCGATTCGTTAAAAGCTCGATAAACATGCACATATACATATTTACAAATCCGTATCCGTAGAAGTGGACCTTATTTTGAGATAAGTCAATTTTGTCCCAGGATGAGTGAATTTTGTCTAGAGATAACTGGATATTTACGGGATAAGTAGGCTTTATCTCGTTATAAACTATCCAAAAATAAATAGTCACATCGTGTTTACAACATCCATCATCTATGTGTCTAGTACTTTTCCTTTCTTTATCTTCAAATCAACAGAATAAGTATAAACCTTACTTGTCGAATATTTCCATATTATTCTTATTCCTTATTCCCATCGGAACAAATGTAAAAATATATTATAATTATACTTTTTTCAAAGAGATGAATCCATATTAATCTATTTTTTTCAAAAGATGAAGATGAGTTAGATAAAGAAAAAACTAAATGAATATTTATTCTAATTGTAAACACATAGACTTAATCGCGAGGCTGTGGTGTATTTAGCGTGCCAAGAACGACGCTATCTTCTCGGGCCAGCGCTTCTATCGTGAGAACGTCAACATTATGGGTACTAGACTTATTTCCGATTGGTGTAATTCTTAGATTAACGGCCCATTTGTCGCGGTTACTTTTCGTGTATTCGCATTCATCCTCTTCTCTCCTCTACCACATCTCCCCTATGTAAGTATCTCTCCTCTTTTTCCGTTTAAGTTATATATATTTTTGGGGCGAGCACCAACGAGTGCATCCCCCTCTTTTGAGCCTCAAAAAAAAATTGTAAACACATATATATTTCCATTTCTCTTCTTTTCACTCCTTCTGAATTCTTAAGTTCGATATTCGCTTAGGTTCGATTCGTTTAAAAAGAGGTTCGATTCGGATTTGATTCGAAAATAAACGAACCGAACTTGAACACACATTTAGGCTCGATTAAATAAACGAACCGAACCTAAAAAATATAGGTTCGCTCAGGTTCGGTCCGTTTACACCCCTACCTGCATACATCTCAATTAGAAGAATGTGCCCTCTCTCACTCCCCCTTTCTCACATATTTGTTAGAATAAAACATAGATCATCAAGTTGGGAGAAACAAAATAAAATTTCCTCTTCTTCTTTTCTTTTTTCCCTCTGCTTTTTCCCCATTTTTGTTAAAGTTGTCTCTCCTTTTTTTTATAAGCCATTCTTCCCTTTTCTTTTTTTCTGCCTTCTCTTTCTCTTTTTTTTACAATCAAGCTTTTTTTCTGGGCTTTTTTTTTAAATTTAGTGGCATTAGCCCATATTGGGCCTAAATAAGTGACACACCCCTCATTTTTTTGATTAGGCCTTTTTTTTCACTCAGAGATGGGCCCGACTAGGCCTAAACATTTGCCTCTTCTCTTTTTTTTTCACCCATGGCCCAAATGGTCCCACGGCACCTCTCGTCGCCCTTTATTTTGGGTTCCCAGACTGGGAACCCTTATCTCTAAGGGAGTCACCTACTCCCCATCAATTGGTGACCGTCGCTACTTGGAGATGATAGAGCCATTTGGAGATGCATTGGGAGATCTCTTGGACTGGGATAGTAGAAGGCAATTGAGGTAGGGCGATGGAGATGCTCTTGCACATAATGGTGGCGGAGGCATAGGGGGTAGGGTGACAGAGATTGAGCATGGAGCCTTTCTTTCTTCCTTCCTTCCTTCTTCTTCTATTTCCTTCTTTGTGGAGATCCACGAGATGTGGAGACGCGAGAGGATGCCGCCGTTGTATGTACGAGCGCAAGGGCGAGGGCTGTAAGAAAATGTTGTTGGAGATGGGCGGTGTCGTTGTGCGCTTTAGGGACCTAGAGATGCCTGAAGTGAAAGGAACCCATATGCGACTATGGTCAATGTTTTCTTTTGGTCGCCTCTCCTTCGGACGATGCTGCTAGGAGGTGCTGCTCCGTTATGCAGTTGATGCGCGAACTAGGGTTCATAGATTGGGAACCTATCGCCGCCTTCAGAGAGTCGATGGTCTCTCATTTCTGTCGGGAGAAGATGGCTCGTCAAAGTTGCGGGATCTGATGATTGCTGAAAAATCTCGAGATGATGCATTGAGAGATGTGCGAGGAGTTTGCCTGGATGAGGATGAGACTGCTTGGAGCCCTTCTACTTGGAGAAAGAGCTTGGCGCTTGGGCTGCTCTATTGTGAGATTTAGGGTCCCAGTGCGGGATCCCTAGCCGTCGTATCTGCATGATCGAGCCGTCATGAACATGAACTGAACATCGAACATGAATATAATAAAATCCTCAAGAATAAATCCTAAAACAGGATCACAAATCGAACTGCTTTGATACCATGTTGAAATATAAAATGCGGAAGCATGATTAGAACGGAATAAAAATGTACTAAGCCTTCTCCCACTATAAGTAGGGTCAGCTACATGTTGCTTAAATCCATGTTGAAAGATTCGACTATTTTTTTATGTTGGCCGTCGACTACCTAACACAACCCCTGCAAGAGTGGGATTTGAATCCTGGTCTTTTGTGTGGTAGACACACTTTACTACCACTAGAAACGCTGAACTCTCTGGATTTTACATGGAACCCTACTCCTTAAGGAGTGGGATGAAACCACGAGAGAAGGCCTCAAAGGGCCGGATATTCTATTGAACTTTCTCAATGAGTACAGGGGGTATAGGGCTCCTTATATACCCCCACAGACAGACATGAGTCCCACAAATAGAAGATGTGGGACTAAACATGAATGGAGGTAATTGGATCTTTCTATTACATACTCCAACAAAACGAAACAACTGCCTATTTATGGTGTCCATCCTAAAAGTTTGTTTCATTATCTAGACTGCAGAGGTTATTTTCATTTATTTCATTTATTTCATGTTCTTGCAAAAAGGAAGTCAGCACGCACCACCGGGACTGAGAACCTTCCCTTCCGCCAGCAAGTACTCTCCTTCCCACCTCTCGGAGGTCTGACTTGGTCCCCCATTATCTCTAGGTTTTTGCCCGAACTCTCCTAGCCTTCAAATAAGTGGAATAAATATTTATTTTATCATGATTGGCTCCTCTTTTTTCTGACGATCATCTGTTCATTTATATGGAGGAAACTGTACAGAGTTAAAGCTTATCCAACTTCCATATTTTTCTCTTCTCTAAAAACATCACAGGCTTTGCCCTATGCATCTCATGTATACTATCTTTTACAATCGCAATTACTGCTACTGAACGGCTATGGTGACATGGCATCTTCTCGGTCTCGGGGTCTCAAGGGCGACTCATAACAGATACGCCTCCTTGATCATGTGATCACTGTGGCGGTATATTGACATCGTGACCCTCGGCCACTTGGACATGTCTGACTAAAGAAAATCAAACTTATAGATTTTTTGGTCTGAATTCTATATGCATCTTATGGACTTTGATATTATTTTTTGGTCCTCCATTTCTTTAGTTGCAAACCTATGGGCGGAGAGCACTGCGAGCCTTTTACAGAGGTGTATCGGATCAAGTTTCAACATGTTGATAATGCAAGGTTCCTTTCTTTTCCCTTTTTTCAAGTTCGATGGTATTTAGATTCAATAATTTGAGAATACAGAGGGTGCAAACCTTCCTAGATTACAGTGGCAGATAGCTTATTCCATTTTTTTATATTTCTGTCTTTTGAAAACTTATATTTCTGCAAGCTAATTGAATAAGAAAGCAAACTTCCAATTACTGCAATTGAAGGTTTAATATTATTAGATTATAACAATATTAGCACATCCCTAATCTTTAATTTCTAAGACGACGAAAGGAAGAAATGGATCAGAAGAATGTGGTTGTCTGTGCCTTCGATCCACATTATGGATTAAATTGAGCATATTGTAGTAATAGAAAAAAATGATATGAAATAAGGGAAGCAACATATGGAGTTGAGTGGTTTGAGGCAGTTAAGATGACCGTCTTACTCCATCGAAGAAACGGCCTTAATAGCAGCGTTTTTTCCTTGTTTCTTCTCATTGAGCCTTGGAGTACATGGTCACATATTTAGGATCCATCTACACACAATAGATGGATCTTGACAGGGTCCATTTACTTAATTAACTGATGCAATCGGAAATTTGCAACGGTGGAAATAATAATTTTGATGGTGGAAATATCGGTGGAGAAGAAGAAAGCGAATAACGTGCTAGTTGCGCGGGAATTTAGAGATGAATCGTGAATACCACGTTGAGAGAGAGAATAATGAGAGAGAGAGATAAAGAGAGATAAATTTCAATTTTATATAATCTGAACTGTCCTTACAATAGACTGCCAACCCCTTTATATAGGAGGGGTGGAATCACAAAAATAGAAAGAAATTAGAATTCAAATAAAATCTTAATCGATCCTAATTGTTTCTAACCGATTCTAATTGATTCTTAACTAATTTTATCTACCAAAAATATTGATATTACAATCTTAATTTATTTAAATAATATATGCAACTAATTTAAAATAACTAATTATGGATGGAAATCCCTAAATTGAAAAATCTTCAAATCATCCTTCTGCTTCAATTCGATTTGCCCTGCCAATTTGAGAATGATTGCATCGATTCTCCTCCGCTTGAAAATTCGTCTCCTGACGAATTGCTTGATCTTTTATTCGTCATTGGAGAATTCGATAGAGATTGGACTCCCTAATTTGGCTTCTTTTCTGTTGGAGTATTCGTTATATGCGCAATATATATAGGAGATGGGTAAATGGATCTCTCCAGAATTCATTTACCCCATCCAAGAGTTTAGTCCCGCATCCACCAGTGGTGGGACTTGGAGGCTCTGTAGGGGCTATATAAGGAGCCACAGACCTCCTGTATCAGATGAGAGAAAAAGCAATGAAGCATATGCCCCTTTGAGGGCTTCTCCCGTGGTTTCATCCCGCTCCTTAGGGAGTAGGATTCCACGTAAAAATCTTTGAGTTCTTGTTTATCTTTCTATTCTTATGCTCTATTTATCATTATCGCATCCGCTTCCTATTTTCTAACATGGTATCAGAGCGGGTTCGATTCTCGTGGTTTTATGTTCTTGATTTATTCGAGATTTGATGTTATGTAAATTATTCGAGATCTGTTGAAAGTTGTTTTTTTGGGTTTCATTAAACCCTATTTTCTGGAATATCTATGCCGTCTTCTCCAGATCTTCTTCCAACCTCCAAGCGCTGTCAGGATCCACGTGCACCCCCGACAGAGGCATCCAGCCCCTACGCTGCCCAGATTGAACCGCATCTCCGCGCGGCTCCCAAACCACGAGCACTTCTCCAGACCTCACACCGCAGGCACAAGGCACCGCGACCCTAGTTCTAACGTCACCTCCCTCATCTTGGCCGGCCCTCCTGTGGAGGCGCTAGCCCATCGCGCCAGAAGCATCATCGCAGGCCGCAAGAGACCATCTTGTCCTTCATCGTAGGCGAAGGACTCCCAGGCAGAGAGCTCCCAAGCGGCATCGCCACACCTCCGTCTTCCAGGCTTGCTTCCATCTGCGAGCTCCCTCTTGTTCTGCTCGAGATCCAGGCGTGCAACAAGTCCAGGCGTGCATCCATCGAGCACAGGTGGAGGCGGAGGCGACACCCTCATTGATACCATGCGACGCTCCTCCGCGCTCGCCCATGCGGTCCCTTCTTCTCCGATCAACACAACTCGCAGGAGCATCCTTCATCCAACTCGCGCGCAGCAGCACAGCCCCGCGTACACTCAACGTGCTTTCTTCTCCAGCATGGCGGCGGCACCACCTCTTCCCGTATGTCGCTTCACATCCCAGCAACTCTCCAGTGGCAGACCCCCCAGGATAATCGACACCGAGAGCAGGACCAACCCCCATCAGGTCGGCGGCGCAGGAAAGAAGAAAAAGATGAAATTCCCATCATGGGGAACCCTAAACTGGGGGGGGCACATGGGTTAAAAAAGGGCGGTTTCGTTTTAGGCCCAAATGGGCCGAAGGTTGGCTATAAAAAAAGAAAGTTAGGGCATGTTTTAAAAAAAGCCGAGGTTCAAGTTAAAAAAACCATGAAGAAGGCTCATTTAAAAAAAGAGGAGATGGGTCGGGAAAAAAATGAAAAAGACGCGTACAAAAAAGAACAAGAAAAGACGTACGATTTTTTTTTATAAAAATGTTTAAAAATTGAAATGATTTGAAAAGCCGAGAAAAAATGACGGCTTATTTTGGTTTATTCATCCCCCATTATTGTTGTCTTCTCCCAACATTGTCAATGTCCATTTTCCGACAAGTATGGGAGAAAGGGGGAGTATATGTAGAGTCACATGTCTATCTCTTAAGATTCAGATATTCTCCAGACCAATCAGATTTCCAGACTCTACAACTTAGAGATATTTAGACTCGACGTCAGATGTTTCGAATCTTCTTCAGTTTCAGACACGCACATGGATGCGGTCTTATTTCAGATGAGCACATGTTTGCAATCTTTTGTAGTGGTCCCCATCTTTTCTTGTTTTCGGTCAGATTTTTCATGTGAGCCATAGGGACTCCAGAGTAGAGGATCATTCCCTATGCCATGTTGGCAAGGGTTTTCATGTGGTATCATAGGGACACTAGAGTAGTGTACCATTCTCTATGCTAGATGGGAGAGACCCGGTTCTCTGACGAGGAGACTTCTTTCAGACTGCATTCTCCAGCGACCGTGGACTCCGACGAAGATTGCACTTCCACGGCCTTTTCAGTTCGACCCTTTTCAGAGATGGAGCAGTCGTCCACATGTTGTGGCGGGCCAGAGTACTTCGACGAGGAGACTCATTTTCCAGTTGCAGTGACTCTGACAGACGCAGTTCAGAGCACATGCTCTCCGACGAGGAGATTCAACAGACTCACACTCCAGCCTGTTCGTCCTCCTCACCTGCACGGCTTGAGAAGCAATGTCCTCGACAGCAGCAGTTGTGTGCGTTGGGTTGATATTGTCCGTAGTGTCCTGTAGCGTGAGTTGAGTTTCTTTCTGTTTGTCCAAGCTGAGCATTGCATGCTCCAGCTTGAGGGGGAGTGTTGGAGTATTCGTTATATGCGCAATATGTATGGGAGATGGGTAAATGGATCTCTCCAGCATCCATTTACCCCATCCAAGAGATTAGTCCCACATCTACCAGTGATGGGACTTGGAGGCTCTGTAGGGGCTATATAAGGAGCCCCAGACCTCCTGTATCAGATGAGAGAAAAGCAATGAAGCATATGCCCCTTTGATGGCTTCTCCCGTGGTTTCATCCCGCTCCTTAAGGAGTAGGGTTCCACGTAGAAATCTTTGAGTTCTTGTTTATCTTTCTATTCTTATGCTCTATTTATCATTATCGCTTCCGCTTCCTATTTTCTAACATTTTCTATATTACGTTTGTAGTTTCTTTCCACTGAGGGACGTGGCTGCAAATGTTCCACCCCTTCACTTAAAATAGCACACCTTAAGTGGCCACCAACTTTAACCTTTAAATAAAATATTTCTGAAGGAAGGGGTTTATTGAACTTAACCCAAATGAATTTCCAATCCCTAATTTCATGGGATTGATTGTACGTGGGAGAGAAATTAAGAGCCCATGCCCCCTCTATTCCCTTCCTCTAACGCCTTTGGCGACGCCGAACCATAGGGTTAGGGCTTCGATTTCTCTGGCGACAACGTGATGGAGGGTGACGCAAATGAAGGTGGCGCAAGAGCCGGTGGTGTTGCGCTGGGTTGAGGGGCCAATGCCAGCGGCGTCGAAGATGGCGTTGCCCCCCCTTTTTCCTGGCGCATGGGACCAGGCGGTGGGATCTCTGTTCGAGGGATGCACGTAGGGGTCGGGGATGTTGGTACCGCATGTTGCTGCTTGATCGCTCCTTGCGCGGTTGGTGGCCATGGCCAGCTGGTCCAGGGAGGAGTTGGAGGAGTCGTCGGCGTGATTTCCAATGGATTTGGCGATGTGATAGGCGCGGTTGGGGATGGGTGCTCTGGTCTTGGGTTGAACCTGGGTTGAGGGATCGATAGGTGGGGTTGGCGGGGCTGGTGATGCCGTTGGCGGCAACGGTGGTGTTGGTGTTGTCGGTGGTGGCGCCCATGTTGCGGGAGCCTCCTGCACATGAACTTTAACCAAGAATAGATCGAGGTGTTCGACCTCGCCATCCGCACCGTCTTCGTCGAAGGTGGGCTCTTGGTCCTTTTCTTCTTGATTTGAAATTGTATCAATAAAATCTGTCTTGAATGAACATATCTCTAGGGAACACATGTGATGCCGTTGCTTCTGCCATGAATGAATAGATTGTCATCAAGCCATTGTTGAACTTTCACGGATGCTAGGGGACGATTCTTGTATTTTTGTTGTCGTAGACGCGAACCTTGACCGAGATGGCTCAAATCGAATTGAAGTTGCCAATATGCAATTGGATCGTCGAATCGTAAGAACGATTCGGTGGCCATGCTCTGATACCAAATGATGCAATCGGAAATTGGCAACGATGGAAATAATAATTTTGATGGTTGAAATATCAGTGGAGAAGAAGAAAGAGAATAACGTGCCAGTTACGTGGGAATTTAGAGATGAACCGTGAATACCACGTTAAGAGAGAGAGAGAGAGAAAAATGAGAGAGAGAGAGAGATAAAGAGAGATAAATATCAATTTTATATAATATGAACTGTCCTTACAATAGACCGCCGACCCCTTTATATTGGAGGGGTGAAATTACAAAAATAGAAAGAAATTTGAATTCAAATAAAATCCTAATCGATCCTAATTTACTCTAACCGATTCTAATTGATTCTTAACTAATTTTATCTATCAAAAATGTTGAGATTACAATCTCAATTTATTTAGATAAAATATGCAACTATTTTAAAATAACTAATTATGGATGGAAATCCCTAAATTGAAAAGTCTCCAAATCAACCCTCTACTTCAATTCGATTTGCCCTGCCAATTTGGGAATGAATGCATCACTAACTCAACCCTTCACTATCCTCATCAACTATTTTTTTAAAAAAGAAAAGTTGATGGAGCGTTGGAGGAGAGAAAGAGTCCAGATGGCAATTTGGGAGGGGGAACGTGTTTGGCAAGAGGTTTGGGCATCGGGTCGGAGGGAGGTTGAAGGCGGTGAGGGTAGTGCGGAGCGTTGGGTGGTGGTGTTCCACAAGAAACGTGGGCGAAGGTGCTTCAGATGCGACGAGGGGGACACCTCGCCTCATCGTGCCGTTCCCCTCCTCGCTGCTTCTCTTGTAGCTGTGTGGGCCATCGTCGGAGCGTTTGCTACTATTGGTCGGGACGCTATGCTCAGGAGGTTTCTTCGAGGCTTCGTCCGCTTCCTCTCAGAATATGGCGGTAATTTCTGCGGTTAGCGATGGTGGGCTCGAGAACTCATACGCTGCGGCTATCAAAGGTTGCTCGTCGGAGGTGAAGGAGGTGAAGGAAGGGATCCTGATTGGCTCTTGGACAAAGGCCTCGCTTTCCTTGGATTCGATTTGGGCGGGCATCTCCCTGCTGTTTGGGAAAGAATTCTCTGACGACGTAGTGGGTGTGGGGTCTCAGAGGTGTTATGCTCATGGCCTGTCTTTGCTGCAAGTCAAGTGTCTTCTCCAGTCTTCCGCGAAGAAAGATGACGTTGAATGGAGGCTTCCGCGCTTCGCTGATGGTTTCGAGGATTCGACTGTCATACACGTCGCTCGGGTGATGGGGGTTCCCTTCCTCTCCCGGTCGATACATCGCTTGGGGCAAGCGCTATCCCATCTGGGTTCGGTGGTCCGCATCCTAGTCGACGGTCGCTCACCAGGAGAGGACCCAAGGATAACTATGCTGTTGATGGAATGCCCTGCTAGTGCGTTGTCCGAGGCTATTGCAGATCTTAGGGTGGGGGTGATTCTCGTTCGCTCTACGGGTTTCTTTTCTTCCTCCTCCGTCGCTGTCGAGTACAACAGAGATCGTCGTCGTCGGCTCAAATTCTAACTCCGTGCCACGTTACCTTTTTTCAGAATCAACAGGTGGATATTTCGAGGCATTGAAGAAGGTGCCAACCGCTTTGCCTTCCTTCTATGAAGGATCTTTTGATTTTGCGGTGGATCCTCCACGATCTGGATTCCAATCGATGCTTCGAGATTTCAGATCAGGGAGAGGGGATCAGGATTCGATCAGGTTCTCCTCGGGTCTCTTTGCGCCGACTTCGAAGGAGCTCCGGGTCAAACCCGACTGTCTTTATTAGGTTATTTGGACTCTGGTCACTCGGATTCCCTATTCTCGGATTTGGGTCGGTTTTTGTCACGACCCCAATTTCTGAGCCGTCGGATCTTCCCATATCCGGATCTGGTTACTCAGTAATAATTTATTTAGTAATCACAACTAACATTCAGAAATAGACTGCAATTAAAAATACTCAGAAGGAAGTATTTCAACACTTTTCCATTCACAAAATAAAGTTCTCATGATACATTATCCCACTATAATCATTTACATGTACATCAGCTGGAAGGAAATGCACAAAAAGATTACTACCTTACAGAATAAAGATACTGTGGCTGGCCGAATGACTATGTTAGTTGGCTGGATTATTAATGTCCTTGCGACGACTCACCGACACCTGTTGGGATTTCCATAAATTATAGGATAATAATTAGTGAATGCTAAGTAACGAAGAAGAAAAAAGCAAACAAATTGTGTAATTTTTCAAAACTTGTTATCACAAAAAGTTTCATTCCTTCTCATTAATTTAAGTCCTGTTCCTTTCTATTCCACGTCAGGGATTAGTACATGGAATTACCTCACCACTATATGGACTTCGAAGCTGTGGACACTCCGGGATTGGAGATTACGTTGATCTGGTTAGCTTATGCTGCCGCACGTCGCCTCAACCAATCCTCCAATACTATCATGATAATTTTCTTTTCTTTTATTATCCAGGGTCTCAAGCCCTCAGCCTGGCAAACAAAGGAGCACACCGTCCTCGGGGACTCGGTTGCTTAAACCTCAGGCTAACATGTAATCATATAACCTAGCGGCTTTATATACATGTTATCGTGACCCAGCCGCTATCCAACCACCCGTGTCTCCACATGGCACGACCACATCTTCCGTCGTTCAACCCGAAGATATTAGCTCATGGTACCACGCGTTGCAAATCATTCATTTCGTGCGCACTTATCATAACAGGACAACCATGTACCACCTAGGTAGAGAAACACCAATATGGGTTCCTTCCGACAAACCTAAAGATTGTATGCTCGACATGTAGTTCTACTCCCAGTCATCCTTAACGTGACACACGATCCTTTTTAGGATCCAACTCAAAACACATCAATTCCCATGATGTAATTCTTCCGTTAAGCCTTAGATTAGCATAACCATAAATACAGAGTATAGACTTACACATATATTAATTCATATATGTATATACTCAATTTATGCTCTTTTTAAACTTCCAAACCCTAACTTTCCAAACCACTGCATCCATTCGATGCTTAGACCTTATTTTAGTGGGAATCACAAAGCAACTTTTCATGCTTTCTCAAAGATAGCTAAATTAGGGTTTTTTATAGCGAAGAACATAAAATCAGGAATTTCAATAATCTCGTACGAAAACCCAACAGCAAAAGGAAGGATTTCGTTACCTAATCGAGCTCTCTCCCTCATATGTAGTGCTTTATCGTGATTCTCTTTCAAAAGGATGATTTATAGCTCCAGAAACGATCGAATTTCATTTTCATATCAAAAACGCTAAGAACGTGTCAAGAACGCGAAAAACGAATGAAGAACACGAATAACACGAAGAACATATTCTCTTGAAATTTCAGCAGAGCTTCCCCTTATACGGGTGATATTTCTAGGAAAATTTCGGCAGAGTTTCCCCTTATACGGGGTGATATTTCGAAAAATTTTGGCAGAGTTTCCCCTTTATACGAGATGATATTTCTAGGAAAATTTCGGCAGAGTTTCCCCTTATACGGTGTGATATTTCTAGGAAAACAGAAAGAGTTTCCTCCATAAAATCACCGAAAGGAAACAAAAAGGAAACTGAACATGAATCGAAAAGCTAGCTCCCAAAGCAACTAAGAGAGGATCATACCTTCCTCCTCGTTCTCCCGGTAGCGCTCATTCTTCGCCTCCCACTACTCCTCCCGACCTCTCGACCCTAGCCCTTGGGGTGGTGGTGGTAGTGGAAATCGTAGAGAATGAATGGCCGTGGGGACTATTTATAGGCTTCAGAAAACCGCTACCATGGTTAGAAAATCATGGTTTAGACCTTAACCGCGGTTAGCGGCCCATGGTTTTGGCCAAAATTTATCCGAAACTTAGGGCTTAAGTTAGAACATTCCAGAGGATTCTAGATTCGCTAATGACATTTAATTAATGCTAATCACGATTAACTTTCACTAATCACGATTTAACTTTCGCTGCTTACGTTTATCTTTTTGCTAACTATTGATTAATGTTCGCTAATGGTCATTAGCGGTTTTCAATCCGTCATTTGTTTTTTTTTAATCACGCTTAATTAGTCTTAACGACAGTCATTACGTGCTAATGACATTTTAAACCTCCTTACTTCTCTTTCTTCCGTAAATCATAACAAATTGAAACGAAGTTCATTTCACACGAAACAAATTCCGTTGGTTTCCTCTTGACGAGTCGGATCTTATTATATAGGATCCGAGAGATGCCAAGTTCAAGGCTTTACAGTTTTGGAAAGGTCCATTGGTGGATTTCTATCCGTTTGCTGCTGGTTCTTGCTTGGTTGAGCGCTAGAGCTCGGGCGACGTCTTTTGGAGTAGACGATCGCTAAACTTTTGAGGGAGGCTTCTCAGTCTTCATTGTAGGTCAATCCTCTCTTGACTTTGACACCTCCGATCCTGCTTTCGAAGCTTCATTTTGAGAGTGCGGCGGCTGTTTTGGGTTCCGCTCTCGCCACCGAGGTTATGCCGTCTGGTCCCTTGGAAGCGGGGGCTGATGTCGGTCTGTCCACGCATAAAAGATCCGGTAAAAGATATCGGAGGAGGCAACACGTCAAAGCGTGACGAGAAGAGATCTCAGCAATCTCTGAGGCTCTGAGCGCAAAGCTAAGGTGGCCGCCTTGGCGGGAGCGGCATCTTTGAGGGGCTCAACCACCGATTCTAAATGAAGATACTCTCATGGAACGTAATGGGTCTGGGTGACCCAGCGAAGAGAAGAGTTTTGGGGTCTAGGTTCTCAGAGTGGTGTTGTGATGTCGTTTCCCTGCAGGAGATAAAGATGGATTCTTGTTTGGCTGAGGTTTGAAACTCTTCTGGTGCGGATCCGATCTCTGGTTTCTACTTCTATTGATGTCACTGGTAGTGTTGGGGGCTTGTTGCTAGCTTGGAAGGAGTCCGTCTTTGTTTTTCGGGAGAAATTGAGGGGTACTCATGTCCTCACGGTGCTGTTAGAGTTTATTTAGACGAATTCGCTGTTTGCTTTCTCTTATGTTTATGGGCCTATGCCAACCTGCCTCTCGGTAGATGCTTAGGTCTGATCTGAGGGCTGCGTGATCCGAGTTCCTGGCTAGTGGTTGGTTGGTGGGCGGAGATTTTAGTGTGTCTTTATTTCTTCTGACCAGCGGGGTGCGTGGTGGTCAGGATCCTGGTTCTGCAGACTTCTCCTGGAGCTGATCGATGAGTTGGGGTTGGAGGTGATGGATGCTGCTAGCACGAAGTACGCTTGGAGGAGTTTTGTATCCCATTCCCGTATTGATCATTTCCTTGCATCTGGGGAGCTGCTTGAGATGTTCCCTCTTTCCTTTTCTTCTAGCAGGACACACACGAGGTTGAAACACACGTCGATTGTCTGGGATTTGGGTGTAGTTTTCCTGCTGAGGGGTTTCTTCAGGTTTGAGAGGGCTTGGCTCCTGGAGGACTCCTTTCGAGATCTGGTCTCCTCCCATTGGTCTTCCATGAGTGTGACTGGGTCTGCTGCTGTGAGATTCGTGCAGAAGTTGATCTCTTTGCGTTTGCGGCTTTGTGCTTTCAAGAAGGAAACTAGAGAGGCTCGTTATGCTGGAAGGCTTGAGGCTGAGGGAGAGGTTGCAAGGCTTGACGGTTTGGAGGATGAAAGGCCTCTGGCGGATACTGAATTGATTCAGAGAGCGGAGGATCAGAGGAAAATCACTGACGAGGACAAGAAGCGGGTTGCAGAGTGGAAACATGCATCCAGGTACAATTGGCTCAAGGAGGGGGATGCAAATACGCCGTTCTTCCACAGAATGGCCAGCGGGAGGCATCGTGGGCGTCAGAGTCAAGTTTGATAGAGAGACAGGGTGGGCAATTGCGGACCATTTTCTGGAGTTCTCTAGGAGAACATCGGCCATGCCTTGGAGGTGGGCGGGTCATAGTACCTCTCAGTTATCAGGTATTCATGCTAGTAGCCTTATCCAGAAGGTCAGTATGGAGGAGCTGAAGGCTGCAGTTTGGAGCCTCAATGTTGATGGTGTGCCATGCCCTGATGGTTTTCCTATCAATTTTTATAGGGAGTTGTGGGATCTTGTGGGTGCTGAGGTGCTGCAACTTGTGGAGGAGTGTTGTCGATGCAACACTGGTTTTGATAGGCTGAATAAGGCTCTTATTTTCCTCCTTCTGAAGCGAGAGGCGACGGAAAGAATTGAGGATTTCAGGCCGATTGCCCTTTCAAATGCTATCTACTTGATTGTGGCGAAGTTGTTTGCTGTTAGGCTGAGTAGGGTTCTCGAGCACATTATCTCCCCTTTTCAGTCGACCTTCATTCCAGGAAGACAGATTTCGGACAGCTTGGTCTTGGCCTCGGAGATAGTTGCTGATTGGAAGAGAAGAGGGACGCATGCTCTGCTATGGAAGGTGGGCTTTGCCAAAGCATATGACATGTTGGACTGGCAGTTTCTTTGGTCGACTCTGCATAGGGGAGGCTTTCCAGATATTTAGGTGACTTGGATGAAGCGCTGCGTCACCACTGCCTCCTTGACGGTCCTTGTCAATGGCCGCTCGGAGGGAGGTTTCTTTCAACCTCAGAGGGGTGTCAGGCAGGGCTGCCCTCTTACACCTTTGCTGTTTATCATTGCTTTTAATGTCTTTGCTTTCATGGTTGACCAGGTCCAGGCCGCTGGGGTCACGAAGTGGTTGTCATCTGGTGATTTAGTTATCTCACTACTTCAATATGCTGATGACACAATCCTTTTCGTTGAGGGGGGAAAGGAGGAAGCCAATGATATGACGAACACTTTGGAGAATTTTGGGGAGACTTTAAATCTTGGCAAGTCCACGGTGATTTCTTTTGCGCTCTTGAATTAGGAGATGCGGCTTTACAGCAACGAGCTAAGCACGGAATGTGGGTCTCTCCCTGTCCGTTATCTGGGCCTTCCTTTGATGCCGAGAAGAATCAAGATGGCGGACTGGTTACCGGTGATTGAGAAGTTAGAAAGGAGACTTACGGGTTGGAAGGCTTCTATCCTCTCTAAGGGGGTCGGCTTATGTTGATGAAGGCGGTGCTATCTGCAATTTCTGTTTATTTCATGTCCTCTCGCCTCTTACCTGCCGGAGTTAGGAAACACCTTGAGAGGCTCATGCGCAGATTCTTATGGAGCAAGTCAGGCCTGATGGGTGGTGGGATGCTACTAGCTGACTGGGAGTCGGTCACTCTTACGAAGACAGATGGTGGCCTGGTAGTGAAGCGTCTGGACGCGATGAATAAGGCTTTGCTGATGAAGTGGGTTGGCAGGCTTTGGGGGAGGGAAGAAGATATATGTCGTACTCTCAGCAGACACACTTATGGCAGGTCTCATCTGTCGATGCTTGCTACCTCTTCAGGCCTGCAACCTTCTGCTTTCTGGAGGGGAATTTTGAAGGTTCTGTCGTAGTTTCATGAGCTCTTCCGCTCCATCCTGGGGAATGGCGAGTCCTTTGCATTTTGGAGTGATGATTGAATGGGTGATGGTCCGTTATGCAATCGCTTTCCACGACTTTTTGCTTTGACGGTGGATCGAGAGGTGCGGGTTGCTAATTGTTGGTGTGATGGAAATTGGATGCCCTTGTTTTCAGCAAACTTTTCTGATCAACACATGGAAGAGTTCCTACTTTTGTTAGATTCTCTGCGGAATTTTGGGGGGCTGTCTGAAGGACGTGACCATTGGGTTTGGAGAGGGAGTTCTTTCTCCGTCAAGAAGGCGTATGGGACGGTTTGTAGACCTCCATCGAGGATGGATGATTTGGTTAGAGACGGCATGTTTATCTGGTCGCTTGGACTTCCGGAGAGGATCGATTTTTTCTTGTGGCTTCTCAGGCGAATGAGATTAATGATGAGAGACCGTTGTGCAAGATTTTTCGGGGAGGTTTCGGACAGATGCATTCTTTGTGAGGGTGGAATTGAATCTGTAGAACATCTTTTCTTCCACTGTCCCTGCTTGGTTCCTTTTTGAGGAGATTCAGACCTTGGTTGGGTTTACACTTGGAGCATGGACTCCTTTTGGGGCTTCTTTGTTGTTGGTTCGGCAGTGCACAAGGAAGGAATTGCTTAAGCCTCTGGCACTCATCTGGTTTATCTGGCTTGCTAGAAACACTCTTCGTTTTCGGGTCTGATTCTATTGTGAAAATGTCTGTATCCACTCCAAGGGTGTCCTTGAGTCATGGCTTATGTAGTTGTCGAAGTTTGTAATTTCCTTTTTATTTAATTAAGTTTCATGGGGCGTATACCGTCGAGTGTTTCCCCCATTTTTGGTTTAAAAAAAACTATTTTAAAATGTTTCGAGGTGGCGAGGCGTACTCCTCAAGACATTTTTTAACTGAAAACGCTCCAAGGCTTAAGCCTCACCCGAAACTCGTGCCTCAGTGCACAGTGAGGCTGTGGCTAAGCTGTGATGAGGTGGAACTTTTTGCATGGTGTTTTGAGTTTTTTTTACGATTACAGCTTCTCAACCCAAAAGTTTGTAATATTTGATGTTTATATTATTGTGAAGTAGAAATAGAGGTGCAAATATTCATGCTTTCAAAACTCTAATAACAAAGTAAAATAAATAACCACCATTCCTTGCATATAATCAGGATCTATGATCTTCTGGATTCGTGTCCTTTTCTTCTTCTTTTGGACTGTTTATGATCATGATGTTCTTTGATCTTATTTCTTGCCCTGATTCTCGATATGAGCAAGACTATGGTTAATAATATGAGCAAGACTATGGTTAATAAATAAGTATCTCTTTAAGTAATAAGTTTCTCTTTCAATATTTACTTATTAAAGGAAGTTTATCGCTGGATACGTAGATAGAAAACATGAGGTGTAAGAAAATATTGGTGAATCATGTTAGGAATGGTTATATGTCATATATTGATCCTAAACAAGGGGAAACAATATTTAGAATGTTGTATGTAAGTATAATGCCTTTATATGATATTTAGAATGATACAGAGTAGTTTTTTTAAGCTTGCAAAAGTCGGTCGACTAGAGTAACATGAATCTGATAAGCTAGTCGGTTTGATCAACTGATCAAGTGACTGCTATTGGCTGACCCGACTAATCAGGTGATTTTTTTTGACAGTTATTAATGTTTTTTTCTCTGATTTTAAAGTAAAATAACTATAAAATGCTAAATATTTACATAGAATTAAATTTAAATAATGCTAAATGTTCAGTTAGAATTCAATTGTTTCTTTATTCGATTATGATGGTATTGAAAATTTATAAATATATGTAAATATATAAGAATGTTTGTATAAAAAATTTTAAATAAATAAAAAAACAAAATCTGACTAAATTCGACCAGTCTTCGACTTCCGATTAATCCTTAGTGACTTGACTGATTGAATATCAGTTACCGACTTTTGCAACCTTGGTTTTTCATAATCTTGTCCAAAGTTGCAGAAGTCAGTATTCGATATTCAGTAGGAGGGATCACTGAATAGATAATAATCAATATTCAGACGACTAATTCAAATTATTCAGTTTTGTATTTTTAATATTTTAAATATAATATTTAATTCTAATACATATATTCTTACATATTTATACATATTTGATTATCAATTAACAAGAATCCAAAAAAAATACCAATTGATGAGATACATATATGAATCTTTGACATTTCTAGTAATATTGCTATAAATGGTAATATGAGACGCAGACGCGAATTAGAGAACCAGACGTCCGGAGAAACCTCGCTATTTCTCTAAGGCCACTTGTTTACACTAGCAAGGAACTCAAAAAGGAGCTACGGCTTGCTTCCCAGTACGAGATTCTGCTTTCTCTGCCTTCACTAAGACCAGCGTAAATCATGAGCTGTCTAGCGCCCAAGAAGTCATTCCGGGAGGCTAGGTCATGCTTTCTTTGTGCCTAGCCAAGCGGATCTGAAATACTGAGCTCTGAATCGTCCAACCTGCCTCAACTACATATCTAGATATGAGCAGCGCTATAGCTTGTTTCCAATACTCAGCAGCTTGATGCCTTTCTT
Organism: Ottelia alismoides; assembly: GCA_037367405.1. Classification (NCBI taxonomy): domain Eukaryota; kingdom Viridiplantae; phylum Streptophyta; class Magnoliopsida; order Alismatales; family Hydrocharitaceae; genus Ottelia; species Ottelia alismoides. The sequence goes on along the minus strand of JAZKJV010006807.1, from coordinate 518,276 downwards.
TCCCACCCTTCAATCGACGAGGGGACTGAGGAATGATTGCGATTCCGAAAAGGTTCAGCTGAGACTTCGGCGGATTAAGGTGCGAGGGGAAAGAGATTGTTTCGGTCAAATTAGAGAGCAGGCTACGACCAGCTCTCCTCCCAAGTATTGATTTTCAGCCCTTGCTTTGAGAAGGCTACAGCGAAATGAGACCTCTCATAAGTGAAAAAACTGGAAGATGGGAAAGACTGTTTTTTTGGCGGTTCTATAAGTCGCTGTGGCCTGCCTGCATAACGACCTCAGCCAAATTCTTTGTTTCAAAAAACCGCCTCCTACAGGACCTTCCTTGTTGGAGGCCAACTTCGAAGCAAGCTGGTCGAAGAAAATGGACCTTCATCCTGATAAAGAATTTCGGGAAGGAGATGCAGGGGGGGGAGAGGAGAAAAACCCGTTCATATCTGGATCTATGATAGATCCCTCAAGAAGAGGGGCAAGTAAAAAAGCCTTTTCGGAGGGAGCGCTTGTTTCATTTGCCTCTGCGGTCTTGTGCAAGTGAAAGTCGCCAAAAAGTGGCGGAAAAAAACCTCTCACGTCAAACTCACGTCCTTGGCTGACGGAGCTCAAAAGCAGAGCGGGAGTCTTAGCGCAGCGGAGCCGGAAAGGAGCGTCAAAGTCAACCACAGCATCGACTAGGTCTGGATTAGTGGAAGTGAAGCAAGGACCCGAGCGTGTAGAAGGAGTCTCAAACAGTGGGGAAGCCGAGTTCGGACCCCCTTTTCATCTTTTAAACCGAGAGATTTTCTTACGCAATTTAGTCTATTTATAAATATATAAGTCACCCTATGAAACCGAGAGATTTTCCTATCCCCGGGTGCAAAGAATGACACCATGAGCAGCAGGATGTTGAGGTCCGGAATTCGGCCTTCTTTCATTTGGGTTGACGAGTCTCCGCATCCTCCCTAGCCTCTCTTCCCGGCGCTGCGCGAGTCAGCCCTTCATAATAAAAAAATAAAAATAAAATAACATAAATTCAGCAGTCGGCCAGTCGGCCGAATAGTCGGACCGGCTATTGGCCGATTATTTAACGTTCAGTTGGGGACCTCCGCATAGCATTTTTTTTAGATTCTAGTTTATTTAATATGTTCCTCTGGAAAGTGAGGCTTACACCTCAATTGCCTTGAGGCTTGCGCCTCACCTCGATGTTGGGAAACCACTTCATTGCACCTCATGTTTTAAACCTTGCTCCTCGAGCTGGCTCATGTAATGCTTCAGCTTGTACAAACTGAAATCTTCCACACACACTGCTTACATAATGCCCACTGTTTTCCATTTGCAACTAATGCTTCAGTCTTCCCAAATCTGTTTTAACATCTCTGAAGTCGGTAGATAAATGTCCCCACTGTTCCTCTCTCAACCTTGTTGCTCTTCTTCTGCTCCAGTTCCAGCCTCCATGTCCCCTATGTCGGGCCCATTTCACCTGTTGACCACCTGCTTCCTCCAACCGGACCTTACTGTCTGAAAGAAACGAATGTCTCCCGTCCATGCTGATTAGACTTCATGGTGTATATGTTTCAGATTGAGGAGGATTTCATGATGGGACAGGTCTACACGATTCGTCTGGGTGCTGAGCCCGTTTGCTCTTGGTGCCAGGAGGTGGTGGAGGATGCGGATCATATGTTATTTAAATGTGTGAATTCTTTGGAGGCCTGAGAACTAGGGATGAAAACGGTCGGATACGTATGCGAATGTAGGTATAAATTAATCACATCCTTATCAATTTTAAAATACGAATACGAATGCGAATACAAATATTGACGGATATGAAAAATTTGTTATCATATCCCTAAAAACGAATACGAGCGTAAATTGAATACGAATCGGATAAGAATAATAACATAAATATTTAATAGATTAAATTAAATATGCATGTTTAGGATGATTTACACATAAAATAGATATACATAAAATAGATATTCCTGATATATTCATTTCATAATAATCATATCAACAATGGTGAATGCAATAATAAACTGTTATTATGCACTGTTATATATAAATATACTATTATACTTATGTACGAAATGTACATACGAATACGAATGCGAAAATTGGCGAACGTCAGAGTGGTGAATGTCCATTTTGAAACGAATACGAATATCAGAATATATATAAAACGAATACAATAGCGGATCGGATACGAATATATTCATACTCATTTTCATCCCTAGTGGGAACAGTTTGGGAACCAGGAGGTGTGCATTGATGATGTTTTTGGGTTATGGGTCTCCATTGGGGCAGACTGGAATGGCACAGAGATGAAAAGATCGGAATGCATTGTGATGACTTGGGTGCTTTGGCTAGCCAGATACAGGGTGGTGTTTCGTCAGGATAGAGTCTATGGTTAGAATGTTGTGGCCCATGCCAGGACATTGGCTATGAGTTGAAGCTTGTAATTCACAGGATTGTACTTTTTAAACGGTGATTAATGGTGAAGTTTTTGGGCATACACTTATATGGTGGAAGCCCTTTATTCTTTAAAAAAAGCTTGAGGGACTAGTGACTGCATTTGCCCTCGACCACTAGTGGGTCACCAGCAGGATATCTAAACCAAGCACGAAGTCGGAGCATTGGAATGTAAGGGTGTTTTATATTTTTAGATTCTTAGGTTTTTAGTAATTGTTTTCGGTCTTTGTATGTATATAGATGTGCTCCCTGTGAAGTCACTACAGTGGTTTTTTAAGGGGTTGTGGGCGTGCTTTGTAAGGGTTGAGCATTTGTTTTTCTAAATCTTGTGTTCTTTATTAATGTACTTGTATTTTGGACTATCACTTATCTCAAGCGATGGTCTCTTCATTCTTGAATTTTTAGTCAACAATACAGAAAAGCTGTAAAAGTCAATAATACACTAAAGTGGTTGAAGTGAATAATACACTAAAGCCACTAAACTACTTTATATAATCACTGTCATTAAGATTAGTTTGTCTTTTGCAGATTTGCTAAGAGAAAGCTGGATGAGGTAGCCTTTTATGGTAACCTCCTACAGGTTTCTTACGCCCCTCAGTTTGAGACGTTATTGGATACAAAAGAGAAATTGGAGGGAAGGAGTAGAGAAGTTTTGACACGAATAAGACGTGAGTTTTTCAGTAGAATCAAATAAAAATATTAGCTTGTTACTTTAATATTTTCATTGGCGTTGATAGACAACTGGTCAAGATTTCCCAATTTTGTCTTGCAATTTTTTTTGTTTGCAGAAGCAAACAGTGAATCATCTGGTCAGACGAATCTCAAGCTAAGGTTTGCTTGTTTATTTAGTGCATTTTTTCAAAGACTAAAGATGATCTGCATTATATAGTCTATACATCTTTGTTCTTTTGGCTATGCAACAAGAGAATTCCATAGATCCTTTTGAGAAAGATAATGTATTAAACAATTCTCTAAGAGTAGGTGGGTTCCAAATTCTTGCTGATAACTGAATACAGTTTGCAACCATTATCCTCGTCCCAGTTGTACCTCAACATGTCTTTTCAGGAAATATCCGGAATCAGTGGCAACGTCCAATGCTAAAAATGCCTTTCCTGTCCATGTCTCTTCTGACAAGGTGCTCGTCTTTGCCTTTGGCTAGTACCCTAATGGATCTAGGACTTGTTAACGAAGATAGCTTGTTGGAACATCTTAATTTTTTGATCGAAGTTGATTTGAATGCACATTGTGCCTGAAAATCTTTGTCAGAAAAATCAAGTTCCTGCTACTGAAGTAATTTACTCATTTCAGGACTACTTCACATCCCAGTCAATGAACAAGACCGTCCAACTTGTCCGGGAAAAGCTTGATGTGGTAGAGAAGTGAAAACATTGTTACTCATACTCTGATTTGTCTGAGCATCTTTCTGAAATTCCATTATATTGTGTTTGAACAGATAGCTTCAGTCGGCGACTCTTCTGCTGGTCCTGTCACAAAGAAGCCACGCGTTGACAACCGTAGAAGAATATGACGACCCTTGATCTTCCAGGAGGGTAACAGAGTTGCGATCAGATGACATAAACAGCTTAAACTACGGAGGAGTGCAATCTGGTAATCTTTCATCTGGCTGAATCAACACCGCTATATGCATTAGACAATCATTGACATCCACTGTATCATAATATTTACATCTATCAGTTAACTGGACAGATCAATGTCATAGGCAGCATCCCCACCAACAATCTTGGGGCATCACTGGGGGCATCACTGATAGGAGGCAACATTCTCGTCGCTGATTGATAGCATATGCAGAACTTGCCTATAGATTTACAATTATTTCAGGAAGACATTGGGGCATGGCTAAGAAAATCAGACATTGGCAGGTCATATGCGAGCTGATTGGACTATATAAGTCATTTTCGTAAGAGTCAATTTAGATCATGCCCAACCTGTAAACTTTCTATATAGGTCTCAACATTTTGAATTTGCCATCTACTGTAAGTTAAGCTCTATAGCAGATAAACTCATTATATTTATATTGTTCTTTATTCAGCCTGCGATAGTTGCGACAATTCGGTGAACATCTGTATGGATTACGCGTGTTCTCATATTTTTTTATTTCAACTGTTAAACACACAGTGTTCCAATTTTCGATCTGCTGTTTATCTGAGGAGCATGTATTTGACATATTTCCACATATGAACAACGGTGTCAATGTTATTATGAAAACGATTGAAAATACACTTAAAAGTGATGCCATTGAGTGAAGGGAAAATGTTTTGCAGACAATGGATCAGATACGCTTCTAATTGCACGCTTACTGTTTACATGCCAGAGTGCAACATATCGTGGCTTTATTTGTAGCTTGTCTTTTCTCTTACGGGATGTTTTTCTCCATAGATGGTCAACGTTTTGGTCCTGGAGTTAAAATGAGGAATAATGTTTCCCTCATTATTCCTTAGGCCCCTCCTGCTAAAAAAATACAAATAACTAACACCTATCTAATAATCTTATCTAATGTAATCTCCTTATCATTTCTTATCCTTTACCTCATAACGAATGGTTAATAGCAAATAATTACCACTTATCTCATTGTTTCTCTTCATCATCTCCCTCCAATAGAATTGAAATAATGTCTCATCTTTCCTTATCCTTTTTCCTTATTCCTCTATTGTATTGAACGACCCCTTAAGGTTGAAGGTCTAGCTTATCAAAGATTTTTCTTAATTTACAAAAAAATGCATTTAATAGGATCATGTTTTGTGTTCAGTGTCTTTGCAATCGCCATTGCATTCAATATCTTACCGTTCAGTCTCTTTCACATATAATATGTTTGTCCATATAATTAAAAAAGAGGAAAGGGAGCCTACTTTGTGAAGTAGGTAACCTTACCTACTTCACATCCATTTTTAGCATTTTTTTTATTTTTTTTGAAAATTGCCACCGTGGATTTTCATAACTCTATCACTCTAATATGTTATTCAAATTTCGTCAGAAATAGAGTCTCCTATGGCCGCCATCCATAACATGTATTTTTAACGGTCTTAGATTTGTTGTAAATTACCTGTTACGGATGGAGGCTGTAGGAGTCTCTGTTTCTGACGAAATTTGAATGCCATATTAGAGGGATATAGTTATGAAAATCCACGCAAGCATTTTTCAAAAAAATAAAAAAATTTGCTAAAAATGGATGTGAAATAGGTAAGGTTACCTACTTCACAAAGTAGGCCCCCTTTCCTCATTAGAAAAGAAGTTTTGTAGATATTCTTTGTATCGTGATATATATATATATATATGATATCTTTCAATGAGACATGGTCCTTCCATCTCTATGGAAGGCCAACGATCCTGTGCGTTGATCATTAATTAGACGGTTGTTATTAAAGGCATGCTAATATTATTATTTATTTAATTAAAAACTCATTTTGATCATTATCAATTATCTAATTATAGTATGTAACTACATAAATTATCTCCTCATTAATTCCTCTCTCCTAATTTGTCATTCACATTGCATTTCTCTCTCTCTCTCTCTCTTAATTTGCCATTCACGTTGCCACATTCACGTCTCCTCCAGCGGCGATGGGTGACCGGGATGCGAGGCGATGCTCGATGCGATGCTCGATCTGGGGCGATGGTTCCTCCTCCGAGTGGTCAGGTGGATCGGATTTGATGTCGAGTGCAAGGAGGCGAGCAACGAGCGGGAGAAAAAGGAGGACGCGTTCCTTGCAGGCGTCGTCGACGATGACAAAGATGATTGCAATGAAGAGGACGTCGGGTGCGGTGGCAGCAGATCGTGTATCGAAATCCAGCGGCTTGAGAGTAGAGACGAGGACGTGTATTGAGTTGGATCGTGCGATGGACGTCCTATCGGCGAGATCGAGCGAGATCGTACGCCGGATCGTACGATGCACGCAGCGACATTGGACATGAGCACGAGGATACACGAGAGGAGGAATGGACGCAGCATGGCGAGGTCCCGTCGACACAGAGATACAATATTGATGTGTATTATACACCTTTTTTATGTGTATTATACAATTTTGACGTGTATTATAGATATTTGATATGTATTTTTACGTATTAATTGAGTGCAAATGACAGTTGTAGTTTTTTATACATATTGTATATTTGACGTGTATTACACATTTTGGATGTGGGTTATACATTTTGAATGTGTATTATACATATTTCGGTAATATTTTACTAATCGATTGAGCATGATTGGCTACTGCATTTTTACAAATAACCATAAAAATTCTATTCTACAAAGAACCATACAATCATTACAAATAACTATGCATTAATTGATAATGAATTGTATTATACAAAGAACCATACAGAATTTACAAATGGCTGATTAATTTTGAAAGAAACACAGTAAATACAAAAAACATACATTCGTTACAAAAGGAACAACAGATTCTACAAAAAAACACATTAAGATACAAACATTGCCCTACGTAATATCACCCAAAATAAAACTGCTTATTTTTTAAATATGGTATTATAAAAAATACCAAAAATAAAAATAGCTAAATTTAGAATTTCGAAATATTTATTGGCATGCATAATTAACGCGAAAGTTGATGACCAAAATGCCCTTTTGGGCAAATAAATTGATGATGCCGTTAGATTTGAATCTAACGACCATGATCGTTGGCCTTCCTTAAGGATGAAAGGACCAAGTCCTATTGGAAAGTCCCCCTATATTATATATATATATATATAGAGAGAGAGAGAGGCTTATCCAATGAGCCATGTGTCCATTTGGGTTGTGGTGAGCACCAAACGTGGGGTCGCCACGTGTATATGTTGGTTCTATTTGGGGGACGATTTTAGCAATAACAATGTGTTTTGCATTATTAACATAATAAGAATTCGAGTTACATCATTTCCTTAAAAATAGGTGGTCGGTTTTAGTAAGATAAAAATACACATTTAAATTATTACCGACATACAATCTATTTATGGAATGATCATTTCATGTATAGATTAGAAAAGGTAAATTACTGATTATATATATTGATTACGTCAGTTACTAATGTCCACACAATAATTATCGATTACAAATATGCATATTACTGAACACATTATGATTGTTACTGAAGTTATAGTTATTTAGTACTTCTGTATATGCCTAGACAATTGAATAGATAAAATAATTATGTTAATATGAACAATTACTGAATATTCATGTCCATATTACTGACTCAATGTGATTAGTTACTGAAATTATAGTTACAGAATGACCATTTATTGAAGTTATACTTAATAATGTTCATATAGCAATTACTAATTACAAATGTCTATATTACTGGACTCATTGTAATTGTTACTGAAGTTATAGTTACTAGTATCCATACATCAATTACTGATTATGTAATTACTAGTGTCCATACAATATTTACTGATTACAATGTCCATATTAATGAACCCATTCTGATTGTTACTGAAGATATAGTTACTTAATACTTCTGAATAATTACTAAACAATTGAGTTGGAATATTACTAAAGTTATATGCACAATTAATGAATATGCAGGTCCATATTACTGACTCATTGTGATTAGTTACTGAAATTATAGTTACACATCAATTATTTTTTGGTAATTACATTTGTTAATTAACTCTTTTATTATAGTTACAGAATGATATGTTCTTAATATTATTGTCAGATATGTTATTCTCGCCTCTTTAATCAATACGTATGCAACGATCATCAATACTTCTATTTTTTTCTTCTGTGAAACATAAGAAATGTTCGGACGTCTGGCATACATGAAATAATAAATTGTCAGTACCATTTGTGAAAATGCATCAGTAACAATGTAAGACACACACACATACATGAAAAGTAATAATTGTATTTATAACAATAACTCAATGCGAAGCATAGGTAATTTCATGAGCTACTTAAGAAACTTATTGAGTTGAGCAGTAAGATAAACTTCGGAATTCATATCAGTAAGAATTCACTATTTCAAAAGTAAGTAGATTTATTTTGCAAAAAGAATCAGTGACTTTTAATTCTATATCAGTAATTAGTTGCAAAGGACAAGTAAATATTTAAATTACTTAGGTAAATTGTAGATTTTTTATCTGTAATAATGACTATAAGCGCATTAACTTATTATATCTTCAAAGTAACACACGGAAGTAAGAATTCTGTTAGCATTATAACATAAAATATCTTATAAATAAATTAAGTAAATACATCGGTAGCTCAGCATATCTTCAAACAGCATATCTTCAAAGTAATGCATTAAAAGTAACAATTATGTTAGCAATAGTAACATAAAATATCTTATAAGTAAATTAAGTAAATACATCGATAACTTAGTATATTTTCCAAGTAACGCATGAAAAATAAAAACTGTGTTTACTGTAACTTTTTATTATATGTAATCAAAATACATTCGATATAAAAATCAAATATGACTACATATCATTTATCAAAATGAATAAAAATTGATATTATGAACACCACTTTCTCATATTTCAATCATACTTCTCGAAAAAATATTGCTTACGATAAAAAATATGAAGTTTCATAAAATAAATATTACTAAACTCATCATCTCACTCGTTTTATCCCAAAACAAACACTGCTAATAGAACAAAAATATCATTAAAATAATGAAATTATGATAGAAATAAACGATCAAATCATGAAAATGAATTACATACCTCTCTTCTTATGTTGGAACGAAACAACTGCCTTGCGTTGGAATGAAATGGTAGTTTTAGGAATTATATACTTGTAACTTGCACTTTCCAGAAACACAAAGCTATTTTTCGAAAAGATTTAATTTCCGATTTTGTTTTATTTCCATACGAAAATTAGTTCCTATTTTTTTAGGATTGAATCTTGTAAATGGACGGCTATAATTGGATGCTCACTACAACCCAAATGTGCACATGGCTCACTAGATAAATTCCCTATATATATAGGATTTTTATCCAATGCGCATAGGGCTAATTAGCGTTTCGGTAAGCACTATTTGTAGGCCACACACGTGTATTACCAATTGAGTGGTTACCTATTTCGAAGGATGTTATTTTTGGAAGGATATTAATATGCAAAGCGATTTAACAATAAGTGGTATTCCAATTATATCGCGTACTAAAAAATAGGAAGACCGTTTTGGAAAGAAAACATTCGAATCGATGATTTCTTGCAGAAAATTGAGATCTAAATACTCAGGTCAGTAATATATATACAATAGTCAAGTAAATGGTTGTTGCGAGATCAGTTATATTCAAACAACGGATAGTAATTTACATTCATTTTATTATATGGTGCAGAATTCAGTAATATATACACACTGGTCAAGTAAGTGCTTGTTGTGAAGTAAGTAAAACCATAACAAATGGTCAGTTTAATCTATATGTATTATTACTTTGAATAGAATTCGGTAATTTAGAAACAATACTCACGTAAATGGTTGTTGCGGGATCAGTAATATCCAAACAACAGTCAGTATTTTACATTCATTTTATTACATGGTGCAGAATTCAGTAATATATACACAATGGACAAGTAAGTGCTTGTTGTGAAGTCAGTAAAATTATAACAAATGGTCAGTAATTTCCATATGTTTTATTATTTTGAACAGAATTCAATAATTTAGAAATGATACTCAAGTAATATATATACAATTATCAAGTAAATTATTTTTGTGTTCAGTAATGTATATATCTATGTCTTATATCACATGTTCAGTAATATGTGTACGATTCTCAAGTAATAGCTATTATGAGATCAGTAATAACAAAGTAATGGTCAGTAAGTCATGGGCATATCTCAAGTAAGAAAATAACTATTTTTTAATGCTTGCGCATTACATACACAATGGTATTACTAATCATTTGTTATGTTATTACTGATCTCACAACACACATTTACTTGACCATTTTATACATATTACTAAATTCTGTACAATGTAAATATTTGGATGTAAATTACTGATCATTGTCTTGATATTACCGATCTCACAACAAGCATTTACTTGACCGAATTATATTTGTTACTAATAACGTTTGGATCCTTAATCATCCGCGTGGAATCATTTATTTGAATCGTTCCTTTCCAAAACCGTCTTCCAATTTTTAATGACGTTGTATAATAGAAAATATAAAATTTTTTAAATATGTGGTAGCCTATAGTTAGAAATATAGTTATTGCTAATACACGTGTATGGCCCAGAATGGGTACTCATCGAAATGTTAATGGGCACATGGCTCATTGGATAAGCCCCCCCCTCTCTCTCTCTCTATATATATAGGGGTAAATGGGGCTGCCCCTTAGGGGGAGCTAACTTGGCACCCCCGCGCTATTTCGCTTGATTTATTTATTTTTTTTGAAAATTTCTTCCGTGAATATTCATCAATATATCCCTATATTATGCTATTAAAATTTCGTGCGAAACAGAGACTCCTACGACCTCCATTCGAACAGTCATTTTTTAACAGTAACAAAATCGCTAAAAATGACCCTTCAGGATGGAGGTCGTAGGAGTCGTTGTTTCGCCCGAAATTTGAATAACATAATATATGGATATATTGATAAAAACCCACGGAGAAATTTTGGAAAAAAATAAAAAGGGAGCGGAATGGCGTGGGGGGAGCCAAGTTAGCTCCCCCCATGGGGGCAGCCTCATTTTACCCTATATATATATATAAGGAAAGCCAACATGGCTGTTGCCCCCTAGGGGCAGCCAACATGGCTGCCCCACCCTATTTTTTTGCAATTTTTTTATTTTTTTGGAAAAATATCACCATGTATATTCATCTCTATATCCCTTCTATATGCCATTCGAATTTCGTCAGAAACAGAGACTCCTACGACCTATATCCAGAAGTCATTTTTTAACGGTCGTAGGATTTTTTGAATTGACCATATCTGGATGGAGGCCGTAGGAGTCTCTGTTTTAACGAAATTCGAATAACATATAAGAGGGATATAAGGATGAATATACATGGTAATATTTTTCAAAAAGAATAAAAAAATTGATAAAAAATAGGACGGGGCAGCCAACAGGGGCATCCCCATTGACCCCCCATATATAGGGTAAAATGGGGTTACCCCCATGGGGGGAGCTAACTTGGCTCCCCTGTCCCATTTCGCCCGGTTTTTTTATTTTTTTTGAAAATTTTTTCCGTGGATTTTTATCAATATATCCCTATATTATGTCATTAAAATTTCGTGCAAAACAAAGACTCCTACGACCTTCATCCAGACGGGGTCGTTTTTAGCAACTCTGTTACCGTTAAAAAATGACTGTCTGGATGGAGGTCGTAGGAGTCTCTGTTTCTTATGAAATTTTAATGACATAATATAGGGATATAATGATGAAATTCCACGGAAGAAAATTTCAAAAAAAAATAAAAAAATCGGGCGAAATAATGCGAGGAGAGTCAAGTTAGTACCCAATATATATGGATTATAAGTCGCACCGTTTTTCATCAATTATTTTTATTTTTTATTTTGAAAAATATCATCATATATATTCATCCCTATATCCCTCCTATATGCCATTCGAATTTCATCAGATACAGAGACTCCAATCCCTCCATTTAGAACATGTACGATTATAACAGTTTTAAAACCTTTAAAATTACCTTTTTTATATGGATGCATATGAGTCTCTGTTTCTGACGAAACTAGAATGGTATATAAAAAGGATATATGGATGAATATACATGATGATATTTTTCAAAAAAAAATAAAAAAATTGCGGAAATGAGGTGAGGGCAGTTAACTATATGTACCATGTTTTACGTGAAAGCTGAATTAAATTATTTCTATTTTTTAATCATAACTTAATATATGGGTTAAGGGTCATGAAATTTGTTTCGTATATATTCTTTTAGGTTCTTTTATTCATATGATACATATTCACAATGAATGAATCTTCCATCTTTTTGTTTGTTTTCTTCTTTATAACGTTTGTTTAGTTTTGAATGTTAATTTGATATTATTGTTTTTTTGTGTCTTCATGACACATGACACTTGTGTATTCTGATACAAGTTTGCTGTCCAACGTTAAATTCCGTTAGTTGGCATCTAGAAAGAATTGAATAAATATATAAAATATTTTAATACCAGTCGGCACTTCCGATTTCCAGTACACATTTCCTGTCGGGGACATGGGCGTGAAAATAATGCCCTAAAAAAGCATCCAAAAAAGTACAGAAAATATTGACAAAAATAAGTATACACAGAGAAATGATTTCATTTGAGCATGAATAGTAGTTATTTGGATGGTTAGAAGGGTTGAAGAGGATTGGAATGATAAATGTGATGCGATGTCACATTAATTATGTGTTGTATTAACTTTTTAATGATTATAATATATTTTTTATGTTAACTATTTTATTTAAACATTGTTAAAAAATATTATTATCAAAGAATTGTAGGGTCCACACAAGTAATCTCAACCTAGGAATACATGGGTGGAGCTGGGGTATGCCAGAGTATCCATAGGTACCCTGGCGACCAAACAGACCCCTAGGATTTCTGATAGGTCAACTACATCGATTTATAGGGTAAATTTCACATCATTTTATTATCAATAAAATATCTTTTCAGAAAAATGTCATAATTCGAAATATATTTCTAATAAAAATGTAATATTAATTTCACAATGACCCCTATATTTAAATCAGACTAAACCACAACCTATATAATCTTTGCAATCATGCCACAATCCTTGTAATCTTACTATATTTAACACTTTTGCTCTTTCTCACGATTTGTGGGGTAAGAGTTAATAAGATTGTTGCATTATAATCTGAATATTAATGGAAAATAAGCTAATAAAATAACAACAATAATTATAATAATCAATATTTAGGTTTATAACTAACTCTGTTTATTTTTTATATATATTGAATGCGATTTATAATGCATTCATCACTACTGAAATCAAATGTATCTTTTCGTAAGTAAAATACCGTTCACTAAAAAAAAGCATTGTTCATTCATTGAAACTTATATTCATTTGGCTGTACTTTAAGTTCTATAGATAAAATATCTACTATGATTGTTATTAATTACACTTACATAAGAAGATTGAGATGAAATTGAGAGAACTATCGTTGGAGGGGGAGGGGGGGGGACAGATCATGGAAAGGGGTGACTAAATTGGGAGAGAGATTAATTAAGGACAATGATTAATCACGATGAGTTTATTCGAGGGGATTAATTAGGAGAGTATTTATGGAGCACAAGATTAATGAATGGGTGATGAATGAGTGTTAATGTGAGGTAGGGATATAAATGGGTTGGCGAGAGATTAACCGTATGAGGATTAAAAAGGCAGTGTGAATGTGAAGCATGTGGAAGAGTTGATTGGTCGGGAGGGGGGCCATTGCCCTTTTGCCAACTAGCAGGTGATGGTCGGGAAGGAGTTGGCCGAGGGGAAGTCGTCGAAGACACAAATGGACGAGGAGAGGGGGTCGGAGTGGAGAGGCAGTTGCATTTGGACCCATCTAGGGACGGACGAGGAGAAGTGATGAAGGCTAGTTGGCAAATGGTTTTCCGACTACATGTGACACCTCACCAATCGATAAACCATTTGCTACATATGCCTACTCTTACGACAATCAAATGATATTATTAAACAATAAAATGAGCTTGATCTTTCAACTGATCAATCTTAATTAGTACTCAATCAACTGATACTTAATGCCATCCTATACACTATACAAAACACAGTTGGTTATCCTCTTTAAGGCGACTTATAAGTCCTGATGTCTCTTCCTGATAGAACCCAATCAAGTACGCATCCCTATTGTAATCATGCCTAGAAAGATACCCAAATCTTACCCATCCTACATGGTATGACATATAAACAACACCATAAGGTTGGGGTTTTTCCTTAAATGATTGTTGCATGAGAACTTGGTCCATTTCTGTACATGATAAGTGACAACCTCTGACAACCATCATACCAAATCTTGCAAATCTCGTGCCAACATGCTAAATGATCAGAGGACCCGTCATATTTTAGTTATTATGACAAATTTTGGATCAAGCTACTGTAAGTTTACATATCTCATATATACTTAGTTCGAAGGAATGACAAATCTTCAACCTCACCTGTTATGAGTTAAGAGCCTGCCATATTTTAAGGTTGTTTTTGCAGTATATCTTTGGAGATATGCCTTGAATCATAACCATCTGACCATAGTTGAAGAATCGCCGTATGCACCCCTCCTGCTGTATCATATCCCAACAAGATAGGAGTAGTATATAGATGGAGATCCCCATCGATTTTTTTATTAAGGGTTTCATTTATATTCATGTATTTGGTTCAGTTTGTTTTAAGGATCCATCTGTATGGGAGTAGGATATAAACTTCATAGGTTTAGAGCTCTCTGCATCTTATGTACTCTCTTCTTTCTCAACATAGTGAAAAGAGATCATCGTCCTTCAAGGATGTAGCTCAGTTACAAGTGAACTTTGTAAATCCGTGTGTTTGTGTCTTGCTTGATTGGTCTTGTTTGTGCGTTTTTACTTCTATGATTCAAACACGCATATTATTAATTTGTTTTGATGACATATTCTCGAAGACTTTGCCGTATGTTTTTCCATTTTGATTGCATGCTTTTGGAGACATGTCATCACCTACCACCACCGCCTTTTCCTTCATCATCACCTACGACCATCGTCACAATCACCTTCTCTTTTCTCACCACCTGCCACCACCATTGCTACTTCCTCTTCTTTTTCACCTGTCGTTGCCCCACCACCACTACCATCACCGTTGTGCCACAATTGCCACCATGGCACCATCGCGGACCACCCCCCTGCACTGCCATCCACCATCACGTTGACGTGCATTGCTGCACGTTGCTTGCAGCCACTGCATCGCTGTCGATCGCAACCACCCGCGGTCACAGCTTGCCTCCCTGCGGCGTCACCATCACCACATTGTGCCACCACTGTGCCGTACAGCTGCTATTTGCATCTGCAAATGGAGAAAAATGACGCCTCTTGCCTTTTAAATAGACATTTTTTTTTACTTTTTTGAACTCTTAAAATCCGTGTTGCTGAGGCGTGGATAGATTTTGAGCGTATACATTATATTTCTTGCAGTATCTCCCTCCTTTTACAGCAAAATGTACTCGTATTTTTCATTATGCTCCCCAGAGTTCAGGAACATTCGTAAATAACCCTTCATCAATCGAAGAAAATAAAAAAGGGTGCCTATGTAAATCTCCCACCCGACCCATTGACCTATTCTTGTATGCGCCCCCGTTGACCACATGGCGCGAACATACGGCATCTCCCAAAGAAAACCCCAACAAAATAATAGAATTGAAACATATTAATAATCAGCACCAAACGGGAACGTCAAATGGGAATTGGTAAAGCCTTTTCTTGCGTTGACATTCACCACCACCTTTTTCTCTTCTCTCCTCCTCCTCCTCTCTTCCTTTCAACGCGAGAGAGAGAGAGAAGGAGAGGGAGGGGGGCGTACGTGGTGGCGCAATGGCCATGAACGGCAAGGCGTCCGTCTCCAAGGAGCTTAGCGCCAAGCACAAGAAGGTCACCTTTTCCCCACCTTTGCATGTTAAGGGTGATTGCCATCTCATCCGTTTGCCATATATTTGAAATATATGTTTGGAGATCCCAATGTGGTCGATAGGTCCTTTGAATTTGGCGTTTTCTTTGATCCTATCGTCCGCCTATTACGTGTGCTGTTCTTGTGAGTTTCCTGTCTTTGTCGATGCAAACTTTTTTTTAAAGATTGAGTGGACCGATTTGCCTGAAGAGACACATTCTTTCGGCAGATGATGGTCAAAAGAAGATGTAGGGATTGCACATCTTGATCCTTGTTTTACATCGAATACTCCATCTATACGGTTGCTGTTCTCGATTTACTTTCTATTCCTGCTCTTGGTCCTCGTTCCTCGTTAATCTGTCAGCACGGTCAAAATATGGACATCCATAAATATTTTTTTAACAGATTCATATGTTCGAATCCTGAAATTTCAAAGCCGTCAATACAGTGGTGACCAACCATTTAGCAATTTGTTGCACCCATTTGTGTTTGTTTATTCATTTGTTTTATATAAAAGAATGTTGCTTCTTTTCAAAGTCCTCCCCTCTCCCCATAATTTTGTCAGCTGTATTTCACTTTATTTGTAAATCTTTGCCATTCTCATGACCCAGCAATAACTTTTTCTTGTTATATCTCCTTTTATGTTTGATGATTATATCCAGTAGCGAATCTTGTAATTCTGAGGAATATAAACAATGGGCTTCGCTCCTCACTTTTGCGTACCATTTTGAAGCATTCCCCCTGGATTCGACACTTCTCTTGTAAAGGATATTATGCCAATCTGATCAGGTGTTTCTTCTTTGTGCATTGGGTTCTTTCAGGCACTGGAGTCGCTTCTTAAATTGCCAGAAAACAGGGGGTGTGCAGACTGCAAAAGCAAGTAAGCAGTTACTACTTATTTTAGTAAATTGTCGAGATTCGTACTGTAAAATTTATGGCGTTCACAAAATAAATCTTAAAAATTTGGAGCGTGGGCACATCTGAACTCATATGTATGTGCAAACAGTTAAATTAGGATATCAGGATATATTACTAACCGATGTCAGAAGAATTCCATTCTGTTGCCCTTCTATATGCCATGTAAAAGTATTTATTGATCTCCTGAGATTGAAATGCCAATTCAAACACAATCAGGAGAAGAAAGAGCCATCCCTGACTCCAGATAATCACAGCATCCACAGTCGTTCACGGCCGTGGTAGTGCCTCTCATTGCGATAAAAATGCACTTTGGGTTGATTGATAGTTAATGGTTTCCATCCTATCCAAAAATGAATCTTGTTAAGCTCCCTCAGGATTGTTCTGGCTGTCCTTAATATTTTAATGATTACTTCCTTGAGTCAGTTGATATTTTAGAGACAATCCCTCCACCCATTCCTAATTCATATCAAGCCCCAGATGCCTATTTTAAGAACATCTGTTTTTGTTATTTTTCAAATGAAATTTTACTAACAAAAAGCTGACGTCACTTAGAAGCTCTTTCAGAAACATTTTTAATCATTGATGGAAGTTCTCTCTTATTCAGTACATTCAATACATGAATCATATGAACAACCTGAGCAGTTCTCTCATTTACCTCAAGGGTTTATTTTGGTTCATTACAGGGCTCCGAGATGGGCAAGCGTCAACCTGGGCATTTTCATATGCATTCAATGTTCTGGAATACACAGAAGCCTTGGAGTTCACATTTCACAGGTACCTTTTGATGGTTGTAGAATGAATTGACTAATTTCATGGAATACCAAAGGAACAAAATTGATCGCTTTGTTCCATATGATGTTTATTACCTTATCACTTCAAAGTGAATCTGGCTAACATGACGAATGAAAGACGATGTCTAGTTGTATATGTAATAAGGTAAATGGATCTTGGAGGTGGTTCCATTTGTTATCTCGTGTCCGTATATTGTAACAACCGCACATTTCTCTAGTGTTGCAGCTAATGAAAGCTAGGGATCATTGCTTCCATCATATCTCTCTTGTCATGCGGGTGGACTGTCAGCATATGGTAACATGAATAAAAGGGAAGGAAGTGACTATTCATTAGCTCAACAATTTCTGAATGTTAGTGGTATTTCCACAATTTCCTTTCACTTTCATCATATGGAATAATAGAAGAAGAAAACTTTCCATCTCATTCCCCCTAATGAATGGAGATAGTGGGTTATGGGGTAAGACCGAGAGGCCTCTGAACTTGTAGAACAACACACACACACACACACAAAGAGATGTTGGTTAACGTGGAAACCCTCCACACCGGAAAGGGAAAAATCACGTGGAGAAAATGTCTCTGTTGCTCACAGGAACTAGGGCTTTTGTTTTTCTTATCACTGGAAGTGGGAGGAGAGATACATATATGCCCAAGGTAAGGCGGACCCCCCCACAAATCCGCTTACTCGTTACATAACACTCAACACTCCCCCTCAAGTTGAGCATAGAGATCAAACATGCCCAACTTGCCAACATTCTTCTCAAACTTGGTTTTTGACAACCCCTTGGTGAAGACATCATCAACTTGCTCTTTCGTTTTTATATATGACAGAACCAATTCCTTGGAATTGGTTCTTTCTCGAATGAAGTAGCTATCAATTTCTACATGTTTTGTTCTGTCATGCAACACGCGATTGTTGGAAAGACTTGTAATCGACTTATTATTACAGGATAGTTTCATAGGCATATCTAAATCAACCCCAATGTTGGTCGAGATAATCTTGAGCCACAACATCTCTGTGACATCCATCACTGCCTAAGAACGATTTTAATTTTTCAAGGTCTTTCAGGTCAAGCATCCTTGCAAGTTTACCTTTCAACCGCATAATCTCCTCTTCGTCATCCCCGGTAATGATTATGTCATCCACATAGACAATAAGTAAGGAAAAGAGTATGACCTCCATTTCCTTGGTGATATCCCAATCTGGTCAACGCAAGTCTAAGCTTCTCAAATCATGCTTTAGGTGATTGTTTTAGACCATATAATACCTTCTTTAGATTGCAACAGTTTCCTATCCTTTCCTACTTTTCAAACAAGAAAGAGCCGACATCCTTTCATTTCAAGTTGCAAAATGAAAGAGCCGGCATCCTTTCATTTCAAGTCGCAGAATGAAAGAGCCGACATATGAGACTCTTTCTTGATTGTTTTAAATTCCTCCAGCATAAGGTCTATGCAATGAGGACCAACAGATCCTTGGATACTTAGTCCTAAGTATCCTTCCAGCAACTAAATTGGCCGATGCATTAGTGACAATCTGAACAACATCATCAACTCCAACCTCTTGAACAGTTTCATCCACGAACTTGGATATATACTCTGCAGTGTGGGACTCAGATGTTGAGTCAACAAACTTTAAAAAGCATGTGCCCGACTCAGAATTCACACAAAAATTCATGATGCTCCTACCCTTCATATCTGTCCAAGCATCCGTCATGATGGAACAACCATCCTTCTTCCAAGACTCCTTATGACTGCTTATGAACGCCTTAGTCTCCTCAACTTCATCATTCAACAATGTCTCTGAGATCTCATAATAAGAGGGAGGCTTGTATCCATGTCCATATTGATCAATTGCCTCACACATACGAATAAAGGACTTGTGGGTGACCAATTGAATGGAAATTGACAGTCATAGAAGAACTTGGCTACATACTTATTGACCCGTGCACATTGTTTCTTACAAAATGAATCTTTGATTGAACTTTGATGCAATTTGCTTTCTTTAGTCGATTCTGACACTTTATGTCTTTTTTCCTCTCTTTCATGTAGAGTTGAACTTGAACCCATGAATAAATTAGCAACTTCATCCTTCATTTCTTGCAAATCTTTTGATTTATCCCACTTCTTTTTTGTGTATTGTCCAAGTAATACTTAATTTCCTTTCTTATTTCAAAGTCAGCCTTTGGACAAGATGTTACATTTCCTTTGGGGTAAATTACAATTTGAGTCCCCATCTATGGGTCAGATCCCAGAATGGGTCTCGATTTTTAAATTGTAACGATTCAGGTCCCAGGACCATTTAGGAAATGGAAAATTTGGGGTTCATGACGAAGATGCCCTTATTGAAAAGGGAATGGGGGTTGAGTTCCAACTTTTAAACAAGGGCATACTCGTCATTAGCCTCAAAAAGTTCCTTACATTAATGGCCCTGGGACCCAAATCATTACAATTTAAAGATCGGGACCCATTCTGGGATCTGACCCATAGATGGGGACTCAAATTGTAATTTACCCTTTCCTTTGACATGTGCTAGAATGCTGCTTCATTCTATTTATACCACCGTTTACAATCTTGCCACATAGTGCACATGTGATTGTATTTGGATCAGTCTTTGATGCGAGGAATGCATATTTCCAACCAGGATCACTAGATCCCGACGGGAAATGACGGCTCGATAATGCATCTCCAACCTCTAAATTTAGTTGAGAGACCATTGGTGCCATCATGATCAAATATTTAAAACAAATCAACTTTTTTTACATAAATTATAATAGATTATAAAACAAAAGGTACTTTATAATTTGATAGATTAAAATAACATGCTAAAAATCAAGATATTGTTCATTTTTTATGTATTATGTACAAAGTTTTTTCAAAAAATGTTCAAAGTTTTGTACATAAATCAAACTTTTTTCATGCATTGTTTAGACATTTAATTTGTTCAGAACTTCGAACATGCTTAGTGCCCACCGGAAAACTGATTATCTAAATAGCATTAGAGGATTGATTGGTGTTATAATGACACAATTGAAGCTAGTGCAATCTCCAATGTCAAAGTATCGACAACTTTAGAGTACATGAAGTGTGAAAGATATTTCAGCATGTACTAATTCAATGGAAATTAGAATTTAGAAACCATTAAAAAAAGAGTATAGGAAACAATAACATGAAGAAGAATTTAATGAAAATAGAAAATGTAATTTTACAATTCTATTTAGAACTTTTTATTTTTATTTTCTCATATTGAGTACGCACTCACTCCTTTTTTATATTTTATCAAAATCCAATAAGAGATGAGTCATAATAATGTCAGTAAAAACCAACTACTAGCCGTATTTATTTTCTTAACTCGATTTACGTTATTTTATCTACCAGGCTCGGGTCCCTATACTTTTAAAGTCAAACATTTAATTAAAATGATAGAATAAAAAAGTCAAACTTTATTTTTTTCATACATTTATAAAATGACATATTAAAATGATAGATCTGACATTTAGTTTTATTTAGACATTTAATTTTATTTAAACATGTGATTTTATAACATAGAAGTCATGTCTAAAAAAGCTGCACCTAGTTTCGGTGTTGACAGAGGCCGTTGAGCTATTGGCGGAGGCTGGGGAGGTAGTAGCAGGTCAGGAGGTGATAGTGAAGGCGAGGGAGCGAGGGGGGCTCACGAGCGGTTGGTGCAGCAACGGAGGAGGCAAAGTCGAGTACCAAGCAGAAATGCGAAGTCAGTGGAGGCGGTGGATGTGAGTGGTGGAGGTTATTGTCGGGGCTGGAGCCTGGAGATGGTGGAGGTCGTGGAGGCGGTGGCGGAGGATCGGAGGTGCTGGCGGAGGCGAGGGGAGCGAGGGGGCTCATGAGCAGTGGGCAAAGGAGCGGAGGCGATGTGGCGGAAGATCGGAGGTGTGGAGCTGGAAGTGTTGGCGGAGCTGAAGGTGTTGGCGGAGCCGTGGATGGTGGAGGTGAGCGTCGAGCGGAGCTGGGAAGGCGGTGGAGGTTGGCGACTTGGCGGAGGCACGGAGTTAGGGCTCATTAGCTCGGGGTTGGGTGTCAGGGGTGCGAAGGGGTATGCGTTGTTCCGGTTTTGATTAGGGGTGTTGTGAGGTTAAGTAAGGATGTTAGGGTTTTATATTTTTTATTTGAACAACGGCTGCATAAACAGCCGCCTATACGACGTACTCGGCCGAGTATGTGATCTGACATGCCTAGAGACCAATTTATTCATACTCGGAGCGTCATGGCTTCTGAGTCCAAGTACGCGGTCGAGTATGTGGTTACTCGGCCGCTTTCTTGAACACTATTGCAACACCATTCTGTTGAGGGGTATAACTGCAAGAAGTCTCATGAATAGTTATTCTTGTTAGAAAATCGGAAGCGGAAGCGTAACATGGAAAAAGATAATAAACAATAATAAGAACGCGGGATTTTACGTGGAACCCTACTCCATGAGGAGCGGGATGAAACCACGGGAGAAGCCCTCAAAGGGGCATGCTATGCATTGCTTTTTTTTAATGGATACAGGAGGTCTAGGGCTCCTTATATAGCCTCTCCAGAGCCTCGAAGTCCCACCGTTGGATGATGTGGGACTAAACACAGGATGGGGTAAATGGATCTCCTCCAAGATCCATTTACCCTGCTACAACTCAATAGGCGCTTACAACTTAGGCTCCAACACTCCCCCTCAAGCCGTCATTTTTTTTTTTGCAATTTTTTTAAGCCGTTCAAATCCTTCCCTTTTTTTTCGTAATTTTTTTTCAACTTGCGTACGGCTTTTTCCTTTGTCGTGTACGCGCCTCTTTTTTTTTTGAAAACTTGCAACTTTCTTCTCTCTTTTTTTTAATACACGGCCAAATCAGGCCCAATATCTCAATCAGCTCTCATGGCACAGCTTCTCTCTCCCACCTTTCCCTCATTTTTTTTACAGAATATCCAACTCACGGCCATTTGGGCCTTTTAACCCGATAAGGTTCAAACGCGAACTCCCTCCTTTTTTCTCAAACATAGAGGCCCCGTTAGGGGCAAACCCTATTTAGGGTGCCCTGGAACCCGAGGGTTCTCAAACGAGACCCTTTCTCTCGAATGTCTCGGCCCGATGGGGCTTTGGGCGCCGCCTCCTTGAGATAGGGGTCCCGCCCAGGGGCTCGAGGGCGCCGCCAGCCCTTGCTGGATGATGAGGAGCCGCGGCAGGGTTGGCCTGGAGTTGCGGAAGGGATGCGGCCCGCCTGGACCCGCGCGGGGGACCTGGAGTTGCAGAAGGGGAGCTGCGTGGCGCTGGGTGCTGCAATGGCGCCATATGCGCCGCCGGTGCGTTGAATGGGAGCGGGAGGCGATATCGCACGAGAGGAGGTCCCTCCGCCTGTGCGCCTGGGGTTCGCACCGTCACGGAGGAGGTGCCTGCGCGTGCGGAAGAAGAGGAGTCGCGCGCGACCCGCGCTGTTGCTGCTGCATCCTGGATCTGTGGCATGGGGCGGAACTGGAGGAGTGCCGCCTGGAGGGATTTCACGGGAGATTGCCTTCCGCCTAGAGGCACAAGGGTTTTGCTCCTGGAATTCTTCATGTGATTAGGGCATCATTGCTTCTGGAACTCGTGATTGACACTACGGTTCAAACCCAAGAAGCCTTCAGATCTTCAGAAACAAATGTATTTAGGATTTTGAATAACCGTAGCCCTCAAACTTGAACATGATCTCCAAAAAAAATTCTTCACGGATAAACAATGAATCGAATCTCGAACAAACAAAAAACACAAAAAACTCCTCGAGAATCAAACCCGCTCTGATACCATGTTAGAAAATCGGAAGCGGAAGCGTAACATGGAAAAAGATAATAAACAATAATAAGAACGCGGGATTTTACGTGGAACCCTACTCCATGAGGAGCGGGATGAAACCACGGGAGAAGCCCTCAAAGGGGCATGCTATGCATTGCTTTTTTTTTCAATAGATACAGGAGGTCTGGGGCTCCTTATATAGCCTCTCCAGAGCCTCGAAGTCCCACCGTTGGACGATGTGGGACTAAACACAGGATGGGGTAAATGGATCTCCTCCAAGATCCATTTACCCTGCTACAACTCAATAGGCGCTTACAACTTAGGCTCCAACAATTCTAGCACTACACAGTTTTTACAGCTCCTTAGACAAATATTCACGAGCATTATCAGACCTGAAACGTTTGATCACTTTCTCGTATTGTGTCTTAATAAGATTGAAGAACCTTTTTACAGTGCTAACTACTTCCCTACGATCACGAAGTAAATAGACAAATGTGCTTCTAGAATCGTCATCAATAAAAGGAATGAAGTACTTGTAATCATTATGAGTGGGAATGTTATAGGGACCCCAAGCATCATAGTGAACAACCTCAAACAACTCATTTGTCTTGCTCTCAGAAGTAAGATAAGTTGCACGAGTGTACATTGCCTTCAAAGAAATGTGATGCACTAAGTCCATAGAGTTCAAGTCTTCGAAATATGAAACAATTCTTTAAGATAACCGAAAAGAAGATGACCAAGGCATTCATGCTATTGAATAACTTGATGCTTACACTCATTATTATTCTTTCTTCCTTGAATCGCAGTACTTAGAGCGATTGCTATTTTAATTAGTAGACGGTACAAATTGTCAGAAACTAAAATGATCTCAATTCTCTTTCCTATCACTGAGTCTTGCAACGTGCAACGATCAAAAGAAAAGACAAGTTCACAGTTCAGTTCTTTTGTTATCTTGCTAACCGACATGAGATTTAGAGGCATGTCTAGAACATGAAGCGCATTATGAATAGAAAATTTACCAAGAAGAGAAACACTTCCTTTCCTTACAACTGTGACAAGAGAACTATGAACAAGGGTTACATGGTCTTTGCCAGAGGGTAATTTATAGGTTCTATAGAGTTTTGGTTCACCCGTCATATGATCAATGGCACCTCTATCAATTATCCACTCAATTTTTGGATCACTTGCCGTGAGAGAAGAAACACACTAATACAACTTTGAAATCTCAATAAAAATAACTTTTGATCACTGCAACAATTCATTCAAGGAACGAACAAGCCAAAAGACAATTGCCACGTCAAAAACAATCACTCTAATTTCAGTACAGGCCCAAGAGAACCAACAGTAGCAACACTTTGCAATCCAATGAGAAAAGATGCATAACAACTATATAAGAATTGGAGCCCAATATCATTCACAACGTAGTCCAAGCTTCAATCCAACCACAACCAACAAGGGAAGACCGCATGGGAGTTTTCAACCAATCCCAACAACGAGCAAAGGAAAAAATCTTAGCCAACACATAATAGGACCTTTAGGAGGAGTCCTAATATTGTTGAACATCATCAGTCTCCTTCAACATTGTACCCGATATTTGTGGCATTTTGTCGAACACATGGTGGACATCAATACACAAACCAATTTCTCATGCAAAAGAGGGACATAAAATGTCCCCAAGTAATGGACTACAGACCAACAACAACACTCAAGAGCACAAAGCTCACACCAAAGGTTGTTCTCCCAACAATATGGGAACTTACCTCAAAACACCAATGGAGCTCGGATCAATTTTAGACATCAAAAAAAAGTAAACCTATAACATATTTGTGGAAATATATAATAAAGTATGTGGAGCTAAGAAAGGGAACATGATATTACATGGAACCTTACTGCCTAAGGGACAGGATGAAATCCTAATATAAAGCCGTCAATATTTAACTATTGCATTATGTTTTTCTCAATGAGCGCAAGAGATGTGGAGGAAGATAATGACTACACCGATGCATCCAATTATGCGATTCTCTCAACAAGAATATGCACATAAAATGTGAGAGTAAACAAATCCCCACGCATTTGTGGTCCAACTATGCAATTCTCTCAACAGAATATGTTGAGATATGCCTTGAAAACCAATCCGTTTATGATTCGAATACATTCCATAAACAGATCTTGATCGGTCCGATTAATGATATAGGTTTTTAGGATCCGATTAGGATATGTTTACCCTACGCATATATATATATATATATATATATATTAAGGTGAGACATGTCTTATTTGAGAGTTTCATTCTGGGAGAACACTGCCTCATAGGGTTTTGTATCTTGTACCGGTTTTCATCATAGTGGAACCTCTCTTGCCTGTGGTTTTTCCCCTACTACACTAGGTTTTTCCATGTAAATCGTATAGTGGATTGCTTGTAGTTGAATGCGTGCTTGGTCTTGAGTTATATAATATTGCTCTAGACACTAGCTCCTTAGTTCCTCATACTCAGTAGCATGATCGAGATGCATCGTTGTCATCATCATCAATGTTGATATGCTTTGAATCCTATTTAAGTCTGCAGACAAAGTTTATTTAATTTGAGATTCAAAGTCCTATTTGTTTTAGGATTTGATGTCCTATTTGTTTGGGGATTCCAGGTCCTGTTTGCTTTAGAACAAATAGGATTTATTTGTGTAGGAGGTATTATAGAAACCTCCATAGGGTTAATGTTTGGAGTCATCCTTTGTACTTTCTTCTTTCTCTACATAGTGAAAACCAATCGCCGCCAACCAAAGGACGTAGCCCAGCTACATGTGAACCTTGTAAATCCACGTGTCTTCGTGGTTGCTTGATTGATCGTTTGCTCATATTCTGCATCCGCGATTAGCAACAACCGGTATCAGAGCACCAGGTTCCATTAGGATCATCAAGCAAGATGTCGTCGTACAATCTGAAGATCAAGTAGTTCACAAGAGGAACATATTTGCTCTATGGTAGATCAAGGTGCATACTCTTGAAGCAACATGGCATTTGGGTGCCGTTGGACCAAAGGAGGGTGAAGGCACTCAAACCCTTGATGGTGCAAGAAGATAATGCACACTCAACGATTATGCTGTATTTGATGGATGAGATTATCTCGGAGGTCGCCAATGAGGATTCAATGCTGGTCTGTTGTTGAGACTTAGAAGTCTGCATATGAAGAAGCTTCTGACCAACAAGTTGCTTTTAAAACAACGTATGTTCTCTCTTTGTATGCAAGAAGATACATCTCTTAAAGAATATTTAGACCGCTTACATACATTGTTGACAAATTTAAGAAATGTAAATGTTAAAATTAAAGATGAGGATGCTGCTTTGATTTTGTTTCCTTATCTTCCTTATCGTATGAGAATTTTGTTTAATCATTTATTATAAGAAGAGAATAGATAACCCTAGAGGATGTTTGCACTAGTCTACATATGTGCAAACTTCGACATATGGCTACTGGGAAGGAAGGCTTCGATGTTACATGTTTAGTTATAACTCATGAAAAGAGTCATGCTGGTTCTGGCTATGCAGAGCAGAAGTTTAAGTTGAAGAATCACAATTCTAGAGACATATGCAATTATTGCAAAAAACCTAGATATTGAAAGAAAGATTGCTCGAATAAGACCACACTTGCTACAGTGGCTCTAGGAGGCAGTGATTTTGAAATGATTTGGTCCTCACCGTCACAAATCAGGAGGTGATCGATAACGCATAGATTCTCGATTCATGCTATTATTACCATATGACGCCAAGTCTCCAAATGAAGATTGGTTCTACACCAATGACAAGATAGATGGTGAAAACATCGTCATGGAGAATTTTGCAGCATACAAGATTGTAAGAATTGGTTCTGTGAAAATTAAGATGTATGCTGAAGTCATGAAGATGATGATAGAAGTTCGTACGTTCCTGATCTGAGAAAGAACCCGACATCCCTTGGAGTCTTGGACTCTAAAGGATATAGGTACCCCGCTGAAAGTGGAGTTATGCAGGTTACCAAAGTTGGGGTGGTTGTCATCAAGGACAACAAGAAGAAGACCATGTATGTAATGTAGGGGTCTACCATTCCTGGGAGTAAGTTCAAATGTTGTTAATACTTGCTCAATGTTGACAGTTGGCAGTAGCCCCAGGAGGGGTTGGCAGTGGAGCGACGAAACTTGGCAAGTCTTTTCAGAGGATTCAATTCAAGATGGAGATTGTTGATATCCCTTGAATCCTATTTAAACAAAATCCTACTTGGTTTGGGATTCGAAGTCCCGTTTGCTTTCGAATTTGAGTCCTATTTATTTTGAGATTCAAATTCCTGTTTGCTTTAGGATTTGAAATCCTATTTGTTTTAGAATTTATTTGTGTGGGATGAGGTACTATATAAACCTAACTTTCTTTTTTCTCCACATGGTGAAAACTGATCATAACCATCCTAGGACACAACTCACTTACGAGCGAACCTTGTAAATCCGTGTCTTCGTGCTTGCTTGGTTGATCATTTGTGTGTATTCTGCTTTCGTGATTCACAACAATCAACTATAGGAGTAAGCATTGAGTTAAGGTGGTTGGCGCCTTTTCAATGTATAAGTGAGTAAGAGTTTTTTGTTTATAAAAAATGAACACTGCATGCTCAACTTGAGAGGGAGTGTTAAGAATCACGAATGATCGAGTCAATTGGATATTCGGATTTAGTGGATGATCTACTGTTTTGGAGTAATGATCACGTATTTAGTCCCACGTCATCCATTTTTAGAGAACTGGGTGTGATCATGTGTGTGGCTCATATAGAGGGTGTTGCGCTACATGTTTCAATGGGAAGAATCGATATACAAATTACAACTATCATGCCTCTTCTATTGTAGATTAGTTCAATGGGAAGATAGATATACAAATTACAACTATCATGCCTCTTCTCTTGTAGATTAGCTCTATAATGGCACATGCTTAGGTTCCCTGACCGTTATCAAGGAAAACTTACCCTAATAACCTGTTGGATTCGAGCCCAAGTGTTCCTGTTGACAACCACCAAAAATGCTTAAGGTCAAGTTGTCAAGTAGTAATCCTCACCACTTATAACCCACTCTCATACTTTATAAGTGCCCGATGTGGGAATATATTAGGGTGTTACAAGCTCGATCATCCTCATAATCTTTAGGACGGTCATTCTAACATTCTTCAACTCTGTTAATGTTTCAACATGGTGTTTATTGCTCATTTATTTTTGTTTCAAATTTCAACAATCTATTACCAAATTTGAGATCCATGATCACTATTTAATTAATAAAATGAATAGTTCAATCCCTAACTAGAACACTAATAATAGTTACCACCCTAGATGTAGGTAAATTATAAACTTTTGGAATGCATCGCAATCGGTTCTCGAACGAACTAGGTGTAAGCAATTCCTTCTTACATGGTCATTTGTAAGAGGTTGTCTGCATGATGCAGCAATCTAGTTTCATCTTCTTCTATATATATCGCTTTAAGCACTCCTTGTAAACATGGTTCTGTACACACCATCAGTTTCTAAAATGAAAAGTTTCCTGCTTCAAAATCTAATTCCATACTTTTTGTTGTAGTTGAAGGCCAATTGATGAGCAATCTGCAGTACTTAAGATGCCTGGATTGAGGGGAATTGTTAAGATAAAGAATGTCGAGATTGTTGGGAAAAATAAGCGATCTGTTTATTCTTTGAGCCTTAGACTCTCTTATATAGGGAGAGATCTATGGGCAAATTACATATGGTAGCCAAACAAAAAGAACAATAAATAAAAGATATAGAAACATAAACTAAACTTCTACACTCCCCCTCAAGATTGAGCATAAATATCTATCATGCTCATCTTGGATAGGCACTTCTGGAAGGAACTCCGAAGTAAAGCTTTGGTAAGAATGTCTGCCTTCGATCTTCTGAGCTGACATGGGTTGTAGAAATGAAACCCTTCTGGATCATATCACGGATATAATGGCAATCCACCTCAATGTGCTTCATCCTCTCGTGAAATGCAGGGTTGTTTGCAATGAATAATGTAGCCTGATTGTCACATTCTAGTGACATGGGAAGAGGAACATCTATATGTAGATCTGTCAGAACTGCGCGAACCCACCTCACTTCTGTACATGCTTGGGCCATAGCTCTATACTCCGATTCAGCATTAGATCTCGCAACTAGTATTTGCTTCTTGCTTTTTCATGAGACAAGTGACTCCCCAACAAATATAGCAAAGCCTGCTGTAGACTTTCTATCCTTCGGGCACCCTGCATAGTCTGCATCTGTACATGCTGAGATAGTAATAGTGTCCTTCTTTCTAAACATCAATCCTACACATGAAGATGACTTAAGGCATCTTAGTATCATATGTATGGCATCCATATGTACCTGGCGAGGTTGCTCCATAAACTGGCTCACTTTATTTACAGCAAATGTAATATCTGGTATAGTAATAGTAACATAAAGAAGCCTCCCTACCAGTTCTCTGTACCTTCTTTTATCAACCTCTTCAGTATCATCTTCATGCATCTTCATGCTTAGATCCATTGGTATAGAAGCAGGTCGACACCCAAGCATACCTGTGTCACTTAGCAAGTCAATGACATATTTCCTCTGAGTCATCACTAGTCCTTGTTCATTTCTAGCAAATTCCAATCCAAGGAAATATCTCAGTACTCCTAGATCCTTGGTAACGAATTCACGGCCCAAGAATTCTTTTGCTATTTTTATTCCCTGCATATCATCTCCTGTAATGAGTATATCGTCAACATACACTATAATGACAGTCATACCTCTGGATGTCCTCTGTACAAAGAGCGAATGGTCTGCATTTGACCTTTTGAACCCTTGCTTCTCAAACAAATCTGAGAGCTTATGGAACCAAGCTCTTAGGCTCTGCTTTAGGCTATAGATCGCCTTATGAAGCCTGCATACCTGTACACTCCCCCCCCTCAGCAATAAACCCAGGTGGCTGTTGCATGTAAACTTCTTCTTCAAGATCACCATATAAAAATGCATTTTTGACATCTAATTGAAACATGAGCCAATCTCGAATCACAGCAACAGATAAAAGAATCCGTAAGGTAGAGTGTCTAGTAACAGGAGAAAATGTGTCAAGATAGTCTACCCCATACGTTTGAGTAAAGCCCCGAGTAACCAATCGAGCCTTATATCTATCAATACTGCCATCGGCATTCTGCTTCACCGTAAACACCCACTTGCAACTCATAATAGATGCCCCAGTAGGAGCTGGAACAAGACTCCAAGTACCTCTCGACTGAAGGGCAGCCATCTTTTCCTCCATAGCCAGACACCATCTACTATCAGCTAATGCTTCCTAGTGAGTCCTTAGAATATTCACAGCAGATAAAGCACCTACAAACCTCCTGAAATGTCCTGCCAGACGCTCAAAGGTAACATAAGAAGCAATCGGATATGACGCACATGACCTCTTCTGCTTCCTCAGTGCAATCGACAAATCAAGATCTGCATCAGTTGTACCAATATCCGTGTTATCCCCTACCTGTTCCTGCTGAGAAATGCCGTCAGTCCCATCATTAGAAATAATGTTATCAGAACAAACCTGGGGCATGTTTGATGATTGATCTGTTAGCAATGTGAGCCCGAGGCGAACCATTCCTACAGTAAATGTTATTGTAATAAATGATTTATCAATAAAAGTTAATGACTTTGTTTCACTCCTTTTTTGATATTGAATGAATGAATGCACTATAAGGTCCCTCTGTACAATAAGGGTTATGTACCATAGCCAACTTGATAATCATACAGCTGTTGATTCATTGATTGAATCATAGAGGTTGACGCTTGGATGAATATCTAAGGAGTTAGATAGAGGACTCATCAAGCATCATCATTGATTGACAAGTAGTGATCTCCAGTCTGAGTGGGAGACGACAATCCTATCTCATTAGACTGATATCTGATCGACCTCTTGATGCAGGTCCTCTGCATGGGAATATTGATTCGGAGGTATCAGGTTAGTTGAGTCAATGAGTTGACTTAACGAGATCGAGATAACCAAAGGCCTATGATGAATGCTGTCACATCACAGGCAAACATCCTTTGACCAGATACAGATGTATTGCTATATGTCTGAGTATGTACATTTGGCAGACCAATAGGTTGATGATCTAATCAAGGTCTATACACCGGCGAGCTGGTGTGCATGTAAGGGCATATGAGTAATACGATCTCTCAAAGGGATCATACAGGTTCACTTATGAACCGGGAGACATGAGCTCACTCATGAGGTATTGGGATTGAACAAATTCCATGCATGGTCATCATGCTTTAGAAGCATGATATGAATTTGAAGGTAAGATATATGCTTTGTGAAAGCATATGATCTGTACCATATCCCAAGGACCAAGATTGAGAAACTTAATGATCAGACTATGAAGATGACAGTGTAAAAGTGATCAATATCTTCATGATGATCATGAGTCTTCCAGTATGCAGGATGTACAGGTATTGGGAATACCTGAAGGGTGATTTGATCATAAACGATTGTATAATCATGACGCTTCTATTCCGAGGGAGTGATGAAACATGTCTGGATTTTGGTGACTCCTCTCATTAGAGAAGTGATCTAATCTTAGTCCATATACTGGACATTGATCTGAATGAGATTCAGATGCAATGAGAAGATTAGGTTTACGGTCTTAGTTTAATCGAGCAACTATGAGAGGTCCATGGGATCTGGATTTGAGATGTGATCTCAATATCCAAGTCACTATACGTGGAACAATACAATCGCCCTGCCCTTATCTCCAAGTATCTGAGGAGAAATAGCATTGTTCTTAAATGGTTTAAGAACAATTCCATAAGATCAAAGCAAAGAGAAGTTGATAATTAAATGTGATTTAATTATCATAATGTATGAGAAATTATCCAATATAATTAAATGTGATTTAATTATTGTGGATAAGAATAATGTGGATAGTAATATCCAATTATTCATAATATATTATAAATGTGATTTATAATGTATTAAAGAGAGTTAAATATAATTTATATTAGTAGATTAATTATTAATGTGTATTGGATACACATTGTCTAATTAATTGAAAATATAAATTACTTTTTGTTTTGGGTTATGAATATGATTCACAATATTCCAATGTCAAGATTGCAATATTCCCAAAATTAATTAAGAATTATTTTGGTGAATTAAAATACCAACAAATTGTTGTTGGAAAATAAGTAGAGAGAAAATCAAGGAGATGCGCAATCTCATGGGAATCCATGAGATTGCCCTCCTATTAGGAAAGGAGGGGGCGGCACCAAATCCCTTGTGGGATTGGTGGCCGTCACCTCCCTCTAAAGGGGAAGGTTGATCTCCTTTATATTCTCTCTCCTTATTTGATTGATTTAATTTGGTATTAATATTTATTTGATTTATCATATATATTTTATCAAAATTAAATCACAAGTTGTTGGTTTTTACCAACAACAATCTTGACCATTGGATTGACATAAATCAATCTCATCCATTGATTTTATATGTCACATGGATTGAGATCCATGGATCCCAAAACCCTATAAATAGAGGCATACTTTGCTCTCTCTATACATGCTATTGTAGCACATAACTCTCTCTCTCTCTTTCTCCATACTCGACAACCCTCTCTCCCTCTCTTATTGGTGGCCGTCCACCATACCTTGGTGGAGAGAATCGTCGACGCCCGCGCCATCGTGATGCCGCTTCGACGCTCTGCGGTTCTCTGTCTACTTGGAGTGCTTCGCTCACAAAGGAGACATACGATCTCGTGCGACGAGATCAGGAGCAACCATGCTTGGATCAACTTCTTGGATTGCGAGGACTACGCGGTTCATCCCCGCGCTCGCAAGCAATCTCTCCGACGATCGGACATGAGACAGGAGGTCTCTTCTCTTAGAGACTCGATCAACCACGCTTCAAGAGGTATTGCATTATACTTGTTGTGGTTATAGATGAAACGATGCGAGAATTGTTCTTGGATCATGTGGTTTCATCGAATAAAATTTTTAAATTCCGCTGCTCAGAACAACTAGTACGACTAGTCGTTCTTCGTCGTATCCGATACGACGCTCACGCTTCCGTGATGTGCTTGAGGATTTCTCCGTATCCTTTAAGTGGTATCAGAGCCTTAGGTCGACAGTTTCGAATAATGATTCGCTAACCGAGGACGACTTAGGTTCGTTAAGGTCACGAAAGTTTTCATCGCATTTGATTTCGCAGATCTGTTTAGTAAATAAATTCGGCATTGTTTAAATTATTTAAACATGAATTTTGGATTTTGTTCCTCATTAAATAAGGAAACCATAGGATCTGAGTTTGCGTAAATCGGATTTCGTATGCTCGAGATATGGTTGTTTTAATGAACATGTATGCACTGTTGCGGGAACTGTAAATCTGAACGTGATTAAAGTGTTAATTACTGTTTAGACTTGCCTCGAAATGCGTGAAACATCACTTGGTTTCTGTCCTAAATCAAATTAGCAATCCATGAAAATTGATTTTGTCTAATTTGGATTTAATATGATTGAGATATGCTAATTTTAGTAAGTAGGAGTCACTGCTGAAGTTACAGTCCTAATCAAGAACCATGTGATTGTCAATTAATGAAATTAATTGTTAATTTCGAGAAATAATTATGGAAAATATTTGAGAAATATTGGAAGATGATTATTTCTTTAATTGACTTGGCCCTAACCAATTAATTGATTAGATTTGATCTAAATCATAATTGGAATCACAATCATCAAATTCCTTGCTTGAATAGGATTGGGAATTTGTCTAGCAAATTGCCTTATAATCAAAATTGTTTTGATTACTATATGGTATAATTTCGGTTGAAGAACCGATGATCATCTCAAGTACAAATTAATCAATTTGGCATTATCCTTTCTCGGGGCGGATATGGTGTCTAGTCAGGGATCGCTGGGGTAGAGGGTTGCAACGTATGCGGTCCGTCCCACTCCCGTCGGTACTGGCCATGACAGCGGGTAGGGCCGGGATAATGTCCGAGGGATTAAGATGCATTTTTCTAATTATTAAAATACGAATTAATACGTATTTTAAGAATAATACCATATATATTCAAGCATAAAATTAAGTTTGATTGATTGAATTGGATTGATAATTAATTTAATATGATTAAGTTAATTATGTCCAATTAAAATACTCTAATATGATTGGAGTTAATAATTCCCTTGGAAGAATTAATTATATGAATGTGATTCATAGTAATTAATTAAATTTGAATAAGAGGTAGAAGATCACATAAGTGACATCCATGGTCTCCCGTCAAGGCGAAGGGTTTTCGTCGTCAGGGATTGTATATAGGAGACGCCTGTACGAAGTGACAGCTCCTATATACAAGCGCATTTGGATCGGACTCTTTGCTTCTCGAAAGAGTAAGGCCGTATGCGTAGTGACCCCAATATCGGATCCTCATATTATTGGGGCGATATTGGATTACGCATAGCGAGTTCTAATCCTGTTGACGGTTGGTTCAATTAATGACGGGTCAACATCACCTTAGGGGTGGTGGGCCCGGGCATTAAAGACCGAATTGGGAAATGCAAGTTGGACTTGCAAGGCGGAATGTGTTCCCGCTTCTCTTTATTGGAGTTGCAGTTTCTCATATTATTGGGATGTAACAAAGATAAAGAGGAGATCCCAGTTCTTGCTTGAGATATAGAGGTAAGTATATCTCTTACTTTGAAAGTGATTAAGGGAATGAACTTTCAAAGTTGACATTGCAAGAATAATTTGATTTAAAATGCCTTGATCAAATAAAACTAAATTTAATATTTTATATTCTAATATAGTGCATTCTCAATTTCAGAAAATGAAGGCCATGAACCCACTAAGCAGGCTTCTGGAGGTCAACCAATTGACCGGACCAAATTACTCAGATTGGATCCGTAATTTGGAGCTTGTACTCTCAGCGGAGCGCATCAGCTATGTGCTCTCTGGAGACAAGCTTGAAAATCCTAAATCTAAGGAAGACAAAGCATATAATGACAAGTATGATGAAGATCATGTCTTGGCTAGATGCTACATCTTGGGTTCTCTCTCCAATGTTCTCCAGAAACAACATGTGGAGATGAGTACTTGCCAGGAAATCATGCAGAATCTAAAGGATATGTTTGGTGATATTAACCGCACCCAGCGGTACAATGTTATGAAAGAACTGGTTCGCTGCAAGATGCAGGAAGGGACTTCGGTCCGTGAACACGTACTCAAAATGTTTGGGTACTTGTCAGAGCTGGAGACTCTGGGAGCGACGATGGATGCAGACATGCAATCCGAATTTATTCTACTGTCATTGCCCAAATCTTTCAATAACTTTGTGGTGTCATTCCACATGAATAAGTTGGAACTGACAAATGCTGGGCTTCTTGCTGCATTAAAGTCTGCAGAAGACGTAATGAAGAAAGATGGTCCCACTGGCACTGCAATGGTTACACAGGTCAGAGGGAAGCGCGGTCAGAAGCAAGGTTCTCGGAAGGGCCCGACCCAAAAGAGAGAGAAGAAGGGACAAAGTGTTGGCTCATCTTCCAATGCTTCTACTTTAATGGCGTCGAAGAAAACCGACGTCTGTCACCACTACAAGAAGCTGGGGCACTGGAGGCGTAATTGCCCGGATTACCTGAAGTCGGTCGACAAAGGTAAAGCCCCAGTAGGTATGAAATCTGCTTTTGTCATTGAAACCAGCTTTCTCGTTGGACGAGAAGGAAGTTTTTTTGTTGATTCTGGTGCTTCTGTTCATGTATGCAATTTGTTGCATTTGTTTCAGGAAACTAGAAAGCTTGAAGAAGGGGAGATAGTCATCCAGATGGGATCTGATGCAAGTGTTGCAGCAGTCGCCGTCGGGACTTGTCGACTATCATTATCTAGTGGTAGAGTCCTAGTACTTAAAGAGTGTCTTTATATACCTGAAGTCAGAAGGAATTTAATATCTGTATCTAAGCTAGTTAGAAGTGGGTATTCATTCCAGTTCTTTAATAAATTAGTCATAAACCGTTATGATAAATATATTGCAGATGGTATTTTAACTTTTGGAGGACTCTATGAATTGTGCATTGATAAATGTGTTATGAATGTTACAAGCACTAATAAAAACCCTAAAAGATCCAGGGAAAATGAAAATCTTTCAAATGAGATTTGGCATCAAAGGCTTGGTCATTTGTCTGTTGATAAGATCAATAGATTAATTAAGGATGGACCTTTAGATTTTCTACAGGTTTAACCTTTGCCTACTTGCAAGAATTGCATTAAAGGAAAAATGACCAGGATGCCTTTCTGTAACAAGGTTACAAGATGTGAATGTATTATTGACCTAATACATACTGATGTATGCGGTCCCTTCAGTACCGCGACTCGAAATGGATATCGATATTATTTGACGTTTATTGATGACCATTCGCGGTACGGGTTTATCTTCCTATTACGTCATAAGTCTGAAACCTTTGAAAAGTTCAAAGAGTTCAAGGTTTTGGTTGAGAACCAAACCGATAGGAAGATTAAACGAGTTCGATCTGATCGAGGTGGCGAGTACCTATCAGATGAATTTAAGGAATACCTTAAAGAGAGTGGAATTATTTCCAATCTCACTTCTTCTGGAACTCCCCAACTTAATGGTGTTGCTGAAAGACGCAACAGAACCATCATGGATATGGTTCGTTCAATGATGAGCAAAGCACATTTACCACTTAGTTTCTGGGGATATGCAGTAGAGACAACAATATATATCCTGAATAAGATTCCTAGCAAATCTGTACCTAAGACTCCTCATGAGCTCTGGTATGGAACCAAACCTAGTGTTAATCACTTGAGGGTTTGGGGTTGTTTGGTCCATGCAAAGAATGTGGATGCAAGTAAGCTAAAATCTCGCTCTCGTGAGTGTTACTTCATTGGGTATGTTAGAGATGGTATTGGATACCAACTCTATGACCCTGAGACTCAGAAGGTTTTTGTTTCTAGAGATGTGAAATTTCTGGAGAATGATTTCCTTAAGGGTCAAGATAAATATGAAGTAAAGGAACTCATTGAATCTCCTGAGGATTCTGAGCTTCCTGAACCAGAAACTGAAGAAGTAAATAAAGATGATACACCCATACCTCTTCGAAAGAGTTCAAGGGTGGTTGCACCACCTGAAAGGTATGGATTCCATGTGTCAGGTGAAACTGACAATGATCCTACTTCATTTGATGAAGCAGTCGCAGATCATGACATGGATAGATGGATGCTGGCAATGAAGTCAGAAATTGACTCCATACATAAGAATGGTGTATGGACCCTAGAGGATCCGCCTAAAGGGGTAAAACCCATTGGGTGCAAATGGATCTTCAAGAGAAAGAGGGGACCTGATGGGAAAGTAGAGACTTTCAAGGTACGGCTCGTAGCCAAGGGCTACACACAGAGAGAAGGCATCGACTACGATGAGACATTCTCTCCTGTAGCTATGCTTAAATCCATCAGGACATTGCTGGCTATAGCTGCATATCTTGACTACGACATCTGGCAGATGGACGTCAAGACAGCTTTCCTTAATGGATACCTCGAGGAGGATATCTACATGGAGCAGCCCCAGGGCTTCATGATTGAGGATGACAAAGTATGCAAGCTGAAGAAATCTATCTATGGGCTCAAGCAAGCTTCTCGTAGCTGGAACATCAGATTTGACGAAACCATAAAGAGTTATGATTTTGTATAGAATCCTGATGAACCTTGTGTGTACAAGAAGCTTAGTGGGAGCGCTATTGTGTTCATAGTGCTTTATGTAGATGACATCCTTATCATTGGGAATGATACAGGGATGATGACTAGTGTGAAGATTTGGCTGTCCCATACCTTTGAGATGAAAGATCTTGGAGAAGCCTCTTACATCTTGGGTCTGAAGCTATTCAGAAACCGAGAGAAGAGGATATTGGGATTGTCACAATATGGATACAGTAAGAAGATTCTTGAACGATTCCGTATGGATAGTTCCAAGAAAGGATTCCTACCCTTAAGACATGGTATCCACCTGTCTAAAGGAATAGCTCCTCAAACTGTTGAGGAAAAGAAAGCCATGGCTGGATGTCATGCATCAGCTGTAGGAAGCTTAATGAGTTAAGAAGAAGCGAGCGAGCTTATTATATAGAAAGTCTAGCCTGGCGAGCTCCCGGGAAAAAAAGTTTGTAGCTTCCCTCTTCTATTTTCTTTCCTGCGTGATTAGATTGTGATCGAGGTCTATTTCTCGTTCATTCTCCGGGGATATTAAGCCTCTCGGAAACTCTCTCAGGTTCCCGGAACTAGACTCAGCAGAAACCAATGCAGCGTAATGAGCATACGTCTGTAATTGGAATGCTTTGTATGTCCCAAAAGAGGTCCCATTCTTCTACCCTTACTAGGCCAGATATCTGCCATGCAGTGGGAGTGGTAAGTCGTTACCAATCCTACTATGGAGAACAACACTGGAATGCAGTAAAGAACATATTCAAATATCTAAGACGGACGCAAGATTACATCTTGGTCTATGGAGATGGTGATCTCCAAGTCTTGGGATATACAGATTCTGACTTCCAGTTAGATATTGATGATCGAAAATCGACATCAGGGGTTGTATTCATGTTGAACAGTGGTGCTGTGAGCTGGAGAAGCAAGGAGGACACTACAGCAGATTCAACAACAGAAGCCGAATACATTGCCGCATCGGATGCTGCAAAGGAGGCGGTGTGGTTGCGCAAGTTCGTCCAGGAGCTTGGCGTAGTTTCCTCTGATACTCCCATCCTACTACTCTGTGATAACACGGGAGCCATTGCCCAGGCGAAGGAACCCAGATAGCATCAGAAGAGCAAGCACGTAGAAAGGAAATATCACATCATTCGGGAGATTCAAAAGCGTGGTGACATCATCATCACCAAGGTGGCCTCCGCCGACAACGTTGCTGATCCTCTTACCAAACCTCTGACACAGAAGGTTTTTGACCAGCATGTAATGAGTATGGGTTTAAGGATTGTTCCTGAATGGTTCTGAGGGCTAGTGGGAGATTATTAGCAATGTGAGCCCGAGGCGAACCATTCCTACAATAAATGTTATTGTAGTAAGTGATTTATCAATAAAAGTTATTGATTTTGTTTCACTCCCTTTCTGATATTAAATGAATGAATGCACTATAAGGTCCCTCTGTACAATAAGGGTTATGTACCATGGCCAACTTGATAATCATACAGCTGTTGATTCATTGATTGAATCATAGAGGCTGATGCTTGGATGAATATCTAAGGAGTTAGATAGAGGACTCATCAAGCATCATCAATGATTGACAAGTAGTGATCTCCAGTCTGAGTGGGAGATGGCAATCCTATCTCATTAGACTGATATCTGATCAACCTCTTGATGCAGGTCCTCTGCATGGGAATATTGATTCGGAGGTATCAGATTAGTTGAGTCAATGAGTTGACTTAACGAGATCGAGATAACCAAAGACCTATGATGAATGCTGTCACATCACAGGCAAACATCCTCTGACCAGAGACAGATGTATTGCTATATGTCTGAGTATGTACATTTGGCAGACCAATAAGTTGATGACCAATAAGTTGATAACCTAATCAAGGTCTATACACCGGCGAGCTGGTGTGCATGTAAGGGCATATGAGTAATACGATCTCTCAAAGGGATCATACAGGTTCACTTGTGAACCGGGAGAAATGAGCTCACTCATGAGGTATTGGGATTGACCAAATTCCATGCATGGTCATCATGCTTTAGAAGCATGATATGAATTTGAAGGTAAGATATATGCTTTGTGAAAGCATATGATCTGTACCATATCCCAGGGACCAAGATTGAGAAATTTAATGATCAGACTATGAAGATGACAGTGTAAAAGTGATCTATATCTTCATGATGATCATGAGTCTTCCAGTATGCAGGATGTCCAGGTATTGGGAATACCTGAAGGGTGATTTGATCATAAACGATTGTATAACCATGATGCTTCCATTCCCAGGGAGTGATGAAACATGTCTGGATTTTAGTGACTCCTCTCATTAGAGAAGTGACCTAATCTTAGTTCATATACTGCACATTGATCTGAATGAGATTCAGATGCAATGAGAAGATTAGGTTTACGGTCTTAATTTAATCGAGCATCTATGAGAGGTCTATGGGATCTGGATTTGAGATGTGATCTCAATATCCAAGTCACTATACGTGGAACAATACAATTGCCCTATCCTTCTCTCCAAGTATCTGAGGAGAAATAGCATTGTTCTTAAATGGTTTAAGAACAATTCCATAAGATCTAAGCAAAGAGAAGTTGATAATTAAATGTGATTTAATTATCATAATGTATGAGAAATTATCCAATATAATTAAATGTGATTTAATTATTGTGGATAAGAATAATGTGGATATTAATATCCAATTATTCATAATATATTATAAATGTGATTTATAATGTATTAAAGAGAGTTAAATATAATTTATATTAGTAGATTAATTATTAATGTGTATTGGATACACATTGTCTAATTAATTGAATATATAAATTACATTTTGTTTTGGGTTGTGAATATGATTCACAATATTCCAATGTCAAGATTGCAATATTCTCAAAATTAATTGAGAATTATTTTGGTGAATTAAAATACCAACAAATTGTTGTTGGAAAATAAGTAGAGAGAAAATCAAGGAGATGTGCAATCTCATGGGAATCCATGAGATTGCTCACAGTAAAAATTCTTAATTATCAGTGATTTACTACTACTGATCAGTAACACGTATCATTACTATAAGTAACACGTATCATTTCTATTGCTAACAACGGATGCTTTCTTTAGTAATTTCTTTGTACATTATAAATAAGCTATGGAATTTAACATAGTAACAACATGACAATTATCTGCGAGTTCATAAAAATTACCAGTAACTCATTTAGATTTTTCTGGTCTTTACTTGCTTTAGTAATCGAAATTATATAACAAGTAAGTGTTATATTATATTTCAGTAACACTATACTAAGTATCACTTCATGAGTCGTACAAGAATCTCAAATAATAAACAAGTAATATCAAGCAAAATCCCATTAGGAAAGGAGGGGGCGACACCAAATCCCTTGTGGGATTGGTGGCCGTCACCTCCCTCTAAAGGGGAAGGTTGATCTCCTTTGCATTCTTTCTCCTTATTTGATTGATTTAATTTGGTATTAATATTTATTTGATTTATCAAATATATTTTATCAAAATTAAATCACAAGTTGTTGGTTTTTACCAACAACAATCTTGACCATTGAATTGACATAAATCAATCTCATCCATTGATTTTATATATCACATGGATTGAGATCCATGGATCCCAAAACCCTATAAATAGAGAGGCATACTTTGCTCTCTCTTTACATGCTATTGTGGCACATAACTCTCTCTCTTTCTCCATACTCGACAGCCCTCTCTCCCTCTCTTATTGGTGGCCGTCCAGCATACCTTGGTGGAGAGAATCGTCGACGCCCGCGCCATCGTGCTACCGCTTCGACGCTCTGCGGTTCTCCGTCTACTTGGAGTGCTTCGCTCACGAAGGAGACGTACGATCTCGTGCGACGAGATCAGGAGCAACCGTGCTTGGATCAACTTCTTGGATTACGAGGACTACGCGGTTCATCCCCGCGCTCGCAAGCAATCTCTCCGATGATCGGACTTGAGACAGGGTGTCTCTTCTCTTAGAGACTCGATCAACCACGCTTCAAGAGGTATTGCATTATACTTGTTGTGGTTATAGATGAAACGATCCGAGAATTGTTCTTGGATCATGTGGTTTCATCGAATAAAATTTTTAAATTCTACTGCTCAGAACAACTAGTACGACTAGTCTTTCTTCATCGTATCCGATACGACGCTCACGCTTCCGTGATGCGCTTGAGGATTTCTCCGTATCCTTCATGACCATGATCATGAGTAGGGGCTGGCCGCGAGTGTACTGGCGTGGTAAAGGAGGAACCAAAGATGTGGGAGGTAGTAGAGGTGGTGGCGGTGGTGGAGATGTTGGTGGTGATGGGGATGACGATGGAGGTGATGTAGGAGCTTGTTGTGGCGCATACAAGGGTGGAGGAGGAATATAGATTTCATCATTTATATCTGATGGCACCAACCTGTCACCTGTAGGAGAGAAAAACATGACTGACTCAAAATGTGACATCTGCACTGACATAATATTTCCGACGTAATGGATCATAGCAACGATACCCTTTTTGAGTCCTTAAATACCCGACAAAAACACATTTGATAGCCCTAGGAGAGAGCTTGTCAACCCCTGGAGACAACTGGTGAACGAATGCCACAGACCCAAAGACACGTGGAGTTAGGGAAAACAACTCCTTGTTAGGAAAAACAAGGGAGAAAGGTATCTTCTCCCTTAACACAAATGAGGGCATGCGGTTAATGAGATAGCATGCAGTAAGAACCGCATCGCCCCCGAATGAGTTTGGAGCACAACTCTGGACAAGAAGTGTACGAGTGACATCAAGAAGGTGACGGTGTTTTCTTTCCACAACACCATTCTGTTGGGACGTGTAGGCACAAGACGTTTGATGAAGAATGCCATGGAATGAAAGAAACTGAGATAATGTTCGAGTATAGAATTCAAGGGCATTATCAGTTCTCACAATCTTGATAGAAACAGAAAACACATTCTGCACTTCTTTAATAAAATTCATAATAGTGATACCCGCTTCAGATTTATTCTTTAACAGAAAAATCCAAGACAAACGACTGAATCATCCACAACAATTAAATAGAACATGTGTCCCTGATGATCTGGAACATGACTTGGACCCCAAATATCAATATGAAAAAACTCAAATGGAGAGCTACTGCTCCGACTCTGACGACTAGGGAAGACAGACCGATGATGCTTCCCTAACTAACAAGCTTCACAATCAAAAGACGAGCGGGGTGAGATCTGATGAAGGACTTGATGCAGTTTCTGAAACGGAAGATGACCAAAACGTAGATGCCATAAGTAAGGAGTGTTGGAGCATTCGTTGTATGCGCCCATTGTGTTGTAGCAGGGTAAATGGATCCTGGAGGAGATTCCTTTACCCCATCCAGTATTTAGTCTCACATCGTCCAGTGGTGGAACTTGGAGGCTCTAGAGAGGCTATATAAGCAGCCCCAGACCTCCTGTATCCATTGAGAAAAGCAATAGAAAAACACACCCCTTTGAGGGCTTCTCCCGTGGTTTCATCCCGCTCCTCACGGAGTAGGGTTCCACGTAAAATCATGGTGTTCCATGTTTATCTTTCTTATTATTATGCTCTGTTTTATCATTCCGCTTCCGCTTCCGATTTTCTAACATGGTATCAGAGCGGGCCGATTCTCGAGGAGTTTTAGTTTGGTAGTTTTATTCGAGACTCGTCTCTTTGGAGTTCTTGAAGATTTGATATTTTGAAGATCAGTTTTTTGGAGATAGAAATTTCGAAAGTTTTTTTTGGGCAAGTTCATGATCTCCAGGGCTCCGCCTCTCCATGCCCAGGCAAAGCACTCAATCGGGGTAGCGATTCATTCTCTCCAATCCCTCTCCTCGCCGCATTGAAGCGCAGGCGAGGCGATCTCGCATCTCAAGCCCGCTGGCAGTGCGCATCGTGCGCAAGAGGCGCACTCCTGTGCGCAGCAGACCCAGATGGCGGCGCAGGTTTCCGCGCAACCCTCATCTTCTCCATCGAGGGGCGTCGGCGCCCTCTTCACTCCAC
Source organism: Ottelia alismoides (assembly GCA_037367405.1). NCBI lineage: Eukaryota > Viridiplantae > Streptophyta > Magnoliopsida > Alismatales > Hydrocharitaceae > Ottelia > Ottelia alismoides. The sequence continues at coordinate 474,047 of JAZKJV010006807.1, read as the reverse complement.
GCGCTGGCGAGGGCTGCTCTTCCATCGCAAGTCTTTTGTCGGCGCTCCATGGCAGGCGCTCGAGCGCGCACCCTCGATCTCGGAGCGCGCAGAGGCCGCCTGAACCCCAGCCACGTGACCTCCAGGCGGCGCAGTCCAGCCGCACCTTACTCGAAGCCGAGGCCCCCAGGCGGCGTGCCTCCCCACACGCTCCATCTTCTCAACAGGCAGCGACGCCATCTCCATCAGGCGGCGATTCTCCCTCGTGCGTGCGCAGGCCTCTTTACAAAACCCCAAGAGGCACCCCCGACCAGTGCGACCAGGCGAAGGAGCCCCGCGCGCCCCAAGCTCCTCCCTCCATAGCGACGCGCGCCTCCCATCTTGCGCCTGCAGGCGATCTTTCCCATTCTCTCCAGGGCGGCGACTGCCAAGCAGAAGCCCCTTCGTGCGGGGCGGCGCTGATGTGCAGGAGAGTTCCCGTGTTGGGAGAGGCAGCAAGAGGTATGGGCCAAGGGGCCAGTTTAAAAAAAATGTTATTGGAGCCCAAGTAGGCTACGTAAAAAAATTGCAAAAGAAAAAGAAAAAAAGGTGCATACAAAAAAAATCGTATGCAAATTTAAAAAAAAAAGCCGTAAAAAAATGGTTAAAACGGCTTTAAAAAAAGGTGACGGCTTATAAAAAAGCCGCAAGTTTCATGTTATGTTTTCCCCTTCTATCTTGTCTTCTCCCAACTTTGTCGATGTTCATTTTCCGACAAGTATAGGAGAAAGGGGGAGTATATATGTAGAGTCACATGTCTTCTCTAGATTGCAGATTCTTCAGATTTCGGTTCAGATCCAGATTGATGCAGATTTCGAGACCAATCAGATTCCAGACTCTACAGTTGATCAGACTCGACGATTGATTCCAAGTCCAATTTCAGACACGCACGGGTGTGTGGTCATTTTCAGATGAGCATATGTTGCCATCATTTCTTCGAGGTCCCCATCATTCTTGTGGTTGTTTCAGCCAGATTTTTCATGTGGTATCATAGGTACACCAGAGCAGTACACCATTCTCTGAGCCAGATGGGAGAGACCCAGTTCTCCGACGAGGAGACTTCAAGCACAGTTTCAGACTCGATGGTCAGATTCCGAGTCTTCAGTTGACTCACACTCCAACCAGTTCGTCCTCCTCACCTGCACGGCATGAGAAGCAACGTCCTCGACTGCAACAATGTGCACGTTGGGTTGATATTGTCCGTAGTGTCCTGTAGCGTTGAGTTGAGTTTATTTTTGTTTGTTCAAGCTGAGCATTGCATGTTCCAGCTTGAGGGGGAGTGTTGGAGCATTCGTCATATGCGCCCATTGTGTTGTAGCAGGGTAAATGAATCCTGGAGGAGATCCATTTACCCCATCCAGTGTTTAGTCCCACATCGTCCAGTGGTGGAACTTAGAGGCTCTGGAGAGGCTATATAAGGAGCCCCAGACCTCCTGTATCCATTGAGAAAAGCAATAGAAAAACACGCCCCTTTAAGGGCTTCTCCCGTGGTTTCATCCCGCTCCTCACAGAGTAGGGTTCCACGTAAAATCATGGTGTTCCATGTTTATATTTCTTATTATTATGCTCTGTTTTGTCATTCGCTTCTGCTTCCGATTTTCTAACAAGGAGAGACAGGTCCAGTGGAATGGGATGATGCTCCAGCATAAGGTGTATGGACCAGTCGATACAACCGGCCTTGCTCACAGCCATGTCCAATCACGTTGCCCGTGAGAATGTCCTGAAACACAAGAGACGATGGGTCAAATATCGCTCGGCAATGTAGATCATTCGTAATCTGACTAATTTACAGTAAATTCATTGAGAATTAGGAGCATGGAGCACATTCTGCAACTGCATGGAAAGTGTTAAGGCGATCTGTCCCTGCCCTGTGATGGGAGAATGAGTCCATCTGCTACGGCGATGGTCCTTCCTGGGGAAACTTCCCTGTAGGATGTGAGTTGGTGTCCATCTCCACACAAGTGATATGTGGCACCTGAATCTACAATCCATTCTGAGGTTCGTGAACCCTGGTAGAAAGCAGAAGTATGAGCACTGCCCGAGGAACTAGCTTCTGCAGTAGCAACAACATCCAAGCTGCTCTCTGAAACTGATGGAGGAGTACTGGCTGGTGGCATGATATCACGTAGATGAGACAGTAGGTCATCATATCGTGGATTCGACGCTGGCGTAGCACCGTGATGTTGTATCTGTTCTGTTGCGCGGGCAGATGCTGGGAAACCATGCTTAGAGTAGCATGTGTCTTATGTATGACCAATCCGACGACAATAAGTGCATTGTAATCCACGACTACGACCAATCCTACCACGTGGTCCTCGTCCACGAAAATGAGATAAATTGCCTCATTCTGTCCCATCCTGAAGAGAGCCGCCAATAATCCAAGATCTAACTATCCATACAACTAAGCGACCATTCTGCTTTATCATGAAGATGTCATGCTAGAGCTGTAAGATTTTTGTCTCATTCTTGGCTTGCGAATACGTGGCGGCAAGAATGTCCCACATGGCTTTGGCAGTAGGTTGATGCAAGACATCATTAGCAATGTCTGGAATCAGGGTACCAGACAACCAGACCTGAGCATATGCGTTGTCAGCCTCCCGTGAGGCATACAACCCTGTTTTCTCCTTTGGCTTATCCTCTGTAAGAATATGTTTCTTACCCATCGATTTCATTAGGCTCATGAACTGCATGGCCCATAACTCATAGTTGGATCTATCCATCTTCACAATAGGCACTGGACCTTTGAAGGTGCCTGTAGTGGAGATCTCGATCTTGCTTTCTGACATTTTGACTGGAGAAAACTGGGGTTGTAGACAAGATAAGTCTTGGTCTACACTGACATGATTAGGTTTAGTTGCACATGTAGACCTCTATGCAATCAAACCCATCAACCTGGAGGCGAGCGGAGAGCCCCTTTTGAAGATGACAACCGAACCCTAGGGGCAGTGAAACCCTAGGGACAACCGGCGCACGGGCAGGCGGCGTACGTGCAGGTGGCGCACGTACAGTCGGTGCACGGGAAGGCGACGCTCGAGCTCAGCCGCACAGCCGCACGCGTGGAGGCGATGCGCGACGAGGTAGCTCGCGAGGGAGGCGACACACGGAGAGGTGGCATGTCGAGGGCACATGCGGAGAGGGGGCGCGTCGAGGGGGGGGGGCGCACGAAGGCTTAAAGATGGAGGGCTAGGTTTAGGGTTAGGTACGAGAGCTCCGGTCTAGGATCGCCGCTCTGATAGCATGTTGGAAAAAATAAGCGATCTGTTTATTTCTTGAGCCCTAGACTCTCTTATATAGGGAGAGGTATATGGGCAAATTATATATGGTAGACAAACGAAAAGAACAATAAATAAAAGATACATAAACATAAACTAAACTTCTACAGAGATAATTATATTAGTATTTCTCTATTTCTATGACATCTAGGCATTCTTTTAACCGTTATCCCTACTCCTATATAAGGAGGGACATCTCTCTCATACAAAAACAAATCATTTGGTTTTTCAGAAATGATATTAGAAAAGTAATCCCATAGACAGGTGGTTGGATACCTCACCCAAATAAGCCACGATTCTCCCTCTACCAAAATCTCTAGAGTTGTTGATCTTTCTCGTATTGTCAGCACCATCATCACCAACCTCCTTAGTCCTCGTCATTCAGTGTCACTTCTACTTCCCCCCCTTCATGCAACGCAACTGCCAACCTCCATCGCGTTGCATTATGCAAGGGTTATAGCACACAACTGTACTTAGGTGATACTCAAGGCCCTTAAAATCATGGAAGGCCGTATCGATATCGATATCGTATCGGTCCGCCCGGAAATGGATATATCGGGATATATCGATGATATATCGACGATATTGGTGGAAATGTCGAAAATGTCTCAAAAAAGCCAATTTTTTGCCATTTTTTCAGAAATTAAGATCATCCAAGATATTAGAACAACAAATAACCTACAAATACATACTTATATCACACATATCGGTCATTTATAGACCATATATCACACATATCGGTATCGCTGGTATCACACATATCGGTCTTGTCGATGTTAATCACTTAATGTTGATTCTTGACTTATGAATATTGGTAATGGATTCCTTTCAAGTTATTATAAGTTTATAACATGAAATACTAGAAATATACACCTCATAAGTCATAACACACATAGATAATTTATGAGGACTATGGTCCTTAAACTCCATCGGTCATATCGATGGGAACATATAACGAGACAATCATTGTTTGGCAATTGGCATAAAGATTTATGATTTATCTACATAAAAGCTACAAGTACAACAACAAATGACAAATATCCAAATCAAGTTGACAATGTAAAATGAGATGACCTAGGCTAAAACCAAGAGTTTCGCGGTGGATCTGAATTGCCCCCCTTCTTTGTTGTCTCTCATAACGCATCGCATATTCAATGAACTCGCAGTAGTTCTCCCATGTCATGTACGAGTACATGGCCTTGTAATCCATCACATATTGCCTGTATTGGTGGTCATCGATGCCTATGAGTATCCTGAGACGAGGATAAGCAGCACTAGATCCAGTATCACGAGTGGCACGAGGAGGCCGCGGACTACTAGCTTGAGATCTTCGGGATGACGACGACGGAGTAGGAGAAGATGTTTGCGGAGGAGGAGGACCTGGAGGAGGAACGAAATACTCTGGGAAGAAACCGAAACTGTCATCACCAAAGAAGCTGCCCCGGCTGAGCTGGGTCTGCTCGGGTTGGCTACCTTGGTAGTTTTCCTCACCGCTGTAGCTGCTATATCCTCCATACCCACTGTTGTAGCTGCTATATCCATAAGATGGAGGAGTATACACCTGAGGAGGAGGAGGCCAGGTGGAGGAGCAAGAAAATATTCAGGGAAGATCCCAAATGATCTCTCATCTTGGGAGGATCCATATCCACGGTATGGGCTGTCAAAGTCCATGCAACTCAACGAACCTACAGATGATATTAAATCCGACATGTAGCTATCTGTAGGATGATGGCCATGTCGTTCATATGCATCGTAATACATAGGTCCTGGACTCGAACTTGGGACAAACTGCCCATGTATGTTTCCATGTCGTTCCCTGTATTCCCGCTCTGACTCGAATCTTCTATCATCACGTGGTCCACGACCACCTGACCCTCCTGAATATGTGTCCCCGTCACCTGATCCACCACGGCTAGCAACAACAACATCATCATCATCACTCCCACTGATTTGGATTTCGATCCAGTAGAGAGAATGTCGTCCACAATCGCATCAAGTTCCAACCCTCCAAGAGGGTCCGTGATTCGCCCAGATCTGGCCATGTAGTCGCCAACATCTGCTCCTATTTGTTGGCTTATATTCTCATTCGGCCTTCCTCCCGGTTGATCGAGCAATGGAGCACCGTTAGAATCCAACTACCTCTATAGAACATCTTCATCTGCATCGTCGTCGTGCATCTTGAAAATATATGCAAGATCGATGGGGTCTGTGTAGTCCTCTCTGTCATGCCTCTCTCTTGCATGTTTCATTTTCAACCTCAAGTTGTAGTGCACGAAAACAAGATCGTGGAGTTGTTCTCCCAACTTGTTCCGTCTCCTCGAATGGATCAAGTTGAATGTGCTCCAATTTCTTTCACAACCACCGACAGATGTTGTTTGGGACAATACTTTCACTGCCACTTTGGGAGGTTGGGAGCTTCCATCCCATACAGTAACCACCATTCGGCTGCGGAAAAATCAAAAGAGATAAATCATAATTCAATAATAGTCAAATTGTTTGTTACACATGTCAAATGTCAATCAGTAGACTTAGTATTTACCAGGAAGAGTACTGCCGCATCCATTCACTGCGGTCACCCTACCGAAAGAACCCAAGACATCCCTAAAGTATTTAATCTGCACATTAATCGAAACTTTAAGTCATACTGTCATAGTATGGTCTGTGCCTCAAAATAGATTATACATTATACAAGCATTCTTACGGGACTCTTACCTCATTCATGCACGAGGTTTGTGCCCTCTCGTCCTTGGCGAGCTTCTCAACAACAACTTGTACGGCTGCTAGAAGGTCAACATTTGTACCAAGACTGTTCTTGTATTGGTACTTCGGATTCAAGTAGTATGCTGTTGACGAACAAATTTTAATAATCCATAACAAAAGTACATGCTTATGGAAATGGATTAGAAAATCTAAATGGATAATAAAAATACCAGCCTTGTGAAGAGGATGTGAGAACATCTTGGACCATCGTTCGTCTATGATGTCCAATTATGCTTTAAATCCTCTCCCAACTGCTTCTCTAACCTTCTCCCTCATACATCGCATTGCCTCGTAGATGATTCCCATAGTTGGCTTCTTATCCCCATCTACGATACGCAATGCAAAAACAATAGGTTCCATTATTTTCGTGACCCTTGTCACGTCATCCCAGAAATGGTGATCATTGATGATTGTCTCCACTCTCCTTCCTACTTCAGTTCGAGCTTCTGGATTCTCGAACTACTCACCTTAGCAGCACATGGTCTTCAACCCTGCCTTGTACTGTTTGAGACTTTGCAACGCTATAAAATTGGTTGCAAAGCGTATGATCTCAGGCCTCACCAACTCACCATTGTATGTCCGCCTCATCAAGGCCAACACTTTGGAATGCTTGTAAATGAATGTCGTGATCGCCCGTGCTTGTTCCATCACCTTCACGACGAGCTTCCTCTTGTCGAAGTTCTTCAGAATCAGGTCTATGCAATGCGCAACACACGGTGTCCAAAAAATACCGTAGCTGTTGGACTTCATTATTGTTACTCCTGCTTTCTTAAAGTTACTGCCGTTGTCCGTCACAATCTGTACGATGTTCTCTTTCCCAACGTCCTTAATGGCGTCCTTCAGCAACTTCAGCAGGTACTTGTAGTCCTTGACCTGTTCAGAAGCATCGACGGATTTAAGGAAAATCGTCTTACCGTCGCAGTAAACGAGGAAGTTGATGATATGCTTCTTCGTGTAGCTTGTCCAGCCATCACACGTCAGCGTCATGCCATATTCTGGCCATCTCTTCCTCAGGTCCGAGATGTACTCGTTCATCTCCTCCTTTTCTTGCGCAAGATACTTGTTCATCAACTCTTTGGCACTTGGAGCCTTCACTCCCGTTCCAGCTGCGGCGATCTCATCAATGGCATGCTGTAAGAAAGGTCCACTAGCGACATGGGCTGGGATGCTCTCCCCAAAGAAGAGCTTGTCGATGGCCCTGCCCACTCTCTCGTGGGCATTGGTGAACATCCCCTTCACCGTCTTCTGCTTCGGGTCCTTGCTTGGCTTGTACTGCATGGACCCACTCCTCGTCAAGAATGGTTCTAGTCCCTTCCCCTTATGCTTCTTAGTGGGTGGTGGTACTGGTGCACCTCCACTGCCACTCCCACTTCCACCAGCATCGGGGAAGCCGCCGCGTGCACCAGCGAGTTCTCTCCTCTCAAACTCACTCCTCATGGACTCTTTTGTCGCCCGCCTGTACGCCCTCCTCTCTGCTTCGGTCTGAACGTCATCGGGGTAGACAAAGTCCTCGTCGTCTAAATCAGAGAGGACATTGAAATCCTTCTCGAACATGAACTCCTTAAACTGTTCATCCCGTCTCGACCTCTCCACACCTTTCTCCTTTTTCCCCTCCATGCTGGCCTTCACCAAGTCCCTCATGTCTTTTGGACATCGAGTGCACTTGGCAACATTTTTATTGCTGCCAACAAAGTGATGTTTCAATCTAGTAATACCCCCTCCTCCGAGTTGCTTACCACAGAAATTGCATTGTGGTTTCGATTTGTTGCCATATGGAGTGGTGGCATGCTTCCAACCAATCTCTCCACTCTCGAAATCCATCTGTCTACGAGAACTATCAGAGTCTGAACCAGAGTGTGCCATAATCTTGAATCCTTGAGCTGAAAAACACAGAAAAATTCAAAAGCCCCAAATTTCAACACCAAATCAGTCAATAATATCAAGAATTAAACCTCAGTTTCTCAACTCGAAATTTAGGGGTTTTGGTGTCAATTGAAGCTCAGTTTCAGATCTGATCTTTAGCTCTTAAATCCATGTTTTAACAAATCAAGAGATAGGGGTTTTGGTATGAATTGAACCTCAATTTCAGATCTGATAATTAGCTCTTAAATCCATGTTTTCTCAACTCGAAATTTAGGGATTTTGGTGTCAATTGAAGCTCAGTTTCAGATCTGATAATTAGGTCTTAAATCCATGTTTTAATAACTCAAAAATTAGGGGGTTTAGTGTTAATTAAACCTCAGTTTCAGATCTGATAATTAGGCCTTAAATCCATATTTTAACAACTCGAAATTTAGGGGTTTTGGTGTGAATTGAACCTCTATTTCAGAACTGATAATTAGATCTTAAATCCATGTTTTCTCAACTCAAAATTTAGGGGTTTTGGTGTCAATTGAAGCTCAGTTTCAGATCTGATAATTAGGTCTTAAATCCATGTTTTAATAACTCGAAATTTAGGGGTTTTGGTGTCAATTAAACCTCAGTTTCAGATCTGATGATTAGGTCTTAAATCCATGTTTTCTCAACTCGAAATTTAGGGATTTTGGTGTCAATTAAACCTCAGTTTCAGATCTGATAATTAGGTCTTAAATCCATGTTTTAACAACTCGAAATTTAGGGGTTTTGGTGTCAATTAAACCTCAGTTTCAGATCTGATAATTAGGCCTCAAATCCATGTTTTAACAACTCAAAATTTAGGGGTTTTAGTGTGAATTGAACCTCTATTTCAGAACTGATAATTAGCTCTTAAATCCATGTTTTCTCAACTCGAAATTTAGGGGTTTTGGTGTCAATTGAAGCTCAGTTTCAGATCTGATAATTAGGTCTTAAATCCATGTTTTAAGTTTTTAACAACTCGAAATTTAGGGATTTTGGTGTCAATTGAAGCTCAGTTTCAGATTTGATATTAGGTCTTTAATCCATATTTTAACAACTCGAAATTTAGGGGTTTTGATGTCAATTAAACCTCAGTTTCAGATCTGATGATTAGGTCTTAAATCCATGTTCTCTCAACTCGAAATTTAGGGATTTTAGTATCAATTAAACCTCAGTTTCAGATCTGATAATTAGGTCTTAAATCCATGTTTTAACAACTCGAAATTTAGGGGTTTTGGTGTCAATTAAACCTCAATTTCAGATCTGATAATTAGGTCTTAAATCCATGTTTTTTCATGGTGTCAATTGAAGCTCAGTTTCAGATCTGATAATTAGGTCTTCAATCCATGTTTTAACAACTCGAAATTTAGGGGTTTGGTGTCAATTAAACCTCAGTTTCAGATCTAATAATTAGGCCTTAAATCCATGTTTTAACAACTCGAAATTTAGGGGTTTTGGTGTGAATTGAATCTCTATTTCATAACTGATAATTAGCTCTTAAATCCATGTTTTAAGTTTTAAGTTTTTAACAACCTCTACAAAACTCCAATTTTTTTTAAAAACAAATATCACATTCAACAAAATACATCACCACCTCTTCTATTAGAAACGATTGGCAAAAAAAATCACACAAAAAACTAAAAGCAAAGTAGCCACTCTCCTAAATTTGATGGCATGTCTTTAATTTCCATAAATTAGACTTCATACTTCAAAAATAAAACTATACTCACTAATTAAGACTCTAAGGGCTTGTTTGGCAACTGGGTTGGGTTGGGGTATCCTCCTGTGAATAGTAGCTGTTTGGATGGCTGGAGGGTTGGAATGATAAACTGTAATGCAATCTAACATTGATTAGGTGTTATATTTATTTTTTAATGATTATAATATGTTTTTTATGTTAATTTTTTTATTTGAACGTGGTTAAAAAATATTATAACAAAGACATTGTATAATCCATACTACTAATTCCAATCCAAGAATGCAGGGATAGAACATGGGGTATGCCAGGTTACCCCAGGGTAACCTGGCAACCAAACATGCCCTAAAGAGAACAAAACATCTACCCTAATTTGAAAATTAACTCACTAATTAAGAATTTAAGAGAGGGTAATAGAAATCATACCTCTAAAGCTTAGAACAAGAAGGCAAGGGGCTTGGAGGAAGAGGAATCGGAGCTCTAATTGTGTGTGAATCGACATGGGCGATATGCCCATTAAATAGTCGAAACCCACCGACACAAAGATGCCATTTCGTGCATGCCAAGTCATCTTGATGCCAAGTGTCGGGCGATATATCGCCGACACTCGATATATCAGCGATATATCGGCGATATATCGCCGACACCCGGTATTTCGACATACAAGCTGATATCGATATTCCACCCCTGTCGATACCGATATATCGGCGATATACCGCCGATATATCGCGATACGGCCTTCCATGCTTAAAATGCTGTCGGCACCATTGCATTGCACATAACTTGGTTCCCCGGTGCATTCCAATATGCTAATGTCCTAAGGATATGCGATTAATACGATGGGCTCAGGTAGTTAACTACTTACCACAACTTACTTGGCTAAAGTTTCTTGCTTTGCTAATAGAGTTTTGAACTCTAATAAAGTGGGATGAGTGGTCAATCTGAAGATAAAAATGACAAATGTACAACGTCTTCTCTACATGCCAACAACAACAAAGCCTTTTCCCACACTATGTAGGATCAACTACATGGATTCTTTTCCTCTATTCAGTTCTCTACATCTATGGTTGTTGGAGTATATGCGTGATGTGTAGTGATGGGTAATTGGTTCCCTACATGGTTCAATTACCAAATCTATTGGTTTAGTCCCACACCTACTATTTATAGGACTTGGAGACTCGGCGGGGCTTTATAAGAAGCCCCATATCCATTGTATCAGATAAGAAAGTGAATAGAAAACACAAGCCCTTTGAGGTATTCTCCCGTGATTTCATCCCGCTCCTCACGGAGTAGGGTTCTGCGTAAAATCAACGGTGTTCATGTTTTTTTCTATTTCTTTGATATGACGCTTACAAATTGTCAATTTCTAACATGGTATCAGAGCGGGTTCGATTTTGGGATTTTCGTTCGAAGATTTGTTATTATCATCACGGATTTGTTCTCGAAGTTTATTTTGTTTGTGGCTCTGATTATTGCGATCTCTTCGATGTTCAGTTATTGGTCTATACACAAGGTTTGAAGAGTACAATGTTGCAGAGATCCGAGCTAGTAGGGTTTGTTGAAACCCTAATTCTGCAAGCCATTGCGATCGAGAGCCAACTGCCACAACATCTAATGACGACAACAACAACAAGAGGTTAAGGGTTCGGAAACCCTAATGGCGACATCAAGATTTGTTCAACATATGTTAAAATTTTCATTTCTCAAAGAACAAGCGATAGATCTGTCCCTCACGCATTGTACATGGTACACCGATCAACATAGCGCCTCATTGAGCATCTTCTCTCCACACGCTATGCATCAGCCAAAACCATGCTAAGGTCCCGATTGGCGGTAACAATTGCACGAGTCGAAGAAGAAGGTACGAAGAAGGTGCAACAGTAGATCCAACGCAAGCATCGACACCGCATGCTCCAGGTCAGCCTTCTCCATATTTCATGCTGACGATGCAAACTGCTCCAGGCGAACCTCCTGCTTACGCGTGAGAGCAACCCCTATGCATTGAAGAACCCCCAAGCAGTGGCGGCAACACTTTCTTCCCAAGAAGAAAACTCCATCATTGGTGCCGCCTCTATCGTTGGCACCGCCTCAAGGAGATGCCCCTCTTCCACACGCAAGGATGTATGTTCCTCCTTTGAGCTGCACCTCTAGGCATACCTACAGAGCATACACTGCTGGGCATCACCCCTCGTCCCTCGCACATGTGATACGAGAGCCATCGTTCCATCAACGACAATGACTGCGATCTGGAAGATGCCCCATCGGGCAACAACACCAATCCTTGAGGAAGAGATCCATCGTGTGAAAGGGTTTCCCTGAGGGAACCCTAAACAGGGAGGGAGTGTGGATCGTCTGCTGTGCATTCCCCTGTTGTAACGCAGGGGATGCGTTGGATTGAGAAAGGAGGAATCGGATAGGGGGCCGACTATCCCCAGCTCCCTATCCGGGTTGTCCATTCTCAATCCGACACATCCCCTAGGTTAAAACAGGGGAATACTATAGCAGACAACTCGATCCCATAGGGAGGCCCCCTTCTGTTTGTATCACCCAACATGCCTGCTGTATATTAAAAAAAGGAGGGGTGAAGGGCATGGGTCGTGAAGTATATTGTGCCTAAAATCTGATAAAAAAGGAGAGAGGGGATGCTTAGTGGGCTGCAATAAAAAAATTGAACGGTTTTTTTAAAGAAGAGGCTACGTACGAAAAAAGAGCAGTACACAAAAAAGGAGATTATTTTCTTTTATTTTGGAAAAAAGGTACGTACAAAAGAGAGAGAGGAAAAAATCGTACGTGAAAATACTTTAAAAAAGAAACATTCAAAAAAAGGAGGAGCCACAGAAAAAATCATTTTAAGTTTATTTTACCCCATTTCAAGTCTTCTCCCAACTTGATTGATGTTATCTATTCCAACAATATGAGAGAAAGGGGAGTATTACGTAGAATTCTAGATTGTTCAGAATCAGTGTCTACTGGTCAGATTCAGACTCTCCAATTCTTAAGATTCTTCAGATTGCAGACTCTACAGATGGTCAGACTTATACTCTATAGATGGTTCGGAATCTTCAGTTCAAGGCGCATAGGTGTGCGTTCTGTTTTTGATCTGGTCGACTCAGAGTTTTCATGTGATCCATAAGGACTCTAGAGTAGAGATACCATTCTCTAAGCCATTGTAGGATATGATTTTCATGTAGTTTCATAGGGACTCCAAAGTAGAAATCCCATTCTCTGAGCCAGTATGGGCGAGACCAGTTCTCCGACGAGGAGACTTTCAGACTCCATTCTCCAGCGACCATGGATTCCAATGATGATGTTTCCACAGCCTTTTACCCTTCAGAGAGATGGAGCAGTTGCGGGCCAGAGTTCTCCAGGTGGAGACTTATTTCAGTTTCAGTGACTCTGACAAACGCAATACCAAGCAGCAAGCACATGTTCTCCGACGAGGAACCCTTTAGTTCCTGCTCACTAGCAAATGAGAAGCAACATCCTCAACAACAACAACAACTGTGCCTTGTATTGTGAGTTTGGGATTTATTTCTATTTGTCCAAGTTGATCATTGCATGCTCCAACTTGAGGGGGAGTGTTGGAGTATATACATCACATATAGTGATGGGTAATTGGATCCCTCCAGGGTCCAATTACCACATCCAGTAGTTTAGTCTCATATCTACTATTTGTGAGACTTGGAGACCTGGTGGGGGCTATATAAGAAGCCCCAAACCCATTGGATCAAATGAGAAAAATGAACAGAAAACACAAGCCGTTTGAGACGTTCTCCCGTGGTTTAATCTCGCTCCTCATGGAGTAGGGTTCCACACATCATCTTGGTGTTCTTCATGTTTATTCTATTTCTCTGGTATTACGCTTACGCATTGTCAGTTTCTAACAATGGTCATTGTTTTTCATTTTTGGATCTAATTGTGTGTTGATATGTCTTGAGTCCTAACCATCTGATCCGGGTTGAAGAAATGTCTGACATGCCTTGTATCCTCTATACTCTTCTTTCCTCGCATGGTGAAAACCGATCGTCAGTGCCCAAGGATGTAGCCTAGTTACGGGTGAACCTTGTAAATCCATGTATCTTCGTGCTTGCATGATTTGATCGTTTGTCCGTGTTCTTCTTCCGCGATTCACAACATTGTGAAATATAATAACCAAGTGAGGGTTCCTTTCTAAAATAGTGGTAGATTGTCATTCACAGTAGTCGGGTCGGGCATCATCACTTCATTTTTTAAAAGCTACAACCACACATCATTTTTACGTGAGAATAGCATAAAGAATGTGTCCCATTCTTTTTTCAGATTTTGGCTTCTTGAATGTTCTCAATTAACTCCTCGATCGTTGTTTTGAGCTTGAACATTGCCTTCTCATACTTAGTCTTCTATTTTCTTAGTGCATTCATCCTTTTGGTGGCAATTGTATCATGGCATCACTACAAATGACCTCTACATGCATTATTCTTGATGTTAGGACTATATGCATGTCTTCTGATAGCTATATTCATATCCATTCAACTTCTTGATGGAGTTGGACTAGTGAACAACGCACACCATTTTGATTCAGAGATTGTCCCGAACTTGATCGAACACAATTGGTCCCTGACCATGCGGAACCTCCCGTTAGAATATCTCAAAATCGACTCTATACATGGACTTAGTCTCTCCTTAATAACCGACTTTTAGATGTAGATAACTACACTTTTCTGGATTAATGATGGGCGAAACTCCAATTGAAGGATCTACCTCGAGAACTTTTCTTAAGTACCACTTGTGAGATTTAGACACAGAATATACTCACATATGTTATATGATGGATCACCTCTAGTTAAAATCATCTCTACTTTACATTAACTCATTGGTACGTGAGAAAAATGTTAAAGCATTAACTTGAAATTCATCTTGAGTTCCTTGAATCCTAGCTATCTGTTCTGTTGAAGAACCCAGTTGAAGAACCGCCCCCCCTCCCATTGTCATCCACCCCGTAGGAACTACAAGATCACCCCAAAGACGCCTCTTTGGCATCTAGGGGCTACGGATTGACCATAGACCCTGTTCAATTTCCTCAAGTGGAAGGCATTAGCTGTCCGGTTAAACAGTAAGGGTAAGAGAAGGGCAATCACTCATTCTTAAAACCAGCATTCTTAAAACCAAAGAGTCAGGCTGAAAAAAATGAGCGAGTTCTCTGTTCCTGGTTGGCTATGTTATGCCTCAAACTCACGTCTCCTCATATAGAGAAGAAACCATAGAAGAAAAATGAAAATAAAGGTGCAAATTAAAGGAAGTGACGTAAAATGGAAAATGACAGGGATACAATACAACTAATGTAATATTCTAACAGATACACAATGCAAATTCTACTCTAAATGGATTCTAAAGGGATTCAGTTAACCATGCACCAAGCAGCCACCTCTAAACACTTTGCATTTTGAATCTTTATTTGGAGTTTGCCTATATATTCTGTCTTAGATGCTCTGTCTTACGTTCATCAATCTACTATACCCACATCAAATCTTGGCATTAAATTGCAGGTGCGCTCTGCTACTCTAGACACATGGCTACCAGAGCAGATAGAATTTATCAAATGTAAATTCACTTGGTATTTGCATTTCAATAATTTTCATAAATAACAATTTAACTCAAAATTTTCTGTATACAGCAATGGGCAATGAAAAGTCGAACAACTATTGGGAGGCAGAACTGCCTCCGAATTATGATAGAACCAATATAGAGAATTTTATTCGCGCAAAGTAAGTCTTGTCGAGAAATTATTGCATGTTTGATAAGATGCAGCAGCATTCTGAGAAAAAAGTTCCAATGTCAGGTATGAGGAGAAGAAATGGATTTCAAGGAATGCTAAACAACATTCGCCTCCAAATGAGAGACGGGGGAACAGTTTTGATGACAGAGTTGAGGAGGGATTAAAGATGAACAACGTACAATCATCACTTGGAAAGGGCTCTCCGCCAATGGCAATTGCTCAATTACCTGCTAAAGTAATCATTTTTGACAGAGACCATACAAATTTGCTTCAATGTTGGATGTGTCATTCCACCAGCAAATTCTTTTATGATGACCTTTATTCTTTTTTCCTCCTGGACACTGTTTTATCCACTTGAACTCGACAAATCCAAACTTGATTAGCATCATAAATATTTTAATATTCCTTTCTACTTCCTTTTAGATTATTGTGCACGATGCATGCTTGTGCAGAAGCCATCACTTGGCCAACACTAGTTTCATTCCTTGGTCAACTCATAACCTGATTGGAATGTTCGTTTCTGAAGTAAAGATAAACAGTTTCTTCAACTACCTCTTCCATTAGTGTATATGTTAGCATATACATATAAGTTAGGACCATATTACAATCTGTGCTCTTCTCTTGAAAGAAAAAGCATGTAACAGAGATCCGCTGCAGGTCTCTTCTAATGGGAGAACAGAGCACTCGATTTCGAAGTCTTGTCCCCCACAGACGATGACAGTTCCGTTTGGCACCTCACATCCAATAGCCGAGCGCGATGTTGAACTTTCCAAGAAGCCCTCGACTATCGAGGCAAGGAAAAATCACAGTTTTCATTTCGATTATGCATGGACCAGTTTCACTTGTAAGTATGTATTAATTGCATTTTAGCTTATTGCCACCGATCAGACTTCATTATAGATCTTTAGGAGTTCAAATTGCTTGATTTATTTTCAAAGAAAGTAATGTTTCTTGTTTTTCCTGGATATATAAAGACAAACACACCAACTTTCTTAATTTTTTTTGCATTAAAATTGCACTTCTGTAGTTATGATATTTTTTATTCTGTCCAACTTGCAGCGGATGAGGTTCCTGATACAACAGAGAGAAGTGGTAGCATGAGGAAGGTAAAGATGGAACCTTATCTCTATGATGTCATGTTTTGCAATAATTACATGAGAAGTATCTTTTTATACTTAAGTGGAATTGTATTAATCTAATTTATAGCTTAAAGGTAAACCATTACTTACTCATGTGGACAATGCATATGATATTTCCAGTCTTGCCTGAAAGTAGTATATTGACTTTGTCACAGATAAAAATGCTAGAAATCTTACATGCACAATAGAAGCTTTTATTCTGAACAATCCTTGTTGACCTGTGGAAATTATATTGCAATATTCTGAAATTAAATTGGATCCCATATTCTATTGGTGTACTTGATTCATATTATGCATTCCCAAGGTTACTAATGTTAACATGGAAAAATGTTGTACCAATTTCCTTAATATACCACTGAGATTATATTTCAAAATCCGCTCCACTTCACCGAATTTTGTTGATCTGAGCATAACAAATACAGATCCATACCTGGCAACACATCTCACAGTTTTTTGTACTGAAAAAGGACACCGCGAATGCGTGTTAGCGCCAGTTAACCATGCTCCTGTATACCGTAATCCTCAATATGTCTTGCAGTCAAGCTCATATATAATATTTTGCTCAAATTTTATGTGAAACCTTGCAGAACGTCGTATATGATGATGCTTGAGTATCTAACAGGAACTTGTGTATGCAGAATTCAATCCCTCTTCCTAGTCAGATTCCATCATCTAATGCACATAGTCAGGGAAGTAAACTCAATAAGGTATTCAAACTCACCGCAGTTATTAGTTGCTTGCCCATAGATGGTGTCGGTAAAATCACCTTGTCCAAATATGTTTTCTTTTTAGGTCCAAAGTAGTGGACACATACAGCCCATGCAGCATCTTCGTAATCATTCTGAATTGAGGTATGATCCTTTCTCCATCGCGATGTCGTTTCTGATATCATGTTTGTATTTTTTTGCCTTGATTGTCACTTCTCCCTTATGGAACCGGTTCTCGCAAACTGATTTATAGCGTCGAGTCGAAAACCCATTTGACCTTTGGGTTATGCCTTCTGTACCATGTCGTTTCTCTGTAATATCCAAGTCGAAGCAAGTAGCTATATAGAAGCACCCATTAACCTTATTGCAATTGTAATATTCATCTGTAGACAGTGTATTATTCATATTCATATTGCAATTGTAAAAGATGAAAATTTCAACAAAGATCCGATATTCTTTTGTTTGGCATGGTGTTATTTTCTCTGGGATGATGTCCATATTCTTGGTGTTTCTATAGGTTTAAAAAATAAAACCCGGCTTTCTCTTAGATTGGTAGATTTATCTATACGCAGCATGCTCGGGGGAACATTGTAATTTCCTGACAGATTAAGCCTACATCTACTATCACAGTTTAGACCGGTCGGCATAGTGTTCATGAGCTTTGTTTTTTTTTGTATTCCACCATGAAAGTTAAGCTTAGTTTGGGAAGAACTTGCTTCTACATCAAGTCATATATCAAACTTACTCATCTTTCCATTTTTTTAAATTTCAACCAGCAAAACACTACAGTTCACACAACAAAACCACATGATAACTAATAACAACGTCTGAGTCGTCGACATAAATTGAAGATCACAATCCTTAGATTCCAATATTCATGATCTCTATACTTGACAACTTAAACATGGCCTTGATTGAAGCTGTGTAGTAGTATGCTCCAGTTCTCGAAAGCTGTTGTTCTAGCAAACATGTGATGCATGAAACCGAGCTCTCAGTTCCTTTAATTTTGCAGCTTATTTACCGCAGTTCCAACTTCACCTGCCGATGGCGCACACCGCAGTAGGCAAGTGAGGTCATCCTCATCACCACCATTCTTGTCTCTTTTTCCGACGGATCCTGATGAGGAATTCTCTCCATTGAGACAATCCTGAGAGCCATCTGCATACAGGCGACCGCGTAGGTTATTACAATATAATGGCTTACAACTTCCCATACAAAGTACAGAGAATTACAGGAAACATACTGTATTAAGTAGGCAAAAAGGAATGCTGGATATCTCCATTGTGCTGGCTGTCCTCCTCCCCTATCTGTGTTAACAATGATGCACGGCCTTAATTAAAAGCTCTGTTTGGTTTTTTGCTCAAGTTTATCCAATTCATCAGAGAGGTCTGCCATATTCATCCGTTTTTCTATTTGTGTTCTCCAAAGTTCCAACTTTATGTTCCAACTTTAAGGAGTATTGACGGGGACTGCAGCTACACGTAAACTTCCTCGAACATGCAATATAGCATTTGGCTTACACTGAAGGCGGTGGAAAGCAGCTTTTCAAAGAATGCACTTCTCAAATACGTTCAAGATGACTATTTTCTTAAAGCAACTTTTCAGAAGCCCCGAATCTGAAAAATGAAGCTGGAAGATTTTAATATCACAATCGATTCCATGGTTATTTTCTTAAAGCAAAAATCCAATTTTTCAGCGGTTCCATGGTATCGTGCCCATTTGTTAAATTTGCCCTTCACCTCCCTTATTTATTGAAAATGTGCCCCTTATTGTCCTCTTTTCTAGTAACCTGGTGGCCTTCGCCTCAGTTTGAAAACACCGAGGAGGCCTCAGGAAGAGATGTCTGCACACTCATCGGACCACCTCGGTTTTTTCAAACCGAGGTCTCCTTAGAAACATCGTGGAGACCTCAGAAACACAAGTCAGCTCTCCTTGATGCTCAATGTTCATGATAATAAAGTCCACTCTATGTGTGATACCTTGGAAGTTCACGACAACATAAACAATTCCTCTTGATCTTTTAATGGATCGATCATGTAGTGAATGATCACTCTAGTCTTCTTGAGCGGTCCAAGTTTGAGTTAGTCGAATATGGACTTTGGGAGGATGTTTAGGGTAGAGTTGTCATTTATCCAAAAATGAATAAATTCAATATCCTCAATTCCATTAATTAACCATGATCTACCGCTTAACTCTGCGGCCTTTTGTCTTTTGACCAATCACCAATGAACTGGCTATAGTAATTAAATTAGATTTAGTTCTTGATCGTTTCTTACCCGTCGTCTTGGATGATAATCAACTCTTCACAAATCTTTGAAGATCGGACACATACCTTGTGGTCTTAATCAATGGATGTTCCAAGGTCGGTCTTTTGCAAAGCGCTTTCATTTAATTTTTGTCCATTTTTTATTTTTCCATTTTTTGGTGTTTTTGATAGAGTTAGTGGAGTAGTCACTATATTGGTCAGTGGTCTTGGTGGTCTGTGTGTCTATATCTGAGTGTCTTGCACGTGATGTGTCTCAAGTTCACTCTCCGGTTTCCTCACTCCTTGGTTGTCGATCATTTCCTTAACCAGTTGGATGACACTATGGAATTGATCGGTTAAAGCATCGGATCTCTGATTAATCTAAGCAATGTCATCCTTGATCGTCTCATGATTTTGAGAAGAATAACCGTACTCGTCATGCCTTGACTCTGACATGTTAATCCTGAGTCAAGTAATAGCCATTCCTCATGGTTGTTGTCTCAGTCTAGTCACGAGTCATGTTTCCTTGACTCTGGATTTCAAGTGCACGGCCAAAGGAAAAGTTATCGTACTCGAGAAGAGAGTCATCCTGAGTAGGGGATGGTTCAAATAATGAATTGTGTATTGTAATCAGGAATCGTGTTTCTCTTTCAAGTTTGATTGCACTCGTTTCCATCATCCTCGAATTCGCTCACTCCATTCTGTCAACATAATATTCATTTGATTCGGAATTTGCGAGCGGTTCATATGTTAAGGTCTCAACCAAAGAAGAAGTGGGGTAGTGGAGTAGAATGTATGAGAAGGGAATGATGATTGGAAAAGAACCGTCTCAAAGAAAGGAATCTTTTGGGATGAAAATAATGATGAAGACGGTCGAGATACGGTCGTATAGGTGATGAATCTCCGTTTCATCATCTTTATTCTGTCATTTTGGCCTTAAAACTCTAGTAAATGCGTGTAAATACCATTAATTCATGCATTTTAGCAATCATGCATTTTTGTGTAAATAGTGTATAAAATACAGTTTTTAAAGCCAAAATTATAGAATAAAGAAAAGAAAAGAAAAAGAATAAAATATTGTAAATATTTTATGACCCGAAACCCCGAGACCTAGGCATCTCGATGACTAGGTCGACAAGGAATAAAGTAGGAGGAGATAAGGGCCAAAATATAATAAAAATTCCCTTTTATCTTATTCATGTTTAGGACCTATTTTTAGTTCCACTTTCTATACTTAAAATAAAGAAACTTTGTACATGAAAGTTGTAGATAATTAAATATAGAAAAATACAAAATTGATTTCATACAAAAATAATTTACAGATAAAAAGTTATGATCAGAATAAGTTTCCAAAATCCCCAACTTCCCAGACCTGTATCTCTCAAATAAAAACTCAAAATGTATCAAAATCACCATTTTGGAGTTACGGTTTGAAAGTTAGTTTTTGGACCCCTATTATATACTTATACTGATTAAAATATCCATTTTTATTTATTATTCATTATTTTTATAAGTTTATATTTTTATAATTTTGTAAATATTATTTATAATATATGTACATAATAAAAGTGGAATAAAAACATCCAGAAAACATAAAAATAAAATACTTGTAGAAAATACATAGATGAATTGCCTATACGTATATCTATATAAATAATAGTTCTATTTATTTAATTGTACATAATACATCAAAAAAATAAAAAAAAATATATGTATATAAAATTAAGTTATAAATATATATACAATAATAAAGTTAATTAATAAAATAAAAAAATACAAAATAAAAATAAAATATTAAAATATATAGATGAATATACATGTATATAGCCCCTAAAAGGCAACTTATAATTTTAAACCTCTAAAAAATAAATAAAAATCATAATAAAATACTTTAGAAAATAATAAATATTTTTTCAGGAGGTTTTTCCTAGTTGGTCTACGTGGACCAACCAGGTAGCTCGGACAGTTGACCGCAGGTCAACTGTCTGACCCCCCTCCTGTTCATGTCAGAACTTTGGTTTTCGGTCATCTTCGCGGATTTTTCGAGGCCGCATCTTGCATTATTCGATGACACGCTCTTCTTGACTTTCCTTCCTCAATGAACCCCCTTTCACGCCCTTGTGTTTTTTTCGGGGAATGGATCATCGATCCGCCCGGTCTTCCTCGTTCTCTGAGCCATCCGTACCGTTGTTCAAAAGACCACCCATATTTCCCTTTCCTCTTTGAACCCCATTTTGACCTTGTTTTGGCTCCCTAATCTTGTGCCCTGGACCGGAGAAGGTTACAGCTTCTCCTCCAGCCAAGTTGGGCGTGTCAGCGAGGCCTTGAGGGTCGGTTCCACTACCTCCAACGGAGCTCCGCCGTAGAGGTTGCTTCACGGTCCAACACCATTCGAGGTCCCTTTCTACTTGTTTTTTCTTGCATTTTTAAGCCTCAGCGTAGTCTTAGGATCATTTCTAGTATTTCCTTTTGTTTTCACCCAATCGCACACCTTCGTCACCACTCGTCGGAGCTTGCTCCGACGAGCTCCTTTTTCGCCTTCCCAGCCCTTTCCGCCTCGCTACGGGGTCAGGGCAATTTGCCCTCGACCCCATCACCTTTTTCTTGCAGGTCCACGCAACTAGGAAGCTGCATGGGGCCATTTTGACTGTTCGTCGGCGGTACCTGGAGGGCTTCTGCTCCTCCGACCTCGCGGGTGGACGCTGGATGTCCTTCGACCATTTTGAGGCATCCAGTCGATTCAACGGACCTGCAGGAAGTGTCGCGACCCTTTTGGAGCTTCAAGGACCACTGAGGAAGCCGGTCGGGGTCGGGGAAGTTTGCCTTCGTCGGCCTTCTTCCCCATTCTTCCCGATAGCCTATCCGCCGTTCGATCAAGGCCGCCGCCCAGTTTTAACATCAGTCGTTGGATCTAGGCCGCGCTATGCCGTTCGATCTTCCAGCCAGATCTAATCGCGACTGTAGAATCCGAAGCGTCGTTGGCGCCCGAGGACGTGACACATGGCGTTAGCACAGATCAGTCGTCCAATCCGCTATAGGTGTGGGGTATTTTGCGCATTTCCCCTGGTAATTTTTGTATTTAATATTTGGACCTGAATCTTTTATCTGCTGTATATATATTTTGTACTATTGATAATTAGGCCCTCAGACTTTTGCTATTTGTAGATTCGTCTAGGACACGTCACCTCACGTGACGAGTCACATGGGTGGGAATTTTACACCTGGACCCTCTAAGTTTGGTTTATTTAGTTCTAGTCTAGAAACTATTGTATGCAGTTATATATTTTTGGTTATTTTGCAATTTAGCCCCCATGTTTTTATTAATTGCGAATTAGTCCCTACCAGGTCACGTGCCCCATGCATATGGGGCTTGGCGTTTTTGCAGAGAAGCCCTCCTAGGTTTCGATTTTCGTATTTGGTCCAGAAAGTTGATTATTTAGTTATATATTTTGTGTGAAAATTGCAACTTGGCCCTCACATTTTTATATATTTACAAAAATACCCTTGTTAGTGTTGTATTTTCTCTTTGTTGTCTCTATTTATTTCATGCATCAACAAAATTTGAAAAAAATCCCCAAAAATATATTTAAGTATCTTTTGCATTGCACATTCACGCCATATTTTTATTTTACATTTTTAAGGATTTTATTATTTATAAAAAATAAAGAAACAAGCATTTTCATCCCTGTTTGTATTAGAAAATTCATAAAAGTTATAAAATATTTTTGAAAAATTCCCCCAAAAATATATTTTCTGTGTTTTTGCATCTTTAACATTCAGACCAAAAATCAGTAAAAAATATAAAAGGAAACACAAAAAATAGAAAAACTCTAAAAACCTTTATAAAATTTTATAAAATCTATAAAAAAAGCCAAAAAATCCAATTTCTATTTCTAAATTTTCTTTGTATTATTATCTTTATATTAAATTAATTTAGAGAATTATTTACTATGTTTGATATTTTTCATCTCATTTTAATTCTGAATACTTATTTTATTCCCTATTTTGAGTATTTTGACTTTAAAAATACAAAAAATATAGAAAAATCACAAAAATATTAGGAAATTATAAAAAGCATAAAAAGATTTTATTTCTTGTATTTTGGTTTTTTTACCTACTTTTATCTCTCTCTTATCTTTCTTGTATATATTCTCTATAATAGCTTTATATCTATTTTAAAGGAAAAAGAAAATACAAAAAATATAAAATATAAAAAATGAGAAATGAGAAAATTAAAAAAAATCAAAATATAAAAATTTAAAATAAAAATATAACATTAAAAACCCACAAAAATAACACTTAGATAGACACATACATCACATTCATTTTTGTGCAATTCATTGCCCCGATCTACCTGCTTGTTCCCTGTGTTCGACACTCTACACATACTTGCACCTATACACATCTTTGTTATAGAGTTATAATAAATTTTAGCTCTTCATCGCTTTTCATTGTTTGATCATTGTTGTGGGTTAATTGTTGATTAATCGAGGTTTCGTGAGTAGTCGCCTCAGCGACACTGTGGTCCCGCCTTGTGTGGACTACTTTAGACCCCCGCAAAATCTTGACTATCAAATGGCATCGTTGCCGGGGTGCAACAACGCTTAGATCGGTTTTTTGATTGATTGTGTTATTTGTCTATATGTTTACCTTATTTATTTGCTCTTTTATTTGATATAATTGTTTGACTCGTCTAATCACCCTCTCTTGTTAACTTTGTGCGAGGAACTGCGGATCGAGGGAGGCACTTCACCCAAGGCGCCTACGTATCCATGTGAAAGCGGTATGAGCTTCTGACCTATAATCAAAGGATGCTTGGAGAACTTGAGAAGACAGTCACCCTTTTTAGCATATTTTATTTATTTATTTATTGTTGTAATTTGAAGTGAGAGAGGGATCCATTTATTGTAATAAACAGGACTCTACTACACTCCACTTCACGAGGTCTACTGCCCGAGGGATTGTTCCCTTGGGGGCCTCGTCGGTTTTACCGCAGTTTTCATCACCTTTTTTATTTTGTTTTCCGATTTTATTTTCTTCCTTTTGTGTGATTGAGTCCTTGGTTGTAGGAACTGCTTGTCGTTAGCATTAGGTCCAAACACCTAATAACTTTCGCATGATCCTATAGTCTACGTTTGGACTTAGTCCAATTTTGAAATATTGCTCTTCACGCTAATAACAGTTTCTCATCCTAGAGCAATTTCATCAGCTTGCATTACATATAGACAGTGTTCAATTCTGCTGAGCATCTTTGCATGTAGAGTGCTGGAGGCAAGGTGATCATTTACGCTTTAGCATTCATCATCGTTTTGACACTTGCATTGCTTTTTCGCTTCTCTACCTCTGATTTTGATCACTTAGGTGCTTAAAGGAATCAACTCCCTGATAGGCTCGTGTATTCTCATTAAAAATCCAAAAAAGTGATAAACAAACAAAATTGGGACTGCTAATATTACTTGTCCCTAAAAAAGATCAAAAAGGAAAAATTGTCTTGGGGCGAGTAATCCCCTCGTTGTCTCCGTTTTACATTGCTCGTGCACACACTAAGGATTAGTGCCAAAATCTCATTCAGCTCCTAAGTGTTTGCGCAACTTTTTGACTTTCACCTAACTCTAAAACAGACAAGATAAAAAAAGACCGCATTTTTGCGATCTTCACCGAGTTAAGTAGGTGAATTGAGGGTTTGTTTTGTATGCGTTTGTTTGTGTTTGCTTGTGTGCATTCTAGATCACCTCTGCGCATTTGCGCCTTGTTCTCACTATTCTTGACTTGACCATCGTGCTCTCCCGATCATTTTCCTTTCGTTTCGAGATGGACGACTGGAGCGTTTTCTATCTGGACTTTGCGGATCCCTCATTCACTCCAGCGGTCCACCTCCCTTTTATCAGGAGGATCCTCCTATTTTTTTTCTGATTTTTGTACATATCTTCCTCAGCCACAGTATCAGGACTCGGACTTATACCCACATCTACCATCGCCTCCATATTTTCCACCTTCACATCCACACAAGACTGACCTGTTGGAGTCACCTTTCATGATATCCACACTTGAAGCCTTGAACTAGATGATGGAGCACACTAATCTAGTATCGATGATCTTACTAGTTTGAACAAGAACCAGAATGACGCTCCATTCTTTGAGTATATGGAATCATTTGAGGACGACCATGAGAGCTTGCAATCGCCAAAAATACAAAAAATAAGAAAAATTTAAAAACACAAAAAGAATACGAGAGACCTTTGGTTGAGTCAGATTGTGAGGAGAGGTACCGCATGCCAGACTATTTGACCATACCTGCACTCACACCCTATCCCACCTTTGACCCCGAGGATGCTGCTGTACAGACTGCTCTTGGCATTCCTCGTGTAGATGCTGATTCCGACCTTCTCCATTTATGGAGGAGGTCTAAAAATTAAAGAAATTATTGACTGAACCCGAAGTGGTGGCCACCATTCATGAGATCATATGTGCCCCACTTCAATAGGCCATGACCGATTTATCTGCTCCTCTTCCCAAGAAGAGAAAGCGGAGGAGCAGATCTGAGCGTCCTATTTTGATCATGGCCACTGCCCACACCATTGCCTATCGTCCATTTTATAGGGAAAGGAACACTATCATACCTCTTGTGAGTTGCACCATCTCTGACCATTTATGTGATAACACTCTCCTCGACGGCAGTGCATCGATTAATATAATACCCTTCTTGTTGGTACAATCTATTCATCTTGGGACTCTTAAGAATACCAGGATGATAGTATAATTTGCTGATGGATCAATAAAGAGGCCGAAGGGTATTCTTGAGAACGTCGTCATTCTAATTCAGGGCATGAGCTTCATGCCAGACTTTGTTGTCTTGCCCATGGAGACCTCCACTGTGGAATGTCCTCCAATCATCCTGTGACGGCCCTTTCTCGCCTCTGCGAGAGCCGTTATAGATTACGGATCATGAGAGATTCACTTCCGTTCTGATGTTGGGAGTGATGTGTTGATCACCACACCCACCACCGACCAGAGACCCGCATCCCACGAGAGTGTACCTGTGTTAGCCGACCTCGAGGCCTATGATCTATATGCAGATATCAGAGAGACTCTCTTTATGATCTATGATGAGACCCGAGGATTCCTCTCCAAGGAGGAAAACTCAGAAAGCATAGACCATAGATTTTTTGCTTTCTGTGATTGGCGTTATGTTGATGACATCCGCAAGATTTACACGATTGACACAATTGAGTAGAGGGAAGACTTGGAGACTAGACATGAAAGACATGATTCGACTACTTTCACTGATGAGTCAGTGCCTATTCACTTAGATTTAAATGAGACAAAGTTCGAATTTGATTTGGTTGCTTTTATTCAGGAATTCGGGCCTTTTGATGAAAAAGATGATCCAGTTGAGATTCTTGAGGACGAACATAGTTCGACTACTTCCACTGATGAGTTCGTTCGTTTTGGTTTTGACTTAGATGAGACCTTGCAAGACAACTCTGACTACACTTCTTTCGATGATGATGAGTTCGTCCCATTTCACTTTGAAATCGGTGAGACTCCTAAGGCCGGACCTAATCGTACTTCTTCCACTACCTTGTCTGTGCCTTCACACCCTAGGACCCCCGAGGATCTTCACCCTGTCGACCCTGATCAGTTTGTGTCATCTGAGGACCCTGATGTCGACCTGCACCATACCGGATCTATTCCTCAACGGTCCCTCAAGAAGGTTCACTTTCAAGCTTCTTGATCCTCTATATATCCACTCTGTTGTATATCCGCTTTTGTTCATATCCGTCCCTCTTCCGTATTGCTCATTCACCCATTCTCGTGTTTGCCTTGCTTAGGAAGTACTTTGTCCTAAGTATGAGGGGGTGGATGAGCTGAATGTTCTTCATTTCGTTTCATTACTCTTGTTGTTGCCTATACTTAAGGCTTCTTTTACCCTAACTATAGGAGAGTGGTGTGTACATTATCTCTGATCTCTTCTCCCATCTTCAGATCTCTTTTCTTCTTTTCCTTTTCTATTTTCTTTTTCTACCGAAAAGGTGTCGCCCCTTTTTGTTAGTCTTCTATACTTAGGACGCACTTTGTCCTAAGTATAGTGTGCAACCTGAGTTCTTTTTTTCTATCCTCTCCATTATCTCCTCTTCTTGTCTATACTTAGGAATATCTTACCCTAAGTATATAGGGATACAGTCTGAGTACGATTTGTTCATTCCCACCCTTGACCCTCCCTACTTTATGTACAATATGCTATACTTAAGATTATTTGATCCTAAGTATATGGGGGACAGTCAACTTATTATTCGTTCATTCGTTTCTTCGCTCCTTATTCTTTAGATTTTCCTATACTCAGTATGAGTTATGTCTTCTCTTTTCTCTCTGATCTATGAGGACATATCTCAAGCTAAATATTGGGGGGTCGGATATACTGCATATATACTCTAGCCATAACTCGTACTTTTGTATTTTTATTAATAATTATGGCTAAAATTCCTTTAAATTCATTAAAAACCCTTAATAATAAGATGGCATTATTCCTCAAATTCTTTTTGTATTACTGATTAATAAATCAGGAGAAAATGTTTTTTGCAAAATATTGGAAAAATAATTTGAAAATCTTTTTGTAAAATCTTTTGAAAATTATTTGGAAAATATTTTGTTTAATATTTTCAACCTTTGTAATTTTTTTTATTTTGAATTTTTTTTCTTTGTGTGAAATAAAAATGTTTGAAAAAACAACTTGCAAATGATTTGAAAATGGTTGCAAAAATATTTGAAAAATCTATATATATTGTTTGAATAACCTTTGTAAAATGATTTCCAAATGTGTTTACATGTTAGTAAAAATATTTTCAAAAATTATTTTGGACTATAGTTTTCAAAAATGCCTGTAAAAGGCTTTTCAAATAAATTTGAGGAATAAATACATCTCACCTAAAATTCTTTATACATATTTATAAAATTGACCACTTACCCTTGTAAATTTTTAAAATCTACTTCTTGTAAATATAAGATGTACTCCTATGTAAATATTTGTATATAGTTTTTATCCAAAATCTTTTGTTTTCAAAAATCTCCAAAACATTTGCAAAACTAAAAATATCAAAAACATTTGAAAAATCTTTTTGAAAATAAAAAAATGCATATGCATCATCCTTTTCAAAAATCTATGAAAAGTTCAAATTCTTTGAAAAATTGCATCTCAAAAATATTTCCTGCATTTACATGGCATTAGCACTTTTCGGATTGAGTTTGATAGTTGAACAAGTCTAAATAAAATCTGGAGATTGGAGCTTGGTTGAACCTTAAAATCTACCTAATAACAAGAACCTTATAGGAACTGGAATTGAGGTACTTTGGGTCTAGTTGACATAATTCTTTGAGGATCATGAGACTTGGTTCAATGTATTCTTGACTGCCTAAGTAGAGTATTTTGGAGCACACGCACGACTCTTGTTAATAATGACCTAACTTGGACACCTGCACCTTTCACATGGCTCAACTTAGTTGGAGTGGTGAGGGGGTTGGATTTGCCGATATGAGACGTATACAAGTGAAAATATTTATCCTCCTCTAGGGAGGGAAGTGCACCAAAACCCGTCCAGTGATAAGGAATTCTAAAGACATGAGAGTGTGGGTTGCAATAAAGCTTCAAAAGAGGGATAGTCTACGGTCTCAAGAGGAAAAACTCCTTATTTAATGCTGCTGTAAATAGTATTTCAAAAAAAAGAGAGAAAAAACTCCAAAAAAGTGGATAGGCCTGTATAAAAATAAAATGCCTGCCGGAGTATGTATGTTGTATAGAAAATAAGCAAGCTTGAGCTTCAAAAGTCATATCATGTGAGCCTACAACTGGATGACTTGACTACGCTGGTCTTGCATCCTAAGATAGGTAGCTATACTAGCTACCATCCATTCTTCTTTTCACCCCCTCCTCTTGAGCTGGTTGTCACTTGAACTTAGAAGGGAATACCCCGCTCCTCGAGGAAGGAGTTATTGGATTGGGGAATCATTGGGTTGTCATGCTGGAGATGTCAGTCTCTTTATCATTTCAGTTGGGGAGAGCCACTATCACCTACACTGTATGAGTCAGATTCATAGTTGTAAGGTTTGTGTATGAGTTGAAATATTTCAGACATGGCTATTGAGTAGACTTGAGTAGAGTTTTGGGATTCTCGAAGGGTGCTGGATTTCAAATACGATTTCCATTAAGGTTCCTCCTGCACTAAAATTCCAAAGGTCCGACTTAAGCTCCAAACTTTGATTTCGTGAAGACAAGTTTGATAATTAAACTTAATCCATTTTCTTCTTTTTCTTTTCTTTGTTTTTCTTTTCTGCACTTATTGCACAAGTGTTTGCTAGAGACTAGCAAAGGCAAGTATAGGGGGATGATGAATCTCCGTTTCATCATCTTTATTCTATCATTTTGGCCTTAAAACCCCTAGTAGATGCGTGTAAATACCATTAATTCATGCATTTTAGCATTCATGCATTTTTGTGTAAATAATGTATAAAATATAATTTTTAAAGCCAAAATTATAGAATAAAGAAAATAAAAGAAAAAAAATAAAATATTGTAAACGTTTTATGACCCAAAATCC
This sequence comes from Ottelia alismoides, assembly GCA_037367405.1. Lineage (NCBI taxonomy): Eukaryota > Viridiplantae > Streptophyta > Magnoliopsida > Alismatales > Hydrocharitaceae > Ottelia > Ottelia alismoides. The sequence goes on along the minus strand of JAZKJV010006807.1, from coordinate 443,988 downwards.
TGAGGCCTATGCATCTCGATGACTAGGTCGACAAGGAATAAAGTAGGGGGAGATAGGGACCAAAATACAATAAAAATTCCCTTTTATTTTATTCATTTTTAGGACCTATTTTTAGTTCCACTTTTTATACTTAAAATAAAGAAACTTTGTACATGAAAGCTGTAGATAATTAAATATAGAATAATACAAAATTGATTTCATACAAAAATAATTTAGAGATAAAAAGTTATGATCAGAATAAGTTTCCAAAATCCCCAAATTCCCAGACCTGTATCTCTCAAATAAAAACTCGAAATGTATCAAAATCACCTTTAATTGTATATCACTTTTAATAAGCTATTTAATGAACATGGTTTCATATTTTTTGGAGTTACGGATTGAAAGTTAGGATTTGAACCCCTATTGTATACTTGTACTGATTAAAATATTCATTTTTATTTATTATTCATTATTTTTATAAGTTTATTTTTTTTCATAATTTTGTAAATATTATTTATAATATATGTACATAATAAAAGTGGAATAAAAACATCCAGAAAACATAAAAATAAAATTCTTGTAGAAAATACATAGATGAATTGCCTATACTTATACCTATATAAATAATAGTTCTATTTATTTAATTATACATAATACATCAAAAAAATAAAATAAAAATTTATTTAAGTGTATAAAATTAAGGTATAAATATATAAAATAATAAAGTTAATTAATAAAATCAAAAATACAAAATAAAAATAAAATATTAATATATATAGATGAATATACCTGTATAGAGCCCCTAAAAGGCAACTTATAATTTTAATCCTCTAAAAAATAAATAAAAATCATAATAAAATACTTTAGAAAATAATAAATATTTTTTATTTTATATCCTAAAATTTATAAATTCAATTATTATTTTAAATGAATTTTGAATTCTTTTTCAGGAGGTCCAGGTGGCTCGGATAGTTGACCGCAGGTCAACTGTCTGACCCCCTCCTGTTCGTGTCAGAACTTTGGTTTTTGGCCATCTTCACGGATTTTTCGAGGCCGCATCTTGCATTATTCAGTGTCGCGCTCTTCTTGACTTTCCTTCCTCGATGAACCCCATTTCACGCCCTTGTGTCTTTTTTCAGGAATGGATCATCGATCCGCCCTGTCTTCCTCATTCTCTAAGTCATTCATCCCGTTGTTCAAAAGACCACCCATCTTTTCCATTCCTCTTTGAACCCCATTTTGACCTTGATTTGGCTCCCTAGTCTTGTGCCCTGGACCGGAGAAGGTGACAGCTTCTCCTCCAGCCAAGTTGGGCGTGTCGGCAAGGCCTTGAGGGCCGGTTCCACCACCTCCGACAGAGCTCTGCCGTAGAGGTTGCTTCACGGTTCAACACCGTTCGAGGTCCCTTTCTACTTGTTTTTTCTTGCATTTTTTAGCCTCACCGTAGTCTTAGGATCATTACTAGTATTTCCTTTCGTTTTCACCCAATCGCACACCTTCGTCACCACCTCGCTGGAGCTTGCTCCGATGAGCTCCTTTTTCACCTTCCCAGCCCATTCCGCCTCGCTACGGGGTCGGGCCAATTTTCCCTCGACCCCATCACCTTTTTCTTGCAGGTCCACGCAACTAGGAAGTAGCCTGGGGCCATTTTGACTGTTCGATGGCGGTACCTGGAGGGCTTCTGCTCCTCCGACCTCACGGGTGGATGCCGGAAGTCCTCCGGCCATTTTCATGCCTCCAGTCGATTCAACGGACCTGCAGGAAGTGCTGCAGCCCTTTTGGAGCTTCAAGGACCACGGAGGAAGCCAACCGGGGTCGGGGAAGCTTGCCTTCATCGGCCTTCTTCCCCATTCTTCCCGATAGCCTATCCCCCGTTCGATCAAGGCCGCCGCCCGGTTTGAACATCAGTCGTTGGATATAGGTCGCGCAATGCCATTTGATCTTCTAGTCGGATCTAATCACGGCCGTAGAATCTGAAGCATCATCGACGCCTGAGGACGTGACACGTGGCGCTAGCGCAGATCAACTGTCCGATCCTCTATAGGCGCAGGGTATTTTGCACATTTCTCCCGGCCATGTTTGTATTTAATATTTGGACCTGAATCTTTCATCTGCTGTATATATATATATATATATATTTCTACTATTTATAATTAGGCCCTCAGACTTTTGCTATGTGCAGATTCGTCCAAGCCATGTCACCTCACGTGACGAGTCACGTGGGTGGGCATTTTGCACCTGGAACCTTCTTAGTTTGGTTTATTTCATTCTAGAAAGAAAATATTGTATGTAGTTATATATTTTTTTGGTAATTTTGCAATTTAGTCCCCTGGTTTTTATTAATTGTGAACCAGTCACATTCAAGTCATGTGCCCTGTGCAAGTGGGGCTTGGCATTTTTACAGAGAAGCCCTCTCGGGTTTTGATTTTTTTTATTTAGTCCAGAAAGTTGATTATTTAGTTATATATTTTGTGTGAAAATTGCAACTTGGCACTCACACTTTTATATATTTACAAAATACCCCTGATAGTGTTATTTTTTTTCTTTGTTGTCTCTATTTATTTCATGCATCTATAAAATTCGAAAAAATCCATAAAAATAGATTTAAGTTTCTGTTGCATTGCACATTCATGCAATAATTTTATTTTACATTTTTGAAGCATTTTATTATTTATAAAAAAAATCAGAAACATGTATTATCATCCCTATTTGCATTAGAAAATTCAAAAATATTATAAAATGTTTTTGAAAAATTCCTAAAAATATAATTTGTGTGTTTTTGCATCTTTAACATTTAGACCAAAAATCACTAAAAAATTATAAAAGAAAATGCAAATATTATAAAAACTCTAAAAATCTTTATAAAATCTATAAAAATCTAAAAATTCCAATTTCTATTTCTGATTTTTCTTTTTATTATTATCTTTACATTAAAATTAATTTGGAGAATTTTTGACTCTGTTTGATATTTTGCATCTCCATTTTTATTCTGGATATTTATTTTATTCCCTATTTTGAGTATTTTTTACTTTAAAAATGCCAATAAAATAAGAAAAATATAGAAAAATCACAAAAATATTAAAAATTATAAAAGAAAAAGAAAATAAAAAATATAAAATATTAAATTTACCTACTTTTATCTCTCCCTCTCTCTTATCTTTCTTGTATATATATTCTCTATAATAGCTTTATATCTATTTTAAAAGGAAAAGAAAATACAAAAAATATAAAATATAAAAAAAATACAAAATCAGAAAATTAAAAATTTTAAAAAATTAAAATATAAAAATATAAAATAAAAAAATATAACATTAAAAACCCACAATAAATAGCACTTAGATAGACACATACATCACAGTCATTTTTTTGCAATTCATTGCCTCGATCTACCTGCTTGTTCCCTGTGTTCGACACTCTACACATACTTGCACCTATACACATCTTTGTTGTAGAGTTATAATAAATTTTAACTCCGCATCACTTTAAAGTAAAATGTGTATATATATTTATATATATTTATGCAAATTTCTTATTTCAGATAATCCTTCATTAAACCCACTCAGTTTTATACTCAATAATAACCAGTAAATTGTCATGGATTAGATCCATGATCAAGATATTGTACTTACAATTGGACACATAATGTATGTGGTTGTAATGTTCAAGTCTTCCTCATAATAATGAGGAATGACAATTAAGTAGACAATATGACTACAACCCTAGGGTTTATATGTCTCTACAGTCTTGATCTCTCATCGAATGTACTTTGGAAGTGACATGTCGATGATAATCGCAATTGTCAATTAATCCTTATAAAATCTAAGAAGATGTTCTAGCATACATATGTGCTCTTGACATTTAATCATGAATGACATGGTGGCTCTATAAGAGATGATGTACTTAAATTGTTTGAGTACCTACCTGAACCAATGTTTTAAGAGTTTAGATGGATATAGATACGATGAGTGTCATCATTCTACTGTCTATACCCTTGTAATTCATGATGTTTCATATTATTCATATTGTATGAATTGAATGAAGCATGTATAAATGTTGAAATGCTCTTATATTGAAATCTTTTGAATTCAGCGTAAGAGATCCTTCATCTTAAGCAATGATTGTTTATAGATAAAGGGAGTGCAGTGGAAGCATGGGTTGGACCCAAGTAAGAAGGAAAGTCAAAGAGTTGACTGTACTTCTGTGACTTCCCTATGATATCCAAAGAGTTGGATGAATGCCAATACTGCAATGAGTTGATGTGTTGATAGTATGACTATCAAATCTATCTAGAATCCTTAGAGAAGGAATTAGATAGTACATCAGAATAATCTGCATATAATCATTGAAATTGGCTTACTTATTTGATAAGATAAAGTCTAATAATTGTATCTCAATCTTCTAATGACACTTGCTAGTTGCATATGTATTAGAAGATTAGAAACTTGATCTTATAGGTTTAATAGTCATCCACATGGATATTGATGCAATTATTGCAACAATCTCTATTGGATTGATAGACTTCGTAATTTCAGTGGGAGAGCCCTTAGTCTTAGAGAATGTCTCTATGACCTAGATATTAGAATACACTTATTGTTTATTTCTAAATATTAGAAATAAATGTGAATTCTGTAATACACCTATAATAAGGAGTTATGATGGAGATATTTTAGATAGTAATCTAAAATCTTGTGGACTCTACTAAATTATAAAAATTAATGAATGGTTCATTAACATCTCTAATACTGAAATTAAACCTTAAAAAGTCAATAAGAGAATGAAGATCATTTGATGATGATCTGACATCAAGCCTTGGACATTTGTCTGTTGATGTGATCAATAGATTAGTGAGAGATGAAACTTTAGATCGTGTAAAAGTTCAAATCTTACATACTTGTGAATATTGTATTCAAAAGTAAAAATGTCCAATACACACTTCCTTAGAATGGTGTAAGATTTCAAGGTATTCAAGATCTCGTGCATATTGATGTATGTAAATCATCTATATCAGAATAAACAATATGGATATGTGATATCTATTGATGATTATTTGTGATATGCGATTTCTTCTCTTCACTTAGAAAACTTTGAAATGTTCAAAGATTTCGCAACTTTGGTTTAGAACCAAAGTTTGAAGGAAGATTAAATGAATTTTTTGATCTAATCTAGGTAGTCAGTATCTATTAGAAAAATTCATGGAATACCTTATACAGATATGAATGCCATTTCTATCTCAATCCTCCTAATGTACCTAAACTCAAGAGAGTTGTGGGGAGATACAATTGGATCATGCATGACATGATTTGATCAATGATGAATTTTAGCATAATTACCTATTAGTGTCCAGGTATATTTAGTAGAGACTATAATATATCCCTAATAAGATTCCATGCAAGTAAGCTGGAACTTAGCACTTGAGAGTGCTACTTCATTAGAAAATTAAAGGATGATATTGGATATCTACTTTATGACCTTGAGATTCTTAAAAGATTTCATATCTGAGAATGTGATTCTTAGATAATGAGACTCTTGAGAATCAAGATAAAAATGAAGTAAAGGAACTCATTTAGTCTTGAGAAGATAATGAGGCTCCTAAAATTGGAAACTAAAAGGATAATTAAAGATGAAACACTAATACCTATTCAAATAAGTTTGAAGATGAATTCTATGTGTCAGTTGAATCTGATAATGATCAGACTTCATGTGATGAAGCTTTTGAAGATCATAGCATGGAAAGATGGATGTTAGCAATAAAGTCTAAAGTAGACTTCATATAAAAGTGTTGTATATGGATCCTCGAGGATCCACCTATATGTGTAAGACCTATTAAGGTGTAAATGGATCTTCAAGAGAAAGAGGAAACCTGATGAAAAGGTAGAGACCTTCAAAGCTCGGTTCGTGGCCATGAGTTGCATACCAAAGAGAAGACATCGCTTGCGATGAGACTTACTCTCCAGTGACCTTGCTTTAACCCATTAGAATATTGCTAACCATAGCTACACAACTTGACTATGACATCTTCATGATGTGAGTCAAGATTACATTCCTCTATGAATACCTCTATGAAGATATTCACATGAAGTAGCCCCAGGGCTTCACGGTTGAGGAAAGAAAGGTGTGCAAGCTAGAGAACTCCATCTATGGACTCAAATATGTTTCTTGTAGTTGAAATATTGGATTTGATGAAATCATAAATGTTATGGTTTCAGATAGAATCTTGATAAACCATGTGAAGCTTAGTGGGAGTGTCATTGTGTACATCATGCTAAATGTAGATATCCTAATCATTTGGAATGATCTAAGGATGATAATAATAAGTTTTTTATAATATGGTTGTTACATACCTCGAGATATGATCTCAAGGATACCTCTTAGATCTTAGTTCTAAAGTTGTTCAGAAGCAAAGAAAAGAGGGTATTGGGACCGTCACATTAATAGTATACCTTGGACATCTCCATGAAAATTCCAAGAAATGATTCTTTCCCTCAAGATATGGTACTGACCTATCTAAAGGAATAGCACCTCAAAGAGTTGAGGATGTGAATACTGCTTGCCCTTGTGCATCAGTTTTAAGAATCCGGGTGTATGCTAGATGTGTACAAAAGCCAGATGTCTGCCATGCAGTGGGAGTAGTAAATGGTTACTGATCCTACTATGATGATTAAACACTTTTTTGCAAAAATAACAATATCTTCAAAGATGATGAAACTTAGAGATAGTGATCTCAAAGTCTTATCTTCAAAAGTTTAAGACCTTGTAGATAGTGATCTATATGGGTCTTAACTGTAGATACCTTAGGAGATAGAGATCTCTAGGAATAAAGGTATTCTAATAAGGATTATGGGCATACTGGTTATAATAATTATCGAGCTATAGTGTCAAGGACACTACAACAAAATTGAGTATTGGTTGCATAAGATGCAACATTCGCATTGGATGCGAGCACTGTTACTAGGGGATATGCAAGTGCTGTAAAAGGACTTGGCTTAGTCTCATGGGAACAGAGTGACTGATCAGCTTACCTAGCTATTTTCTAAATAGCCTATGATTGTCACATGAGTGTGGGTTTAAATGATTAAGCCCATTAATGGCTATTTGGGCTAGTGGGAGATTGTTGGACATGCAAGCCCACGACGAGCCATTATGTAATAAATGTTATTGCGAATATCATTCCCTGATCTGAAATGAAGAATAAATAATTTGCATAATAGGCCCCTTAGTACAATTAGGGTTATGTACCATGGCCATCTTAATGATCATACCGCTGCTGATTCAATTATTAATATATAGAGGTTGGTGCTTGGGTGAATATCTAAAGAGTTAGATTGAGGACTCATCAAGCACCGTCAAATGATTGTTGAGAGATGATCTCCAGCCTGAGTAAGAGATGACAATCCTTTCTCATTTAGGCTGATATCTGACCGACCTCTTGATGCAGGTCCTCTGCATAGGAATAGAGATTCGGAGGTGTCAGATTAGTTAGGTCAAAGAGTTGATTTAATGAGATCGAGATAACCAAAGTCCTGTAACGTAAGCTATCACGATATAGGCACGCATCCTCTGACGGGAGACATATGTGTTATTATATGTCTGAGTATGTACATTTGGCAGATCAATAGGTTGATAACATAATCAAGGTCTATACACCGGCGTGATGGTGTACATATAAGGGCATATGAGTAATACGATCTCTCAAAGGGATCATACAAGTTCATTATTGAACAGGAAGACATGAGCTCACTCATGAGATATTGGGGAGAACCAAATTCCATGCACGGTCGTCTCGATTTGGAAGCTTGACTGAATTTGTAGGTTTGATATATGCTTTTGGAAAGTATATGATCAACACTTGGGTATGATATATGCTTTTTTGGAAAGCATATGATCGATACCGACTCCCAATGATCGAATGAGAAACTTAATGATGAAAACTCTGAAGTAGACAGTGTAAAATTGATCTTATACTTCAAGATTATTCCGGTTCTTCCAGTATGCAGTATGTATAGGTGTTAGGAATACGTGAGGGTGATGTGATCATAAACGGTTTTATAACCATGACACTTCCATTCGTAGGGAGTGATGAAATGAGTCTGGATTTTAGTGACTCCTCTCAGTAGAGAAGTAATATGATCTTAGTCCAAATATTGGACATTGATCTGAATGTGATTCAGATGCAATGAGAAATTAGATTTGCGGTCTTGATTTAATCAAGCATCTATGGGAGGCCCGAGATCTGGATTTGAGATATGATCTCAATATCCTAGTCACTATATGTGGAACAATACAATCGCCATGTCCTTATCTCCAAGTATCTACAGAGAAATTGCATTATTCTTGAAAGTGTTCAAGAATAATTCTATAGTTGAATTTATATCTACGCATTGAGAAATTGATAATTAAACGTGATTTAATTATCTTGATGTATGTGGAAATTATCCAATATAATTAAATATGATTTAATTATTGTGAATAAGAATAATATGGATAGCAATATCCAATTATTCATAATATATTATAAATGTGATTTATAATGTATTAGAGAGAGAGCTAATTATAATTTATATTTGTTAATTAATTATTGATGTATATTGGATACACATTGTGTAATTAATTGAAAATGTAAATTATATTTTATTTTGGGTTATGAATGTGATTCACAAATTTCCAATGGCAAGATTGCAATATTCTCAAAATTAATTGTGAATTATTTTTGAAGAATAAATCACAACAAAAGTTGTTGAAAATTATGGGAGAATCTCATGGAGACATGCAATCTCATGAGATTGCATGAGATTGCCTCCACCATGAGGACATGGTGGACGGCCACCAATTCCCACAAGGAAATTGGTAGCCGTCCTACCTATTCCTTATGGGGAGCAATCTCCATGCTAATCTCTTTATAATTGTATGATTCAATTTAAGATTGAATTGTATTTGATTTATCAAATATATTTGATCTAAATTAAGTTATTAGTTGTTGGCTTTTTCCAACAACAATCTTGACCTTTAGATTAAACATAAATCAATCTCATCCATTGATTTTATGTGTCCCATGGATTGAGATCCATGGATCCCAAAACACTATAAATAGAGAGGCATACCATGCTCTCTAGGGTTATGCTTTTGAAGCACATCTCTCTTCTCTCTCTCTTTCTACACGTCTACTCTCTTCTCTCCTTCTTGGTGGCCGTCCACCAAACCCTAGAGGAGAGAAGCCGTCGTCGCTTCGCCACCACACCACCGCTTCGACGTTCTTTGGTTCTCCGTCTTCTTTGGAGTGCTACGCTCGCGAAGAAGGCATTCGATCTTGTGCGATGAGATCAGGAGTTCACCATGCTTGGATCAACTTGTTGGATTGCGAGGATCACGCGACTCATCCCCGCGCTCTCAAGCGTCTTCTCCGATGATCGGATTTGAGACATGAGGTCTCTTTTCATAGAGATTCGATCAACCATGCTTCAAGAGGTATTCCTTTATACTTGTTATGGTTCTAGATGAAACGATCCGAGAATCGTTCTTGGATCATGTGGTTTCATCGCATAATTTTTTTAAAATTCCGCTGCATAGAACAACTAGTTCGACTAGTCGTTATTCGTTGTATTCGATACGATGCTCACACTTCCGTGATGCTCTTGAGGATTATTCCATATCCTTCATCCTCCTCCACGGACATCCCCTCCTCCTCCGACCACCTCATCTGCCCATCTCCTTAAGTCCCTCTACCATCCTTCTCCTCCACACTCCACATCGTCCGTCTGCACCCCTCCCCCCCCCACCGCTTCTCCGTCTGCACCCCTCCCCCCCCTCCGCCATCCTTCTCCTCTACGCTCCACCTTCTCCATCTGCATCTCTCTTCCCCCCACCGCTTCTCCGTCCGCATCCCCTCCTCCCCATCCAGTATCCACCAGCAGTTGGTGACCGTCCCATATCATCTCCAGGTATACCTTTGTCTTCTTCTTCTTTGTCTTTTTCTTCTTATGTTTTTGCTACTTCCTGTTGTATTCGTCTTCTTCTAGTGTTCCCTTCTAGTCTTCTTCATTCTCCATCTCCTCCCTCTTCACCATCTTTCCACTTCTCTGCATCTGTAAGCACTCAACCCACCAAAGAATGCATGAACACCCTACGCCTCACCTTCTCATTCTTCCAATTATCTATTCTACCTCATATAAACACCAGCACAACAACTCTAATACTTCACCCTCACCAACGGAGCCACATGATTCACTAAATCCCTCATTTTGTTCCAATTAGATGAGTTATTCCCCTAAAACCAGCGACTGAATACTGTCGAATCTTGGAGCTCCCTTTCTTGGGCGTATGAGGAAGAAGCGGAGTCACGTGTCCGCTGATCATATGAATACCAACATTCGTAGCGACCTTGTGTCTCCCTCCACGAGAGTCATGCAACACCGACAGAAGGGGACCCATTCGCAGGGGCCTTGCACCCGTAATGACTAGAAGAGGAAAGAGGCGAAGAGCCGATGGGAACAAAGAGATATCCATTCTACTCTAATACCAGTTGATGGGAATGGAAGCGGTATCGACTCTGTTCTGATATTGGTTGATGAGTTACGACCCTATATCGTCTTCCTCTCATACCAATTGATGGAAACAGAAGCGATACCAACTCAGCTCTGATACCAGTTGTTGGAACACGATCCAGTATCGCATCTGCTAAGATATCGGATGAATCCTCTGATATGGATGCGTATGCGCGACCACCAGGAAGCACGCGAAGAAAAGAATAACTAGATATAACGGTGGTCGATCACCTCTCGCGACCACTGGAGAAGAAAGATCACTAAAAGAAGAAGGAGTACAACACACTCTGTTCCCTCGCTCTCTTCCTCTCTCCCCCCCTACATTGTTCTAGTGGTAGTTTTGAGGCAATGCCTCCACCCTCTCTATATATAGCCTAGTTACAACTTTGTAATTCTATTACCAACATGACTACAAATATAATACAACTTAACTATCATTAAGATTAGGAATCCAACCCTATTAGGGTTCCTAATCTTAATATGACTCTAATCATAACAATCTCTCCCTTGAGTTGAATTCCATCACGATATCTTCTTTGTCTTGGGTCTGCACTGGACCATCCTTGTCATCTGCAAGTTTTGATAGTAGGAACCCACCACTTTTGAGTGATGCACCTATCGCTATGTGCTCTCAACGTGTCACCTTACATGATCTCCTGGCAGCCGCCGCTAGTAGTATTCTTCGACAACACAAGCCAATTTATCCAAGAGTCCAATATATTACAACTTCTTACGATTGCACTTCTGTTGCATCGCATCGTCTCATCGATGTCGAACCCGGTTCTGATACCATTTATTGGGAATACAAACCACCTTATTGGGATAGGGATGTGTATGCTCAATCAACCACTTCCACATAAGCACATGAAGAAAAGAACAATCAGATATAACGGTGGTCGGTCAACTCTTATAACCTACATAGAGGAAAGATCACTATAAATTAGAACGAGTACAACTCTTTCCGTTCCCTCGCTCTCTCATCTCTTTCTTCTCTCTCTCCCCCTTTCTCTAGAGGTTACATTGTTCGTATGGTGATGTGGAGGCAATGCCTCCCACCCCCTCTATATATACTCCAATTACAACACCATAGTCATATTCCCTTTAGGACTATAAATAGAGTACAACTCAACTATTATTAGGATTAGGAGTCCCACACCATTAGGGTTCCTAATCTGTCACATGGTCTTGTCGATGTCGACCAACGCTCTGATCTGTCGCATCCTGTTCCTTCAACATCGTTGAACACGACTCTGATACCAATTGTTGGGAATATGGACCACCTTATATTGATATGGATGCGTATGCGTAATCAACCATTCCCACAGAAGTACATGAAGAAAAGAACAATCAAATATAATGGTGGTCGGTCACTCTCGTGATCATCAGAAAAGAAAGATCACTATAAATTAGAACGAGTACAACTCTCTCTGTTCCCTTGCTCTCTCATCTCTTTCTTCTCCCTCTCTCTCCCATTTCTCTAGGGTTACAATATTTTTGTGGTGGTGTGGAGGCAATGCCTCTCACCCCTCTATATATAGTCCAATTACAACCCCATAGTCATATTCCCTTTAGGACTATAAATGGAATATAAATCAACTGCTATTAGGATTAGGAATCCCACCCCATTAGGGTTCCTAATCCTAATATAACTCTAATCCTAACAAAGAGCCTCGACATGTGGGTCTCCTAGACCGAAGCTGGGGGAGGAGCACGACTACAAGCAACCTCCGCTTCTAGTTGTGCTGCGAGCGTAGTAGAGAAGAAAGCATGAAAATTGGGCTCTTACTATATCCCTTGGATCTAATTACTCCCCATCTAATATTCATCGTGGGAAGCTCCACTTGTTCGCAGTCGTCAATCATATATGAGGTTCCTTGTTTGGCCGTCCAACCATGCCCCCTCTAGTAGCTGGAGCTCCCCCTCCTCCCTCGGCACCCTCCTCCACGCTTCGCCTCCTCCGCCATAATCACGTGCCACCACCTCGACCTCATGGAGAAGGATGGGGCGGTGGAGGACGATGGCAGAGGAGTAGGGGACTCAAGGAGGAGGATGGGGGTGAAGTAGGAGCAGGGGGATGATGGAGGAGGAGGATGGACAAGAAGAGATAGTTTTTTTTACTATCACACCCCCATTTAACTACATCATGGTCTAAATAAACGATAGTTTAGTTTAACTCATTGATGATCAATTTAGTGGAAGGATACAAGTGATCATTATGGAAGAAATCAGGGGCAGAATTGATATTTCAAAAAATGGAGGGGCATAACTGATTTTACAATATCTAAGGAGGGAACAACTGATTAAAATCGTTTAAAAATTATTAACTATGAAGCAGATATTTAATTAAAAAAAGAACATTAGATTTTTTATTATGTATTACTTGGCTAAGATCTAATGGTGCAGGTTCATGACCCTGTAGAGGATGGGCGTATATATCATCTCATATCATGAAAATCAATGGAGTGGATCCTCTTCTGTAACTTGAGTTACAACTAAAGTGTTGTAATCATTTTTTTATGATTTCAATCCCAAAAATATAACCTTATAACTTGAATCTTAGATTAATGTTCTATATATCCTCCAAGTATATTCTAATATGAGGTCATTTGTTATTTTATCTTAATGGTAAAGGCCCAATTAATATTGAGATTTTTACCTGGCAGACCCTATAATCCTTTTAAATTACCTCTACAACCTTTAAAACATCGATATTCCTCCATAGACCCCTTAAACTTGCTCTGTCTTACCACATGTACCCTCCATTTGTGTGTCATCTTCTTCATAACCTAACTAGAGTCACGTGGGTAACCCTTGCATGACACAATCGCTAGAGGCATGTCACGTGTCCAGGGTTTAGGGTTTTGGCGCGAAGCTCAGATAAAGAGGCATACGATACTTCATCCCCTCCCATTCTACTTCAATACCATCGATAACCCCCTTTCCTTTTCACCCCATCGACCTCTCCCCTGCTTGCTCCACTCCATCAACCTCTCCCTCCCCTTCCTTTCACACTCGAACACAGTGGTGGTCACATAATCTCTTCTTCCTCGATTGATCAAATCAAGGTCTTTCTGCTTTAGGGTTTCATCAGAATAGCAAAAGGATGCTAAACGAGATAGGGTTTCTAACTCAGGGGTGTTTTTTTGGTATCGAACATGCAGGTGTTGATGATGGATTGGTTTGGTGGACACGAAGGGCTCCTCACCATGTGCGTTAGGCATGTAGGCTACTTCCAATGGACGCGAGGAATGAAGGGAGAAAAGTATTTGCTTGGAACTGAACATAGGATCAGGATCGATCCGGACACTACCTCGTGCTTTGATCTTATGGAAGTAATCTCTGAGGTCGTACCTTGGGAGCCAAGTTGTACAATCACTTTGAAATATAAGATGCCTCACATAAGAGGAAGCAAGTTTGCTGAGATTAAGAATGAGAAAGACATGATAGAAATGTTCAATGCACACAACGATGGAACCGAGATCGAGCCTGTGGTGGATATGACAGACGTAGAGGCTCTGAGTTACATCCAAGCGAAGGAGTTTCTCAGCAAGAAGAACGCAGTTCTGGTGGCCGATCCCATATCATGTGCGAAGAACACTGGAGGCATCATGGATCCCGTATTTCCTACGAAGAACTCCCGAGGCACCATGGAGCCACAACCCCAGGATGTGGATAATGGTGGTGTTGGAGGCTCTAAGATGACCTTGTCGTTTACATACGAGCAACTGGACTGAAACATGGCTGAGGAAGGAGCCACAGATAAGGTTTGGAAATGGCTTAATTCTGAAGCATGGAACTCTGATGGGATCACGAGGGTGGATGTGGAAGATGGTGGGATGGATGGAGTGCATGTGGGTGATGGTAGAACTGAGGCTGCCCTTGTGGGTGATCATGGGACAAAGGCTGCACCTGTGGGTGATAGTGGAACTGAGGCTGCACCTGTGGGTGATCATGGGACAGAGGCTGCACCTGTGGGTGATTGTGGGACATAAGCTTCACTTGTGGGTGCTCATGGGATGGAGGCACCTGTGGGTGATCCTGGGATAGAGGCTGCACCTGTGGGTGATCGTGGGACAGAGGCTGCACCTGTGGGTGATCGTGGGACCAAGGGGGTGCCATAGGTGATGGTGGGAATGAGAGTATTGCGGAGGAGGGTTGGATCTCTCTTGGAGACGAAGAATCCCATATGACAAGTAGAGGAGAAGTCTCCGGACCCAAAAAGGGAGAAGAACCTTACACCAGTCTGGGGAGTAATCGTTTGGGAGCTTCTGATGTTGGGATAACCTCGGAGGTTGTAGAGCATACCCACATCAAGCGTACAAGAGTGTGTGTAGGAAGAAAGACCATCTTTAGACCCCATCCAACCGAAGATGCACAAGATCAATGTTGCATAGAGGACTAATGAGCAATACCAAGCATGACCCAATTCTGATTCCTCTGATCCCAGTTACAGTGTTCTTGACGCTGATGTGGAGGATACTGATGATTGAGATGACTTTGATGGTCTTGTCTCTGAGAATAGCTACCATCGTCTTCTCGATTCCGACATGGAGAATGTGAGTGATTACGAGGGCTCTGAAGCCAATGTCGATTTGGATGCCCCATCATTTGAAGTAGGGGCTGAATTCGAAAGAAAAGAATCCTTCCGCTCCGCACTTGCATCTCATTGCATCAGCAAGGAGTTTGCCGCCAAATTCATCAAAAGAGAAAGCACCAAAGTCACAGCAACGTGCAGGGAAGAAGGATGTCCTTGGAGGATACACGCCTACTTGGTTCAAAACAGCAACAGGTTCAAAGTGAGAACTTTGGTGGCCGACCACACTTGCACTTCGAATAATCTTGTTGGAAACACCATGGCTGGCCAATACTGGGTATCACACCAGATATCAAATTGGATGATGCAAAACCCCTCAATCACAATCAAGCGGCTATCTGATGGGATCAATGAAGCATACAAGCTACGTCTTCCCTATATGACCATCTATAAGGGAAAGAGGAGGGCATCATATGCGTTATTTGGGAGTATTGAGGAGTCATATGTGAATATCCCCTCCCTTATTGCAGAGTTGAAACGCCGCAATTTGACTAGTGTCATCCATTACTTCTTGGAGGAATATGACTCCTTCCTCAGATGTTTCATCTCATTCAAAGCTAACAGGGATGGCTACATGTTCGAATGTAGACCTTTTTTAGGGTTGGATGGCTTCCACTTGAAGGGGAAGTACTTGGGAAAACTATTGTCTGCTACTGCCCTAGATGCATCAAACGGGCTCTTCCCCGTTGCATTCGTGGTCGTTGAGAACGAGTTCAGCATTATGTGGCACTGGTTCTTGCAGCATTTGGACGAGACCATCCAATGTGGCGAAGGAAAGGGTCTAACAATAATCTTAGATGGTCAGAAGGGAATGGAGGGTGTAGTGAAAGAAAAATTTCCATGTGCAGAGCATAGGGCCTGTATGCATCATGTTTACAAGAACTTCAAAATGAAGTTTCCAAGAAGTGATTTGGAACATATAATATGATCAGCAGCCATACCTTTTGAGTCAAAGCAATTCCTGCATTGGATGAAAGATCTTCGAAAAGCCAATCCAAGAGCTTTTGACTATATGATGGGAATTAACCTGAAATGGTCGAGATCCCAATTCACCATGGCAGCACACTGCCACTACATCACTAACAATCTAAGCGAGTCTTTCAATTCATGGATTAGCAAGGCCCATCACCTACCAATATGTGATATGATAGACTGGATTCGACAGAAGATGATGACAACTTTGGAAGAGCGGAGAGTGAAAGGTTCAAAAATGCGAGGAGTGATGGTTTCTACCGCACTAGATTACATGAGGACCTCAAACAAGAATCTATAGGGGTTCATTGTAAGGAGGTCAAGCGAGAGCAACATAGAGGTGGAATGTCCTAGTGGTCGTAATGTCTGTGATCCTGCTGCAAAGCAATGCACATGTAGGCGATGGCAGGTCTCCAACTTGCCTTGCACACATGCTTGTGCCTCCATCTCAAGATTGCGCAATGTGAATTGGGATGACTACTGAGTACTTATGCAATTACTAAAACATATCACGTTATCGAAGGACTATGCGGAGTCAATCGCGCCCTACCCTGACAAGTCGTGCTGGACACCCATCAAATTAGCATACAAAGTATTACCTCCACACACCATGAGGCCTCTAGGAAGGACAAATAAGAATCAAATAAGAGCAAGGGATGAGGAGAAAAAGACCCATCACAAATGCACAAGGTGTGGTTCATTTGGCCACCACAAAAACACTTGCAAAAACCCGATAAATCCACGACCAATGATTGTTGACAATGAACCGCATGGAACTAAAGTGCGAGCATCCATGGAGGATCTAAGTGGGAGAATCGGTACTCAACAATCTTCTACTTTGGGAGCTAGAAGGTATGTCAGAATCTGTATTCATCACTCTTCTAATTTTGGTATGCTTTTATAGACGATTGCTTGCTCCTGGCAGTGGAGTTACTATTAGGGCAAAAGCATCTTAGAGGGCCATCAAGGCTGCCAGAGAGGCTGGTCCAAGCACCACAAAGAGGGGTCGACCAAAGAAAGCGGCTCGAATTAGTAAATTTCATAACATTTTGGATTTCCTTTGTTGGAGGATTCCTTAAGGTCAATTTATATTTTCAGGTGTTCAAGATCTATGATTAGCCACAGTGAAGTTGGAGTTCTAGCAAGTAATTTTAGAGGTCTGAACGCATTGCAAATTTGAAGTTATTAATTCCATTTGCACGAGTGTACATATGGCACCTTCTATTTGGACTTTTTGTTTCCATATAGGGATACAGGGTAGAGAACATCTATTTTTTGGGAAGATTTTTGATGAAGTCTGCTGAATCTTGAAGAGTAGGACAACACCTAAAGAATTTACTGCTTCATCTGGAATGCTGGTTTTTTCTGTTTTACTTGTTGTGTAACTTGTGGGGGGGTTTTTGTGGTCAATATGTTAGAAAAACAATAGCTTAGAGTTACTTATGGTATGAACAACAAGACAGAGACTTATTCTGTTGATGAGAGTCTGTTAATGAATGAATATGAATCGATAGTTCTGTTTTGATTACATTGCAGGTCAAATTTTTCTTGAGATTTTGCAGGTCAAATACATGAACAAGGATACTATATTTGTTTTGAGATTGACATTGACCATCACTGTAAGAAAGAATGGAGCACACGAACAGGGACACTCTCCTCCCATTGAGGTAATGTATTCAATTCTTCTCAATACATTCTACATGAGTTTAGTTGCGAGGAATACAAGTGCACAAGTTGATAGGACCTTCACATGAAAATATATGTTCTTGATTTGGACTCTTGTATTTGCAAGTTCACATTTTATCGCCTTCAATTCTTCGGTCATCTTTCCTAACTCTTGCAATAGACGTAACGCCATTTTCTTTTGTTCTTGTGAGGTCTCATCATTGGGCGTGTCGTCGTCGACCCAACCAAAAAAATTACATCTTCGATCCGGACATGTATAGAACTTCCTCCCCTTACTCCATGGTCTTGAGGATGTCTTCATCGCACCAAGGCTTCGAATTCACATCGGACTCGATCGTTGTCGGAGATGCTGGATGTGGAGAGCTGCTCCATCTCATAACCTACAAACAGTGTCAAATATGTTTCTTTGTAATATAAACATTCGTGTAATAATTGTTGACAAAAATGTACTCTTAACCAGCTATACAAATTTTCCAAGTAATTTTCTTCATACAGTTCTTACCTCTTGGTCGTGTAGCAAAAAAATATTGTGATCTCTCCAGGTACAAGGTTGAAGCAAATCTCACAATGTGAGGCCTTTAAATAAGTTGGTTGATGCTTAAAAAGAGCCGTTGGGAAGGGAGGGGTATGTTAGGACATCCATCTCCAACGGTCCACAAATTAGGGGTAAAATAGGACCTTCACTCATGCCATAACGACTGTTAGTGCAATAAGAGACGGCTGCAAACCCGAGGGTATGGCCGGTAAGGGTTAGCAAGTTTAAGGGGTTCAGGGAGGAATATCGATGTTTCAAATATCGTAGAGGTAATTAAAAAGATTATAAGGTCTGTAGGGTAAAAATCCCATTAATATTTAAGCAACTTTAATCCTGCCTTCAAAGAATCGGACCTTCACCATTAAAATAAAATAACAAATAAACTCGAATTTGACCCCGAAAAGACTCCAATTAGGTTCACTGAACTCAAACATCATTAGGGTATGTATAAGCCTATATCTAAGAGAGAACATTGGCAATTACAACGTTAACGACAGAGAAATCACAATGGCCCTAACTATTGGAGGTCAATCATATGGGGTCACGATGAAGCCGCTCAGTTAGTTTGTCCCATATGCATAAAGAAGCCAACCCACCGCAGGCTTAACCCCACTTCAACGGTCCAGAATTCGACCGTTGCGAGCCTCCCCATCCCACTTTCAAAAAAACCGTGTGCACGCCACCATTGTCATAGTAATAGAGGAAGACGCCAGTTTAACAAAAAAGAGGAAGGAGCGCAGAACAATGCCTTCCATCGTCGCATCCAAAGCTCTCCTCCTCTCCACTGGGGCCATCTCCACCATGGCCGTGGCGGTGAAGCTCCTCCTCACCACATCTATGGTGCCCACCCTCTACGAATCCCTCATCTCTTGGTTCACGCCTCCGTATCTCTACTTAGTGGTCAACAGCATCATCCTGTCCATTGCTGCCTCGTCACGGTTTCACCGGGCGCCGGAGGCCGAGGAAGGTGCACGGGTTGTGGCATGCGAAGAAACGGAAGTCGTAAAATTTGCGCCTTTGGTGGTCGAAGAGCAGTTTAGTGGGTCGGATGTGGATGTCGACGAGAAGAAGGAAGAAAAGGATGAGGTGGAGGAGGATGTGAATGTTCAAGGAGAAGAGGAGTTTGTGATATCGAGGTCGAGCTGGACACCGTCGAGACCGAGAGCGACGGATGGGATTTCATCGGAGAAGTCCGATTCTGTGGAGCAGAAGCCTTTGGCTTCTGTTCGGTTTTCGGCAAGGAGAAGCGCGAAGCAAAGCCCCAAAGGTAATTAAGCGATATACACAGTTCGTCATTGTGGAATCTTAGACTTAGCTATAACTAATTAGCAATTTGAGTATGTTGGGAAAATAAATCATAATTAAGAAAACCGAATTCACCACAATTCTGATTGGCAGTCGATACGAACTAATATAATGAGCAGTTTCATGGCTTTTTAAGATGGTAATTTGTTAAGGTCTGAAGTTCTTCTCGAAACTGTAGCGAAACTGCTTGCTTGTTTCTCCAATTGTTTAAGCCAAGTAAAGTAAACTTTGGTTAGTGGTCGAAATTTGAAACTTACAATAAAATCTGAAAAGAATGCATGACAGCAGTGTTAGAAATTGTGAAGTATTTAAGCCATAGAACCTGCTATATTAAGCCATCCCACTGCTTATCATTTGGCAATTTCAAAATTTTATTTTCGTTAATCTAAAAATTGTAATCCCTTTCATCAACAATCAGGGAAGGCACTGGGTGTGGCACGGCCAGGCCGTAGTGAATCAGCACTAGAGAGTACTTGGAAAACCATAACTGATGGCTGCTCTGTTCCCCTGAGAAAAGTAGCGACTTTTGACGGACAACCATCCTCGCCGGCATCATCCCAGGGATCAAGGGGAAAGGGAAACAGATGGGAGGCGTCGCCCGTCAACGACGATCTGAACAAGAGAGTGGAGGCTTTCATAAAGAAGTTCAATGAGGAGATGAGGCAGGAGTCCTTCAGGCACTGCAGCAAATTGTGGTGAACAGAGACCGATAGGAATGGAAACAGCGTCCAGCACCTATCCATACGATCTCAACCAAGACTTCTGATTTGAGTCTCGGGTTTTTGTTAGAATTCCACGGATTTTGGTTTGTTGTGTTGTGATTTTGGAGTTAGTTGGGAGGGAAGAGAGATTTGAGCAAGTCTGCTTGACTTGAACTTACATGACAAAGTTTTGTGTTACACTTCATGCCTAAACTGTCGCGTCCACAACATGCTCAATAACTGCTCTGTTTAGCGAAGCAAAACATGTTATGCATATCTTTTTTAGTTGGTTTATTATTAATACGTTTCCAGCTTGGGTCGTCGCCTTTGTTGGTCATTTGTAAATTCTTAACTATGCTCTAAAATTGTCATCTTTATGCGGATTGTTTTGATCTCTTTCGTAGATTTTATGTTCTATATGGATACTGGAAAAATGACATCTTGTTAAATTCTTAACTATGATCTAAAATTGTCATCTTTATGCGGATTGTTTTGATCTCTTTCGTAGATTTTATGTTCTATATGGATACTGGAAAAATGACATCTTGTTGGGATCTGTTTGGGTTTGCTTTCTTTTTCAGTTTTTTAGATTTTTTAAATATTTCTTTAAAAACTGTTACAGAAAAAGGAAATGGGATTGAAATCGACACATTGATTATTTTTTACTTGTATTCTTTTTTAACTTTCGTCAACAAAACTTATGCTACTACTTATTTAGAATAAAATACTTGCACTTATGCTATGTCCTTACCGTTAGCATTTACCTAATGTTGTCTCCTTCCCCTACACACACTCTCTCTCTCTCACACACATCCAATCCTTATCGATGATGACCCACCTCATGGCACAACTAATGGCAATGCGCAACTTCGCAACATTATGCTAGAGGAACATGTCTTGCGATTTGAAGTAAATGGGGGTTAATTCCACAATGGCCTTGATCACAAAGAATTACACCTTCATAACAGGACTCTCATTCAAAACCTCAAGGATTCCATAATAAGCACCCACACGAACCTGGTTTCCGCGCTCTTCGAGGTGTTCTTGAGCTACGAAATAACCATGGAAGTGTTCTACTAACCGTTGAAGCTGCCTTCCTTGACGAGCAAGTGTAACACATCAACTCAAATATACTCACATTGTGTAAGAGTGTGTTATAAGAGTTGATGGCTACTACTTGATAACTTGGACTTTGTTGGAAAAAAGTAAGCAATCAATTATTCAAAAGAACCCTAGGCTCTCTTATATGGGGGATCTCATGGGTAAAATACATAGTAGTCCAGAGAGTAAACATGAATTACGAGAAGGTACATAGCATAAGAATCATATCGGTCTCTACACTCCCGCTCAAGGTGGAGCATAGATGTCTATCATGCTCAGCTTGGAAGAACATCTCTAGAAGGGTCTTCTGAGCAACGACTTGGTGAGTATGTCAGCAGTCTGATCCCCTGAGCTCATGTGAGATGTAGATATCAAGCCTCTCTGGATCAAGTCTCTAGTGTAGTGGCCGTCAACTTCAATATGCTTTGTTCTTTCATGGAATGCTGGATTGTTGGCAATAAACAATGCTGCCTGATTGTCACACTAAAGCTGCATGGGTAAAGGTACGGCTATATGTAAATCCTCTAGCACAGATCGAACCCACATCGTCTCCGTGCTCGCTTGCGCCATGGCCCTATATTCAGATTCATCACTGGACCTTGCCACAACAGTTTGTTTCTTGTTTTTCCAAGAGATCAGAGAGTTCCCAACAAAAACGGCAAATCCTGAGGTCGACTTTTGATCCTTAGGGCATCCTGCATAATTGGCGTCTGCCCATGCTGAAATAGATAAATCTGTGCCCTTCGAAATAATAACCCTCAACCTGGAGAAGACTTTAGATACCTCAGTATCATGTATATGGCATCCATATGAACTTGTCTTGGCTGCTCCATAAATTGACTCTCCCGGCTTACTGCAAAGGCAATATCGGGTCGAGTTATGGTAATATAAAGGAGCTTACCCACCATTTCTCTATATCTCCTCTTGTCTACTTCAGCAGTGTCATCATCATACAACTTCATGCTTGGATCCAAGGGAATATTCGATGGTCTGCATCCAACCATGCTTGTTTCAGTCAAAAAATCTGTGATGTACTTCCTTTGGGTCATCACCAGACCCTGTGCATTCCTGGAAAATTCCAACCCCAGAAAGTATCTTAGGGTTCCAAGATCCTTCGTGACGAACTGACGGCCCAGAAATGCTTTTGCCCTCTCTATTCCCTGAACATCATCTCCTGTAACCAGAATATCATCAACATAGACCATGATGACTACCGTACCTGCAGAAGACTTCTGAATAAACAATGAGTGATCTGGATTTGATCTTTTGAACCCTTGTCATTCAATCAGATGGGAAAGCTTCTGGAACCACACCCTTGGGCCCTGTTTGAGGCCATAAATTGCCTTGTGAAGTCTACACACCATATGCTTCTCCCCCTCAGCAGTGAACCCTGGTGGCTGCTGCATGTAGACTTCCTCCTGCAGATCTCCATACAAGAAGGCATTCTTGACATCAAGTTGAGATATAGTCCAGTCACGTACCACGACAATTGATAAGAGAATACGAAGAGTAGAGTGACGAGCCACTGGAGAAAATGTATCCATATAGTCCACACCATAGGTTTGTGTGAAACCTCTCGCGACTAGTCGTGCCTTGTATCTATCTAGACTGCAATCAGCATGGTATTTAGATGTGAATACCCATTTACAGCTAACAATGGATGCGTCAGGAGGAGCATTAACCAAGCTCCATGTGCCACGGGACTGTAAGGCACACATCTTGTCTTCCATAGCCAGTCGCCAGCAATCAATCTTCATGGCTTCTTGATAGGTCCGTGGTATGTCCACGGAAGACAAAGCTGCAGCAAATATCTGAAAGTCGCCTGTGAGGCGATGAAAAGACATATGGGAAGCAAAGGGATAAGACACACACGTCCGCTTTTCAGATAGCAATAGGAATATCAAGGTTGTCATCCATTGTACTCGATGGTGTAATCTCCTCCTGGAATGAAGAATCCTGCACATGTACCATATCTAACCCGTCAGTAGTGATGCCATCGGAACATACCTGAGGCATGATGGATGCTTGACGTGTAGCCTGAGCAGGACCTGCCGACGCGCATAGAATTTTGGTAAAGGTGGAATAGGAGGTTGTGGAGGTGGTGGAGGTGGAGGTGATGGTGGTGGTGGTGGAGGTGACGTAGCAACTGGAGCAGGAGTGGACTCAGGTGAACTCCAACTAGGAGACGGAGGGACATAGACATCATCGTTGGTAGTGGATGGTACCAGCCTGTCACATGCAGGGGAAAAATACATAACAGACTCAAAGAACGTGACATCAGTACTGACAAAGTACTTCTTGTTTATGGGGTCATAACATCGATAGCCCTTCTGAGTCCGAGAGTAACCGACAAAGACACACTTGACAGCTCTAGGAGAGAGTTTGTCAAGTCCAGGAGTTAGGAGATGAACAAATGCAACAATACCAAATATAGGAGGAGTAAGTGAGAATAATTCCTTATCAGGAAAAATGATAGAAAGATGAATTTTCTAACCAAGGACAGATGACGGCATACGATTGACCAGGTAGCAAGCTGTAAGAATAGCATCTCCCCAGAAAGAGATAGGAGCACAAATTTGAATAAGGAGGGTTCGAGTAATGTCAAGAAGGTGACGGTGCTTTCTTTCTGCCATGCCATTCTGCTGAGATGTGTAAGAACAAGTGGTTTTGTGAATAATGACCTTAGATGAGAGAAACTGAGAGAGACCGGGTGCAGAATTTCAGAGCATTATCTATACGAACATATTTGACAATAGAAGAAAAAACATTCTGCACTTCATTAATCAAATTTTTAATCACATCTCCTGCTTCAGATTTATTCTTTAAAAGAAAGACCCAAGATACATGGGAGAAATCATCCACTACAACTAGATAGAACCTGTGTCCCTGATGATCGGGAACACGACTTGGACCCCAAATATCAATGTGAAATAACTCAAATGGGGAGCTACTGCTCCGACTCTGACGACTAGGAAAGTTAGACCGATGATGCTTTCCCAACTGACACGCTTCACAGCGAAATGATGAAGTGGCAGGGATCTGAGGCAGTAGATGTCGCATTTTATGGAGTGGGAGATGACCAAAGAGAAGATGCTAGATGTACGGAGATACATGTCCGGCGGAATGAGAAGAGATGCCAGCACAAGAGTTCCGGACTAGCCGATACAAACCATTTTGCTCAGAGCCACAACCAATCACCCTGCCCGTTAGTATGTCCTAAAAAATAAGAGATGAGGGGTCAAATATAGAACGACAGTGCAAATCCTTCGTAATCTAACTAATAGACAACAATTTCATGGAGAACTCAGGAGCATGTAGAACATTCTGTAGACGCATAGAAGGTGATAAGAAAACCTCCCCCTGTCCAACAAGGGGGGAATGAGTACCATCTGCTATCTGCACTGAACGACCATGTGGGATGTCCCTGTAGGACTCAAGTCTCTCTCTATCATGGCAGAGGTGATGGGTGGCGCCAGAATCTAGAATCCAATCAGATATATCATGACACGATGTAAAGGCAGTAGCACTACCCGAGGTACTAGCAGTAGCAGAAGAACCGGCAGAAGCTGTAGCAGCAACATCTAAAGGTCCACCTGGAGAATCAACAGATGATTGTGGCATAATATCACGTAGACGTGCCACCATCTCCTCGAATCGGTTATCTGCAGTGGATGCTGACTGGGGCAGAACATGATCAGCTATATGCGCTAATGCTGGAAACCCATGCTTAGAGTAGCATGTATCCTCCGAGTAGCCTGTGTGATGGCAAAACGAACATGGCTGGCGAAAGCGACCACCCCTACCACGGGGTCCACATCCACGACCAGAAAATTGACCACCTCTCCCACGCGATACTGTCATCACCGATGGGGATGGAGTAGATGTGCTGGAAAAAACTGATATGCGACTGAGCCTTCGGTAAACATCCTCCATTGGAGGAATAACTACATCGGCCAAAATCTGAGAGCGGTCTGCCTCATACTCAGGATCTAGTGCTGCAAGTAGAACGACCACCATGGTAGCATTCCAAAATGTCTTCTGCTGCTCAGGAGTCACCGTGAGTGGTATGGTACTGTATAACTTCTCAAACATCCCTCTCAGGGACATGTACAATGAGTGAAGTGGTCTTCCATTCTGCTTCATCGTGAATATATCATGCTGGAGCTGTAACATCTTGGTCTCATTCCGTACTTGGGAATACGTAGCGGCCAAAATATCCCACATTGCCTTGGCAGTGAGCTGATGGAGGACATCATTGGCAATCTCCATCGACAGTGTGCTTGACAGCCAAACCTTGGCATAAGAGTCATCAGCCACCGGCATATATCCCTGTCTTCTCTGCCGGCTCTTCCTCGGTAAGAATATGCTTCTTACCGTTTGACTTCATGAGGCTCATGAACTGCATCGCTCAGAGCTCATAGTTCGTCCCATCCATCTTCATTATTGGCGTGGGACCTTTGAACGCACCTATGGAGGGCATATCAACCTTGGATTCTGACATATCACCGGAGATGAAGAACTAGGGTTTGTAGATAAAGAAACCAGTGTCTACACAAACTGCATAGGATTTGAGTGTGTATGTAAATGTTACACACCCAAATCCATGGATTTGGCGAAGAAGGTAGCTACGACATAGGCCATAAGAGTGGGCCAGCTCTGGCTAGGGTGAAGCCGACGAGACAGGGATGGCGCTCGAAGCGAGGAAGACGGGTCGACGCTGGCAGGTGGGGACCGGGCCCGGAGGGGGGACCGGCAGGCGGGGACCTGGAGATAGAGGCGGGTTCGGGACCTGGAGGCGGGGGCGGGGACTGGGAGGCGGTGTCGGGGATCGGGATCGGGAGGTGAGGGCGGGCCAGGAGGCGGGGTGGCGCTCGAGACTGCCCGAGGAAGCGTGTGCGGCAGCGAGAGAGAGAGAGAGAGGGGTGGGGGTGGCAGCGGGTGGAGGAGCCTAGGGTTTTGGCTCTGATTCCATGTTGGAAAAAAATGAGAAATCTATTATTTAAATGAACCCTAGGCTCTCTTATATAGGAAGAGACCTCTCGGGTAAAATACATAGTAGTCCAGAGAGTAAACAGGAATTACGAGAAGGTACATAACATAATAATCATATCAGTCTCTACACTCCCCCTCAAGGTGGAGCATAGATGTTTATCATGCTCAGCTTGGAAGAACATCTCTAGAAGGGTCCTTTGATCAACGGCTTGGTGAGTATGTCAGCAGTCTGATCCCTTGAGCTCACGTGAGATGTAGATATCAAGCCTCTCTGGATCAAGTCTCTAGTGTACTGACAATCAACTTCAATATGCTTTGTTCTTTCATGGAATGCTGGATTGTTGGCAGTAAACAATGCTGCCTGATTGTCACACTAAAGCTGCATGGATAAAGGTATGGTTGTATGTAAATCCTCTAGCACAGATCGAACCCAAATCATCTCCGTGCTCGCTTGCGCCATGGCCCTATATTCAGATTCAGCACTGGACCTTGCCACAACAGTTTGTTTCTTGCTTTTCCAAGAGACCAGAGAGCTCCCAACAAAAACAGCAAATCCTGAGGCCGACTTTCGATCCTTAGGGCATCCTGCATAATTAGCGTCTGCGCATGCTGAAATAGATAAATTTGTCCCCTTTCGAAATAACAACCATGAACTTGGAGAAGACTTTAGATACCTCAGTATCATGTATATGGCATCCATATGAACTTGTCTTGGCTGCTCCATAAATTGACTCACCCGGCTTACTGCAAAGGCAATATCAGGTCGAGTTATGGTAATATAAAGGAGCTTACCCATCATTTCTCTATATCTCCTCTTGTCTACTTCAGCAGTGTCATCATCATACAACTTCATGCTTGGATCCATGGGAATACTCGATTGTCTGCATCTAACCATGTCTGTTTCAGTCAAAAAATCTGTGATGTACTTCCTTTGGGTCATCACCAGACCCTGTGCCTTCCTGGCAAATTCCAACCCCCAAAAGTATCTTAGAGTTCCAAGATCCTTCGAGATGAACTGATGGCCCAGAAATGCTTTTGCCCTCTCTATTCCCTGAACATCATCTCCTGTAACCAGAATATCATCAACATAGACCATGATGACTACCGTACCTGCCAAAGACTTCTGAATAAACAATGAGTGATCTGGATTTGATCTTTTAAATCCCTGTCGTTCAATCAGATGGGAAAGCTTCTGGAACCATACCCTTGGGCTCTGTTTGAGGCCATAAATTGCCTTGTGAAGTCTACACACCATATGCTTCTCCCCCTCAACAGTGAACCCTGGTGGCTGCTGCATGTAAACTTCCTCCTGCAGATCTCCATACAAGAAGGCATTCTTGACATCAAGTTGAGATATAGTCCAGTCACATACCACAATAATTGATAAGAGAATACGAAGAGTAGAGTGACGAGCCACTAGAGAAAATGTATCCATATAGTCCTCGCCATAGGTTTGTGTGAAACCTCTCGCGACCAGTCACGCCTTGTATCTATCTAGACTGCCATCATCATGGTATTTAGCTGTGAATACCCATTTACAACTAATAATGGATGCGTCAAGAGGAGCATTAACCAAGCTCCATGTGCCACGAGACTGTAAGGCATGCATCTCGTCTTCCATAGCCAGTCGCCAACAATCAATCTTCATGGCTTCTTGATAGGTCCGTGGTATGTCCACGAAAGACAAAGCTACAGCAAATCTCTGAAAGTCGCCTGTGAGGCGATGAAAAGACACCTGGGAAGCAAAGGGATAAGACACACACGTTCGCTTTTGCTTCTGGATAGCAATAGGAATATCAAGGTCGTCGTCCACTGTACTGGATGGTGTAGTCTCTTCCTGGAATGAAGAATCCTGCACATGTACCATATCTGACCCGTCAGTAGTGATGCCATCTGAACATACCTGAGGCGTGATGGATGCCTGACGTGTAGCCTGAGCAGGACCTGACCGACGTGTATAGAATTTTGGTAAAGGTGGAATAGGAAAATGTGGAGGTGGTGGTGGTGGAGGTGATGGTGGTGGTGGTGGAGGCGACGTAGCAACTAGAGCAGGAGTGGACTCAGGTGAACTCCAACTAGGAGGCGGAGGGACATAGACATCATCGTTGGTAGTGGATGGTACCAGCCTGTCACATACAGGGGAAAAATACATAACAGACTCAAAGAACGTGATATCAACACTGGCAAAGTACTTGTTTATGGGGGTCATAACATCGATGACCCTTCTGAGTCCGAGAGTAACCGACAAAGACACACTTGACAGCTCTAGGAGAGAGTTTGTCAAGTCCAGGAGTCTGGAGATGAACAAATGCAACAATACCAAAGACACGAGGAGTAAGTGAGGATAATTCCTTATCAGGAAAAATGATAGAAAGAGGAATTTTCTCTCCAAGGACAGATAAGAACATACGATTGACCAGGTAGCAAGCTGTAAGAACATCATCCCCCCAGAAAGAGATAGGAGCACAACTTTGAATAAGGAGGGTTCGAGTATTGTCAAGAAGGTGACGGTGCTTTCTTTCTGCCACGCCATTCTGTTGAGATGTGTGAGCACAAGTGGTTTTGTGAATAATGCCCTTAGATGAGAGAAACTGAGAGAGAGACTGGGTGCAGAATTTCAGAGCATTATCTGTACGAACATATTTGACAATAGAAGAAATAACATTCTGAACTTCATTAATCAAATTTTTAATCACATCTCCTGCTTTAGATTTATTCTTTAAAAGAAAGACCCAAGATATACGAGAGAAATCATCCACTACAACTAGATAGAACCTGTGTCCCTGATGATCGGGAACATGACTTGGAACCCAAATATCAATGTGAAATAACTCAAACGGGGAGCTACTGCTCTGACTCTGATGACTACGAAAGTTAGACCGATGATGCTTTCCCAACTAACACGCTTCACAGCGAAATGATGAAGTGGCAGGGATCTTAGGCAGTAGATGTCGCATTTTCTGGAGTGGGAGATGACCAAACCAAAGATGCCAGATGTACGGAGATACATGTCCGATGGAATGAGAAGAGACGTCAGCATAAGAGTTCCGGACCAGCCGATATAGACCATTTTGCTCAGAGCCACAACCAATCACCCTGCCCGTTAGTATGTCCTGAAAAATAAGAGATGAGGGGTCAAATATAGAATGACAGTGCAAATCCTTCGTAATCTAACTAATAGACAACAAATTCATGGAGAACTCAGGAGCATGTCGAACATTCTGTAGACGCATAGAAGGTGATAAGAAAACCTCCCCCTGTCCAACAAGGGGGGAATGAGTACCATCTGCTATCTGCACTGAACGATCATGTGGGATGCCCCTATAGGACTCAAGTCTCTCTCTATCATGGCAGAGGTGATGGGTGGCACCAGAATCTATAATCCAATCAGATATATCATGACACGATGTAAAGGCAGTAGCACTACTTGAGGTACTAGCAATAGCAGAAGAACTGGCAGAAGCTGTAGCAGCAACATCTGAAGGTCCACCTGGAGAATCAACAGATGATTGTGGCATAATATCACGTAGATGTGCCACCAGCTCCTCGAATCGGTTATCTGCAGTGGATGCTGACTGGGACAGAACATGATCAGCTATACGCGCTGATGCTGGAAACCCATGCTTAGAGTAGCGTGTATCCTCCGAGTGGCCTGTGCGATGGCAAAATGAACATGGCTGGTGAAAGTGACCACCCCACCATGGGGTCCACATCCACGACCAAAAAACTGACCATCTCTCCCACGCGATACTGCCATCACCGATGGGGGTGGAGTAGATGTGCATGAAGAAACTGATATGCGACTGAGCCTTTGGTAAACATCCTCCATTGGAGGAATAACTACATCAGCCAAAATCTGAGAGCGAGCTGCCTCATACTCAGGATCTAGTGTAAGTAGAACGCCCACCATGGTAGCATTTCGAAATGTCTTCTGGTGCTCAGGAGTCACCGTGAGTGGTATGATACTGTATAACTTCTCAAACATCCCTCTCAGGAACATGTACAATGAGTGAAGTGGCCTGCCATTCTGCTTCATCGTGAATATATCATGCTGGAGCTGTAACATCTTGGTCTCATTCCGTACTTGGGAATACGTAGCGGCCAGAATATGCCACTTTGCCTTGGCAGTGGGCTGATGGAGGACATCATTGGCAATCTCCATCGACAGTGTGCCTGACAACCAAACCTTGGCGTAAGATTCATCGGCCTCCCACGAGGCATATATCCCTGTCTTCTCTGCCGGCTCTTCCTCGGTAAGAATGTGCTTCTTACCATTTGACTTCATGAGGCTCATGAACTACATCGCTCAGAGCTCATAGTTCGTCCCATCCATCTTCACTATTGGCGTGGGACCTTTGAAGGCGCCTATGGAGGGCATATCAACCTTGGATACTGACATATCACCGGAGACGAAGAACTAGGGTTTGTAGACAAAGAAACCGGTGTCTACACAAACTGCATAGGATTTGAATGTGTTCGTAAACGTTACACACCCAAATCCATGGATATGGCGAAGAAGGTAGCTACGACATAGGCCGCAAAAGTGAGCCGGCACCGGCTAGGGTGAAGCCAGCGAGACGGGGATGGCGCTCGGAGCGAGGAATATGGGTTAACGCTGGCAGACGGGGCCCAGGCCTAGGAGGGGGACCGACAGGCGGGGACCGGGAGACAGGAGGCGAGTACGGGACCTGGAGGCATGGGCGGGGACCGGGAGGCGGTGTCGGGGATCGGGACCGGGAGGCGATGGCGGGCCGGGAGGTGGGGTGGCACTGGAGACGGCCCGATGAAGCTTGTACGGCAGCAAGAGAGAGAGAGAGAGGCGGCAGCGGGTGGAGGAGCCTAGGGTTTTGGCTCTGATACCATGTTGAAAACAAGTGAGCAATCTATTATTCAAAGGAACCCTAGGCTCTCTTATATAGGGAGAGACCTCACGGGTAAAATACATAATAGTCCAGAGAGTAAACATGAATTACAAAAAGGTACATAACATAATAATCATATCGATCTCTACAGACTTGATCATTTTTAGTGATTTGTTGTCGTAACCCAAAAAAGCATTCCAATAAATAATCTTTATTTTATTTTTACTCGATGTAGATTCTAGGGTCGAACTGAGGAAGGTAGACTTTCAATTATGGTTGTTGGTAGATTGCTTAATAAATAGATTTTACATGCATTTTTAGTATTTGTCTAACTATTTTGTGAATTTTTATTAATTTTTGGAATCAATATTTATACCTCTAGATGCCCAATATTCTTTTATAAATTTTATTTATTACACATTTTTATCTATTTAGTTTTTTATTTTAAAATTTTATTTAAATTTTAAATTTATTGATTTTTTAGTAATAGTTGTGAATAAGGTATCAATAGTAATGTAATAAGAAAAGAAGTGAACTATTTGGATTTCTAAAGTATGTATAAAATGTTCACAAATTGTAAATTAAAAGGATTATTATATTATAATTTTTTACTTCTTTTAGTTAGTTTTAGGGTATTTACAATATTTTTATGGATTTCAGAATTGGAAGTAACTGAAAAATAGAGTTTTAGTTTCAAACTATATTATTATTTACACAAAAGAAAAATATTTGTATTAATTTTTCTGGTGTAGATAATTTTAATAGCTATAAATATATATAGTGAATATATGGAGTGTACTTTTGATGGAAGCAATGGTGAATGAATCGGGGTTAAGATTGATGACGATAACATTCAGAAGAGAGATTCTTTTAGATACTTGGGATCTATTTTGCATACATGATGAGGAAATTGATGTAAATGTTACAAATAGAATAAATACATGTTGTCTAAAGTTGAGAGGAGCCTCTACTGTTCTCTGTGATAAGAAAATTCCTTTGAAAATCAAAAGAAAGCTTTACAAAGCAGCTGTGAGGCCTACTATGCTCTATGGATCTGAATGTTGTCCTATAAACCATAGACATGTGCAGAGAATGACAGTAGCAGAAATGAAAATGCTGAGGTGGATGTGTGGACATGCACATAAAGATTGGATTTAGAATGATATAGACAGAACAAAAGCTGGTGTAGCTCCGATCGAGAATAAGATGCGATAAAATAACTTAAGGTGGTTTGATCATTTGCAAAGAGGCCAACTGATGCACCGACGAGAAGATTCGAGTTTTGAAATGTTGAGCTGGCTAAAAGAGAGCGGGGAAGACCTAAAAAATATTGGAATGCGACTATACGAAGGGATCTTAATATTTTGGATATAAGCCCGAGAATGGCGCAAGATAAATCTGATTGAAGGCAAAGAATCCATGTAACCAAACCTACTTAATGTGGAAAAAAAACTTTATTGTTGTGTATAGTGTTGTATTTAAAAGGATGTAATTATGTTTTAATTGGAAAACCAATGCAATTACATTAGGAGTCAATTTGATCTCAATTGGGAGACCAAATGACTTGGAGATGGAGGACCACACATGCGTGCGCGCTCCGCTCCGCTCCGTCTCTGGCTCGGGCTCGGGAGAGTCAATTCTGATCTCGGATCCTGATACTTTTGCTACGGATTTCATTTGACAGGTCGATTAAATTAATCACACAGATTAATTTAGATTCAACTGAAATGTGAATTCAACTCGGAATTCGAAAAGACACGCCCGTTGAGGGGCGTTTTCGGAAATCGAAAGGTACCCCACGCTAGGGCATACGAATCTCTTTTTATACATCTCCCCCCGACACCGTTTTTCTTCATTTCACAAGAAAAACTCTCACGCTGCCACCGCTCTTGCTCTATGTTCTTCCATCGCATCTGTGATCTTCTCGGCTGCAAGTTCTCAAAGGTACTTTCGAGGATGGTCTCGTCGGTGTGCGCGGATGAAGACTGTGTGTCGTCGTATCCTGGGAGCATATCGCTAGTAACCTACGTACCGGTATTGTGGGAGCGATATACTCTCTAAGGACAACCCATTACATGGACACTTCAGTGATTTTTGATCTAATTTCTCTATCATTTTGTTTGCGGCATTACGTTTATTACTTTACCTTTCCTGGATCTCGCTCTATTCATTTATTCCAAAAAACAAAAATGTTTAATTTATGATTTTATTGGTTCCCGCGTGCATATCAAAATTATTTTATGAATCAGACATATTTGAAAATAATTTTATTAATCTATAATGCATTGATTCATATTAATCTTGCTGAATATTATTTTGTTTATGTCGTGTTATTCATCTTGTTTACAACAATCTTAGATAGGATATTCGAAACTAAATTTAAAACCATGTCGGAAACAATGTTTAAATCGAGGGATGGATATGACGGGTATGCTTGAGAAATTCGGTGGTCAGAACTTTAAGTGTTGGTAACAACGCCTGAAGATCTAGTTAACCACCATAGGACTAATCTTTATAGTTGAAACTGATTGTCCTACGGTGGAAAAGGAAAACCCCTCACCCGATAACAGAAGGCGCAATCTGCATGGAAAGAATGCGATCATATTTGTCATAGTTGCATCCTGTTGGCTCTGTCCAATACGTTGTTTTACGTAGACTGTTCATCCACACAGATTGCAAAAGGGTTATGGGAAGATTTAGATCGGAAGTATAACACCGAAGACCTCGGTATTGAGAAATACTCCGTGGTCAAGTTTCTGAAGTTTTCTATAGCCGAAGGGAAGTCGGTTTCTGAGCAGGCACACCGGTTTTTACTCTTACTCCATGGTTTAGAAGATGTCGAAATGAAACTTCCAGAGAAGTTTCAGGTCATGTGCATCATAGAAAAATTCCCCAAGTCTTGGAAAGACTTCGGTATGACCCTGAAACACTGGAAGGGGACCATTTTCTATGGATGACTTGATGGTGGCAATTGCCATAGAGGAGGAACACAAGAAACAAAAGCCTGTGGTTCCTGTCGACATTCAGGCTAAGGTCAATTTCATGACCTCAAAGGGCAAGGATAAGAAGGGAAAGGGTACCAACATTAATAAAATGAAACCACATGGCAAGATCCAGAAAAAAGGCAAAGAATAAACCATGCTGGCACTGTAATCAGGTTGGCCATTGGAAGAAGGACTTTCTGTCCTTAAAGGCTCAACCAAAGGCTACAAACGGAAGTCCACAAGTGAATATGATCACTATGAGACTTGGGACTAGCGAGGGGTATGTCTCTGTAAAATCTGAACTATACCATATTCATGATCCAAATGAGTGGCTCGTGGATACGGGAGCCAATATAAATATTTGTTCTGATAGAACTTTATTTTCTTCTTATCAGACCTGCAGTGGTGGGACTGTGAAGATGGGGAACGATTCTGCAGCTAGGATGCTAGGGTCGGGACAAGTCAACTTGAGGTTCTCCTCTGGATGTGTCTGGACGTTGCACATGATGCTGCGTATTCTGACATCAAGAAGAATGTTTTATCTGGCTCTATCTTATTTAGAAATGATTTTGAATTGAACTTTAAATATAAAAAAGTTGTCATTCTGAGACATGGGATTTTTTATGGAAAAGGTTATTTGGCATATGTTGATTTGTTGTTTAGAATTAGATGTGATTCAATAAACATTGATGAAATAAATGTTTTAAGTTCTGAATGTTCTAATTCTGTGTCTCATGTAGTTAATAATCTAGAATCTTGTGATCTGTGACATGGTAGATTGGGACATGTAAATTTAAATTCAATTAAAAGAATGATGAATTTATAGTTGATCCCTAAACACACTATTGGTAAAACTCAAAAATGTGAAATCTGTATGCAAGCTAAGACACTTAAGAAGTCTTTTCAATCTGCCTCTAGAGATAGTGGGATCTTGGATCTAGTGCACACATATATCTGTGAGTTTAATGGTGTGTTGACCCCAGACAATAAGAAATACTTCAGCACCTTTATAGATGATGGCAGTAGATACTGCTATGTATATCTAACGAAATCCAAGGAAGAAGCCTAAGAGAAATTTCTTATATTTAAGAATGAGGTTGAGACACAAACAGAAAAAGTGCTTAAACGCCTTAGGTCAGATAGAGGAGATGAATATACCTCTAATTTGTTTGATGAACAATGCAAATCGTTTGGTATAGTTCATGAAGTTACGACCCCATATTCACCGCAATCAAATGGGATAGCATGACAAAAAAATAGAACCTTAACTGACATGATCAATGCTCTCCTACAGAGTTCTGGACTTCCAACATATATGTGGGGAGAAGCATTGAATACGGCTTGCCATATTCTGAATAGGGTTCCTCCACGGCATATGGAAAAGTGTCCTTTTGAATTTTGGGGAAATAGGAAACCGAGGTTAAGATATCTGAAAGTATGGGGCTACCTCGCTAAGTTTTATGCCCAGAACACAAGAGAAAGAAGCAGGTCCTAAAACTGTTGATGCGGTCTTCTTAGGTTACTTGGAAAATAGCTATGCATATAGGTTCTTGGTAATTCGGTCCGAGATACCATGCATAGATGTCAACACCATTGTTGAACTCCGTGATGCTACCTTCTTTGAGAATGTCTTCCCTATGAAGACTGGAATCCCTCAGAATCTGACCATTGAGAGCGCCTCCACACCAGGATCTATTCCAGATCAAGTGGAAAGGATAATTAATGTGAGGGTTGAGACTCAACCTGAATCTAATGATCTTTAAGAAGAAATTGAGCCAAGGAGGAGCAAAAGACTTCGGATAGCCAAGGATTTGGATAACGACATTGTTGTCTACCGAATCAAGGGTGATCCACCAAGTTACAAGGAAGTCATGACTTCATCTGAAGCAAAACAATGGAAAGAACTCATCAAATCTGAGATGGATTCCATTATGGCTAATGTAACTTGGGAGTTGATTGATTTACCTAAATGGTGCTCTACTATTGGGTGTAAGTGGGTCTTTAAGAGAAAACTTAGGCCCGACAGATCAATTGAAAAGTATAAAGCAAGATGTTGCTAAGGGCTTTAGGAAAAAAGAAGGTATCGATTACTTTGATACTTATTCCCATGTGACTAGGATGACCACAATCCGGATGCTCATAGCATTGGCATATGTATATGATCTCTCTATCCACCAGATGGATGTGAAGACCACCTTCTTGCATGATGATCTTGAGGAAGAGATCTATATGGATCAACCTGATGGGCTTATGACTCTTAGGAATGAAGGAAAGGTTTGCAAGCTTGTTAAATCCATTTACGGATTAAAATAAGCATCAAAGAAGTGGCATGAAAAATTTGACAAAATTATTTTGTCATGTGGCTTTAAGGTTCCACTACAAGAAAGAGTAGAACAAGCGACGGTCAACATCCGTTGCCAATGATAAAATGACCGTTCCCTCTGATCATAGGGGACGGTCATGAGACCGTCTCCAAAAGCGACGTCCCATTTGGTATATGCGACGGTAGTCTGGACCGTCCCCTATACTCATACATAGGGGACGGTCGTGACCGTCCCTAAAAGTTTAGTATAAGGGACGGGCATGACCGTCCCTTAAAGATACTTATTGGGGACGATCAGGACCGTCCCTTAAATTCATTCAGGGGGGACGGTCACGACCATCCCAAACGGGAGGAAGTGGAGACAGTCATAATCGTCTCTAAGAACTAAGGGGACGGTCGCAATGACCGTCCCCTCTGGTCATCTGCTAACAAAAAAAATTTCTATTGCCCCCTATTTGATCTTCATTTTACCCTGTATGTCAGTACAATATAGTACCTGTTACAATAATTTTTTCTTCATAATAAATATTACGATCACCACAAAAAAAGATGCATTCCACATTAATAAAGTCATCGTCCTACAATATAAGCATTCAAACAAAATAACCTACTTTGCAAAGTAATTGTCCAAAATAGTTATACAATATACTACACTATCCTACCAAGTAACCCAATTATCCTAGTCGTCGTCGTCCTAGTCGTCGTCCTCATCGTCGTCGTTGTCCTCATCGTCATCAGCATCATCGTCTTTTTCTTCGCCGTCATCGTCGTCGCCTAGCCTCGCAGCGGTATTATCATCTTCTGTTGAGTGGCTAGTCAACGCTGCACCTTGATGTGCCTGCATGAATGCATTGAAAATCGCCATTTGTTGGCGCAAATCCTGAATCTCCATATTCATGCTAGACACTTGACTCTCTAATTCCCTCTCCCTTTGTGTCTTCTGAGAGGTCGAGCCGGTCCCTACTCCATACAATTCCGTATGGTGGCACCACGATCACCACAACGGACACGTCCCTGATGCTCTGGACCGGTCTCTTGGAGGAAGGCCGCATCAGGAGTAAGAGGCGGATGACTCATTCCAGTGTTGTCTACAGAGCCAGTGGTTGTGAGCCTGACCATCTCCTCCTACAAATTTATTTAAGTAAGTTCAAATTCATTTAATTTGTAAAAAAGATGCAAAAATGTTATGAGTAGCTTACATGAATTGGACCATAGGCAGGATCCACCCAATGAACTTCCCCGCCCACATCGCGTCTCTTAGACTTCTCGAAGACTTCATTCGGCTGGGCACTCGCTGGTTCTTCACGGCTTAATGTGAAAAGATTACTAAACTTACGATACCATTTTAATACATAATGGTTAGAATTTAAACATTAATCATAAAGTAGAATACTTACGAACTCATCTTTCAGTTGATTTGTATTTCTTCTCCCCATTCTATGGGTAGACTTGAAACCTTTCCTCCGATTTTCAACATTTCTCCTTGAGATGCCCTAAACAAAGTTAATAATTTTAATAAAAGAATTCCAAATGATATATGTATAAAATGCACATATATATGTCACATACCACATGTTCTTCTCCCATCCAAATATAAACCATCGCCTTCCATTGTTCAGCGGGTACATTCGGAGGACAATTTGTCAAAATGATTTCCAATGGAAGCTCCCGGTCGAAGTACTTTAAAATATAAAGAAAATTACTTATATACTTAAATGATGAAAAACAAATTTATAGTTAAATATAAAGAGAAGTACTCACTCGGGCCTTCAGATGACCTCGATGTTTACGCAACAACTCCGCACCATATCCTAAAATCAGAGCATCAGTGGTCGGATCACGATCCCAGGAAAAAACTAGACTGCAAAGAAATCAAAGCAAACAGAAATAAGTTTATATATATACTGAAGAAAAACTTTGATTTGTTATTATTATAAATACCTCCAAATCATGAAGAATGGCATCTTTTATTGACTGCTCCACTAAACGCCAGTCTATAATGTGGAGGGGACCCTGGCTCTGCACACATGTCCCAAGTAACTCTGAAAAACAGCAGAGTTCTCCCCCCACTACATCGCCTCCAACTATCTGCACCCTGAGTGTCTCACCAAGACGAAGTCGGTCCAACACTCGGTACTGTGATGGACCTCTATGTCTACCTGAGCTACTCGATCCGTCAGGATCGGAGGTCTCACTCCCTCGTTGTGGTACCGGCGGTGCATCCCGAATGCGTCTAGGACGTGGAGGCATATCTGCATATTATGAAAAATTTAAATTAGATATAATAACAATGATATAATTCACATATTAGATCAAAAAATTGGAAAATAAATGATGGTAAACTAACACTTTAAAAATCCGCATCTACAATATCAGTTGGATGTTCTTGTATTTCAGCTTGATATGCCTCGTTTATATTTAGCAACTCATCATCATCATTGTGTTATTATAGACAACAAGTTTTTCCATCTTATACACATCAAGTTTTTCTATTATATACAACAAGATTTTCTAGATCTATTATACACAACAACATTATATTTAATATACAACAAGCAATGTTTTATACAAATCATGTTTCATCCTATACACAAGCAATGTTTCTCTATTATTATTAAATCATGTTTCATCCTATACACAAGCAATGTTTCATCCTATACCAAGCAATGTTTCATCCTATACACAAGCAATGTTTCATCCTATATACAAATCATGTTAATAGACAACAAGATATTTCATCCTATACAAATCATATTTCTCTATTATATTAAACAAATCAAGCAATGTAATATATCAATAACATATTTCCAATCTAAACTCATTCACATGGGGAAAAACATCCCTAACAAGCATACCAAGTAAAATAAACAAGAATAAATACAAAGGAGTGTTGATAGATACCAGAAAATGAGATTGAGCAACCACGGAGAGCTCGGAGGCAACGACGGGGCGGCAGGGGCGGTGATGGGCGGCGGCCTTGAGAACTTGATAAGAGAGGAAAGTGAGAATGAACGCAGGTCGAAGGGGTTTTTTTCGATCTGACCAATGGGGACGATCGTTTGAACCGTCCCCATTGGAGACGATCAGCGACGGTTCACTAAAAACCGTCCCCTTTGGACGACATAGGAGACGATCTTCGGTGATCGTCCCCTTTGGTCATGGCAGAGGGGACGATCATTAATGACCGTCCCCTCTAGTCGACCACTTTGATCCAAGGGCCGGAGACGACGTCAATAGAAGCGTATTAGGGACGGTCAGAACCGTCCCCAAAGGCCCTCTAGAGGGGTGGAAATGGTCCAGTGGGCCTGGTCATAGCAGAGGGGACGATCATTAATGACCGTCCCCTCTAGTCGACCACTTTGGTCCAAGGGCAGGAGGCGACGCCAACAGAAGCGTATTGGGGACGGTCATAACTGTCCCCAAAGGCCCTTTAGAAGGGTGGAAATGGTCTAGTAGCCAGGTCATGGCAGAGGGGACGGTCGTTAATGACCGTCCCCTCTGGTCGACGACTTTGGTCCAAGGGCTGGAGGCGACGCCAACAGAAGCGTATTGGGGACGGTCAGAACCGTCCTCAAAGACCCTCCAGAGGGGTGGAAATGGTCCAGTGGCCTGGTCATGGTAGAGGGGACGGTCATTAATGACCGTCCCCTCTGGTCGACCACATTAGTCCAAGGGCCAAAGGTGACGCCAACAAAAGCGTATTGGGACGGTCAGAACCGTCCCCCAAAGGCTCTCCAGAGGGGTGGAAAAGGTCTAGTGGCCTGGTCAGCAGAGGGGACAGTTATTAATGACCGTCCCTATTAAGTTATTACAAAAGGGGACGATAATCCACATACCGTCTCCCGTATGTGGTTATTGGGGACGGTTTTCTGATGACCGTCCCTAAAAAGTGACATTAGGGACGATCATTCTCAAAACCGTCGCTAGTTGTCGTCCCTAAAAAGTGCAATTCCTGTAGTGTTCATGAATCCGATAATGTGTCGATTCCAAGGTGGAAGGTGATGAATGTATTGTCTTGTGCCTATATGTTGATGACATATTGTTGTTTGGATCACATATGAGGATTGTTGATGAGACTAAAGCCTTCTTAAGTAGCAAGTTTGAGATGAAGGACATGGGTGTTGCTGATGTGATCTTGGGTCTCAAACTGACAAGGTCGGTTGATGGGATTGTAGTTTCTCAATCTCACTATGTTGAGAAGGTACTTTAGAAATTTGGATATCAAGATTGCAAAGCTGTAAGCACTTCTTTTGATTCATCGAAAACACTATTTAAGAACAAAAGTGGAGTACCTATAGCTCAGCTAAGGTATTCACAAGTAATAGAAAGTTTAATGTATCTTGCAATACGCACGAGATCTGATATTTCATTCGCTATTGCAAAGCTGAGTAGATACACTAGCTGTCTTGACCGTACTCATTGGGAGGCTCTGGATCGACAACTGAAGTACATGAAGGGAACTATTTCCCTTAGTTTGCATTATGGTAAATATCCATCTGTACTAGAAGTATATAGTGATGCAAGCTGTATAGGGAAAATAGAGGAGTCGGGGAGTAATGGTGTTACTGGGTATGCCTTTACCCTTGGAGACGGTGCAGTCTCCTGGATGTCCGTGAAGCAGAACATTCTAGCTCGATCTACCTTTGAGGTCGAGCTGGATGCTTTGGACACCACTGGAATTGAGGCTGAATGGCTAAGGGAACTTCTTTCTGAAATTCCCATGGTGGGTCAGCTAGTTCCTGCGATCTTAGTACATTGTGACAATATGACCATAATTGCCACGATAAAGAGTTCAAAGTTCAATCAGAAAACAAGGAGACACATACAAATCGGACTTAAAACGTTAAGAGATTTGATGTCTCGAGGAGTGTTGGCTGTGGATTTTGTTAGATCCAAAGACAACACGGCAAATCAGTTGACTAAGGGACTTGATAAATAGTCTTAAAGTCTAAGCTTGGGATGAGACTGAGATCCATTGGGAGTTCCTACAGTAGCAACCAACCTATCTGAGTGGAGATCCAACAAATTAAGTTCAATGTGGTAATTACAAGCTATTTGGAGAACTAGTTGATACTCTTAAGTCTAATGTTTATGTATGAGTGTCTTATCCCTGGAAGCCTGAATGCCATACAGACTGCCAGCTTAGGAAGAGCATAAGCTCTGAATGGGTTCAAACCTGAGAGCAGGATGTTAGCAATGCATCCTTAGAGAACGTCACCTATGTGAGTGTTACTGTGGGCTGCAGTTAAAGGAAGAGGGTCTTTCCTAAACACACTCATGAAACATGATAATGGTGCATGGTTTTAAGAGCACCAACTCCGAAGATTGTACCAAGAACAACACTTTATTGTTTGTACTATATACTTTAACACCAAGGTCTGAAGTTCAAGACATAGTTTACTTCGTTCCTATTAAAGTGAAAGTGGTAAACTCAGGTAGAGGTTCAAACCGGAAGGTACTTTTACTGAAAGCAAAGTGTTGCAGCCTAAAGATGTCGTTTAACTCTCTTGAATCTCTTTTTCAAATTGGTGAATTCGTGAGGGATTGTTGTATTTAAAAGGATGTAATTATGTTTTAATTGGAAAATATATGTGATTACATTAGGAATCAATTTGGTCTCAATTGGGAAACCAATGACTTGGTGGGAAAGTTGGGAATTCCCAAATTTGAAACATGGAAAAGATTGGGTGAAAGTTTAATACCATACCTAGTATCTCTAAACTTTTGGTGGGCTTATATATGAGTTCACACCCTAATCTCTTGTAAAAATAGTAGAGAGGGGGAATGGAGGACCATACACGCGCGCACACACTC
This sequence comes from Ottelia alismoides, assembly GCA_037367405.1. NCBI lineage: Eukaryota > Viridiplantae > Streptophyta > Magnoliopsida > Alismatales > Hydrocharitaceae > Ottelia > Ottelia alismoides. The sequence continues at coordinate 401,602 of JAZKJV010006807.1, read as the reverse complement.
TGCTCGGGCTCGGGAGGGTAAATTCGGATCTCGATACTTTTGCTGTGGATTTCATTTGACATGTAGATTAAATTAATCACATGGATTAATTTGGATTCGACCGAAATGAAAATTCAACTCGAAAATTCGAAAAGACACGTCCGTTGAGGGGCATTTACAGAAATCGAAAGGTACCGCGCGCCAGGGCACGTGAATCTCTTTTATACCTCTCCCCCAGACGCCGTTTTTCTTCATTTCGCAAGAAAATCTCTCATGCTGCCGTCACTCTTGCTCTCTGTTCTTCCACTGTATCTGCGATCTATTCTACTCGGCTACAAGTTCTCAGATGTACTTTCGAGGACTGTCTCGTAGGTGTGCATAGACGAAGATCGTACGCCATCGTATCCTGGGAGCGGATCGCCAGTACCCTAGCGCACCGATATTTTGAGGGCAATATCCTCTCTAAGGGACAGTCCATTACATGGACGCTTCGGTGATTTCTGATCTAATTTCTCTATAGTTTTGTTTGCTGCATTACGTTTATTACTTTACCTTTCCTGGATCTCACCCTATTCATTTATTCCGAAAAATAAAAATATTTAATCTATTGTTTTATTGGTTCATGCGTGCATATCAAAATTGTTATATGAATCAGACATGCTTGATAATAATTTTATTAATCTGTAATGCATTGATTCATATTAATCTTGCTAAATATTGTTTTGTATATGCCGTGTTATTCATCATGTTTACCACATTTGGTACATATTGTGTATTTAGTGTTCTTTTTGGATATTTATTAGTATACCATAATATATTATTATATATTATTTTTGTAATTTTATACTCAATAATTATTTTTTATGATTTTTTAAAATAAAAGGTGTTTTTTATGCGTGTTTTTGATTTATTGGACATACTGAATGGTATTAGTTTTCAAAATATACGATTATATATAATAAAGTATATTAATATGTATCTACTTTTTTTATTTTTATTTTATTTGAATTATTATGTTTAATATATAATTTATAAGTGTGTTTATATTTAATACTATGCATTGGGGTGTATACGCAATAATAAAACGCATATCACACGTTCACAAATATGGAAAATGCGGCGGGTAGGGTAAAATACCATCAGGCTCCCGAACGCATTACGTGAGTCTGATTAGATGGATCTGTTTGCAGTACACATAGGGCCCGTTCGGTAGGAGAATAAGCAGGAATAAGGATGGGAATAAGGGGAATAAGGGTCTATTCTCCGTTCGGCTGGAGGATAAGAATAAGGAGAATAAGGTGAAATAAAGGTAGGTAAGGTGGGATAAAGATAAGAATAAGAGTGAAATAAGATGAAATAATGGGGAATAGTCGTACCACAGGGAAGCGTGTTGGGGGCTTATTCCCCTTATTCCATTCCACCTTATACCCCAAACGAATTCGGGTAGGTCGTCTGTAAATATACCCTAAACACGTGAGATGCACATGAGTTGCTTTAGGCCCTGTTTGGTTGGAGAATAAGTAATTGGAATAAGGGGTCAATTCTCTTCCGACACGGTTCTCAGTGGTACGACTATTCCCCATTATTCCATCTTATTTCACTCTTATTCCTATCTTTTATCCCACCTTACCTACCTTTATTTTACTTTATTCTCTTTATTCCTATCCTCCAGCCGAACAAAGAATAGACATTTATTCTCTTTATTCTCCATCCTTATTCCTGCTTATTCACGAACCGAACGGGTCCTTAGGGTCTGGATTAGACAGTCGATCTGGTCTGACGGTCTTCAGTAGACTACGGGCCTGTTTGGTTGCCAGGGTACATCGGGGTACTCTGGCATACCCCTAGCTCCAACCTTGCATTTCTGGGTTGAGATTGCTTGTATTGATCTTATAATTTCTTTGGTATAATATTTTTAACTATGTTCAAATAAACTTATTAATATAAAAATCATATTATAATCATTAAAAAAGTTAATATAACACATAATCAAATGTCACATCACATAACAATTATCATTCCAACCCTCCCAACAGTTACTATTCACAGGAGGATACCCCAACCCAACCAAACCCAACCCAGTAACCAAACAGGCCCGTACGTGTTGCGTATTCTTGTGTCGATTCCATCCAATCTTACGGTTTAAGCGAGGGATACGATGCTCGATCTAAACCGTTGATGAACGATAATCTTCACATGATCTGACGATGACCGTGGTTTCTGGAGTTCTTTGAGTTCTTCCCCTAAATATTCAAGAGCCAAAGGCCGTAATCTTCTCTCAATGAGCGTTCTCCAACGAGATCAGCTCCAGGCTATTGGATGAACAATCCTTCTGGTCGTCGATCTCCAGCCAGTTGCTTCTCGATGAAGCTTCAAGCTTCAGGTGTTCTTGGATTCTCGATCTCCGGATGCTCTTCAGGTGATGAGGTAGTCGACGATGATCTTCGATGGTGGCTGACGATCGGATCTTCGGCTATATTAAGCCATCCCACTGCTTATAATTTGACAATTTCAAAATTTTATTCCGTTAATCTGAAAAATTGTAATTCCTTTCATCAACAATCAGGAAAGGCACTGGGTGTGGCACGGCCAGGCCGTAGTGAATCGGCACTAGAGAGTATTTGGAAGACCATAACTGATGGCTGCTCTGTTCCCCTGAGAAAAGTAGCGACTTCTGACGGACAACCATCGTCGCCGGCATCATCCCAGGGATCAAGGGGAAAGGGAAACAGATGGGAGGCGTCGCCCGTCAACGACGATCTGAACAAGAGAGTGGAGGCTTTCATAAAGAAGTTCAATGAGGAGATGAGGCAGGAGTCCTTCAGGCACTAGCAGCAAATTGTGGTGAACAGAGAAGAGAGAGGAATGGAAGCAGCATCCAGCACGTATCTATACGATCTCAACCAAGACTTCTGATTTGAGTCTCGTGTTTTTGTTAGAACTCCACGGATTTTGGTTGGTTGTGTTGTGATTTTGAAGTTAGGTGGGAGGGAAGAGAGATTTGAGCAAGTCTGCTTAACTTACATGGCAAAGTTTTGTGATACACTTCATGCCTAAACTGTCGCGTCCACAACATGCTCAATAACTGCTCTGTTTAGCGAAGAAGAATATGTTCGCTGTTATCTTATGTATATCTTTTTTTAGTTGGTTTATTATTAATACGTTTCCAGCTTGGGTCGTCGCCGTTGTTGGTCATTTGTAATTTTTTAACTATGCTCTGAATTTGTCATCTTAGCGCGGATTGTTTCGATCTCTTTCGTGGGTTTTATGGTTCTATGGAAACTGGAAAAAATGACATCTTGTTGGGATCCTTTTTGGTTTTTGCTTTCTTTTCAGCTTTATATATTTTTAAAGATTTTTTTACTTGTGTTCTTTTTTTAACTTTTTTCAACAAAACTTATGCTACTACTTATTAGACAATGAAATGATTAGAATAAAATATTTGTACTTATGCTATGTCGTTAACGTTAACATTTACCTCATGTTGTCTCTCACGCACACTCACTCTCATCCAATCCTTATCGATGATGACACCTCATGGCACGACTAATGGTAATGCGCAACTTCGCAACATTAAGCTAGAGGAACGTCTTGCGATTTGAAGTAAGTGGGGGGTTAATTCCACAATGGCCTTAATCACAAAGAATTACGCCTTTATAATAGGACTATCCTTCAAAACCTCAAAGATTCCATGTTGGGGATAATAAGCATGTCCCTAAATCCACTTTCCGGGTTCCCCACTCGGAAATCAAATGGCAGCAATGACAAAAACACAAGCAACCACACAAGACAAAGATTTTTATGTGGAAACCCTTACTTGATGTAAGGGAGAAACCACGAGCAAGACCGGCAACGATTTCACTACAGTCAAGATGAGCCAAAAGTTCTTTCGGTTTTGTTGCCCAACGAAATCGAGATACAAGCCACAAGCACAATGATAGTTCTTCAAACAAGTAGCTAACTATGTCTAGGTATCTAAAATACCAAATGTGCTCTAAACCAAGAAGATGGAGTGGCTTCCCTTTGGGCTCCCGGATGGAGACCCAAAACGATGGCTTCGGCTTCCTTGAGGTCGTCCGCAACGACCTCCAACTACTCCCAAGCTCGCCCAAACTACAGCTCCAAACTCTTTGCCCTAGCCACTCTTCTCGAGCCCAGGCTGCTGGTGCGCTCTCTCTCCCGCTCGACCTCTCTCTCTCTCTCGAGCATGGAGGAGGAGAAAATGATCTGAAACCCTTTTGTTGCAGCAACTCCTGTTTGTTGGAGAGGAAAAATGGGGCGTCGCTCTTCTGGAATGGAGTTCTCGTTCTCTGGAATGTGGAGTAACCACAATGGGCGACATCCTTCATTCCCGGGAAATGGGGCTCCCAAAAGTGTGGGCAAATAACACAGAAGCCCCTACAAATGGAGCAAAAGCAACAACAGTCCCCCAGAGAACCCAAGTTGGGGACCGGATTAATTTCACAAATATCCAACAACCTCCCCCTCCGATCCCAACAAGGAGGTGTCCTCATGATGGAGAGCAAGAAAAAATGACACCGCTCAGCTCTCTACAGAGCTGAAGCTTGTCACGAGTGACTGCCTTAGTCAACATGTCTGAGGGGTGATGGGTGGGAAAATTAAGGGTTGTATTAATCCACAAGGCGGATCAATAGTCGATGCGGTGACCGCTCAATAAGTCCCAATCAATCAGAAATTAACCCACAATCAGAATAAATCAATTAAGTCCCAAAAATGTGAATTAAAATTTATTAACTCTACCATAAAGTGCATAATGTATAAGCACGTAGAGGTCGAACCACAGAGAGCAACAAAAAAGGGTAGCCAATAGGTATTTATGTACATCCCAGTCATCCTCAAATGAATCCTCTTTTTTGGATTTTTAATTAATTATATATATATTTATTTATTTTTGTTCTTATGATTTTTATTTGTTTTTATAATATATATATATATATCCCCTTTTTTAGATTTTTTTTATATTTTTAATTATAGAAAATAGATATATATATATTTATATAAGAGGAGAGAGAGATATACAATATATATGTATATAGATATATATATGTATAAATACTCAAAATATAAGAAATATAGTGTTTTTAGGCCTTTTATATTTTTCTAATTTTTTTTTTGCATTTTTCGGGGATTTTTCTAATTTTTATGTATTTTTATGTAAAAAAATATCCCTAAAATGGGATTAATTAAATATCTGAAACTAATTTGGGTTTAAAAATAGTAAATAGATCCCAAAATTACCCAAACTAATTTTAGTACATAAATAATAATATATAGCTAATTATAAAATAGAAAAAAAATATTTTTTGGGATTTTTGTTGAATTTTTATATTTTTTTGTTTAATTTTGGAGTTTTCTAATTATTTAATTTTCTGTTACTCTTTTTATGGGTTTTTGGTTCCAGGACTCAATAAATAGCAAAATATAGCATATATATTTTTTTGTAATTTTTCAAAAAAAATTCTATTTTTTTGGTATTTTACACTCTAAACAGGGCAAAAATGGCTCCTATTTCAATTTTAATAAATGGATAAAATGTACAAAATGGCCAGATAGCAACGTGAATTTACAAGGCACAAAGCATTTATCCTAATTTTTGTTGATTTTTAGGAGCAAGATAAGTATTTTTAATAAATACATGAAGTACATAAAAATAAAATAGCCTAGCAGGGGCATTTTTGCATTAGAAATAAAGACAGGGTGTTCTGTGTAAAAATCCCAACTAAATAAAACATTTATTTAGTATTTTAGAATTTTGTCACAATATACAAAACCGCTAGGGTTTACATGCAAAATTCACACGCCTTACGTGGGACTACACGTGATCCAAACTCGGAGGGACCAAAATGCAATTTTCAATAACTTCAGGGGTGTCTGTGCAAAATTCCCTCAAGTCACGTGGAACAACACGTGACTTGGCTGGGAAGGACCTACATGTGATATACACTTAATACATCGGGTTTTATGCAAATAACCTAATTATTTATAATGTTACAATTATTTTGCAGAACTAAATAATAATTACAAAAAGGAAAGGGGAGGATTTAGCAATTTACCCCCAAAGAGGCGCTGATGAACGACGGTGATGTCTTCACTTATCCACGTGGATTTCATCCAGCGGCTAGTACCGATTCGATGATGGGCGGTGAATATTAGACCATCCGAGATGATCTGATGGTTGAGACGCTGCTCCATCGGACTGTCCTGGTCGAATCTGGAGCGGGGTTCATCATCCAACGACAGAGGAGACGGGGGGATGAACTGGGAAGAAGGTCGACGCCGGTGAGCTTCGATCGGAGATTGCACGCTCCTCCGGCCTCCATTTCCTCCACCGAGGGTCTCTAATCCTTCCTGGAGCTCCGCCGCGTCCAATGATGGCCTCCTGATGGCTCCTGGAGGTCCGTAGAGATCAAGCGAGGTCGACAAAGAAGAAGACCTCCAGGAGCCTCATTCCTGGTTCAACAGCGCCTAGGAGGGCTTCGTTGCTCTCCAAACCTGCATAGAAGATATCTGGGGCTCGAGGGCTTTGACCTCGACCTATTTTGAAGCTGTAAAGCAAAAAGATGTGATGCGGGCAGCGAGGTCCGGTGACGCGGAGGAGGGGGACCTCGATTCGCAGAGCCAGTAGGGCTCTGGTTGATTGAGGATGATCGTGAGATGGAGAACGCGTGGGGGATCGAAATGAGAGCGAAACAAGCGTCGGAGGTTAACATGATGGCTCGGGAGTCGTCGTCGGAGCGGAGCTCCGGCGAACTACAACTCGACCGTTTCAAGACTAATTACTTAACTAAAAGCTAAACTAATGAGCTGGAATGAAAACCTAACTACGAAAGAAATAAAACAACTCTTATACCTGGTGGAGCACCAGGGAGCAGGGCGATGCCGGAGCTCCGCCGTAGGTGCTGCCTCGACTCCTCCGACCTGCTGACGCCTCCGGAAGCAACCCCCTGTCACGAGGTTTTACTCTGGAGTGGAAGCGAGGGTGGAAGAAGACCAAAAGGAGATCAAAATGGGGAAGTAGGTCGAGGCACTTATTTAAGGACATGGCGATGCACCCTTATTGACCGGGGTGCCACAAAGAATCGTTTGGTCAGATGATCGATCTGAGATGTTGGCGTGATGGATGGATCATCGACGGATATTTTTCATGAAGGAATCGAGGCCAGAAAGTCAATGATCTAGAAAGGGAAGGTCGGAGAAGATGGGCTGAAGAGACACTCTGACACAAGGCGGCTGGTGGCAAAGGAGTTGACCGGGCGGTCAACGAAGGAAAGACCTTGATTGGTCCACATCAACGCCAAATTGACCTATTAATTAAACACAATAAATGATTTTATTAATTTTTGCTTATAAAATAAAAATTGTTTATTAAATAATGTAATATTTATATATGATTTTTATTTATTTTTTTGATGTATTTTATTATGAGTATTTTTTAATAGTGTATTTATAGGTTTATTTACATCTATTTTGCATAATTTATTTTTATTTTGTGTATTTTATTTTATTATTTTATTATATTATTTTATATATTTATAACTTATTTTTGTGATTATAAATATATTTTTATTTTATTTTTATGAGTTTATTTTCATATTTAAATAAATAGGTATATATAATATGTAGGTATACTTATAGGTATTTTACCTATATTTTATATACATTTTATTTATTTAATGAATTCTATTGGGTTTTATTTTGGATTTAAAAATTTTTAGTGGAATATAGATAATATTTACAATTTAATATAAATGAATAAAAGAATTAAATCCCCTTTTTATTTATATACAAGTAATACATATGTATTTTGCCTATGTGATTACATAGACTTATTTTATTTGAGGTTTTCTTTTTGGTTTTCTTTTAATTTCAATATGTACATGTATTATGTATATTATTTACAGAATTCTAAAAATAATAATTTATAAAAATAATGAATATAATGAATATTTTAATCAGGTAAACTATACACTGAGGGCCAAAAACCTATCTTCCACATAGTAACTCCAAAAATTATGAAACCACCTTCATTAAATAGCTCTTGAAAAGTTATATACAATTAAAGATGATTTTGATAGGTTTAGAGTTTTTATTTAAAAGATATGGGTCTGTGAAGTTTGGTTTTTGGCTTTTTATTTCGTGTATAAAATGAACACATCATATTATTTTTGTACAAACTCAATTTTGTATTTTTATTTACATCATTATCTACAACTTTCATGTACACAGTTTCTTTATTTGATAAATAAGTGTCAAAAATGCATAATCAAAGAATAAATAAATGAGATTTTTATTGTCTTTTTGACCCTTATCTCCCCCTACTTTATTCCTTGTCGACCAATTCCATTTTGGACTTGGTCTCGAGGTTAGGATCATAAAATTTTTGCAATATTTTATTCATTTTTCTTTTCTTCTCTTTATTCTATAATTTTGGCATTAAAAACCTTATTTTATGTACAATAAATACAATAAATAGTGAATGCTATTATGGACAAATTAGTGTTATTTACATGCATTAACTAGGGTTTTCAAGGCCAAAATGATAGAATAAAGGTGATGAAATGGGAATTCATCACCCCCCTATACTTGCCTTTGCTAGTCCCTAGCAATAGTTATGCAATAAGTACAAACAAAGAATAAGAAGAAAAGAAAAAGAAGACTGAAAAAGATAGAGTGAATAGGATTGCTTTCAGTGTTGTCCTTACAAAATCAGAATTTGGAGCTTCTGTTGGACCTTGGGTGTGGATGTGTGTAGAACCTAGTCGGGAACTAGCTTTAAAGCACAACAACCTTCGAGAGTAACAGAACTCGGTTCAACCCACCTCAATAGCCTGGTCAGAACTGGCCTACGCCATACGCAAACCCTTACGACTATGAAGCTGACTTATACAGTGTAAGTGATAGTGGCTTTCTCCAACTGAAATGATAAAGGAACTAACTTCTCCAGAATGGCAACCCAATGATTCCCCAATCCAGCCCTCTGTCGTCGAAGAGCGGGGTATTCCCTTCTAAGTTCAAGTGGCATCCGACTCAAGAGGAGGAGGGGAAGAAGAGAATGGACGGTAGCCAGTGTAGCTACCTATCCTGGGATGCAAGACCAATGTAGTCAAGTCATCCAGCTACAGGCTCACATGGTATAACTTTGATGCTCAAGCTTGCTTATTTTCTATACAACATATATACATGCTCCGGCAGGCACTTTTATTTTTATTTTCATGCCTGTCCACTTTTTTGGAGTTTTTTTGGAATACTACTGATGAATCCTCATTCATCACTCTTTATTCTTTTATTTTAGCTAAAATCCTTTGCAAAACACCATGTATATTTGTTCAAATAAAATAAATTACAACAAGCATGCATTGTGTAAATATCAATTATTAGCATGCTTTTGTGCAAAAATAAAAGAATAAAGAAATAAAAGAAAAAGAGAGAATAATAAATATTGAGTGACCTGAACCCAAGGGAGGGCCAAGCCTTGGCCTGACCGCAAAATAAAATTAGTAGAGAGAGATAAGGTGACTTAACATGGTGTACATATCCCTCTATTTGTAAATATTTTATTTTCTAAAAATAAAAATATATTTGTGTTCCTTATATTCTGTACATATTTGTAAATAAATAAAATAAAAATCATAAAAATAAAAATAAAAATATTAAAATTTATTTCTCACCTTGTATATATACCATGTACATATGTATATAGATCTATTTATTTAACTAATGTAAATAAATCATAAAAATAAAATAAAATACCTTTTTATTCAAAATTTTATGTTATAAATAAATAAAACAAAAAATTGGAATAATTATACAAAAATAAACAATTAAAAATAAAAATAAAAACTCCTTTTGTAAATATACCTATATAATAATAATATAATGTAAATACCTAATTTTTTTTTAAAAAAATAAATAAATATCACAAAAAATTCTTTAAAATAAATAAATATTTTTCATTTTGTAAATATTTCGAAATAAGGTCATTTTCTATTTTTAATTGAATTTCCAAATATTTAATTAATCCTGCATTCTGATTGGTCCACGGGGGATGTTGACCCCCGGTCAACTCCCCCCTGGACCACTCCATCCGGATCCGTGTTCGAGCACCCGACTTCTCCAAAATTTCCCAATTCGACCCGACCTCTATTCTCCCAAACCCAGGGCCCCGATTACAGCTCCCATATCCATGATTCACGCCCGGGTAGGTTTTTAGGGATCCGTGCATTGATCCGCGTTCCCCACTCCCACCTTCTCGGACCTGCACCATTATAAAGCCTCAGCTCTGCCACACTTTCACTCCATCTTTGGCCTTCATCTTCCAGTCCCAGGAGCTCAATTCCTCTCCCTAGAGTGACAGCTATCGGAGGAGAGTGTCGCAGCGAGGAGGGAAAGGCTACAACCATTGATCCGGTGGTTTCGCCGCCGTGCTCTGCCGCCGAGCGAGCTAAGCCTCTGGCCTCGACGAGTCATCGAGGCAAAGACCCCCGGAGCTTCCTTAGCCCCAGCACAGCCGATCCCATCCATAAGGTATCCTCGATTCCCCTTAGATAGCTTTCCATTCTGATTTCCACGATCCAGCTCCACCAGCTCCACCCTAGTGGACGGAGCTCCGCTAGCCCATCCTACCCGTACCGATCATCTATCCGACTCATCGTCAACCCTCATACGCGATCTGATCACCTCGAGCTGAGCAATCCTAGCCCAGAGCGAGCTGGGTTCCATCTTTCACGTACGCCAAAATCCCCTTCGATCATTCACGACGCTTCCCTTTCCCTTTTGCCAATAACCCCCGCCGGAGTGCTCCTCCGAGCGAGAACCTTGTTTTGCAGGTGAATAAGAGCAGGTACCCCCCTTGGTCGCGCTTCTATCCCTTCACTGGAGCTACTCCAGGATGCTCCTCCCTTGCCGGAGGATCTGACCGTTGGAGGCTTCATCGGAGGCCGCCATCCGACGCGGAGTGTCATCGCGAGGAAGACCCCCCCCTTCTGATCGTACATCGGCCATCTGGATCATCTCCTAAGCGCTGGGGAAACTCTTCCAGGGGCTGTTCTTCCTCATCCCTTTACAGTCGTTGGATCGCCCTGCAGTACCAGTTCGCATCTCCATCGTCCGTGCTCTGCCATGTCAGGCCGTTAGATCCCTGATCTAACGGTCATGTTCCTCCCACGTTCGCCATCGCGCCATCACCGTTGGATCGTCCAGACGGCTGCATCAGGATCGTGCATCAGCAGCCAGCCACGCCTCGACACCTGGCGCTCACATGCATCCCTCACGCGCATCGGCTGGGTAATTGCGCCCATACCCCTGCAGCTTTTAGTAGTTTTTGTTTAGTCTATTAAATAAGTTTACACTCTTAAACTATTTGCACATATGGACCTCTAGTTTTAGCTATTTGCATTTTAGTCCCTGCCTGTGTGGAACACGTGCATCGTCGTGATATTTTGGACATTTTGTATGTATGGGCTTGGGGTTTGTTTATGTTATGGAATGAAATTTAATTTCTGAAATTTGCATTTATACCCCTGTGCGTGGTTTTAATTGAACATGTGCTGATTGTTTGGGATTTTTGTGCTTTGAACACTAAGTTTTTCGCACGTGTTAATATCTAGCCCTCCGAACTATGTTTTCTTATATTTAGGTCCCTGTGTGCTGTAGCTCTTTTATTTGTTGGATAAAATAGCAAATAAACTCCAAATTGAGTGAAATTTGGACATGCGGCTCCTGCCACTGTGTAAAAATTTCTCTATGTTTTGGGGCATTTTTATTGCTTTTTGTTATTTTTAAAAATTCAAAAACACGTTTTTTGCTACTGTTTGAAAACGAAAATTAAAGAAAAATATAAAAACTTTTCTAAAAATTCTAAAAAAATTAGGGATTGTTAGTTTAGTGATTTTCTAGCTTTTATCCAATTTTGGTGTTATTTTGATTTAAAAAACCATAAAAATTGAAAAACCCTAAAAATCTTATAAAAATCATTAAAAATTATATAAAATTAAAAAAAATGCAAACTCTTTTGTGTAATTTAGTTTTTGCATTTACTTTGCATAAAAATTAAAGATTTTTATAGGCCAGTTATATATTTTTAATTGGCCTTTCAAATATGACTGTACATATTGCTCCTATTTTCCCATTTCTTGATTTTTATATAATTAACTAAAAATTGAAAAATTCTGAAAAAATCACCAAAAACACTTAAAAATATAAAACACACAAAAATAATTTTATTTGAATTTTCTGTGCATTTTTGCTTACTTAAATAAATTGTTGAATTTGCTTGTTTATACATTTTCTTACATTTTCTTATATAATTAAAAACACAAAAAAATTTAAAAACAATTAAAATCCACCAAAAATAGTTTATTCTTTATTTTATCATTTTTGACTACTTCGTAGGCCGTAAGGCCAACCCATGCTCCTTCAGTCCGACCCTGGTCGCTATACCAGGTTAATAAAATAGCGAGGACCGCTTTCGTGTTTTATTGTTTTGTCTTTGATTTGGTGGTTCCTTTATTTTTCTTGTTGAGTCCGAGTCGAGAGGTTGAGGTCGCAACGACCATTGACACCTATCTCCCTTAGCTTTCCAGATCATTTTGGCTCATCAGAATGGCGCCGTTGTCGGGGAGCATGGCTTAGTAGTCTTGTTTTTCATTTTTTATTTGATTTTGTTTTTCGCAGCTTCTTGTTTCTCTTTTTATTTTATTTTATTTTATTTTATTTTTGCTTGTTTTGTGTGTTTATTTCTATTTTTGCATATAGTTTGTTTTATTTTATTTGTCCTGTTTATTTTTATAATAATCTGGTCTGACACTTCTCTCTATTTTCTTGCGAGGGCCCGAGGACCGAGGCGGCTCTTCTCGAAGAGCCAACACAACCGCAAGATTTGGAGGCAGCTCCCTTATGCACGGAGCCGCAGGAGAGCGCGAGGAGACGAGCAGGAGTGCGGGAGTGTAGTTAGGATAGCTTAGTTTTCTTTTCAAGCCATATTAATTGTAATAATACAGGGACAAGACTTGGACTTGGTTGGTGATCTACCCGGGGTCTGTTTCGCCGAGCACCGGTGTGCTCGGGGGACCTCACCGAGTTTTTCGTCGGTTTCTTGTGTTTTTTGATTTTTATTTTCTTTTTAACTGCTTATATGATTTTCACGGTTTTGGCCTTAGCTTAGGAATTTTGCTGATTGAGCCGTAATTGATTAGGGTCCAAACACTTAACTATCTGCCTGTATCTATTAGATCGTAATTGGACCTAAATAAAATTAATAAAGAAAAGGCTAATCTGGTCACTTCAGGGGTCCCGAGCCGCTAGAGGTCGTATACAGTGCTGGCAAGACCCGTTGTGGCGGGCACCGATCGACATCCGAGACCGGACACCGACCCCTCCTATTGACCAGTTAGTCATCGGTTCTCTCTGTTTAGAAATTGCTCGTTAAGGCTGGTTTCTCGTGCATCATATAGGTAGTTTAATTTCAGTCTTTATTTTATGCGCGGATCACTTTGCATGTAGACTGCTGGAGTCAGGTACGCATCTCTTACTCTACAAGCATCATTGATTTTATCGCGCATCGTATTTTTCGTCTTCTCCCTATGTTTTCAGACTTAAATAACCAGGAAAACCGAAAAATTCATTAGGCGTTGTTTGCTTTGAAAAATACCTAAAAAAGAAAAACTATAAAATTGGGACTGCTAAACACACTTGATCCTAAAAGACACCTCATTATAAAATTTTGTCTTGGGGAGAGAAACCCCCTCATTGTCTAGTTTGTATGAGCGAGAGAGCGACCCGTACACTAGGCTAGAGCCACATCTGACCCCTTTTCAGACTACTACTTCTGGGCTAGTCGTTCTCCAGTGAGGATTGCTCCGGTCTCCAGTAAAGCGGGTCGCGATATCCTTAACAGAGCGAGCCGATTGGGTAGCCGGTAAACGGTCTGCGGCTTGTACTGGCTGGGAAAGATCTAGTTCGGGATCGGGGCAATCTCCTGGGGGAGTCGGACTCCTATCAGCTCGCTAATCGCTCTGATATCCTGACTTGATCACCTAAATAAAAATTGACAAGATAAATTGACCGAACCCTTACGGTCTTCAGCTCGGTGTTGAGTAGGTGAACTCGGGGTTTGTTTGCTCATCTTGTATGTTTCCGGATCTCATCCGGCCAACTCACCAGATCAGGATGATGGGCAGGAGGTCTCTTAGGCAGCCTCTGGCTGTACCGCTTTTTAGCACTCCTGCCCATTCATCTAGGTTGGTTCGCGAGAGCCAAGACCCGCTCTCCGAACACGAGTTCGATTCTGCCATGTTCCCCCTTGATCACCCTTCTACCAGCCCTGAGATGCCAGTGCCAGATGATAGACAGTAGACAGATGATTTATCGGCACCTGAGTTTGGGTCTTTTGCCTTTGTAGAGACCATAGCCGACAACAACGATGACTGCACTGGAGGTCCTCGACCAGAGCAGACTTACGTCCTGGACCAGGGTGCGATCAACACCACCTTGATTGCCTCCCTCGAGACGATGCAGCAGCAGATTAGGGATCACTGAGCGTTCATGATTGAGATGAGGAGATAGATGGAGCAGATGAGAGCCGACCACGAGCCGCGCAGACCTGGGGGAGACGGACCAGAGATCCCCGATGAGCCAGCCCAGTAGGCAGCAGCAGTAGCCGCAACAGTAGCAGGAGCCAGACCGATGCGGGAGTTGCACATCCCCGGATCGATGCTGACACCGATGGGTGGTGCTTCCGGCGATCGTGGGGGACTTCAAGTTCCCCCCACAAACACTTCAGATCCTCCCCCACTTCCATGGGCTCACCACTGAGGAGCCCCATCTACATCTCCAGGAGTTCGAGATGATCTGCAGCACCGTCCACGATCGGCAGGTGGACGAGGACACCATCCATATGATTGCCTTCCCTTTCTCCCTCGCCGATAGAGCAGCCAACTGGCTGAAGCATTTAGGGAGATTTGTGTACACCTGGGAGCAGCTCCGCACCGAGTACTTGAACAAGTACTATCCACTCAGGCGGACCAATGCAACGAGGGCCCTGATCAGCAACTTCTCCATGCTCCCCAACAAGCAGTTTCACGAGGCATGGAAGAGGTTCAGAGAGCTTACAGACAGATGCCCGCACCACGACATCTCGAAGTTGAACCTAGTTCAGAGCTTCTTCTGTGGGTTGACACCATAGCTGCAGGGCCTGGTGAATGCTTCTTGTGGCGGATCTACTTCGCCAAGGATGAGGAGTAAGTCTGGGCCATCTACGAGGAGATGGCCAAGAACTATATGGTGATGTCCCAGACCTGCCTCTACATTCAGGGACGCCCCCAGCCACAGACCGTGCAATACCAGAGGATAGCACGGGTCGATGTCGGTCCTTCCACTTCGTCCGCGGCAGCCGCACAGGCCGAGTCCTCAACCGCAGACATGGGCATCATCAGCGAGAAGCTAGACTGGATCTAACTGATAGAGAAGAAGCATTGCCAGAGCATGATGCAGATTGATCAGATGGTACAGACGCTGAGTGACCTAAAGACACATATCATGTGTCTCCAGGAGGCACAGACGGCTTCTCAGCCCCGTCTTAGGTCACGAGGAGATCTGAGTAGCAGCGGTAGTTCATCCCAGCATTCCAGCCAGCCTAGACAGGTTCACCATGTCCAGGTGGAGTCGTACTAGTAGCCGCAACAGCCTTACCGGTCACCACTTCCCCAGACACTCAGATGGTGGTTTACCGGCCGGATCAGCCTCTGACAGTACTCCCCCCGCCCTCGTACGAACATGAGTCGTTGATGGATGTCAACGGGATTTGGTACGACCGACCCCAGTCCGGTATCCGACGAGACCATCCCGGATTCCGTTGGTCTGCCGACGATTCCCAGCAGCAGCCTCCAGCCCAGGGTGGCCAGTACGGCCAGCAGCGTGAGCAGCACCAGCAGCAACAGCCCCCAGTACACCAGCAGCAGTAGTCATACCATCATCAGCAGTATGGTCCTCGTACCTATCAGTAGGGACAACCTTGGAGGTGAGAGCAGCCTCGTCAGCAGCAGTATCATCATCAACAGTACCCCTCTCACCCTCACCACCAGCAGCCTCACTACCAGTGAGGCTACCCGTCAGGTTCTCATGGGCCAACCTATGAGAACCTCGCCTTGGATGATCTAGCCCGCCTCATGACCGAGCAGTAGGCTACCTTTCGACGGGAGATGGATGAGTTCCGCTAGGAGATGCGGGAGATCGTGAGAGGGAAGGCCGCCATCCCTACCCAGATTGAGCCGAACCCCAACATCCTCAAGAGGAAGTCTGCGCAGGTAGAGTTCACTGAGATTACCACTCCTAGTGCTTCACTTGGTGATATGTCTGCATACATGTTTGATGCTGATTTTGTTACACTTAGGAGCGGTAGGATGCCAGCAGGCGGCGCCTCGTCTGAGCGATGACCAGATGCCACTTCAGGAGTGCCAGGCGAGGAGAGGAGCGGTGCTGAGGCTGCCAGAGATGATGACGGTGGTACTGATTCCACCACGGATGTTGATCCAGCCGACGGTACTGAGGCCGTCGCTTCACCTGATGGAGGAGGTGGTACTGACACCACCATTGCAGTTGCCGAGCCAGATCGCAGTATTGATGCCGCGAGTCCAGATGCTGAAGGTGGTACTGAGGCCACCATTTCCAGTTCTGCTAGTCCTGTTGTTTTTCCTTCAGTACATGTATCTCAGAACATTTCTGCAAATAAAGGAAAGGGTTTATTTTATTCTAATCCACCTGTGGTGATTAATGATGTATGCGTGGATTCTGCCGTGCTTGAGCAGCCTAGACCCTCTCCTAGTCCTTCATATGAGAAGGACCCACCAGTCCCCTTTCCTCAAGCACTCCGCTTGGCTAAGGGGCAGAAAAAGGAAAATCCTAAAAACAGCCTTCAGATAGAGTTCAACCAACAGAAGATAGATCGATTCCACATACAACTGACTCTACAGGAGGCCTTGGAGCACATACCTCTACTCCAGAGATCACTCAGAGATAGGACCATAGTCAGGAGGAAGAGGAGGAACCATCCGTCTGAGATCCATGTCCTTACTCAAGCCACTTGTTTCGCGATTCAGAACCGTCTGTCAGCCAAGAGGCCAGATGCAGGAGCCCCATATGTCAGATGCCACATCCATGAGCAGAGGTTCGACCGCACTCTATTAGACAGTGGTTCTTCGATCAACCTACTTCCGGCAACCCTTCTCGACCGCTTCGAGTTGGGCACTCTCCGATAGAGCAGGACGGTCCTTCAGTTTGCTGATCGATCTGTCAAGAGGCCGAAGGGGTCGCTGAAGGACGTTATCGTCACGATTCAGGGCCTGAAATTCCCCGTGGAGTTCGTTGTGTTGGACATGGAGATCCCTGAATCCGTGACCGATACCCCGATCATTCTAGGATGCCCGTTCTTGGCCACACCCAAGGCAGTGTCCGACCATGATGGCGGGAAGGTGTACTTTCACGTCGAGGGCGAGAGTACACAAATAGAGACGGTCGAGGAGACTAGAGCCAGAGATTCAGCTTGCTCAGAGCCGACTTCCGATTCAGAGCGGATGACAAAGGCAGGGCGAGACATCCACCAGGACTGTGATTTTGTGATCACAGACGATGAGGCAATTTGGACAGATCCAGTCGCACAGGCCATCCTCTCACCTTCAAAGCTTGCTGATGCTCAGATGATAGCAGAGGAGAGTTTGGATAGTGCACCCCTGGCCCAGGATACCTCTCAGGCAGCAAAGCATGTTCCCGATCGCGAGACAGAGTTTGTTAGTGATCCTGATACAGATCCCTCGGAGTCAGATTTTGACTGGGCTCGGTTTGATGATTCTATACCGTATCTGACTTCCACAGAGCCGACAGCTAGGGAGGAGGCTGATTCCACACCGAGCAGAGAGATACCGGTAGAGCAGCCTTCGCCTGATTCAGATTGCGAGAGAGAGTTTCCATTCTCCCACACAGATTTGGCCGCATTCACTCAGACCTTTCAGAGGCCAGATCCACCAGCACGGTGTTGTCCAGAGCTGAAGCCGCTTCCTTCATCGCTGAAGTATAGGTTCCTTGCAGGTGAACATGAGATGTACCCAGTCATTATCTCAGCAGATTTGACTGGAGAGCAGGAATCCCGTCTGATGGGGGTTCTTGAAAAGAACCGCAAGGCGATAGGATGGAGTGTAGCCGATCTCCAGGGGATAAGTCCAGCCCTGTGCTCCCACCATATCTATCTCAAGGAGGGCGCGAAGCCGTCGCGTGAGTTCCAGCGGCGGCTGAACCCGGACCTTTGAGATGTTGTCATGAAGGAGATCTCGAAATGGTGGAGCGTCGATTTTATCTATCCCATCTCCGACTCCAAGTGGGTCAGTCCATTGCATGTGGTGCCCAAAGACGGGCATCACTACAGTTTGTCAGCGAGTCTGGAGAGGAGATCGCTACCCGGGTACCCACTTCTTGGCGGGTCTGCGTGGATTACATATGACTCAACCAGGCCACCAAGAAGGATCATTTTCCCCTGCCCTTTATTGATCATATCATTGAAAGACTGGCAGGGAAGAGCCATTATTGTTTCTTGGATGGGTACTCTGGTTACAACCAGGTAGCGATTGTGCTAGAGGACCAGGACAAGACTACCTTTACCTGTCCCTTCGGGACATATGCTTTCAGACGGATGCCCTTTGGATTGTGCAACTGATGAATCTCCATTTCATCACCTTTATTCTATCATTTTGGCCTCAAAAACCCCAGCAAATGCATGAAAATAGCATCAAATTGTACATAATAGCATTCAACATTCATTGTATTAATAATACATTAAATAATGTGTTTAATGCCTTAATTATAGAATAAAGAGAAGAAAAGAAAAATGAATAAAATATTGCAAATATTTTATGACCCAAACCTCGAGACCAAGGCCAGTATGGTATTGGTCGACAGGGAATAAAGTAGGGGGAGATAAGGGCCAGTGTACAATAAATACCTCATTTTTTCATGCATTTATTTATGCATTTTTGACACCTATTTTGTACATAATTATTTAATCATCAAATAAAGAAACTTTGTTCATGAAAGTTGTAGATAACAATGTAAATAAAAATACAAAATTGAGTTTGTGTAAAAATAATACTCAGTGTACATTTTATACACAGAATAAAAAGCCAAAATCTCAACTTCACAGACCCATATCTTGCAAATAAAAACTCCAAATCACCCAAACTCACTTTAATTGTATATAGCTTTCCAAGAACTATTTAATAAAATTGGTTTCATAATTTTTGGAGCCCATCTGTAGAAGTTAGGGTTTTGGCCCTCCTTGTATCTAGGACTGATTAAAATATTCACTTTATGCAATATTTATTATTTCTATAAAATTATATTTTTAGAATTTTGTAAATAATGTACACAATACATGTACATATTAAAAGTAAAAGAAAACCAAAAAGAATTTATAAAATAAAATAAGTCTATAAAATTCATAGACAAAATACCTATGCTATACATCTATATATAAATAAAAAGGACTTTATTCTTTTATTCTCTTATTCTTTTATATGTTTATAATAATGTAAATAATACATACAACCTATTAAAAATATAAATCCAAAATAAAAATCAAGAAAATACACTAAATAAATTAAGTATACAAAATACATAGGTAAAAGACCTATAAGGATACCTACATATACCTATACCTATTTATTTAAAAATAAAAATAAACTCCTAAAAATTAAATAAAAATACCCTCACACTCACAAAAATAAATTATAAATTTATAAAATAAGCCAATAAAATAATAAAAGAAAATAAACAAATTAAAAATAAAATACACAAAAATACATGTAAATACATACATATACACATTATTAAATTAAAACTATAATAAAACACTTCGAAAAATTCAATAAAAATCACAAATAAATACTACATGAAAAAATACACATTTTTTATGTTTTAAGAAAATTCAAATAAAATCATTTACTATGGTGAATAAATCAATTTAGGATCAAAATTCCTGTTTTGTCTTTTAGCGGCTGACGTGGACCAATGGGGCACCGGCCCTTGTTGACCGCCTGGTCAACTGTCCCATCTGGGACCTGGCGCCTCTGGACTGTCAACTCCTTGGATTTCTTCCCCATTTTACGGCCATCCCGTCCATCGATCGAGCTCGCTTCCTTCACAAGAATTGATCTCTGATCATCCATGATACCCGCCAATAACTTGGATCGATTGGATACTCATTAAATCATGCAATAATTGCCGGTCAATAATGCACCATGCCAATGTTTATAAATAAGAAGCTCCGCCCCCTTTCGCAAATTTGGCCAATTTTAGTCCAACCAAAAGCCTCGATTTCATCCCTGGAAGGTTCCTCGTGACAGGAGGGGTGTTCCAGCACTTCGAATCGGCCGGAGGAAGGAGGATTTTGTCACGGCAGAGCTCCGGCGTCCGCCCTGCTCCCTGGTGGCCCCCAGGTATAAGAGCTGTCCTTTTTATGATTTTTAGTTAGGTTTTGATGTTAGTTTTCGATTCCAGATGTTAGTTTAGCCTTTAGTTAATCATAGTAGCATAAAAAAATCGAAGTTCGCCGGAGCTCAGCTCCGGCGACTTCTCCACCGTGGTCTTGCCTGTGTCCGATCGCCACGTTCATCCCATTTCAAACCCCAACGCATTCTCCATCGATCGCACACATTTGCTCAACCCAGGACCCCTGGTCTTGGCGAATCGGAGCTCCACCTCCGCCGTTCGTCGGAGCTCCTCCGCCTCACTCCATTTCGCTGCAAAGCTTCAAAACCCAGGGTCGAGGAGGTAGCCTCGCTCCCCCGGTTCTTCCTATGCAGGTCCAGAGAAGAGAGGAGCCCATCTGGGCTCGATCAAACCCAGGAAGAGGTTCCTGGGGGTCCCGTTCTTCACCGACCTCATCCGACCGCCTCGGACCTCCAGGAGCCATGAGAAGACCATCAGATGACGTGGAAGCCTCCCAGCTACGTCCAGAGCACTTCAGATGCGAGGGAGGTGCCCGGAGGAGCCCAAGCTGCTCGATCGAAGCTCGCCGGGGGCAAACTTCTTCCCTGTTCTTCCAGACACCTCCAGCGCCGTCGGATCAGGAGGTGAGGCCCAGATTGAAAGACAGCCGTCCGATGAAGACACGCACCAACCGTCAGATCCGCGAGGAGCTTCTAATCTGAACCCTTCATCGACGAACCGGTATCCGCCGTCAGATGGGCGACACGTGGATAAGCGGCGCACCCAGCGCCGCAGGATGAAGCGCCTTAGGGGGTAAACTTCAAACACCTCCCCCCGCCTTTTTGTATTTATAGTTCAATACCAAAAATAAAAAGTCACTTTGTAAATAAATTGTATAATTTGCAGAACACCCCCTGGAGTTTATGTATTTGCATTTTAGTCCCTCCGCGCCTCACGTGCAGCACCCACGTGAGGCGCGTGAAATTTACACTTAAACCACGCCGGGTTTTAGTAGTTATAAAATGGCCCTGAAAATGAAAATAAATGTTTATTTCTGTTGTAATTTTTGCATGGATGCCCCTGATAATTATTTTAATTGCAAAAATGACCCTGTCAGGCATTTATTTTTGTATGCTTTGTCCATTTATTTTGTGCCTTATATTAATTCAAAAAATCTTGCAAAAATGGATATAAGCTCCTGTTAGTGTACCCTTGCACGCTATATTTTTAGTTTTTAATTTTGTTACATTTTTGCATTTATTAAAAATCAAAAACATGCATTTTATTTACTGTCTAACTTATAAAATACCAAAAAAATATCAAACCACTCGAAAAATTCCAAAAAAATTCCCAAGTGTGTATTTTGACTTATTTTAGTATTAATCCAAAAATCCCTAAAAATCTCAAAAGGAAAACCTTAAAAATTCAAAAATGCACAAAAACATCATAAAAATGTATAAAATCAAAGAAAAATCAGAAAAATATGAACTCAGTTCCTATTTATGCTATATTTTATTATCTTTTTAGAAAAATAGGTGGAAAAATTTTGTGGCTGTTTGCTATTTTTAATTCCTATTTTTCTTACAGCCAGGCCCTATTTCCCTGTTTTCTCTTATTTGGCTATTTAAAAATACTAAAAATGTTTTGAAAAATGCCCAAAAATCACAAAAATAGTAGAAAATCTTGAAAAATACAAAAAGGCTTTATTTCTGAATTTTTTACCATTTTTGTATATTTTTATAAATATTATAACTCTCCTTTATACATATATATATATTACCTTATAAAAATATAAAAAAATGCATATCTATATACATATATACATATATATATTTATATATCTATTAGTATGTGACATTCTAAAAGTAAAATATAAAAAAAGTATTATTATTACTATATATATACCTAATGTAAGTATTATAGCCTATATACTCACCCTCTATGGGTATATATATCTATATATTTATATGTTATTAATTATATATATACATATATCACCTAATTATATAATTAAAAAAATATAATAAAAAATTAAAAAAAATAAATAATATAAAAACCCACAAAAATAGGCTTCACACATGGATGACTCTTTGATTCATGCACATTTTAGGCTATTGCATTTTGTATTGCTCTCTGTGGTTCGACCTCTACATGCTTGTTCACTATACATTTTATGGTAGAGTAATTCATATTAATTCACATTTTTTGGACTTAATTCCTTCATTCTTTTATTGTGGGTTGATTGCTGCTTAACATGGGTATTCTACGAGCGGTCGCCTCAGCAACACCTTATACATATTATTCATGGCGACCCTTGCGGAAAATCCTTGTTATCAGCAACGCTCCGGCGACATTCAAGAGGTGCATGTTGTCCATCTTTTCGGACATGGTAGGGGAGTGCTTGGAGGTCTTCATGGATGACTTTTCGATCTACGGCAACGGATTCGACTCCTGTCTTGACTGCCTAGACCGCGTCCTCCAGCGATGCATTGAGGTGTACCTGGTGCTTTCTTGGGAGAAGAGTCACTTCATGGTGACTCAAGGGACGGTGCTTGGCCATATCATCTCCAACAGGGGTATGGAGGTTGATCCGGCCAAGGTGGATATCATTAGGAAACTCGGTCCACCGTCCAACTTGCAGCAGTTACGGTCTTTTCTGGGACACGTTGGTTTCTACCGACGATTCATTCATGATTTCAGCCGGATTACCCGACCGTTGACTGATCTGCTGATGAAAGACACCGAGTTCATTGTGGATGATAAGTGTCTAGCGTCATTTGAGACTCTCAAGATTCTAGTTGTCGAGGCTCCTGTCCTGCAGCCGCCTGATTGGTCTCTCCCATTCGAGATCATGACGGATGCCTCTGATTTTGCCGTAGGGGCTATGCTGGGACAGAGGAGGGATGGAGTCCCCTTTGCTATTCACTACGCTAGCCGGACTTTGGATGCAGCTCAAAGGAACTACACAGTCACCGAGAAGGAGATGCTAGCCGTAGTGTTCGCCCTAGATAAGTTCAGATCATACATCATTGGATCTAGAGTGACCATCTTCACTGATCACACCGCCATCCGATACCTCATGGCAAAAAAGGATGCCAAAGACAGATTGACCATATGGATCCTTCTACTCCAGGAGTTTGATATAGAGATTAAGGACAAGCCTGGAGTCAAGAATGTGGTGGCGGATCATCTCTCCCAATTGGAGTATCTTGAGGATTCTGAGCAGATCGAGCCTATTTGTGAGATCTTTCCAGATGAGCAATCCTTGCTATCGCCTCTCTCCCGTGGTACACCGATATTGTGAACTTTCTTGTTGCCAAGAAAGTCCCACAGGATTGGCCCAGGCAGAGACTTGAGACCTTCCTCGCGAAGGCCACGTCCTACCATTGGGAGGATCCCGTCCTTTATCTTGAAGGAGCGGATAGCGTCTGGTGTAGGTGCATTCCTCAGGAGGAGCACCACAACGTCATCACTTACTGCCACAAGCTTGAGACAGGGGGACATCACTCTGGGAGGAGAACGACACAGAAAGTGCTCCAATTCGGCCTATGGTGGCCTACCCTCTTCAAGGACTCTGATGAGTTCGTGAAGAGGTGTACTGACTGTCAGAGGATGGGCACTTGTGGACAGCGTGATATGATGCCGATGCAGCCCATTCACTTCTGTGAGGTTTTTGACGCATGGGGCATCGATTTCATGGGTCCATTCCCTAGGAGTCAGGGATTTGAGTACATTATGTTGGCCGTTGATTGTGTTAGTCGTTGGGTTGAGGCCATTCCTGCCCGAACCGCAGAAGCTAGGACTGTTTGCAGATTTTTGAGGAAAAATATCATTTCACGGTTCGGGGTACCTCGAGTGTTGATATCTGACGGAGGGTCTCATTTCGTCAACGACAAGGTAAAGACCCTTGCTAGCGAGTTCAGCATAGAACATCAGATTGCCACACCTTACCATCCTCAGACCAATGGTCTTGCTGAAGTGTAAAACAGGGAGATAAAGACTATATTGTAGAAGGTCGTCCGTCCTGACCGAAAGGATTGGTCACAGCTTTTGGACTCGGTCTTGTGGGCATATCGGACGTCTTTCAAGACACCATTGGGTACGTCTCCCTTTTGACTCATTTATGGTAAGCCATGCCATTTACCAGTTGAGCTTAGACATAGGTCACTCTGGGCAGTTACAGACATTATCATGGATCCAGTGAGCGTAGGAGACCAGAAGAGGGCTGAGTTAGCAGCCTGGAAGAGCTTCGTGATGCAGCCTTTTCGAGCAGCCTACAGTACAAGGAGAGAGTGAAGGAGTGGCATGATTCTCATATCAGCCACAAGCAGTTTGAGCCAGGACAACGTGTATGGTTGTTCGATGCCAGGTTGAGATTATTTCCATGGAAGCTACAGAGAAAATGGAAGGGACCCTACTTGGTTAGAAATGTACACGATAACGGGAGTATTGATATATCTGAGTTGTATTCTGAGAGTACCTTTCGTGTTAACGGGCAGCGGCTCAAGCCATATCTAGATCATGAGCCACTGGTCGTTGACGTTGCCCCGATTCATTTTGCATGAGATGTGGTCTCTTGACTCACATATATTGCATCTCACGCCGGATTATCACTGTTATCCCGACTTGTATAGATCCAATTGTCCATATCACACTATTCTTCAGTCCAACACCCCATTCACATCTTCAACGTTGCTATACTTAGGGTGCACTTTACCCTAAGTATAGGGGGGATGTGAGACTTTTGAGATTCTTTTGATTCATTTTTACCTCTGTTTTGCTGCCTATACTTAGGGATATTTTACCCTAAGTATAAGGGAGGTAGACCCTGTACATTCTCACTCGGCTTTGCCTTCGTGTACATTCTGCTATACTTAGGATTATTTGATCCTAAGTATAGGGGGAAACCTCGAGATCCTCTTGCATTTCTATTCTTTTATTCGTCTTTGTATATAGCCTTCCTTTTCACTTCCCTATACTAAGCACGAGTTATGTCTTCTTCATCGCTCTTGACTCTGAGGACATCGTTCGAGCTAAGTATAGGGGGGTGTGTATATATTCCATATATACTTTAGCCATAACTCGTACTTTGTGTGAGTGTGTTAATAAATAAAAATGGCTAAAACCAAAAAATCCATAAAAATTAAAATTTTTCCTTGTAAATAAAAATTCTTTTATTGCACATACATAGCTAGCTGTACAAATTATCTTTGTAAAAATGTTCGTAAAAAACTTTTGTGTAAATAGCTTGTAAATATTTTCATATAAAAATTATGTATATAGTACAAAATTTTTGTAAAATGCTTTTGAAAATCAAAAGTTTGCAAAAACCTTGTATAAATTTTTGTACATATTTTGCAAAACTTGCATTCATGAACACATCCATATTTTCAAAACATTTTTCAAAAATTTTGCACATGTGTACATATTTTGTAAATAGCATCTTTGTAAATATTTATACAATTTTTCCTGGATCATAGTTGACATTTAAACTAGCCTGGAATTAAATTGGAAAATGGAGCTTGATTAAGATCTTAATCCACCTAATTCTAAGAGGAACCTTATCGGGCTTAGGGTTGAGACTTTTCAGGTCCATGGAAACTTAATTCTCTGAGTCCACTAGGCTATGATCATATGTCATCTCGATGAGCCTAAGTAGAGCACTTAACAACACACACATGACTCATATAGACAATGGCTTGACTTGGACCCACACTTTACACCGAGCTCTCTACGGATGAGGTGGTGAGGAGGCAGTCTTCCTTGACTTGGGGTAGCATATGAGGGTAGTACTTCTAGGCGAACCTCTCTTCTTCTTATAGTGAAGGAAGTGCATCTCAACTTGGTCTGGTTGCCATGAGGTCTAACGACATGAGTTATGGGTTGCAATAACGCTTCAAAAGAGGGATAGTCTACTGGCTCAAGAGGAAAAACTCCTTATGTATATATGCTGCACTTTGTAGATATGTTGTATATATGCACATCAAAAAAATGCAAAAAGAAAATAACTCCAAAAAAGTGGTGGGTCTGAGAGAAAATGATAATCCCACCGGAGTGTATATAGTGCAATAAGCAAAGCTTGAGACTCATGTTCCATCTTATGAAGCTTGCAGCAGGGAGACTTAGCTACACTGGTTGAGCTCCCAGGGACACATGGCTACACTGGACATGGTCCATTCTCTTCTTCCCCCTCTTCTTGAGCCGGTTGAACTTGAACTTAGAAGGGAATACCCCTCTCCTCGAGGAAAGAGTGGCCAGACTAGGGTCATAGAGTTACCTTGTTGGGGAGGGTTGTCATTTTGCTACTTCTGAGGTGGAGAGCTATACCTCACTTACACTGTGCAAGGAAAAATTCATGGTCTTCAGGGTTTGCGTATGTAGACTTGTTCTGATCTAGATTATTGAGGAGTCTTGACTATAGAATAGTGGATCTTAGAGGCTGTTAAGTTTTAAACCTGAGTCCAAATAAGGTTTCGACACATTAATAATCCAAAGATCTGATGGAGCTCCATATTTCAATTTAATGAAGGCAAGTTTAATAATCAGCATTGATCCATGCATATCTCCTCTTTTTCTTTTTCTTTTCTTTTGCACTTCTTTTCCAAAAGTGTTTGCTAAGGGACCAGCAAAGTTAAGTATGGGGGGTGATGAATCCTCATTCATCACTCTTTATTCTTTTATTTTAGCTAAAAACCATTGCAAAACACCATGTATATTTGTGTAAATAAAATAAATTACAAAAGGCATGCATTATGTAAATATCAATAATTAGCATGTTTTTGTGCAAAAATAAAAGAATAAAGAAATAAAAAAAGAGGGAAATATTTAGAATAAATATTGAGTGACCTGAACCCAAGGGAGGGCCAAGCCTTGGCCTGACCGCAAAATAAAATAAGTAGAGAGAGATAAGGTGACTCAACATGGTGTACATATCCCTCTATTTGTAAATATTTTATTTTCTAAAAATAAAAATATATTTGTGTTCCTTATATTCTGTACATATTTGTAAATAAATAAAATAAAAATTAGAAAAATAAAAACAAAAATAATAAAATTTATTTCTCACCATGTATATATACCATGTACATATTTATATAGATCTATTTATTTAACTAATGTAAATAAACCATTAAAATAAAATAAAAATACCTTTATTTCAAATTTTATGTTATAAATAAATAAAACATAAAATTGGAATAATTGTACAAAATAAACAATTAAAAATAAAAATAAAAAATCCTTTGTAAATATACCTATATATAATAATAATATAATGCAAATACCTAATTTATTTTTCAAAAAAATAAATAAAAATCACAAAAAATTCTTTGAAAATAAATAAATATTTTTCATTTTGTAAATATTTCGAAATAAGGTCATTTTCTATTTTTAATTGAATTTCCAAATATTTAATAAATCCTGCATTCTGATTGGTCCACGGGGGATGTTTACCCCCGGTCAACTCCCCCCTGGACCACTCCACCCGAATCCGTGTTCGAGCACCCGACTTCTCCAAAATTTCCCAATTCGACCCGACGTCTATTCTCCCAAACCCAGGGCCCCGATTACAGTCCCATATCCATGATTCGCGCCTGGG
Source organism: Ottelia alismoides (assembly GCA_037367405.1). Taxonomy (NCBI): domain Eukaryota; kingdom Viridiplantae; phylum Streptophyta; class Magnoliopsida; order Alismatales; family Hydrocharitaceae; genus Ottelia; species Ottelia alismoides. The sequence goes on along the minus strand of JAZKJV010006807.1, from coordinate 373,536 downwards.
CAGGTTTTTAGGGATCCGTGCATTGATCCGCGTTCCCCACTCCCACCTTCTCGGATCTGCACCATTATAAAGCCTCAGCTTCGCCGCACTTTCACTCCATCTTTGGCCTTCGTCTTCCAGTCCCAGGAGCTCCATTCCTCAACTAGAGTGACAGCTATCGGAGGAGACTGTCGCAGTGAGGAGGGAAAGGCTACAACCACTGATCCGATGGTTTCGCCGCCATGCTCTGCCGTCGAGCGAGCTAAGCCTCTAGCCTCGACGAGCCATCGAGGCATAGACTCCCGGAGCTTCCTTAGCCCCAGCATAGTCGATCCCATCCATCAGGTATCCTCGATTCCCCTTAGATAGCTTTCCATTCTGATTTCCACGATCCAACTCCGCCAGCTCCGCCCTAGTGGCCGGAGCTCCGCCAGCCCATCCTACCTGTACTGATCATCTATCCGACTCATCGTTACCCTTCATATGCAACCTGATCACCTCGAGCTGAGAAATCCTAGCCCAGAGCGAGCTGGGTTCCATCTTTCACGTACGCCAAAATCCCCTTCGATCATTCACGACGCTTCCCTTTCCCTTTTTGCCAATAACCCCCGTCGGAGTGCTCCTCCGAGCGAGAACCTTGTTTTGCAGGTGAATAAGAGCAGGTACCCCCCTTGGTCGCGCTTCCATCCCTTCGCCGGAGCTACTCCAGGCTGCTCCTCTCTTGCCGGAGGATCCGACCGTTGGAGGCTTCATCGGAGGCCGCCATCCGACGCGGAGTGTCATCGCGAGGAAGACCCCCCCTTCCGATCGTCCATCAACCATCTGGATCGTCTCTGGAGCACCGGGGAAACTCGTCCAGGAGTTGTTCTTCCTCATCCCTTTACAACCGTTGGATCGCCCCGCAGTACTAGTTCGCATATCCATTGTCCGTGCTCTGCCATGTCAGGCCGTTAGATCCCTGATCTAACGGTCACGTTCCTCCCACGTTTGCCATCACGCCATCACCGTTGGATCGTCCAGACGGTTGCATCAGGACCATGCATCATCAACCAGCCACACCTCGACACCTGGCGCTCATGTGCGCCCTTCACGTGCCTCGGCTGGGTAATTGCGCCCATACCCCTGCAGCTTTTAGTAGTTTTTGTTTAGTCTATTAAATAAGTTTGCACTCTTAGACTATGTGCACATATGGACCTCTAGTTTTAGCTATTTGCATTTTAGTCCCTGCCTGTGTGGAACACGCGTATCGTCACGTGATATTTTGGACATTTTGCAGTTATGGGCTTGGGGTTTGTTTATGTTATGGAATGAAATTTAGTTTCTGAAATTTGCATTTATACCTCTGTGCGTGGTTTTAATTGAACATGTGCTGATTGTTTGGGATTTTTGCGCTTTTAACCCTAAGGTTTTTGTACGTGTTAATATCTTGCCCTCCGAGCTATGTTTCTTAGATTTAGGTCTTTGTGTGCTGTACCTCTTTTATTTGTTGGATAAAACAACAAATAAACTCCAAATCAAGTGAAATTTGGATACGTGGTTCCTGCCACTGTGTAAAAATTTTCCTATTTTTGAGGCATTTTTATTGTTTTTTGTTATTTTAAAAATTAAAAAACACGTATTTTTGCTATCGTTTGAAAAAGAAAATTAAAGAAAAATATAAAACTTTTCTAAAAATTCTAAGAAAATTAGGGATTGTTAATTTAGTGGTTTTCTAGCTTCTATCCAATTTTGGTGTTATTTTGATTTATAAAAAATAAAAAATGAAAAACCCTAAAAATCTTATAAAAATCATTAAAAATTATATAAAATAAAAATGCAAACTTTTTTCTGTAATTTAGTTTTTTCATTTACTTTGCACAAAAATTACTATCAGATTTTTATAGGCCAATTATATATTTTTAATTGGCCTTTCAAATCTGACTGTACATATTGCACATGTTTTCACCTTTCTTAATTTTTATATAATTAACTAAAAATTGAAAAATTTTGAAAAATTCACCAAAAACACATAAAAATATAAAACACACAAAAATAATTTTATTTGAATTTTCTATGCATTTTTTCTTATTTAAATAAATTATTGAAGTTGCTTGTTTATACATTTTCTTACATTTTCTTATATAATTAAAAACACAAAAAAATTAAAATAATTAAAATCCATCAAAAATATTTTATTCTTTATTTTATCATTTTTGACTACTTCGTAGGCCGTAAGGCCAACCCGTGCTCCTTGAGTCTGACCATGGTCGCTATACCAGGTTAATAAAATAGCGAGGACCGCTTTCGTGTTTTATTGTTTTATCTTTGATTTGGTGGTTCCTTTATTTTTCTTGTTGAGTCCGAGTCGAGAGGTTGAGGTCGCAACGACCATTGACACCTATCTTACTTAGCTTCTCTGATCATTTCTGCTCATCAGCAACATTTACATAAGGATTTTTTCCTCTTGAGCCAGAAGACTATCCCTCTTTTGAAGCTTTATTGCAACCCGCACTCTCCTATCATTCGACTTCATTGAAACTAGACCAGGTTGGGGTGCACTTCTCTCCCTAGACGAGGACTATTGTTTCCATTCGTGTGCGTCTCAGACTGACAAATCCAACCCCCTCACTACTACAACTGAGTTGAACCAAGTGAAAGGTGCAAGTGTCCAAGTAAGGTCACAGTCGACAAGAATCGTGCGTATGTCTCGAAAAGTTCTATTTAGACAGTTGAGGTGACTTGAACCCAGCCCTGATATCTCAAAGAATTAAGTCTAAATAGACCTGAAGTACCTTAAACCTAGTTCCCATAAGGTTCCAGTGCAATTAGGTGCGGCAAGGTCCAACCAAGCTCCATTTTCAGACTTTATTGGACTGGTTCAATCATCAAGCTCACTCAAAAAGAATATGAATGATATTCACATGCTTATGCACAATGATTGATGTAATTTTTTCACAAAGAATTTAAAAAATCAAAGAATCTTTTTACATAAAGAATTTTTGCAAATAACAAAGATCTTGGCACACGAAAAGTATATACAACTATTTACACGGGCATGCCACTTTATTTTACAAGAATTAAGAATTTTACAGATTTACAAGTGTTAACCTGTTTGTTATAGATACATATATGTATACAATTGATAAAGACTTTTTATTTAACGGCTTTATAGATATGTCCATAAATATATATAGATATATATTATTTATTATTTATTATTTTTATTTTTGTTATTTATTTTTTATTGGAAAACATTTTCAAAACTATAGTACATGATAATTTTTGCAAGCATTTACAAACATTTGAAAGTCATTTTGCAAAGATTTATCACACTATGTATATACATTTTCCACAATAATTTTTACAAACATTTTTTAAACCATTTTCACGTAGGTTTTCAAATCCTTTATTTCACACAAAGAAGAAAAATTATTAAACAAAGCGATTTTACACAGGATGAAAATATTTCACAGAAAGTTTTTCAAACGGTTCACACCATTTTTCAAATCATTTTGCAAAGATATGTAACCTGATTTATTAATCATTATATACAAAGAAAAACTTCATTTTATGTACAATCATGGTTTAGGCTCTTATAAGTTTTATTTAGAATTATTTCTTGTTTTTGCATGAGAGATTTTTGTGTATACTCCTCAGACTTATTTAAGAATCATTTTCAAAAGATTTTGAAGACTATAGTTCAAAATATTTTTACAAACATGTACATGCATTTGGAAATGATTTTGCAAAGGTTTTCTGAACAATATAGATAGATTTTTCAAAATAATTTTACAACCATTTTCCAACTGTTTGCAAATCACTTTTCAAACATTTTTATTTCACTCAAAGAAAATAAATTTTGCAAACAAAACTATTTACAAAGGTTGAATACTTTGGACACACTATTTTTCAAACACTTTTCAAAAGATTTCTTCACAAGGAGAACATTTTTGCACAAAGCATCTTTTCCTGATTTATTAATCAGTAAGGGCAAAAAGAGTCTGAGGAGCTCACAATCATCATTTATTATCGTTATAGAAATACTTTTAACATTACTTTTAGCTTGAGGTAGTATTTTATTTTCAGTATGAGTTATGGCTTATAGTATATATGACCCCCCTATACTTAGCTTGAGCTATGTCCTCATAGATCAAATAGAAAAGAGAAGACATAACTCGTACGAAGTATAGACAAGTCTAAAGAATATACGAATAAGAGATGGACGAATTAGAAGTTGACCGTCCCCTCATACTTAGGATCAAATAATCCTAAGTATAGCAGACTGTACACAAAGCAGGGAGGATCAAGGGTGGGAATAAACAGATCGTACTCAGATTGTCTCCCCCTATACGTAGAGTAAGATATTCTTAAGTATAGACAAGAAGAGGAGACAATGGAGAGGATCAAAGAATAAAGAAACTCAGGGTGCACACCCCCCTAGGACAAAGTATGTCCTAAGTATAGAAGACTGCCAACAAGGGGCGACACCTTTTTTTTGATAGAAAAAGAAGATAGAAAAAGAAAAGAAAAAGAAGAAAAGAGGAAATCAGATGAATAGTTTTTGAGGTGCAGCGTCTGAATCTTCTGATGCTGACGATGTTGTGGGTATGTCATCAAGGTGCAGAAGCTGGATGGAATCGACATAGGCCAAGAATGTATCAAGCTCGAGGTAAGACTTCAGGAGTTGACCGTTGATGACGAATGGTTGTGCGTCAGGAGACAATTCTGATATGGTAATACTTCCATTGTCACGCACTTCACGAACTCGGAACGGCCTTGTCCATTTACTCTTTAATTTGCGCGGGAAGATCCGCAACTTTTCATCAAATAACCACACCTTCTGTCCAACTTCAAAGGTCTTTCGTCTGATGTGCCGGTCATGCCAGCGTTTCACCTTTTCCTTGTACATTAATGTGTTATAGTATGCATAGTCTCGGAACTCCAAGAGTCTGTTCAGATCATCTTTTCTTTTCTGACCACTTTTCTGTGAGTCCAAATTGCACATGTTGATGGCTCATAAAGATTTGTGAAGTAATTCGATGGGCAGATGGCACGGCTTCCCATATATAAGACGGTAGGGTGACATACCCAAGGGAGACTTGTAGGCGATTCTGTACGCCTAGAGGACTGAGTCCAAGAGTTGAGACCAGTTCTTTCTGTCCGGCCTTACAAGCTTCTGAAGGATCATATTGATTTCTCTGTTCGACAATTCAACCATACCATTGGTCTAAGGATGATAAGGAGATGCGACACGATGGTCGATGTCACACTCCTTCGTTAATTTCTTGACCTCTTTGTTAATGAAATGGCTACCCCCATATGATATGAGAATCTTCGGAATCCTGAACCGCACAATGATGTTATCTCTCAAGAATCGGCACACCGTCCTACTGTCAGCGGCTCGAGCGGGAATAGCCTCAACCCAACGACTCACGTAATCTACGCCAAGAAGGATGTGCTCAAAACCCTGACTGTTAGGGAAAGGTCCCATGAAATCAATGCCCCATGCATCAAAAACATATGCTATCTGAATGATCTTTAGAGGCATCGAATCTTTTGCAGTGGGTGTACCCTTCAATTTCTGACAGTCAATGCATTGTTTGAAAAATAATGATGCATCCTTGAATAGTGTGGGCCACCAGAAGCCACACTGAAGTACTTTGGCTGCTGTACGGTCTCCAGAGTGATGTCCACCAGATTCGAGCGAGTGATAGTGCTCGAGGACACTATAATGCTCCTCCTGAGGGATGCACCTGCGCCAAATGCAATCCGCTCCTTCCCTGAATAAAAGAGGATCTTCTCATTGATAGAAACAGATGGTCGACATGAATTTATTCTTCTGATTTTTCATCCAATCCGATTGTATTACCCTCGAAGTGAGGTAATTGACTATATCAGCATACCAAGGGAGGGAATCCACTGCTAAAATTGACTCATCTAGAAAGGTTTCTGTGATAGGTGCATTGTTCAGTGGAGGATCTTGCTGCTCAATTCTGGAGAGATGGTCTGTTACCACATTCTGAACTCCAGGCTTGTCCCTAATTTCCAAATCAAATTCCTGGAGGAGAAGGATCCATCGAATCAGTCTCAGCTTGGCATCCTTCTTCTGCTGTAGGTACCGGATAGCAGAATGGTCTATAAAAATGGTAACTTTTGATCCAAGCAAATAGGATCTGAACTTCTCGAGGGCGCAAACCACAGTCAACAACTCTTTATCTATCACAGTGTAATTTCTTTGCGCCTCATCTAATGTTTTGCTGGCGTAGTGAATGGCGTAGGGCACTTTTTCTTTTCCCTGTCCAAGAACAACCCCGACTGTAAAGTTTGATGCATCAGTCATGATCTCAAAGGGAAGAGACCAGTCCAGCGGCTGTAGGACTGGAGCCTAAGTGATAAGCTCATTCAACTGATTGAAAGCAAGGAGAACCTGCTGATCAACATTGAACTCAGTTTCCTTGTAAAGAAGTTCTGTTAAAGGTCGGGCAATACGGCTAAAATCCTTGATGAATCGTCTGTAAAATCCCACATGCCTGAGGAATGACCTTACGTTTTTGACTGACTGAGGTGACTCTAGATTGGCAATAACATCCACCTTTGCCGGGTCGACTTCCATGCCACGTTTGGAAACAACGTGACCCAGCACAATGCCTTCAGTGACCATGAAGTGGCTCTTTTCCCATGAGAGCACTAAATTGACTTCACGACATTTCTGAAGCACTCTGTCTAGGTGCCCAAGACAAGAATCAAAACTATCACCATAGACAGAGAAGTCGTCCATGAACACCTCGAGAAAACTGCCTACCATCTAAAGGGCATTCTCCTGAAGGCGTAGGTGCCGAACGGGCAAGTGAAGGTATTCTTCTCTTTATCTTCAGGAGCGATTGCCACCTGGTTGTACCCGGAATACCCATCCAAAAGTAGAAGAACTCCTTGCCTGCTAGTCTTTCCAAAACTTGATCAATGAATGGCATGGGGAAGTGGTCCTTCTTAGTTGATGCATTAAGATGACGGTAGTCAACACACACCCGCCAGGATGTTGGTACCCGAGTGAATATTTCCTCTCCTTTGTCATTGGTAACCACGCTAAGCCCAGATTTCTTTGGAACAACATGTAGTGGGCTTATCCATTTTGAATCGGAGATGGGATAGATGAAGCCTGCGTCACACCATTTTGTGATCTCTTTCATGATGACGTCCCGGAGATTTGGATTCAGTCTTCTTTGGAATTTGCAGGACGGCTTGGCATCTTCTTCCATATAAATGTGGTGTGAACACAAAGCTGGATTTATCCCGCGGAGATCTGATACGCACCAACAAAGTGCCTAGCGGTTCTTTTCTAGAACCTCGAGGAGTCGAGATTCCTGATACGGATTCAGCCTGCTGCTGATGATGACCGGATACATGTGTTCTTCACCCGCAAGGATAGCATACTTCAGGCCTACAGGAAGTGGCTTGAGTTCTGATTTTGATCTGTCCAACTTGTTGGTCACTTCAGACACTATACTAGTGGTGGGATGCACTTCTTTGATGGAGCTACCATCCTCAGTATTCTGTTGAGACCCTGATGATGCGCTGAACGGTTCTATACTAGGCTCATTGTGTTCAGGACGGAGTGAATTCCCGAAATCACATAGTTGCGCCAGCATCTGAGAGTCGGTCTCCCAAGAATCATCGGAGCATAGGTCAACTGTGCTTTCCAAATCCTCCTCGAGAGTAAGGATTTCTCGGGTCCATGAATCATTCAATGACAGTGTTGAGTCTCTGATTTCTGCAATAAAGTCACAGTCTGCTTCTGATACTACATGGCTCTCATCAGTCGTGGCGTTCGGCTCTCTGATCATGTGTATAGTGATCTGCTCGTTGTTCGAGCTGAAAGTGATCTTGTCGGACCCGTAATCAACCACGACACCTAAGGTATGCAAGAATGGTCGGCCAAGGATGATAGGAGTCTGGAGTAAGGGTGCGGGTGAATCCATATCAAGGACTATAAAATCAACTGGGAATTGCATCTCCCGCACCTTAACTACAACGTCTTCCAACACACCTCTGGGTCGCTTGATGGATCGATCAGCGAACTAAAGGATCATTCGTGTCTGCTTGAGCAGACCCTACCCAAATTTTTGCATTATTGATGACGGTAAAAGGTTGATGGAAGACCCGCTGTCAAGGAGAGTGCGCTCGAAGACCTGATTGAAAATCTCACAACTAATAAGAGGTGCTCCATTGTCCTTCTTTTTCTGTGGGAGATTGCCGATGGCTGCTACTGTGGCCAAGGTGAGGACGTGCTTCTCAACTTGTTGGCGTTTGTTCTTTCGTCCGGGGCGACGCTTGCTTGTACATGCTTCTTTCAATCCTTTCTTGACAACTGGCATGTATTCCATGGCCTTCAGTAAGGGAATCTCAATAGTTAAGTTATCTATTATTTCCATAACTCCAGGATCAGACAATGCACTTTTTCTTTTGCAATTTTTTTGGATTTTTCAATAGCATTAGGAAAAGGAATATTTACATCACAGATAGGAAAAGTAGAGTTCTTATTTACATCACAACTTTAGCCCACAAATTGTTGTACATCCGGACTACAAAAAGGAGTACAAGCTGGATCATGAGATACTGGTGCTGATGGGCGAGCAAAATGTAGGGTGTCTGCTCCGTCGGCTGGCGAGGGATCGGCTGCTGCTGGCGGCTCCTCCGAGGCTGGCACGGCTTTGCTTCGGCTGCAAACTTCTTTTTGTTATTTTTTCTTTTGCTGATTTTTTTGTATTTTTGGCTGAGGGTGCTGGTGCTGCATGACTGCTAGAATGGCTTCTCCTTCTTCTTCCTCCTCACCCGTCCCTGTAGTTGGCACGACTGATGCAGAAGATGACGATTCACTTGGGTTTTTATTCTCCCCATTCTTGATAGCAGGCGGAGGCAAGGCCCTACTGCTCTTGAGAGTGACAACATTAGAACAAACAATATTATCATTTTCTGACTCTTCAGACGCAGACAGGACATCACATACTACCTGATCTTTCTTTTTAAAGCTATTGGGATTGGCCTCGACCTGAGCTGGGATAGTGGTCTTCGTAGCGGTCAGATCGTCGAGCCTCTTGGTCATATCTGCTAGCCCTTTGACGAGTTGGGCCAAGCAATCCATGGTTGGGTTCAAAGGAGTTACCTTAATAGATTAAGCGTGCAGACCACGCTGCTGCTGCATGTGTTGGTGCTGAGGTTGTTGTTGATGGTGTTGGGGTAGTGCAGGAAGCTGAAGCTGTTGGTAAGAGGGAGGGGGATATTGTTGGTACTGCGGAGGTGGAGCAGTCGCATACTGATGAAAAGGATGTGGATGGCGGTATTGCGGCTGCTGAAATCGACCACCCTGAGGTTAGTGGTATTGCCGGTTGGCTGGTAGCTGACCCTAAAGTTGTCCCATAGGACGGGTCGGCTATGCTTCGTTTCTCCAAACCCCATTGACTTCTTGAATCAGGGGTGGTGGTGGGAAGATTGGATTGGATCCAGATACAAACTCTGGTTGGTATACAACCATCTGATGCTGCGGTTGGCCCTGGTCGGGCGCCTGCACGTAGTACACGTGCTAGACTGCTGGTGGCTGCTGGCTCGGCTGAGGCTGATGTGGCGGTGGTTGCTCGTCCTTCCTCTCAACTGAAGCTTCTGATGGTGCTGCCGACTGGACAGAGTTGATGGTGCCCACCGGCAGTTCTATCTGCTTGGTGATCTGATCTAACTTGTCAAGATTTTGAGTCCTCTTCTCGATCACATCAAGTTTTTTAAGGTCATGTGATCGTTTCTCAATGATGTCAACCTTCGAGAGATGGCCATCGATGATGCTGAGATTGGAGCTCTCATCTCTCTCCGCCTCGTGGGACGCTGCCATGTGCACTTGTTTCTGGAGGATCTGGCGCTGCTGCTGGTATGCCTTTGATGAAGAGAGGGCGGCTTCTCCTTTGGCCATTTCTTTGAATATCTGCCAGACTACGTCTTCATCCTTGTTGAAGTGCGAACCCCCACATGCTGCGTCAATGAGCCTTTGGCTCTCAATGTTCAGGCCCCCAAAGAAGTGCTGGACCGAGCTGGTCTTTGGGATCTCATGATGGGGACATTTCTCCTGCAGATCGGTAAATCTCTCCCATGCTTCATGTATGGATTCTTGGGCTCCTTGGGAGAAGTTGCTGATTTGTGCTCGCATCTGGTTGAGCCGACCGAGAGGGTAAAACTTATGCAGGAAAGCTGACTTCAGTTCCTCCCAGGTTGTCACAACCTTCCCCAGATGGTTGACCCAATAAAAGGCCTTGTCTTGCAGGCTAAAGGGGAATGCCATCATTTTGACAATGTCCAAAGGGACATTGGGGTAGTGAGTAGTGCGGCAAATGCGTGAGAACTGCTGCAGGTGGATGTATGGTTCTTCATTGGTGTTTCCATGGAAACCTGGAAGAAGAGCGAGGAACTGGGGCTTCAGATCAAAGTGAGCATGCACCGGTGGAATGAGGATCCACTCGGTCATCTGGCTGTCTCCAGGATTATAGGTCTCCTTCAGTGTAGGTTTGGGTCTCCCATTTTCTGGCTCTTTGAAAAGCGAGAGAGCGAGAGCCGCTAAATAGCGGTCTGACAAGTCAGACTCACTGTCGCTGGTGCGACTGCTCAAACTTCCTCGGTCTTCAACAATTAACCCACACAATCAATCAGAGAAAGAATAGGAAGGATTAAAATTTATTATACCCTACTAATGATGTACAATGGCAAGCAAGTAGGGGTCGAACACAAGGAGCAAAGGTGTAGAGCACGGATAAAAATCCAAACCTGAATCTAACAAGCAACTTAGCCAATCTAGAATTTTTGTGGGTTTTTTTTTTATTTTTATATGTTTTTTATTTAATTTTTAATTTTATATTTTTGTATTTTGGTTTTTAATTTACTGATTTTTATATTTCCTTTTTATATTTTATATTTTTTTATTTTCTTTTTCAATATTGGAAGGTAAAGGCAAAGTAATAAAAGACAAACTAAAACATTTATAAAAATGCACAAAAATACTCAAGAATTCAGAAATAAAATGTTTTTGGTATTTTTAGGGTTTTCTACTGTTTTTGTGATTTTTGGGGATTTTTCTAGGTGTTTTTGGTATTTTTAATTATTGAAATAGGGCTAAATAGTGGAAATGGGGCTGGCTGTGACAAAAATGCAAGTTAAAATTAACAAACAGCAACCAAAATTTTTCACACTATTTTTCCAATAAAAAGGACAAGATAAAGAACAAACAGGAACTGAGTTTGCTATTTTTGGATTTTTCTACTATTTTTTATATTTTTTTGAAGTTTTTGAGTGTTTTTAAATTTTTAGTGTTTTTCTTATGAGATTTTTAATGATTTTTGGCTGGGAGTTAGAACAAACTAAAAGACGCAGAATATATTTTTTTGGAATTTTTCGGGAGTGTTTTTATATTTTTTATGGATTTTCTAGGTTAGACAGTGCACAAAATAGATGTTTTTGATTTTTAATAAATATAAAAAGAAAGTAAAATCAAAAACTAAAATAGTGGCGTTCAAGTGCACATATCCAGGAGCCTAAGTCTATTTTTGTGGAATTTTTGAACTTAGGATGACATATTAAATAAATACAACAAGCATCCAAAAATAAATGAGCCTGGCAGGGGTATATGTGCAATATGTCAAACATCCAGGGGCATTCATGCAATTTTCACCAAGAAATCACGCGCAGCTCACGTTACTCACCACTCACAGGGGCATAAATGCAATTAAAGAAAACCGGCAGGGCGTACATGCAATAGTTCCAAAAATATATTATATATCCTACGCACAGGGACGAAATCGCAAATACTGAAAAGTCCTGGGCCTATCTTGCAAAATACCCAAAAGTCACATGCCAACGTCACGTGAGGTGACGTGGCGTGGACCGAAGTGCAAATAGTGATAATGTGAGGGTCCGCGTGCAAATATTACAATACTTTTTAAACTACAAATAAAAATTACTAGATAAAAAGGTAAATACAAAAAGGCGTGGGTTAAAAGTGCAAAATACCCACGGTGCTTGATCCAGCGGTCGATGGCGATCCACTTATCCACGTGGCACACATCCAACGGTGCGTACCCCTTCGTCACGAACGGCTGGGATTAGATCTTCAAGGCATGATCGGACGGCTGGGAGGCGCAGGAGATCGGACGGCCGATGATGCGTCTGGAGCTGGCGGTTGATCCGACGGCAGGGAGGGGTTCACGAAGAACACCTCCCCGGCGAACTTCGAGGTACGATTCCGGCCGACACACGGCCGCTCCGGCCCCCGGATCAAGAGCAAAACGATCCCGGGGCTCTTCCGCTTCAGCAGGTAGTCTCAGGCGAGGCCGAGACAGCTCGAGGTGCTCGGACGGCGAAGAAGACCTAGGCAGCTGGTCCTTGGTTCGTCGAGGGTCGATCGAGCCTCCTCTTGGGCTCGGACCTGCAGGGTTAAGTGCACAAAATCCCGGCGAACGATTTGGTGGGCTTCGATGGTTCCGATGAGGCGAAATATGGAGCGGGCGTAGAACTCCGGCGAGCGGCGGAGAGAAGAGTTCGGGCGGCTCGATCTGAGCGAGATCGAGGGGGAATGAAGGGTGGCGCGGAGTGACGGAGCGACGAGGAAGAAGATGGAGGTGGTCGGTGCGGCGGTCGATGATAGACGTGGTCGGAAAATGGAGGCGGAGCTCAGCTCCGCCGTGGGCTTTGATCGATGATTCACGGCGAATGGGTGATCGAGAGTAAGAACTGCTAGAGGCCTACACTAATCTATGCTAAGGCTACAAAAAGACGAAGAGAAAGGGGGAGGAGACTCACCAGAAACGTCGGGCGATGAAGCTCGGCGGAACTCCGGCGAGGGTCGGATCGACTTCGATTCGACGCCAACTGACGCAAACCCAAGGTCAAATCGACTCCTGTTGTCACCAGGAGCACATCTGGCTAGGGGTTTTCGAGTGGTTTTGGCGGAAGAAGGATCAAATCCAAATTTGAAGTCGGGGGGTTCTATTTGAAGAGTTGACGGCGAGGCGAGGAAGACGAGGCTTCTGCGCCTCGGTCAGTGATCCACAGCCCAAGGAATCACTTGGGCGTGAATCACCATTGACCGAGGAAAAGATTCCAAGAAGGAACCATCACCAAATGGTGATCGAGGCTCCCTCGAAAAAGGGGTGAACATAGGGTCAAACTTGACTCTGACAAGGGACAGACCTCGGTCAGAGAGTTGACCGAGGTCAACCAATGGAGCGTTCTGGTTGGTCCACGTGGACCAACCAGAAAATTCCTTGGCTAAAAAAACCTTGTAAAATGGATTAAAAATATCAGACGAATTAATTAAATTTTGGGTATAAAATAAAAAATGTTTGTAATTTTATGAAGTATTTTATGGTGATTTTTGTTTATTTTTATGAGCTATATTTTTACAAGTTTGTATTCTTACCCTTATAGGTATCTATATCTATGTATTTTATTTTTAAGTATTTAATTTTTGTTTTGATTTAGGTTTTTATTCTTATTTTAATGTACATAATTATTATAAGTATTATTTACAACATTATAAAAATATAAAATTATATAAATAATAAATAATTAATAAATTGAATATTTTAATATGTACAAGGTACAATCGGGGTCCAAAAGTCAACTTTCACACCGTAGCTCTGCCAAATGCGAAACCACCGCCATTAATTAGATTATTTTCTTCTATATACAATTAAAGGTGAGTATGCTGCATTTGGAGTTTTTATTTGTGAGATACGAGTCTGGGAAGTTAGCATTCTGGATTTTTATTCAGACCATAACTTTTTATCTGTATATTATTTTTCTGTGAAATCAATTTTGTATTTTTATTTATTAAATTATCTACAACTTTCATGTACAAAGTTTCTTTATTTGATGAATAAAAAGTGGAACCAAAAATAGGTCCCAAAATGAATAAAGAATAGATAGAATGTATAGGTATTTTATCTGTGTTTTGGCCCTTATCTCCCCCTACTTTATTCCTTGTCGACCTATTCATCAAGATGCCTAGGTCTCGGGGTTTCGGGTCATAAAATATTTACAATATTTTATTCTTTTTCTTTTCTTTTCTTTATTCTATAATTTTGGCTTTAAAAACCGCATTTTATACAATATTTACACACATATACATGAATGCTAAAATGCATGAATTAATGCTATTTACACGCATTTACTAGGGTTTTTAAGGCCAAAATGATAGAATAAAGATGATGAAACGTGGCTTCATCATCCCCCTATACTTTACCTTTGCTAGCCCCTAGCAAACACTTATGCAATAAGTGCAGAAAAAGAAAACCAAGAAAAGAAAAAGAAGAAAATTGGATTTAGTTTAATTATCAAACTTGTCTTAACAAAATCAAAGTTTGGAGCTTAAGCCGGACCTTTGGAATTTTAGTGCGGTCGGAACCCTAATGAGAACCAAATTTGAAATCCAACAGTCCTTGAGAATCCCAAAACTCTGTCCAAGTCTCCTCAATAGCCAGGTCAGAAATATCTCAATTCATACGCAAACCCTTACGACTATGAATCTGACTCGTACAGTGTAAGTGATATGTAGCTCCCCACCTCAGAAGTAACAAAGACACAGCCTCCCCCAACCTGGTAACTCTAATGCCTCGGTCTAGCAACTCTTTCCTCGAGAAGCGGGGTATTCCCTTCTAAGTTCAAGTGCAACCGGCTCAAGAAGAGGGGGAAGAAGTATAGACTTTTGGGAGCTCAACCAGTGTAGCTAAGTCTCCCGCTGCAAGCTTCATGAGATGTGACATGGAAACCATAAGCTTTTGCTTTATTGAACTATATACACTCCGGTGGGGTTATTAAATTTTCAATCCGACCCACCACTTTTTTGGAGTTTTCTTCTTGCTCTCTTTTTTTTTCTTTCTTTTTTTTTTTTCAATTGCATCTGTACAACATATCTAAATGGTGCAGCATATATACAAGAAATTTTCCTCTTGAGCCAGTAGACTATCCCTCTTTTGAAGCTTTATTGCAACCCACGGCTTCTGTCTTTAGCCTTCATCACCACTAGACCAAGTTGAGGTGCACTTCCTTCACTATAAGAAGAAGAGAGGTTCCGCCTAGAAGTACTACCCTCATATGCTACCCCAAGCCAAAGGAAACTGCCTCCTCACCACCTCATCCGTGGAGAGCTATGTGAAAGGTGCAGGTGTCCAAGTTAGGTCATTATCAACAAGAGTCGTGCGTGTGCTCCGAAATACTCTACTTAGGCAGTCAAGAATCCATTGAACCAAATCCCGTGATCCTCAAAGAATTAAGTCAACTAGACCTGAAGTACCTCAAACCCAGTTCCTATAAGGTTCCTGTTATTAGGTAGATTTTAAGGTCCAATCAAGCTCCAATCTTCGGATTTTACTTAGACTTGTTCAACTATCAAACTCAATCCGAAACATGCGAATGCTATGCCATGCAATGCAGAAAATATTTTTGTGATGCAATTTTCAAAGATTTTGAACTTTTTATGGATTTTGAAAAGATGATGCATGCATTTTTTTTTTCAAAAAGATTTTTCAAATGTTTTTGGATTTTAATTTTTGCAAATGTTTTTGGGAATTTTTGAAAACAAAAGATTTTGGCTGAAACTAGGTGAAAATATGTACACGGGAGTGCTTCTTATATATACAAGAAGTGGATTTTAGAATTTACAAGGGTAAGTGATCAATTTTATACATATATACATATAATGGATTTTTGGTGTGATGTGCATATTCCTCAAACTGATTTGAAAACAATTTGCACACAATTTTTGAAAACTATAGTCCAAAATAGTTTTTACAAACATTTTTCACATATTTGAAAATCATTTTGCAAAGGTTTTCAAACATGATATATAGGTTTTTCAAATCATTTTTGCAACCATTTTTCAAACCATTTGCAAATCATTTTTCAAACATTTTATTTCACACAAAGAAAATAAGTTTTACAAACCACACATTTTACACAGGTTGAAAACATGTAACAAAATATTTTCAAAATAGTTTTCGATAGATGTTCACAAAGGTTTTCAAACTATTTTTCAAACATTTTGCAAAAAACATTTTCACCTGATTCATTAATCAGTAAAAAAAATGAGGAATAACCACATCTTTTTATTAAGGATTTTTAATGAATTTTAAAGAATTTTTAGCCATATTATTAGGAAAATACGAAAGTACGAGTTATGGCTAAAGTATATACGCAGTATATACGACCCCCCTATACTCAGCTTGAGCTATGTCCTCATAGATCAGAGAGAAAAGAGAAGACATAACTCGTACTGAGTATAGGAAAATATAAAGAATAAAAGAATGAATCAATGAGAAGTTGACCGTCCCCCCTATACTTAGGATCAGATAATCCTAAGTATAGCAGACTGTAGACAAAGCAGGGAGGGTCAAGGGTGGGAATGAACAGATCGTACTCAGATTGTCTCCCCCTATACTTAGGGTAAGATATCCCTAAGTATAGACAAGAAGAGGAGACAATGGAGAGGATCGAAAAGAATAGAAGAAACTCGGGGTGCACACCCCCCTATACTTAGGACAAAGTACGTCCTAAGTATAGAAGACTGTCTATAAGGGATAGCACCTTTCTGATAGATGAAGAAGATAGAAGAGGAAAAGAAGAAAAGAAGAAAAGAAGAAAAGAGATGAGATTGGGTATGAACAACTCGGGATGCACATCCCCCCTACACTTAGGATAGAGTATATCCTAAGTGTAGCAGTGATGAAAGGGATGGCATCAATTCGGTAGAATGAGATAAAAGAAGAAGAAAAGAAGAAACGAAGAAAAGACGGAAAGGAAAAATCATTCAAAAATGTTTTGATGTGCTTTGCCTTCCTCTGTCTCCTTCGAGATATTCAGCTCATCCTCATAGATTACTTGAATCGAGTCAACGACGACCATGAATGTGTCATGTTCGAGGTATGACTTCAGAAGCTGTCCATTGACTACAAAAGGCTGTGCGTCAGCTGACAGATTGGATATCAATACACTTCCGTTGTCACGCACCTGCCTAACTACAAACGGCCCAGTCCATTTGCTCTTCAATTTGCCTGGAAAGATTTTTAATTTCGCATCGAACAACCATACCTTCTGACCTGGATCAAAGGACTTGTGGCGGATGTGCTTGTCATGCCATGTTTTGACCTTTTCCTTGTACATCAGGCTGTTGTCATATGCATAATCTCTGAATTCCAGTAATCTGTTCAGATCCAATTTCCGGTTCTGTCCTGCTTGCTTGGAGTCCAAATTACAGATATTAATGGCCCATAAGGATTTATGAATAAGTTCCACGGGCAAGTGGCATGGCTTGCCATACACCAGGCGGTAGGGAGACATTCCCAAGGGTGACTTGTATGCTGTTCGGTAAGCCCAAAGAACGGAATCAAGCAGCTGAGACCAGTTCTTGCGATCCGGACGCACAAGTTTCTGTAAAATTGTCTTGATCTCCCTGTTTGAACATTCAGCTAAGCCATTGGACTGCGGGTGATAGGGTGAAGCAACACGATGCTCGATGCAGAATTCTTGGGTCAGCTTCTTCACCTCTCTGTTTATGAAATGGCTGCCCCCGTCAGATATGAGGATCTTGGGAATCCCGAACCGTGCTATGATGTGATCTCGTAAGAATCGACAGACAGTCCGACTGTCGGCGGCTCGGGCGGGGATAGCCTCTACCCAACGACTGACATAATCGACAGCAAGCAGAATATACTCATAACCCTGACTGTTAGGAAACAGGCCCATAAAGTCGATCCCCCATGCGTCAAAGACATCTGAGATCTGAATGTACTTTAGAGGCATCGTATCTCTCATTCCTATGGTTCCACCCATCTTCTGACAGTCAGTGCAACCTTTGACGTATTCATCTGCATCTTTGAACAATGAAGGCCACCAGAGGCCACTTTGAAGAACCTTTGCTGCCGTCCGTTTTCCTGAATGATGTCCTCCAGAATCTTGATCATGACATAAAGCGAGGACACTTGGAACCTCCTCCTGAGGTATACACCTTCTCCAGATGCAATCAGCTCCCTCACGAAACAGATACGGGTCTTCCCACTGGTAGAAATGGATTTTAGACAAAAATCTGTCTACTTTCAACTTAGGCCAGTCCTGTGGGATTTTCTTGGCAACTAGATAATTCACGATGTCCGCATACCAAGGAAGTGAGGCGACAGACAGAATTGATTCATCTGGAAAGGTCTCTGTGATAGGCTGCAAGTTTAGCTCAGGAGACTCCGGTTCAGGAAGTCTTGACAGATGATCGGCCACTACATTCTTTACCCCAGGTTTATCTCTGATCTCCATGTCAAACTCCTGGAGGAGAAGGATCCACCGGATAAGACGTGGTTTGGCATCCTTCTTCTGCTGTAAATACCTAATGGCCGAATGATCAGTGTAGATGATAACTTTGGACCCAAGAAGGTAAGATCTGAACTTCTCCAAAGCAAAGACGACCGCTAACAGCTCCTTTTCAGTAACAGTGTAGTTTCGCTGAGCTTCATCGAGCGTTCGGCTAGCGTAGTGAATTGCAAACGGTACATTGTCTTTTCTCTGTCCCAGTACAGCTCCGATGGCATAATCCGACGCATCGGTCATAATCTCGAATGGCTGAGTCCAAATCGGTGGCTGTAGGACAGGGGCTTGCGTAATGAGTTCTTTCAACTGATTAAAGGCAAGGAGCACACGATCGTCTACAATGAACTCATTGTCCTTGCCGAGCAACTCAGTCAGTGGTCTGGCCAGTTTGCTGAAATCTTTAATAAATCGTCGGTAAAAACCGACATGGCCCAAGAATGACCGGACTTGCTTGATATTTGTAGGTGGCTCCAGCTTAGATATTACATCCACCTTGGCTGGGTCAACCTCCATGCCACGTTTAGAAACAACGTGACCCAGCACTATTCCTTCGGTCACCATGAAATTGCTCTTCTCCCAGGAGAGCACAAGATTCACTTCGCAGCACCTCCGTAAGACTCGGTCTAGATAATCCAGACATTGATCAAATGAATCCCCATAGACCGAAAAATCGTCCATAAAGACCTCGAGAAAGCTACCCACCATATCAGCAAAAACTGCAAGCATACACCTCTGAAATGTGGCTGGGGCGTTGCAAA
The DNA here is from genome assembly GCA_037367405.1 of Ottelia alismoides. Lineage (NCBI taxonomy): Eukaryota > Viridiplantae > Streptophyta > Magnoliopsida > Alismatales > Hydrocharitaceae > Ottelia > Ottelia alismoides. The sequence continues at coordinate 354,439 of JAZKJV010006807.1, read as the reverse complement.
GCCCGAACGGCATCCGTCTGAAGGCATATGTGCCAAAAGGACAGGTGAACGTGGTCTTCTCTTGGTCTTCAGGAGCAATAGCAACTTGATTATACCCAGAGTAACCGTCCAAGAAACAGAAATATTCCTTCGCGGCCAATCTCTCCAAGATCTGGTCGATGAAGGGTAGCGGAAAATGATCCTTCTTGGTGGCGAGATTGAGTCTTCTGTAGTCTACGCACACTCGCCAAGAAGTCGGTACTCTTGTTGCGATCTCCTCTCCTTTGTCATTTTTCACAATGGTGATCCCTGATTTCTTGGGCACTACATGCAGAGGGCTCACCCATTTACTGTCGGAGATGGGATAAATGAATCCCGCGTCACACCATTTCTGGATTTCTTTCATAACCACCTCTCGCAGGTTCGGATTTAATCTTCTTTGCAGTTCACGAGAGGGTTTGCTGTCTTCCTCCAGAAAGATGCGATGTGAACAGAGTGACGGATTGATCCCGTGGAGATCAGAGGTTCGCCAGCCTATCGCCTTGCGGTTACGTTCAAGAACCTCCATCAGACGAGATTCTTGATCTTCGGTCAGATGTGCATTGATGATGACCGGGTACATATTCGGTTCTCCTGCAAGGAAGGCATACTTCATATTGGAGGGCAACGGTTTCAGCTCTGGCGGGGTCTGAGCTGCTTCAGTGGTGACCTCCGCTATCAATACAGGTGGTGATTTTTTCAACTGTGCGATGTCCACCATAAGCTGCTCTATCTCTTCTCTCAGATCCTGACAGAATTCCTCGATGATTTCATCTTCTTCCGAAAATGCTTCCAAACTCGGCTCTTGGTTCTGAAGGCATAACGACCCCACGGTCGTATTTTGGAGTGCATCAGCAAGGTCCTCATCTTGATTGATACACGGAAATTCGACTGCGGTCTCCACTTCCTCCTCAGGGCAGAGGATTCCGTGGAGCTCATGATCATCCAGGAAGAGGTTGGTGTCTTGAATCTCGGCTAGAAAGTCGCAGTCTTCATCATTCTCGATCACCCTTGCACATGATACAGATGTGGGTTCAACGGGCGTTCCTTCAGACAGGGTCTCTACTCGAATAATTTCATTACCAGCTCCAAAAGTGATTTCTCCTGTCCCATAATTCACTACGGCGTTTGACGTCCGCAGAAATGGCCTTCCGAGTATGATCGGGGTAAGGAGCAACGGAGCGGGGACGTCCATATCTAAGACCACAAAATCGGCTGGGAAAGATTTTCCCTGAACCGTGACGATCACGTCCTCCAACAGGCCTCTCGGCCGCTTGACTGACTTGTCTGCAAACTGCAGAATCATCTTTGTAGGTTTGAGCGGTCCCAGCTTGAACTCCGTGAGTAGTGAGGCTGGCATCAGATTGACAGATGACCCGCTGTCGAGGAGTGTCCGTTCGAACTCTTGATTGAACATCTGACAACGTACAAGAGGTGCTCCCATATCTGGCTTTTTGTCCGGGAGGTTGCTGATGGCATTGACGGTGGCCATAGTGAGGATATGTTTTTCAGATTTACCACCTTTGCTTCGGGAGTTATGTGGGGTTGGCCTGCGCTTGGTTGTACATGCCTCCTTAAGTCCTTTCTTCACAGCTGGCATGTACTCAAGAGCTTTCATTAATGGCATATTTAACACCAGATTCTGAATAATTTCTATGATAGCAGGATCAGACAAAGCACTTTTCAAATTTTTCATTTTTTTGTGTTTTTTCATTGCTTCAGGAAAAGGAATATTTACAAACTCTTCTCCAATTTCATTCAGAATAGTGTCCGTGTTGTTGTTTACAGGTAGATGACAAAAAGGAATGGATTCATCTACAATTTGTGGACCAAAAACGACAGGCTCGGCTTCGGGTGCTGGCGTTGGACTCGCTGCAGGTGCGGTGCTCCCCCTGTCAGGAGCTGACTGTGATGCGGGTGCAAGCGTCTCCAATGCTGGCCGGTCTCCACCGAGGTTACTGCTATCTTTTTGTATTTTTCTGTTTTCTTCATTTTTTTGTGATTTTCTGGATGCTGGTGCTGCTCCCAAAATGCTCGCTGGCCCTGGTGTTGGCTGGGCTGACGACTCCCCGTCAGATGCAATGTGTTTTCCTTTCGTCGTCGCCGATGGCTGGAGTGTCCTACCGCTCCTGAGAGTAACAGCGTTAGATAATAAATAATTAAGTTCACCTGATTCGGGTTGGGCACTGCCGGCTACCTGCTCCTTGCGTCGGAAATTGTTAGGATTGGCTTCGACCTGGGTTGGTATGACGGTTTTGGTTGTCGTCAGGTCGTCGATCTTCTGGGTCATCTCGGCCATATTCTTCATCAACTGTTCCAAACAGGCCAGGGCCGGATTGACCGGCACAATCTCAGAAGATTCCCCCAGCTGGGGTCTAGACTGCGGGTATGGCGGTTGAGATTGTGGCTGGTATCCTTGTGTGAATTGTAGAGGAGGGGGGTTTGAGGAGTACTGGGTCTGATGTTGGTTGTACTGTGCAGCCGGTTGCTGGTGATATCCTTGTCCACGATATCCGGACTGCTGAGGCCCGTGTTGGTAATTCTGCCTCCACGTGTTTCCATGTGAGGGAGGCTGGTACTGGTAGGGCTGCTGGAATGGTCTTCCACCCTGGTGTTGTTGCTGGAAGGGCCTGTTGCCCATGTTCTGACCCTGAGAGTGTCCCTGAGGACGGGTCAGCTGCGCTTCGTTGTTCCAGATGCCATTGATCTCCTGGATCAACGGCGGGGGTGGAGAGAACTGCTCGGAATAAGCGGGCTGGTGCTCTGGCTGATATATAACCATCTGTGTCTGAGGCTGCGGTTGCTGCTCCGGGACCTGCACGTAGTATACGTGCTGGACTGGCTGGGGCTGCAGTGGAGTCGGCTGAGGATTTTGCTGCATTGTAGGCTCCTTCTTCTCAGCGTTCGGCTCGGCAGAGGTGGACACAGCGTTGCACATGTTTGCATTCAGTGCTCGGACGAGCTGCTCCAGCTGCTGGGAAATCTGGTCGAGCTTCTCCAGACCTTGGGTCCTCTTCTCTATAACTGCCAGTTTTTCGAGGTCCTGCGACCTCTTCTCAATGATGTCCACTTTGGACAAGTGGCTCCCGATGATACTCAGGTTGGAGCTTTCATCTTTGTCCTCAGTGTGAGAAGCCATGTTAACTGGCTTGCTGATGGCGGTTGGTGGCTTCATGTATACCCGGGATGAGGATTGGGCTGCTTCTCCCTCAGCCATTTCTTCAAAGACATTCCATACGACATCCTCGTCCTTATTAAAATGTGAACCGCCGCAAGCTGCATCCACGAGCTTTTGGCTCTCAAATGATAGCCCCCCAAAGAAGTGTTGCACGAGACTGGTCTTGGGTATTTCATGGTGGGGGCACTTCTCCTGGAGATCCTTGAATCTCTCCCACGCTTCATGGATCGTCTCGTGGGGCTGCTGGCAGAAACTGGAGATCCGGGCACGCATCTGGTTTAATCTTCCCAGAGGATAGAATTTGTGGAGGAAAGCAGATTTTAGTTCCTCCCAGGTGGTGACGACCTTCCCGAGATGATCGACCCAATAAAGGGCCTTGTCTTGAAGGCTGAAAGAGAATGCGGTCATCTTGATCACATCCAGGGGAACTCCGGGGTAGTGAGCGGTAGAGCAGATGCGGTTGAACTTCTTGAGGAAAATATATGGCTCCTCAGTGGTGTTTCCATGAAAAGTGGGAAGCAGTGACAGAAACTGTGGCTTCAGTTCGAAGTGAGCATGCATACGTGGAATCTGAATCCACTCAGTGATGCGCCCTGCTCCTGGGTTGTATGTCTGCTTGAGCGTGGGCTTGGGCTGCGGTGGATCCTCTTCTGCTGCGTCAAAGTCAGGTCCCACTGAGAACTCATCATTGACTTCCTCGAAATTGGGATCGTCCTCCCGTCGGCTGTCTCTCGCATCGGCCCTTCTTCTCAGATCATTCAGCATGTCCTGGAAGGCGGTCTGGGCCAGGGCTTGGTTAGTCAGCTGCTGCTGAATGGCTTGGATGGAAGCCAGCAGTTGACTGTTGACCTCACCCTGCGTAGTGTATTGTCCTTCTGCGGCATGGTCTTCGGGCTCCTGCTGAGGCTGTGGTCCTTTTCCCCTTCCTCCTGCCATTTCTATCTCTGCTGGGTTGACTGTCTCGATTCTAAGTCTGCACATGGTAGAATGCCTCGATCAGTCTGAATTGCAGCACCAGGTAAAGAGATGCGGTCTGTGTCAAGGTCGGCACAGAACTTTGTTAAGGATGGTGATGTGTAAGGAGTGAAATCAATGGCCATCCAAAACGGACAGAGTCCGGGACGAGAGTGATCCCGGCTTATTGAAGAAGGCAGGGAGTCTGGAGATCGGTTCTTAGGGTTTGAACCGGTGTCTCGAAAATAGCCCTGAATTATTTGAGAGGGTGAGCGAATGGAGCCGATGTGGGTGTCGACAGAGCCTCGACTAAACTGTCCATTCGTCGCCATCTCGAAGATCAAGAGGAAGATCGATGTGGATGAAAGATACGGGGGTCAACAAGGAACAAAAAGGAATGTAAAACAGTAGAAGGCTCTCAATGAGCAAGGGTCAAATAGAAGGGGAGCAAAATTGCGCAAAGGCGCGATATTTTTGATCTTGACCTAAATGTGATTGGCAATCATACACAAGACAAGGGAGTTCACCAACTCAACGCGTGAAGCCGTGAAGGTTCGGCTGTTATCTTTGTAATTTTTATCTTGATTTCAGGAATTCATATTTCAACGAGTCCTTAGAGCGCTACGCCTATAGGAGCGAGAGTACTGACGGAAAAGTATTCCCGTACTTGTCCTCCTCCTGTGTAACCTGTAACTTGCGCTTTTTAAGGTCCTTGTAACCCTTCCTGGATCCCTACTCAGCCAAAGAAATAGAGGGAGGAAGCCGATAGGCGAAACCGATACTTCGGATCTCACTCGCAACGGAATCACCCGTGAGCGTGCAAGATCCTACTCGGACGCAGCCGGTGAGACAGACACCCCCGTGAAGGCGTGGCCTATGCTCGGTACTTCGGACAAGGTCGGCGCTCACACAATAGTGAGTCACCACTGGAGACCAAGCCCTACTCGACTACGTACGATAGTAGCGCCAATACTTCGGAAATCCAGGCGATACACAAGGCAGCCACAAGTTGGGTTTGGGGCTCTAATCCTTACGAACGCTCAACTCACTTGGAAGGAGACCTTCCCATGCAACCTGAAAACAAGTGAGGGTGTTACTCTCCCCAATCAATGAGTCCAGTTACCAATTTTAATTTAGGTCAAAGTTTTCTTAGCAGTCCCTTTTTTAATTTTTTTGTGTTATCGCTTCTTTTGAGTAGATTCAAACAAGCGCCTAACGATTTTGTATTTTCTTTATCCTAATATGTCCAAAATCAGAGGGAGAAAAGAGTCGGGAAAAACCAATGCAAGTCGGCACCAAGATGGAAATCTCACCTTTGTGCCTATATGATGAATGCCAAGTGAGAAGACTTACAGTGAATCCCAGCTCTCTCCATGCGGGATGCAAGGCAGAAATTTATAAACCTAATCTATATGCCAGTTATGCAATGCGGAAATCGTCCTAGAACAGGCAGCTGCTAGCGTGAAGAACCACAAGCTAGCTAATAATTCCCAATCCGAGTGTCCGGTCTTGGCTCACCCCTCCTCTGCCCAACACATTTGGAGTAGGAGAAAGCGCTTGTTCGGGTGTGAGCTCGCGGCACGTGGATTTGGAAGCTACTAGCTAACTGTTTAATTAGTCTAAGTCCAAATACGAATCTATAGGAGCATGCAAATATAATTAGGTGTTTGGACCTATTCTAATCGAATCAAGCAGACCTAGAACTAAGAGCTCAATCCACAAAAGAAAGTGAAAAATGAAAACAAAACCGGAAAATGACAGCGATAAAAACTCGATAAAATCCGCGGTGAGCCCCCGGGTGAACAAACACCCGGAAATTAGGCCCGAAGTGTCCAAGTGTCTGAGTCCTGTATTATTACAAATTAATCAACAACTCTCTCTCACGAAAATAAAACAACTCTCTCTCTCTCTCTAGTCTTCCTGCTCTCTCCTGTCGGCTAGGGTAGAATAGCCGACTCCTCCTCCCAAGGCTGCTCAGGATCCCCTAGGCGATCCTCCTCGGTCGGCGGTCCCTCGCAAGAAAACAAAAGAGATGTCAGACAGTTCAAAATAAATAATACACAAAATGCAAGTAAGCAAAAATGGCTAAGTGACTAGAAAGACCCAAAGATACTCTACAAGCCGATGCTCCCCGGCAACGGCGCCATTTGAAAAGCGAGAGAGCGAGAGCCGCTAAATAGCGGTCTGACAAGTCAGACTCACTGTCGCTGGTGCGACTGCTCAAACTTCCTCGGTCTTCAACAATTAACCCACACAATCAATCAGAGAAAGAATAGCAAGGATTAAAATTTATTATACCCTACTAATGATGTACAATGGCAAGCAAGTAGGGGTCGAACACAAGGAGCAAAGGTGTAGAGCACGGATAAAAATCCAAACCTGAATCTAACAAGCAACTTAGCCAATCTAGAATTTTTGTGGGGTTTTTTTTTTATTTTTATATGTTTTTTATTTAATTTTTAATTTTATATTTTTGTATTTTGGTTTTTAATTTACTGATTTTTATATTTCCTTTTTATATTTTATATTTTTTTATTTTCTTTTTCAATATTGGAAGGTAAAGGCAAAGTAATAAAAGACAAACTAAAACATTTATAAAAATGCACAAAAATACTCAAGAATTCAGAAATAAAATGTTTTTGGTATTTTTAGGGTTTTCTACTGTTTTTGTGATTTTTGGGGATTTTTCTAGGTGTTTTTGGTATTTTTAATTACTGAAATAGGGCTAAACAGTGGAAATGGGGCTGGCTGTGACAAAAATGCAAGTTAAAATTAACAAACAGCAACCAAAATTTTTCACACTATTTTTCCAATAAAAAGGACAAGATAAAGAACAAACAGGAACTGAGTTTGCTATTTTTGGATTTTTCTACTATTTTTTATATTTTTTTGAAGTTTTTGAGTGTTTTTAAATTTTTAGTGTTTTTCTTATGAGATTTTTAATGATTTTTGGCTGGGAGTTAGAACAAACTAAAAGACGCAGAATATATTTTTTTGGAATTTTTCGGGAGTGTTTTTATATTTTTTATGGATTTTCTAGGTTAGACAGTGCACAAAATAGATGTTTTTGATTTTTAATAAATATAAAAAGAAAGTAAAATCAAAAACTAAAATAGTGGCGTTCAAGTGCACATATCCAGGAGCCTAAGTCTATTTTTGTGGAATTTTTGAACTTAGGATGACATATTAAATAAATACAACAAGCATCCAAAAATAAATGAGCCTGGCAGGGGTATATGTGCAATATGTCAAACATCCAGGGGCATTCATGCAATTTTCACCAAGAAATCACGCGCAGCTCACGTTACTCACCACTCACAGGGGCATAAATGCAATTAAAGAAAACCGGCAGGGCGTACATGCAATAGTTCCAAAAATATATTATATATCCTACGCACAGGGACGAAATCGCAAATACTGAAAAGTCCTGGGCCTATCTTGCAAAATACCCAAAAGTCACATGCCAACGTCACGTGAGGTGACGTGGCGTGGACCGAAGTGCAAATAGTGATAATGTGAGGGTCCGCGTGCAAATATTACAATACTTTTTAAACTACAAATAAAAATTACTAGATTAAAAGGTAAATACAAAAAGGCGTGGGTTAAAAGTGCAAAATACCCACGGTGCTTGATCCAGCGGTCGATGGCGATCCACTTATCCACGTGGCACACATCCAACGGTGCGTACCCCTTCGTCACGAACGGCTGGGATTAGATCTTCAAGGCATGATCGGACGGCTGGGAGGCGCAGGAGATCGGACGGCCGATGATGCGTCTGGAGCTGGCGGTTGATCCGACGGCAGGGAGGGGTTCACGAAGAACACCTCCCCGGCGAACTTCGAGGTACGATTCCGGCCGACACACGGCCGCTCCGGCCCCCGGATCAAGAGCAAAACGATCCCGGGGCTCTTCCGCTTCAGCAGGTAGTCTCAGGCGAGGCCGAGACAGCTCGAGGTGCTCGGACGGCGAAGAAGACCTGGGCAGCTGGTCCTTGGTTCGTCGAGGGTCGATCGAGCCTCCTCTTGGGCTCGGACCTGCAGGGTTAAGTGCACAAAATCCCGGCGAACGATTTGGTGGGCTTCGATGGTTCCGATGAGGCGAAATATGGAGCGGGCGTAGAACTCCGGCGAGCGGCGGAGAGAAGAGTTCGGGCGGCTCGATCTGAGCGAGATCGAGGGGGAATGAAGGGTGGCACGGAGTGACGGAGCGACGAGGAAGAAGATGGAGGTGGTCGGTGCGGCGGTCGATGATAGACGTGGTCGGAAAATGGAGGCGGAGCTCAGCTCCGCCGTGGGCTTTGATCGATGATTCACGGCGAATGGGTGATCGAGAGTAAGAACTGCTAGAGGCCTACACTAATCTATGCTAAGGCTACAAAAAGACGAAGAGAAAGGGGGAGGAGACTCACCAGAAACGTCGGGCGATGAAGCTCGGCGGAACTCCGGCGAGGGTCGGATCGACTTCGATTCGACGCCAACTGACGCAAACCCAAGGTCAAATCGACTCCTGCTGTCACCAGGAGCACATCTGGCTAGGGGTTTTCGAGTGGTTTTGGCGGAAGAAGGATCAAATCCAAATTTGAAGTCGGGGGGTTCTATTTGAAGAGTTGACGGCGAGGCGAGGAAGACGAGGCTTCTGCGCCTCGGTCAGTGATCCACAACCCAAGGAATCACTTGGGCGTGAATCACCATTGACCGAGGAAAAGATTCCAAGAAGGAACCATCACCAAATGGTGATCGAGGCTCCCTCGAAAAAGGGGTGAACATAGGGTCAAACTTGACTCTGACAAGGGACAGACCTCGGTCAGAGAGTTGACCGAGGTCAACCAATGGAGCGTTCTGGTTGGTCCACGTGGACCAACCAGAAAATTCCTTGGCTAAAAAAATCTTGTAAAATGGATTAAAAATATCAGACGAATCAATTAAATTTTGGGTATAAAATAAAAAATGTTTGTAATTTTATGAAGTATTTTATGGTGATTTTTGTTTATTTTTATGAGCTATATTTTTACAAGTTTGTATTCTTACCCTTATAGGTATCTATATCTATGTATTTTATTTTTAAGTATTTAATTTTTGTTTTGATTTAGGTTTTTATTCTTATTTTAATGTACATAATTATTATAAGTATTATTTACAACATTATAAAAATATAAAATTATATAAATAATAAATAATTAATAAATTGAATATTTTAATATGTACAAGGTACAATCGGGGTCCAAAAATCAACTTTCACACCGTAGCTCTGCCAAATGCGAAACCACCGCCATTAATTAGATTATTTTCTTCTATATACAATTAAAGGTGAGTATGCTGCATTTGGAGTTTTTATTTGTGAGATACGAGTCTGGGAAGTTGGCATTCTGGATTTTTATTCAGACCATAACTTTTTATCTGTATATTATTTTTCTGTGAAATCAATTTTGTATTTTTATTTATTAAATTATCTACAACTTTCATGTACAAAGTTTCTTTATTTGATGAATAAAAAGTGGAACCAAAAATAGGTCCCAAAATGAATAAAGAATAGATAGAATGTATAGGTATTTTATCTGTGTTTTGGCCCTTATCTCCCCCTACTTTATTCCTTGTCGACCTATTCATCAAGATGCCTAGGTCTCGGGGTTTCGGGTCATAAAATATTTACAATATTTTATTCTTTTTCTTTTCTTTTCTTTATTCTATAATTTTGGCTTTAAAAACCGCATTTTATACAATATTTACACACATATACATGAATGCTAAAATGCATGAATTAATGCTATTTACACGCATTTACTAGGGTTTTTAAGGCCAAAATGATAGAATAAAGATGATGAAACGTGGCTTCATCACTCTTCCTTGTCATCAGGTGGATTACCACCTCCTCGTCGTCGTCCTCCCTCGGCTCTATTCATTACATCATTCAGCATATCCTGGAAAGCGGTCTGTGCTAGGGCCTACTCTGTCAGCTGCTGTTGGATAGCCTGGATAGATGCCAACAGTTGTGCATTAACCCGATTCTGATCAGGCATCTGGCCTTCTGGTTGGGGTGGTTGCTAACCCTTGCCCTTCCCTTGAGGGTCCATGTCGGGGTCTGAGTCTGACGAAATGAATTCCGGATTTAAATCCATGGCTTGGTTTGTCTTATATCTGCAGAATGAGAGAATCCTAATCAAACCACTTGTAATGTTATTCATCTGTCAAGATGAATCTGGAATTGAGGTCAGCCCTAGCATGTTGTGAACGGAAAAAGATGTAGACTGTGATCGACTTCCATTCACAATGACGAGAGTGGGACAGAAGTGATCCCAGTTTATTGGGTGGTCAAAAGAAAGGTAGAAGACGAGGAGTCTGGAGATTGATCCGCAAAGTCCGAATCGGGTTCTCGGGAATCGCCTCAAATTTATTGGCGAAGTTGAGTCTATGGAATCGATGTGGGTGTCGGTGGGATCTTGATGGAAACCATCCATAGATTGACTTCGCGAAGAACAAGGAGGATTGGATGCTGGAAGAAGGATACGATGGTCAACAATGAATAAAAAGGAGTGAAAAACAGTAGCGAGGCTCGACTGAGCAAGGGTCAATGGAGAATGATACAACAAAATTTGCGCAAAGGCGTGGGACTTGATCTTTGAACTTTAATCTACATCCATACAAACACAATACAAAATTGGATTCACCAACTCACGCCATGTGAAGCCGTGAAGGTTCGACTATTTATTATCTTTTCAGTTTTAAAGTTGTTATTTCCGGCATTTCTTTTAACAAGTCCTTAGCACGGTACCCCTATAGGATAAAGAGTACTGCCAGAAAAGAATCACGTACTTGTCCTCCTCCTTTGTAACATGTAGTCTGTACTTTTTAAGGTCCTTGTAACCCTTCCTGGATCCCTACTCAGCCAAAGAAATAGAGAGAAGAAGCTGATAGGTGAAACCAATACTTCGGTTCTCGCTCGGTACGGAATCACCCGAGAGCGTGCAAGAACCTACTCAGACTCAAACCGATGAGACAGATACCCCCATGAAGGCGTGGCCTATGCTCAGTACTTCAGACCGTGTCGATGCTCCACACAAGGCGGGAACACCATCGCTGACAAGGCCCTACTCGATCACGTACGATAGAAGCGCCATTACTTCAGAAATCCAGGCGGTACACAAGGCAGTTGCAGACTGGGATTTTGGCTCTATTCCTTATGGGACGTGCCTCGCTCATGGGAGTAGGGTTTTGGTCCCCCTCCGAAGGTACCTGAAAACAATGAGGGATTTATAACCCAGTACAATGATGATCCATTACGTTTTTTTAATTAAGGTCAAAGTTTATTTAGCAGTCCCCTTGTTCTAGTTTTTTGAGTTTTCACTTTTGTTGAGTCTGTTTTCATACCAGCGCCTAACATTTTGGTAGATTTTCATTTAGGTCCTAGGTGCTCAAAATCAGAGGGAGATAGCGGAAAAATCGTGCAAGTTGGTTCCATGATGGAAATCTCACCATTGAACCGAATGATGCATGCCGAGTTAGAGGACTTACAGTACATCCCAGCTCTCTCCATGCGGTATGTAAAACAGAATTTTTAAACCTAACTACATGGTGGTATGCGAGCGACAAAATCACCCTAAACATTAGCTGCTATTAATCGTAAAGAACCAGTTAATCTTTGACTAGATCTATACGTAAGAGACTATAGGAACATGCATTCTTATTAATGTGTAGACCTAGCTATCGAGTCAAGAAACCTAAGTCTAGGGGCTCCATGCACACAAAATAAAATAAAGAAAAGGTGGAAAACTCAAAACAGCGGGGAACAAAGAAAATAAAGCGGGAAAACACGAAAAAGCCGCGACGAGGCCCCCGGATGAACAGACACCCGGGCACTGGACCTCGTTGTGAAGAGTAGAGTCCAAGTTATATTACATGTCAAAATTTTCTCTCTCTCACAATAAATTACAAAATTGATCCAAATTACTCAAGGCTTCGCTAATTCACATCCCTTTGCATCCTTGGTGCTCTCTCCAGCTGGTCATGAAGTGAAGACCAACCTCCTCCAAGCTCGGCAGCCTTGACTTCCTAAGAAACCATCCTCGCGTGGCGGGCCCTCGCAACAAGGTCACAAAGAGGTAGAATCAATATAGAAGCTCAATCAATGAAATAAAGAATCAAGTAATTAATCAAAATAAATGAATGTGTATGTCACTAAGCAAGGAATCATGCATAGTTAAACAATTTCAAATAAATATCTATTCACAGAATAAATAGTGAATAAATGAATTTCCATACAAGAACGACAAGGTGTGATAGTCTACACTCATTGCTCCCCGGCAACAGCGCCATCTGATGGTGGGAAAATTAAGGGTCGTATTAACCACAAGGCGGATCAATAGTCGATGCGATGACCGCTCAATAAGTCCCAATCAATCAGAAATTAACCCACAATCAGAATAAAGCAATTAAGTCCCAAAAATGTGAACTAAAATTTATTAACTCTACTATAAAGTGCATAGTGTATAAGCATGTAGAGATCGAACCACAGAGAGCAAGAAAAAAGGGTAGCCTATAGGTATTTATGTACATCCCAACCATCCTCAAATGAATCCTCTTTTTGTGGGTTTTTAATTTTTTTATATATATTTTTTATTTATGTTTTTATGATTTTTATTTGTTTTATAACATATACCCCTTTCTTTGACTTTTTAAATTTTTAATATAGAAAATAGATATATATATATATATTTATATAAGAGGAGAGAGATATATATACAATATATAGGTATATACATAGGGTAAAATGGGGCTGCCCCCAGGGAGTAGCCAACTTGGCTACTCCCACCCCTATTTTTCCGTCGTTTTTTTTATTTTTTTGGAAATAAAAATTTGTATATTCATCACTATATCCCTCTCACATTCTATTAAAATTTCGTCAGAAACAGAGACTCCTAAGCCCTCCATCCAGACGTCATTTTTTTAACAGTCGCAGGATTTTTTAAATCGGCCATGTTTGGATGGAGGTGGTAGGAGTCTCTGTTTCTGACGAAATTTTAGTAGAATGTGAGAGGGATATAATGATGAATATACAAATTTTTATTTTCCAAAAAAATAAAAAAATTAGGGAAAAAAAGGGGTGGGAGTAGCCAAGTTGGCTACTCCCTGGGGGCAGCCCCATTTACCTCATATACGTATATATGTATAAATACTCAAAATATAAAGAAATATAGTGTTTTTAGGCCTTTTATATTTTTCTAATTTTATGCATTTTTCGGGGATTTTTCTAATTTTTATGCATTTTTATGTCAAAAATATCCCTAAAATGGGATTAATTAAATATCTGAAACTAATTTGGGTTTTCAAAATAGTAAATAGATCCCAAAATTACCCAAACTAATTTTAATACATAAATAATAATATATAGCTAATTATAAAATAGAAAAAATATATTTTTGGGATTTTTGTTGAGTTTTTTTAATTTTGGAGTTTTCTAATTTTTTTTAATTTTCTTTTACTCTTTTTATGGGTTTTTGGTTCCTAGACTCAATAAATAGCAAAATATAGTATATATAATTTTTTTTGTAATTTTTCAAAAACATTTTCTAATTTTTTGGTATTTTACACTTTAAACAGGGCAAAAATGGCTCCTATTTCAATTTTAATGAATGGATAAAATGCACAAAATGGCCAGATAAAAATGCAGCGTGAATCTACAAGGCACAAAGCATTTATCTTAATTTTTGTGGGTTTTTAGGAGCAAGCTAGGTATTTTTAATAAATACATGAAGCACATAAAAATAAAACAGCCCAGCAGGGGCATTTTTGCAATTAGAAATAAAGATAGGGCGTTCTGTGCAATAATCCCAACTTAATAAAATATTTATGTAATATTTTAGAACTTTGTCACAATATACAAAACTGCCAGGGGTTTACATGCAAAATTCACACGCCTCACGTGGGACTACACGTGATCCAGACTCGGAGGGACCAAAATGCAATTTTCAATAACTCCAGGGGTCTCTGTGCAAAATTCCCTCAAGTCATGTGGAACAACACGTGACTTGGCTAGGAAGGACCTACATGTGATATACACTTAATACAGGGGGTTTTATGCAAATAATCTAATTATTTATAACGTTACAATTATTTTGCAGAACTAAATAATAATTACAAAAAGGACATGGGAGGATTTAGTAATTTACCCCCAAAGAGGCACTGATGAACGGCGATGATGTCTTCACTTTTCCACGTGGCTTTCATCCAGCGGCTGGTAATGGTTCGACGATGTGCGGTGAAGATTAGACCATCCGAGATGATCTAACGGTTGAGACGCTGCTCCATCGAACGGTCCTGGTCGAATCTGGAGCAGTGTTCTTCATCCAATGGCGGAGGAGACGGGTGAATGAACTGGTAAGAAGGTCGATGATGGCGAGCTTTGATCGGAGATTGCGTGCTCCTCCGACCTCCATTCCCTCCGCATAGGGTCTCTAATCCTTCCTGGAGCTCCGCCGTGTCCAATGATGGCCTCCTGGTGGCTCCTGGAGGTCCGTAGAGATCAAGCGAGGCCGACGAAGAAGAAGACCTCTAGAAGCCTCGTTCCTGGTTCAACAACGCCCAGGAGGGATTCGTTGCTCTCCAAACCTGCATAGAAGATATCTGGGGCCGAGGGCTTCGACCTCGACCGATTTTGAAGCTGTAAAGCAAAAAGATGTGATGCGGGCGGCGAGGTCCGGCGACGCAGAGGAGGGGGACCTCGATTCGCAGAGCCAGTAGGGCTCTGGTTGATTGGGGATGATCATGAGATGGAGAACGCATGGGTGATCGAAATGAGAGCGAAACAAGCGTCAGAGGTTAACTGGATGGCTTGGGAGTCGTCGCCGGAGCGGAGCTCCGGCGAACTACGACTCGACCGTTTCAAGGCTAATTACTTAAATAAAAGCTAAACTAATGACTAGAAATGAATGCTGGAATGAAAACCTAACTACGAAAGCAATAAAATAGCTGTTATACCTGGTGGAGCTCTAGGGAGCAGGGCGACGCCGGAGCTCTGCCGTGGGTGCTTCCTCGACTCCTCCGACCTGCTGACGCCTCTGGAAGCAACCCCCTATCATGAGGTTTCACTTTGGAGTGGAAGCGAGGGTGGAAGAAGACCAAAAGGAGACCAAAATGGGGAAGGAGGTCGAGGCACTTATTTAAGGACATAGCGATGCACCCTTATTGACCGGGGTGCCACAAAGAATCGTCTGGTCAGATGATCGATTTGAGATGTTGGCGTGAAGGATGGATCATCAACGGATCTTTTTCATGAAGGAATCGAGGCCAGAAAGTCAATGATCTAGAAGGGGAAGGTCGGAGACGATGGGCTGAAGAGACACTCTGACACAGGTTGGCTGGTGGCAGAGGAGTTGACCGGGCGGTCAACGAAGGAAAGACCTTGATTGGTCCACATCAGCGCCAAATTGACCTATTAATTAAACACAATAAATGATTTTATTAATTTTTGCTTATAAAATAAAAAATGTTTATTAAATAATGTAGTATTTATTTATGATTTTTATTTATTTGTTTGATGTATTTTATTATGAGTTTATTTTAATAGTGTATTTAAAGGTTTATTTACATGTATTTTGCATAATTTATTTTTATTTTATGTATTTTATTTTATTATTTTATTATATATATTTGTATATTTATAACTTATTTTTGTGAGTATAAATATATTTTTATTTGAGTTTTATGAGTTTATTTTCATATTTAAATAAATAGGTATATATAATATGTATGTATACTTATAGGTATTTTACATATATTTTATATACATTTTATTTATTTAATGAATTCTATTGGGTTTTATTTTGGATATAAATTTTTAATGGAATATAGATAATATTTGCAATTTAATATAAATGAATAAAAGAATGAAATCCCCTTTTTATTTATATACAAGTAATACATAGGTATTTTGCCTATGTGATTACATAGACTTATTTTATTTGAGGTTTTCTTTTTGGTTTTCTTTTAATTTCAATATGTACATGTATTATGTATATTATTTAAAGAATTCTAAAAATATAAATTCATAAAAATAATGAATAATGAATAATGAATATAATGAATATTTTAATCGGGTAAACTATACAATGAGGGCCAAAAACCTATCTTCCACATAGTAGCTCCAAAAATTATGAAACCACCTTCACTAAATAGCTCTTGAAAAGTTATATACAATTAAAAGTGATTTTGATAGGTTTTGAGTTTTTATTTAAAAGATATGGGTCTGTGAAGTTTGGTTTTTGGCTTTTTATTTCGTGTATAAAATGAACACAACATATTATTTTTGTACAAACTCAATTTTGTATTTTTATTTACATCATTGTCTACAACTTTCATGTACACAGTTTGTTTATTTGATAAATAAGTGTCAAAAATGCATAATCAAAGAATAAATAAATGAGATTTTTATTGTCTTTTTGGCTCTTCTCTCCCCCTACTTTATTTCTTGTCGACCAATTCCATTTTGGACTTGGTCTCGGGGTTAGGGTCATAAAATATTTGCAATATTTTATTCATTTTTCTTTTCTTCTCTTTATTCTATAATTTTGGCATTAAAAACCTTATTTTATGTACAATAAATACAATAAATAGTGAATGCTATTATGGACAAATTAGTGTTATTTACATGCATTAACTAGGGTTTTCAAGGCGAAAATGATAGAATAAAGGTGATGAAATGGGGATTCATCAAGGGGTTCTCATCGGTGTGAATCTTCTTCAACATGAGTTGCTTCTGGTCAATTGCATCCCTCAGCCAATGGTATCTCACATCAATGTGTTTTGTCCGAGCATGGTGCATGGTACTCTTGCTCAAGTTTATAGTGCTCTGGCTATCACAAAACACAACCGGCTCACTGTCATTCAATCCAAACTCACCAAGAAAGCGTTGTAGCCCCAACACTTCTTTCCCAGCCTCTGCTACCGCTATGTATTCTGCCTCAGTGGTCGAGAGAGCAAACACATCTATAGCTTGGATTGCCATGATATGTTTCCTGCAAATGTGAAATGTACACTGAGGTAGACTTTCACTGATCCGTGTCACCTTCTATATTTGCATCAGTGTAGCCACATAGTTTGGGATCTGACATCCCAAACACAAGACCATACTTGAGGTCCCTCTCAAGTATCTCAATATCCATTTCACGGCATCCCAATGGTCCTTACTAGGATTGGACATGAATCTACTCATCACGCCCACTGCATGGGCTATGTCGGGTCTAGTGCAAACTATTGCATACATGAGGCTCCCAACTACGGACTGGTATGGGATCTTGACCATCTCTGCTTTCTCCTCAGAAGTAGAAGGACATGACTCTTTGGTCAGCTTGAAGTGAGAGGCTAAAGACGTACTGATAGGCTTGGCATTCTTCATGTTGAACCACTCCAACAAGCATTCAACATAGTTTTCTTGTGATAACCACAACATGTGCTTCTTCCTGTCTCTTGTAATTTGCATCGCAAGGATGTGGCTCGCCTTGCCTAAATCTTTCATCTCAAACTCTTTGGAGATTCTCTCTTGAGCTTCGCAATCAAGTTGGAATCATGACCTACAATCAACATATCATCTACATAGATCAAAAGAATCACGGACCTGTCATTGGAAAGATGATGAACATATACACATGGATCGACTGTAGTCCTCTTGAAACCCTGCTTTCTAATGAAAGCATCAAACTTCAAGTACCATTGTCTCTAGGCTTGCTTCAAGCCATAAATACTCTTCCTTAACCTGCAAAGCATGTTCTCTTTCCCTTTCTCTTGAAATCCCCGTGGCTGCTCCATGTAGATCTCTTCTTTCAAATCACTGTGAAGAAACACCGTCTTCACATCCATCTGCTCTAGCTCAAGGTCAATGCTAGCAACAAGTCCTAGCACCATTCTCATCGAATTCATCTTCACCACTGGGGAGAAGATCTCATCATAGTCCACTCCTTCTTTCTAACTGAATCCTTTCACCACCAATATGGCCTTGTACTTGACCTGCTTGCCACCATCATCAGACTTTACCTTGTAGACCCATTTGTTCTTCAAGGCTCTCTTGCCTTTGGGAAGCTCAACAAGATCATAAGTGTGATTCTTTTTGAGAGATAGCATTTCTTCATTCATTGCATTGCGCCAATGATCATTGTCCTTATGCATCTGTGCCTCCTCAAAGGTATATGGCTCACCTGCATCTGTAAGCATCACATACCTAGAAGTGGGGTAACGGGATGATGGTTGTCGTATCCTCTCAGATCTCCTAATCTGTGGCTCTACTGTGTCTGCATGTGGATGAGGCTGCTCCCCCTACCCTAAGTACCCTGGACTTGCATCAACAGGGTCTGCATCTGGCTCGTACCGCTCTAGATGCTAATCCTCTCTACTTGTACCCTGTACTGGAGAGGGGCCAGTGTCCTCATCCCTATCATCATCCATGGAGATCTCATCTACATCACCATTCTCAATGGTGTCCTCAACCAATGTCTGATTCTCATAGAAAATCACATCCCTATGTCTGGTGACGGTCTTCTTTCTTGGATCCCAAAGACGGTATCCAAACTCCTGATCTCCATAGCCAAGAAAGATACAAGGCACTACCTTGTCATCCAACTTCTTCCTCTGCTCCTTTTGGTACCAATGTATAAGCCTTGCATCCAAACACCCTCAAATGAGCATATGAGGGGTCCTTTTCTGTCCAAACACACTCTGGAATCTGAAGGCCAAAAGGAACGGATGGAGATTAGTTGACCAAGTAACATGCGGTGTGAACCGCCTCAGCCCAAAAGGTCATGGGCAACTTCGTTATCTTAAGCATACAACGAACTCTCTCAATAATGATCCTATTCATCCTCTCAGCAAGACCATTGTGCTGGGGTGTACCTGGTTCTGTCCTCTCATGCCTGATGCCGTGCTCTACGCAGTAGCCCTGAAAAATAAACGAGGTGTACTCTCCCCCATTGTCTGTGCGTAGACACTTCAACAATTTCCCTGTCTCGTGCTCAACCATGTCATGAAACTTCTTGAAACAATAAAAAACTTTATCTTTCAACCTCAACACATATATCCACTAATGACCGAAAAATACTCTCACAGATTCGGATAAGGTATAAAATCACTCAAGGGTCATTGTGACCCGGATCTCGAGACTCAGTCAGTCAAGAAAATTCAGAGACCACCAAACAAAGCAAACAAATCAACAAAATCAAAAGCGGTCCTCGCTATTTATTTAACATGGTATAGCGACCAGGGTCAAACACAACGAGCACGTATTGGCCGAGACGACCTACGAAGTAGTCTGAAATGAAATAAAACAAAAAGAAATATTTTTGGTGGATTTTTAAATATTTTTAATTTTTTTGTATTTTTAATAATAAAGAAAATATAAAAACAAAGGGGGAAGCACACAAACAACTATTTATAAAACACAACAAATAAAGCCAAAAAATTCAAATAAAATTGTTTTGTGTTTCTTATATTTTTAAGTATTTTTGGTGATTTTCTAAGAATTTTATGATTTTTAGTTGATTTTATAAAAATCGAAAAATGGAAAAACAATGACAAAGTGTGTAGCCAGATTTGAAAGTCTTATTAAAAATTAATAATTAGCCTATAAAAATATGATGGTAATTTTTTTATAATGTAAAAATAAAAAGTAAACTAAGGAAACTGAAATTGTAATTTTTTGATTTTTATATATTTTTTAATAATTTTTACAAGGTTTTTAGGGTTTTTAATTTTTATGGGTTTTATAAATCCAAATGGGCTAAAAATTGGAAAGAAACTGAAAAACAACAAAACAAATAATTCCTATTTTTTTTAGAATTTTTAAAGATGTTCTTATATTTTTAGTTGATTTTCTCTTTCAAACAGTAGTAACAATGAAGGTTTTTGATTTTTTAAAATAGAAAAGGCAACAAAAATGTTCCAAAAAATTAGTGAAATTTTTACACAGTGGCAGGAGCCACGTGTCCAAATTTCACTGAATTTGGATTTAATTTGATATTATTTAATAAAAACAAAAGCTACAGCACACACAGGGACGCATACGCAATAAAAATAAAGTTTCATGGCTGAATGAATAACATGTACGAAAACTATAAGGGTATCAGTACAAAAATCGCATCAAATCCGCACATGTCCAAAACTATACGCACAGGGGCATAAATGCAATATTCAAGAAGTAATTTTCAATCTAGAACAGTTACAAAACCCCAGCCCCAAACATGCAAATTGCCCACAATATCATGTGCCTAGCACGTGGTTCACATTCATAGGGACCAAAGTGTAAATCCTATTTTTAAAAATACAAACTATAACATCCAAAAACCATAGGATCAAGAATGCAAAAGGTCCATACACTCACGCGTCGAAGCACGTGTCTCACACAAACATGGACTAAATATCAAATGTTCTATACTAGAGGTCCAAATATGCAAAATAACCAAGTGTGCACATTTATTTCATAGATTAAATAAAAACTAAATAAACCTACATGGGTATGGGCGCAAGTTACCAAGCCGAGGCACGTGAGGGGCGCGTGCGTGCCAGGTGTCGAGCTGTGGATGGCTGCGGGTGCACGGTCCTGATGAAGCCCTCTGGAGGATCCAACGGTGCTGGCGCGAGGGAGAACGTGGGGGAAACGTGGCCGTCAGATCATGGATCTGACGGTCTGATGGTGGCATGCTACGTTCGGCTATGATGAAGACTGGCACGAAAGGGCGATCCGACGGTTGCGAGAGGATCTGGAAGGACTCCTCCTGGGCGAGCTTCTCCGGCTAGCTGGGAGGGACCCCGGTGTCCGATGGAAGATCGGAGAAGCGGGTTTTCCTCACGATGGAAGTTCCGCGTCAGGTGGTTGCCTCTGATGAAGGCTCCAACGGTCGGATCCTCTGACGAGGGAGGAGCGACCTGGAGCAGCTCCGGCGAGGGTGAAAATGCGTCCCAGGGGGGTCTCCTGTGCTTATTGACCTGTAGAAAGAAGATCGTGCTCGGAGGGACGCTCCGGCATAGGTTATTGGTAAAACGAGGAAGAGAAGCGGCGTGGATGGGCTACGGGGGTTCTGGCGAAGGTGATGGATGGAACCCGACTCGATCTGGGTTCAGATGGTCCAGCTCGAGGTGATCATATCACGTAGGGAAGGTGGCAATGAGTCGAAGAGTCGATCAATACGTCTAAGATGTGGTGGCGGAGCTGGGATGTGAAAATCGAAGCTAAACTATGCTATAGAGGCTAAAGGAGTTATCTGATGGTCGGGATCGACTTGAGAGGAGACGCTGGTTCTCCGGTGATCTTCGCCTCGATGGAGCGTTGCCTCCAGAGGCTCGAGCTTTGCCGGCGGCGGAGCACGACGATGAGGGTCATCGGACCTGGGCTACGCACCTCTATATCCTCACTCAAACACTCGCACTCACTCACTGTCACTCAAGGAACACGATGGAGGTCCTGGGAGTTGAAGATGAGAGCCAAAGGTGCGGCTAATGGAGGAAGAAGATGAGACTATATAGTGGTAGGGATCTGGTAAAGATGGAGTCGGGCGTGGATCAGACATGAATCAAGGTTAATCGGGGCACGGGGTTTAGGGAAATGGTTAGCGGATCAGATCGTGAAAAATGGAAGAAATTGGGTCCTCAGTGCAGATCCGCGCAAAGTGGTCGGGGGAGGGGGGTGGCAATTCCCCAGGGGTCAACATTCCCCGTGGACCAATCAGGAGCCGCCACGTATTAATTATTTGTAAATTAAATCAAAAATAGTAAATGGCTTTATTTTAAAATATTTTCAAAATGAAAAATGTTTATTTATTTTCAAAGTATTTTTTAGTGATATTTATTTATTTTTTTGAAATATAAATTACATATTTTCATTATATTATTATATACAGTATGTATACCTATGTATTTTTGCATTTTATTTTTTAATTATTTTATTTATGTACATTTATTCCAATTTTATATTTTATTTATTTACACCATAAAATATGGAATATAAAAAGATTTTTATTGGATTTTTATTAATTATTTACCAGGGTGAAATAATTACAACTTTTATTCTATATACATGGTATATATACACTGATGAGAGAGAATTTATTTATTTTTATTTTTCTTTTATTTTCCCATTTTTATTTTATTTTTATTTTTTCAAATATATACAAAATATGGGGATCAAAAATATATTTTTATTTTTAGAAAATAAATTATTTACATATAGAGGGATATTTACACCATGTTGAGTCACCCTATCTCTCTCTACTTATTTTATTTTGCGATCAAGCCCTCGTGGAGCCTTCCCTTGGGTTCAGGTTACTCAATATTTATTCTAAATATCTCCCTCTTTTTCTTTATTTCTTTATTCTTTTATTTTTGTACAAAAACATGGTAATTATTATTATTTACACAATGCATGCTATTTGCTAATTTATTCTATTTACAGGTATCTACAGGGTGTTTTGCATAGTTTTTTTTTGCTAAAATAAAAGAATAAAGAGTGATGAATGAGTATTCATCACCCCCTATACTTAACTTTGCTAGTCCCTTAGCAAACACTTATTTGAAAAAGAAGTGAAAAAGGAAAGAAAAAGAAAAAGAGGGGAAAATGAATGAATCAATGCTGATTATTAAACTTGCCTTCATTAAATTGGAATATGGAGCTCGGTCAGATCTTTGGATTATGTATGTGTCAGAACCTGATTTGGACTTATGTTTAAAACTTAACAGCCTCTAAGTTCCACTAATCTATAGTCAAGACTCCTCAATAATCCAGATCAGAACAAGACTACATACACAAACCCTGAAGACCATGAATCTTTCCTTGTACAGTGTAAGTGAGGTACAACTCTCCACCTTAGAAGTAGCAAAATGACAACCCTCCCCAACAAGGTAACTCTAATGCCCTAGTCTGGCCACTCTTTCCTCGAGGAGCGGGGTATTCCCTTCTAAGTTCAAGTTCAATCGACTCAAGAAGAGGGTGAAGGAGAGAATGGACCATGGCCATTGTAGCCATGTATCCCTGGGAGCTCAACCAGTGTAGCTAAGTCTCCCTGCTGCAAGCTTCATAAGATGGAACATGGATACCAAGCTTTGCTTATTGCACTATATACACTCCTTTGGGATTATCATTTTCTCTCAGACCCACCACTTTTTTGGTGTTCTTTTCTTTTTGCATTTTTTTGATGTGCATCTGTACAATATATCTACAAAGTGCATCATATATACATAAGGAGTTTTCCTCTTGAGCCGGTAGACTATCCCTCTTTTGAAGCATTATTGCAACCAACAACTCCTGTCATTAGACCTCATGGCAACCAGACCAAGTTGAGACGCACTTCCTTCACTATAAGAAGAAGAGAGGTTCCGCCTAGAAGTACTACCCTCATATGCTACCCCAAGTCAAGGAAGACTTCCTCCTCACCACCTCATCCGTAGAGAGCTCGATGTAAAGTGCGGGTCCAAGTAAAGCCATTGCCTATATGAGTCATATGTGTGTTGTTAAGTGCTCTACTTAGGCTCATCGAGATGACCTATGATCATAGCCTAGTGGACTCAAAGAATTAAGTCACCATGGACCTGAAAAGTCTCAAACCTAAGCCCTATAAGGTTCCTCTTAGAATTAGGTGGATTAAGATCTTAACCAAGCTCCATTTTTCAATTTAATTCCAGGCTAGTTTAAATGTCAACTATGATCCAGGAAAAACTATACAAGTATTTACAAAGATGCTATTTACAAAATATTTACACATGCAAAATTTTTGAAAAATGTTTTGAAAACATGGATGTATGCATGAATGCAAGATTTGCAAAATATTTACACAAATTTACACAAGGTTTTTGCAAACTTTTGATTTTCAGAACATTTTACAAAAATTTTGTAATATATACATAATTTTGATATGAAAATATTTACAAGCTATTTACACAAAAGATTTTTACAAACATTTTTTACAAAAATAATTGGTACAACTAGCTATGTATGTGCAATAAAAGAATTTTATTTACAAGGAAAATTTTTAATTTTTATGGATTTTTGGGTTTTAGCCATTTTTATTTATTGACACACTCACACAAAGTACGAGTTATGGCTAAAGTATATATGAAATATATACACACCCCCTATACTTAGCTCGAACGATGTCCTCAGAGTCAAGAGCGATGAAGAAGACATAACTCATGCTTAGTATAGGAAAGTGAAAAGGAAGGCTATATACAAAGACGGATGAAAGAATAGAAATGCAAGAGGATCTCGGGGTTTCCCCCTATACTTAGGGTCAAATAATCCTAAGTATAGCAGGCTGTACACAAAGGGAAATCCGAGTGAAGAATGTACAAGGTCTACCTCCCCTATACTTAGGGTAAAATATCCCTAAGTATAGGCAGTAAAACAGAGGTAGAAATGAATAAAAAGAAACTCAAAAGTCTCACATCCCCTATACTTAGGGTAAAGTGCACCCTATGTATAGCAACGTCGAATATGTAAATGGGGTGTTGGACTGAATAATAGTGTGATATGGACAACTGGATCTATACAAGTCGGGAGAACAATGATAATCAGGCGTGAGATGCAATAGATGTGAGTCAAGAGACCACATCTCACGTAAAATGAATCGGGTCAACATCAACGACCAGCGGCTCATGATCAAGATATGGCTTGAGTCGCTGACCATTAACACGAAAGGTACTCTCAGAAGACAACTCTGATATATCAATACTCCCATTGTCGTGTACCTTTCTAACCAAGTAGGGTCCCTTCCATTTGCTCTATAGCTTCCCTGGAAATAATCTCAACCTGGCATCGAACAACCGTACTCGCTGTCCTGGCTCAAACTGCTTGTGGCTGATATGAGAATCATGCCACTCCTTCACTCTCTCCTTGTACTGTAGGCTGCTCGAAAAGGCTGCATCACGAAGCTCCTCCAGTGCTGCTAACTCTGCCCTCCTCTGGTCTCCTACACTCACTGGATCCATGATGATGTCTGTAACTGCCCAGAGTGACCTATGTCTAAGCTCAACAGGTAAATGACAGGGTTTGCCATAAACGAGGCGAAAGGGAGACGTGCCCAACGGTGTCTTGAAGGACGTCCGATATGCCCACAAGACCGAGTCCAAAAGCTGTATCCAATCCTTTCGGTCAGGGCGGACGACCTTATGCAATATAGTTTTAATCTCACTTGTATGGTGTGGCTACCCGATGGTCTATGCTGAACTCGCTAGAAAGGGCCTTTACCTTGTCGTTGACGAAATGAGACCCCCCGTCTGATATCAACACTCGAGGTACCTCGAACCATGAAATGATATGCTTCCTCAAAAATCTGCAAACAGTCCTAGCATCTGCGGTTCGGGCAGGGATGGCCTCAACCCAACGACTATCATAATCCACGACCAACAGAATGTACTCAAATCCCTGACTCCTAGGGAATGAACCCATGAAATCGATGCCCCATGCGTCAA
Organism: Ottelia alismoides; assembly: GCA_037367405.1. Lineage (NCBI taxonomy): Eukaryota > Viridiplantae > Streptophyta > Magnoliopsida > Alismatales > Hydrocharitaceae > Ottelia > Ottelia alismoides. The sequence goes on along the minus strand of JAZKJV010006807.1, from coordinate 328,855 downwards.
AAATCTCAGAGAAGTGAATGGGCTGCATCGGTATCATATCACGCTGTCCACAAGTGCCCATCCTCTGACAGTCAGTACACCTCTTCACGAACTCATCAGAGTCCTTGAAGAGGGTAGGCCACCATAGGCAGGATTGGAGCACTTTCTGTGTCGTTCTCCTTCCGGAGTGATGTCCTCCTGCCTCAAGATTGTGGTAGTAAGTGAGGATGCTGTGGTGCTCCTCCTGAGGAATGCACCTACGCCAGACACTATCCCCTCCTTCATGATAAAGGACGAGATCCTCCCAGTGGTAGAACTTGGCCTTCGCGAGGAAGGTCTCAAGTCTCTGCCTGGGCCAATCTTGTGGGACTTTCTTGGCAACAAGAAAGTTCACAATATCGACGTACCATGGGAGAGAGGCGATGGCAAGGATCGCCTCATCTGGGAAGGTCTCACAAATAGGATCGATCTGCTCGGAATCCTCAAGATACTCCAATCGGGAGAGATGATCCGCCACCACATTCTTGACTCCAGGCTTGTCCTTAATCTCTATATCAAACTCCTAGAGTAGAAGGATCCATCTGGTCAATCTGGCTTTGGCATCCTTCTTTGCTATGAGGTATTGGATGGCGGTGTGATAAGTGAAGATGGTCACTCTAGATCCAATGATGTATGATCTGAACTTGTCTAGGGCAAACACTACGGCTAGCATCTCCTTTTCAGTGACTGTGTAGTTTCTCTGAGCTGCATCCAAAGTCCAGCTAGCGTAGTGAATAGCAAAGGGGACTCCATCCCTCCTCTGCTCCAACATTGCCCCTACGGCAAAATCGGAGGCATCCGTCATGATCTTGAATGGGAGAGACCAATCAGGCGGTTGCAGGACAGGAGCCTCGACAACTAGACTCTTGAGAGTCTCAAATGATGCTAGACACTTATCATCCACAATGAACTCGGTGTTTTTCATCAGCAGATTAGTCAGCGGTCGGGCAATCCGGCTGAAATCATGAATGAATTGTCGGTAGAAACCGATGTGCCCCAGAAAAGACCGTAACTGTTGCAAGTTAGACGGTGGACTGAGTTTCCTAATGATATCTATCTTGGCCGGATCATCCTCCATGCCCCTGTTGGAGATGAAGTGGCCAAGCACCGTCCCTTGAGTCACCATGAAGTGACTATTCTCCCAAGAAAGCACCAGGTGCACCTCAATACATCGTTGGAGGACGCGGTCTAGGCAGTCAAGACAGGAGTCGAATACGTCGTCGTAGACCGAAAAGTCATCCATGAAGACCTCCAAGCACTCCCCTACCATGTCCGAAACGATGGACAACATGCACCTCTGGAATGTCGCCGGAGCGTTGCACAATCCAAAGGGCATCCGTCTGATAGCATATGTCCCGAAGGGACATGTAAAGGTAGTCTTGTACTGGTTCTCTGGCGCAATCGCCACCTGGTTGTATCCGGAGTACCCATCCAAGAAGCAGTAATGTCTCTTCCCTGCCAGTCTCTCAATGCCTGACCAATAAAGGGCAGGGGGAAATGATCCTTCTTGGTGGCCTGGTTTAGTCATCTGTAATCCACGCAGACCCGCCAAGAAGTGGGTACCCGGATAGCGATCTCCTCTCCAGACTCACTGAAAACTGTAGCGATGCTCGTCTTCTTGGGCACCACATGCAACGGACTGACCCACTTGGAGTCGGAGATGGGGTAGAAAAATCGACGCTCCACCATTTCGAGATCTCCTTCATGACAACATCTCGAAGGTTCGGGTTCAGCCGCCACTGGAACTCACGCGGCGGCTTCGCGTCCTCCTAGAGATAGATATGGTGGGAGCACAAGGCTGGAATTATCCCGTGGAGATCGGCTACACTCCATCCAATCGCCTTGCGGTTCTTTTCAAGAACCCCCATCAGACGGGATTCCTGCTCTCCAATCAAATCCACTGAGATAATGACTGGGTACATCTCATGCTCACCCTCAAGGAACCTATACTTCAGAGATGAAGGAAGCGGCTTCAGCTCTGGACAACACTGTGCTGGTGGATCTAGCCTCTGAAAGGTCTGAGTGAAGGCGGCCAAATCTGTATGGGAGAATGGAAACACTCTCTCGCACTCTGAATCAGGCGAAGGCTGCTCTGCTGGTATGTCTATGCTCGGTGTGGAATCAGCCTCCTCCCTAGCTGTCGGCTCTGTGGAAGTCAGACACGGTATCAAGTCATCAAACTCATTCCAGTCAAAATCTGACTCCTAGGGATCTGTATCAGAATCACAAACAAAATTTGCCTCGCGATCGGGGACCGGCTCTGCTGCCTGAGATGTATCCTGGACCAGGGGTGTGCTATCCAAGCTCTCCTCTACTGACATTTGTGCCTCAGCAAACTCTAAAAGTGAGAGGATGGCATGTGCTGCTGGGTCTGCCCAAACTGCCTCATCATCTGTGATCACAAAGTCGCAGTCCTGGTGGATGTCTTGCCCTGCATCTGTCATCTGCTCTGTTTGAAGTCTGCTCGGAGCAAGCTGAATCTCAGGCTCTAGTCTCCTCGATCGTCTTTATTTGTACACTCTCCCCCTCGATGCGAAAGTATACCTTCCCGCTATCATGATCGGATATCGCCTTGGCTGTGGCCAAGAACGGGCGTCCTAAAATGATGGGGGTATCGGTCACGGACTCAGGGATCTCCATGTCCAACACAACGTAGTCCACAAGGAAATTCAAGCCCTGAATCGTGACGACAACGTCCTTTAGCAACCCCTTTGGCCTCTTGACAGATCGATCAGCAAACTGAAGGACCGTCCTGCTCTGTCTTTGAGGGCCCAACTCGAAGCGGTCGAGTAGGGCTGCCAGAAGTAGGTTGATCGAAGACCCGTTGTCTAATAGATATGATCGAACCTCTGCTCCTAAATGTGGCATCTGACATACGGGGCTCCTGCATCTGGCCTCTTGGCTGGCAGACGGTTCTGGATCGCGAAGCATGTGGCACGAGTGAGCACATGGATCTCTGACTGGTGGTTCCTCCTCTTCCTCCGAACTATGGTCCTATCTTTGAGTTATTGCTGGAAGAGAGGGATGTGCTCCAAGGCCTCCTGTAGAGTCAGCTGAATCTGAAAGCAGTCCATCATGTGTTGGCTGAACTCTAACTTGTGGGACTTTTTAGGATCTTTTTTGGTCCCCTTAGCCAAGCGAAGTGCTTGGGGAAAGGGGACTGCTGAGTCCTTCTCAGATGAAGGACTAGGAGAGGGTCTGGGCTGCTCAAGCATGGTAGAATCCACACATACATCATCAATCACCACAGGTGGATCAGAATAAATCAAACCATTTCCTTTATTCACAGAAACGTCCTGAGGTACATGAACATATGGAAAAACAACAGGACTAGCAGTAGAAGTGTTGGTGGCCTCAGCACCACCCTCGACATCTGGCTGTGCGGCATCAATACCGCGCTCTGGCTCGGCATCACATGTGGTGGCATCAGTACCACCTACTCCATAAGGTGAAACGACGACCTCAGTACTGTCGGCTGGCTCAACGTCCGTGGTGGCGTCAGGACCACCGTCATCATCTCTGGCGGCCTCAGCACCGCTCCTCTCCTCGCCTGGCACTCCTGAAGTGGCATCGAGTCGTCGCTCAGACGAGGCGCCGCCTGCTGGCATCCTACCGCTCCTAAGTGTAACAAAGTCAGCATCAAACATATATGTAGAAATGTCACCAAGTGAATCACTAGGAGTGGTGGACTCTATGAACTCTACCTGCTCAGATTTCCTCTTCAGCCTGTTGGGGTTCAGCTCAATCTGGACAGGGATGGCGACCTTCCCTCTCACGATCTCCCTCATCTCCTGACGGAACTCGTCCATCTCCCATCGAAAAGTAGCCTGCTGCTCGGTCATGAGGCAGGCTAGATCATCCAAGGCAGGGTTCTCATAGGTCGGCCCATGAGAACCTGACGGGTAGCCTCGCTGGTAGTGAGGTTGCTGCTGGTGGTGGTGAGGGTGAGAGGGGTACTGCTGCTGATGATACTGCTGCTGATGAGGCTGCTCTCGCCTCCAAGGTTGTCCCTGCTGATTGGGACGAGGACCATACTGCTAGTACGGGGATGACTGCTGCTGTTGCTGAACTGGGGGCTGTTGCTGCTCACGCTTCTGGCCGTACTGGCCACCCTAGCCTGGAGGCTACTGCTGGGAACAACCGGCCGACCAGTGTAATCCAAGATGGTCTCGTAGGATACCAGGCTGGGGTTGGTCGTACCAAATCCCATTTACATCCATCAACGGCTCCTGCTCATACGAAGGCGGGGGAAGTACTGCCAGAGGCTGATCCAGCTGGTAAACCACCATCTGAGTGTCCTAGGATGGTGGTGACTGGTAAGATAGCGACAGTTGCTGGTACGACTCCACCTGGACATGGTGAACCTGTCTAGGCTGACTCGTGTGCTGGGACAAGCTACCACTACTGCTCGGATCTCCTCGTGACCTGAGACGGGGTTGAGAAGCCATCTGTGCCTCCTGGAGACACATGATCTGTGTCTTCAGGTCACTCAGTGTCTGTGCCATCTGGTCGATCTGCGTCATGCCCTGGCACTTCGTCCGGTCCAGCTTCTCGCTGATGATGCCCATGTCTGCGGCTGTAGTCTCAACCTGTGCGGCTGCTGCGGACGAAGTGGAAGGACCGGCATCGACCCGTGCAATCTTTTGAAACTGCACGGTCTGTGGATGTGGGCGTCCCTAAGTGTAGAGTCAGGTCTGGGACATCATTGTATAGTTCTCGACCATCTCCTCATAGACGGCCCAGACCTGATCCTCATCCTTGGCGAAGTAGGAACCGCCACAAGAAGCGTTCACCTGGCCCTGCATCTCTGGTGTCAACCCGCAGAAGAAGCTCTGAACTAGGTTCGTCTTTGAGATATCGTGGTGAGGGCATCTATCGGTGAGCTCTCTAAACCTCTCGCATGCCTCATGGAACTGCTCGTTGGGGAGCATGGAGAAGTTATTGATCAGGGCCCTCAATGCATTGGTCCGCCCGAGTGGATAGTACTTGTTCAAGTACTCGGTGCGGAGCTTCTCCCAGGTATGGACAAACCTCCCCAAATGCTTCAGCCAGTTGGCTACTCTGTCGACCAGTGAGAAGGGGAAGGCAATCATCCTAATGGTGTCCTCATCCACCTGCCGATCGTGGATGATGCTGCAGATCATCTCGAATTCCTGAAGGTGGAGATGGAGCTCCTCAGTCGCGACCCCGTGGAAATGGGGTAGAAGCTGAATGGTCTGTGGGGGGAACTTGAAGTCCCCCACGATCGCCAGAAGAACTATCCACCGGTGAGTAAGCATCGATCCGGGGTTGTGCAACTCCCGCATCGGTCTGGCTCTTGCTACTGCTGCTGCTAGTTGGACTGGCTCATCAGGCTGATCGGGTATCTCTGGCCCATCTCCTGCGGGCCTATGCTGCTCGCGGTCGGCTCTCATCCGCTCCATCTCTCTCCTCATCTCGACCATGAAAGCTCCCTGGTCCCTAATATGTTGCTGCATTGTCTCAAGGGAAGCTATCAAGGTGTTGTTGATCGTACCCTGGTCCGGGATGTATGTCTGCTCTGCTCGTGGGCCTCCGATGCGGTCGTCACTGTTGCCGGCCATGGTCTTTACAAAGGAAAAAGACCCAAGCTCAGGTGCCGAAGTATAATCTCTCTGCTGCTCTATCTGATCTGGCACCTCTGGACTGTCAAAAGAAAGGTGGTTGGGGGGGAGGGGGGAGGGACAGGATGTAAGCGAACTCGGGTTCGGAGAGCGGGTCTCGCCTCTCACGAACCGACCTAGATGAACGGGCCAGAGTGCTCGTAAGCGGTGCAGCCAGAGGTTGCCTAAGGGACCTCCGACCCATCATCGTGATCTGACGAGTCGGGCGGATTGGATCTAGAAAGCAAACAGGATCAGGAAAACAAACCCCAAGTTCACCAACGCGACGCGAGCTGATGACCGTAAGAGTTGGATCTTTTATCTTGTCTTTTTTATTTTTGTGATGATACAGTCTAAAAGAGTGATTAAGCGAGCTGTTGGGAATCCAACACCCCCAAGAGACTGTCCCGATTCCGAACTAGATCTTTCCCAGTTAGTACAAGCCGCGGACCGTTTACCGGCTACCCGATCAGCTTGCTCTGTTAAGGATATCGTGGCCTGCTTTACCGGAGACCGGAGCGATCCTCACTGGAGAACGTCTAGCCCAGAAGTAGTAGTCTGAAAAGGGGTCGGATGTGGCTCTACCTAGTGTGTGTGTCACTCTCTTGCCCAATCAAACCATATAAGGAGGGGGTTGCTGTTCCAATACAGACTTTTTTGTGAAATGTCTTTTTGGTCTAATTTGCTTTAGTAGTCCCAAATTTTATGGTTTTTTTCTTTTTAAATGTTTTTCAAGCAAACAATGCCTAACAAATTTTTCGGGTTCTCCTGATTATTTTAAGTCAAGAAAACGGGGGGTGGGGGGGGGGGGTAGGGTGGAGAAGACGAAAAAGCTGATGCGCGATGAAATCAATGATGCATGCTGAGTAAGAAAGGCGTACCTGACTCCAGCACTCTATATGTAGGGTGATCCGCACATAATATAAAGACTGAAAATAAACTACCTATATGATGCACGAGGAAATCGGCCTTAACGAGGCAATTTCTACATGGGTAGAACCGATAACTAACGGGTCAATTGGAGGGGTCAGAGTCCGGTCTCGGATGCCGATCGGTGCCTGCCACAACGGGTCCTGCCAACGTTGTATACGGCCTCTAGCGGCACGTATCCCTCAAGTGACTAGGTTAGCCTTTTCTTTATTAAATTTTAATTAAGTCCAAATTATGATCTAATAGGAACAAGCAGATAATTAGGTGTTTGGATCCTAATCAGTTACGGTACAAACAGAGAAAATCCTAAGCTAAGGCCAAAACCGCGTAAATCAGATAAGTAGTAAAATAAAAGAAATTGAAATGGTATTGCTGAATTGTCGAACAGGGAGATCAAGACTATATTGCAGAAGGTCGTCTGCCCTGACTGAAAGGATTGGTCACAGCTTTTGGACTCGGTCTTGTGGGCATATCAGACGTCCTTCAAGACACCGTTGGGTACGTCGCCCTTTCGCCTCGTTTATGGCAAGCCCTGCCATTTACCTGTTGATCTTAGACATCGGTCACTCTGGGCAGTTACAGACATCATCGTGGATCCAGTGAGTGTAGGAGACTAGAGGAGGGCAGAGTTAGCAGCCCTGGAGGAGCTTCGTGATGCAGCCTTTTCATGCAGCCTACAGTACAAGGAGAGAGTGAAGGAGTGGCATGATTCTCATATCAGCCACAAGCAGTTTGAGCCAGGACAGCGAGTATGGTTGTTCGATGCCAGGTTGAGATTATTTCTAGGGAAGCTACAAAGCAAATGGAAGGGACCCTACTTGGTTAGAAAGGTACATGACAACGGGAGTATTGATATATTTGAGTTGTCTTCTAAGAGTACCTTTCGTGTTAACGGGCAACGGCTCAAGACATATCTAGATCATGAGCCGCTGGTCATTGATGTTGGCTCGATTCATTTTGCGTGAGATGTGATATTTTGACTCACATCTATTGCATCTCACGCCTGATTATCACTGTTCTCCCGACTTGTATAGATCCAGTTGTCCATATCACACTATTCTTCAGTCCAACACCCCATTTACATCTTCGACCTTGCTATACATAGCGTGCACTTTACCCTAAGTATAGGGGTGTGTGAGACTTTTGAGTTTCTTTAGATTCATTTTTACCTCTGTTTTGCTGCCTATACTTAGGGATATTTTACCCTAAGTATAGGGGAGATAGACCCTGTACATTCTCACTCGGCTTTCCCTTTGTGTACAGCCTGCTATACTTAGGATTATTTTATCCTAAGTATAGGGGGAAACCCCAAGATCTCTTGCATTTCTATTCTTTCATTCGTCTTTGTATATAGCCTTCCTTTTCACTTCCCTATACTAAGCATGAGTTATGTCTTCTTCATCGCTCTTGACTCTGAGGACATCGTTCGAGCTACGTATACAGGGGATGTCTATATTCCGTATATACTATAGCAATAACTCGTACTTTTTGTGAGTGTGTTAATAAATAAAAATGGTTACAACCTAAAAATTCATAAAAATTAAAAATTTTCCTTGTAAATAAAAATCCTTTTATTGCACATACATAGCTAGTTGTACAAATTATTTTTGTAAAAATATTTGTAAAAACCTTTTGTGTAAATAGCTTGTAAATATTTTAATATCAAAATTATGTATATAATACAAAATTTTTGTAAAATGTTTTGAAAATCAAAAGTTGCAAAACCTTGTGTAAATTTGTGTACATATTTTGCAACACTTGCATTCATGCATACATCCATGTTTTCAAAACATTTTTCAAAAATTTTGCACATGTGTAAATATTTTGTATATAGCATCTTTGTAAATATTTGTATAGTTTTTCTTGGATCATAGTTGACATTTAAACTAGCCTGGAATTAAATTGAAATATGGAGCTTGGTTTAGATCTTAATCCACCTAATTATAAGAGGAACCTTATAGGGCTTAGGGTTGAGACTTTTCAGGTCCATGGTGACTTAATTCTTTGAGTCCACTAGGATATGACCATATGTCATCTCGATGAGCCTAAGTAGAGCACTTAACAACACACACATAACTCCTATAGGCAATGGCTTGACTTGGACCCTTACTTTACACCGAGCTCTCTACGGATGAGGTGGTGAGGAGGCAGTCTTCCTTGACTTGGGGTAGCATATGAGGGTAGTACTTCTAGGCGGAACCACTCTTCTTCTTATAGTAAAGGAAGTGCGTCTCAACTTGGTCTGGTTTCCATGAGGTCTAACGACAGGAGTTGTGGGTTGCAATAATGCTCCAAAAGAGGGATAGTCTACTGGCTCAAGAGGAAAAACTCCTTATGTATATATGCTGCAATTTGTAGATATGTTGTACAGATGCACATCGAAAAAAAATGCAAAAAAGAAAAGAACTCCAAAAAATTGGTGGGTCTGATAGAAAATGATATTCCCACCGGAGTGTATATAGTGCAATAAGCAAAGCTTGAGACTCATATTCCATCTTATGTAGCTTGCAGCAGGGAGACTTAGCTACACTGGTTGAGCTCCCAGGGATACATGGCTACATTGGCCATGGTCCATTCTCTTCTTCCCCCTCTTCTTGAGCCGGTTGAACTTGAACTTAGAAGGGAATACCCCGCTCCTCGAGGAAAGAGTGGCCAGACTAGGGTCATAGAGTTACCTTGTTGGGGAGGGTTGTCATTTTTCTACCTCTGAGGTGGAGAGCTATACCTCACTTACACAGTACAAGGAAATATTCATGGTCTTCAGGATTTGTGTATGTAGACTTGTTCTGATCTGGATTAAGGTGTCTTGACTATAGATTAGTGGATCTTAGAGGCTGTTGAGTTTTAAACCTAAGTCCAAAAAAGATTCCGACACATTAATAATCCGAAGATCTGACCGAGCTCCATATTTCAATTTAATGAAGGAAAGTTTAATAATCAGCATTGATCCATGCATTTCCCCCCTCTTTTTCTTTTTCCTTTCTTTTTTCACTTCTTTTTCAAATAAGTGTTTCCTAAGGGACTAGCAAAGTTAAGTATAGGGAGGTGATGAATCCTCATTCATCACTCTTTATTCTTTTATTTTAGCTAAAAACCTATGCAAAACACCATGTATATTTGTGTAAATAAAATAAATTGACAAAGAGCATGCATTGTGTAAATATTAATAATTAGCATGTTTTTGTGCATAAATAAAAGAATAAAGAAATAAAGAAAAGAGGGAAATATTTAGAATAAATATTGAGTGACCTGAACCCAAGGGAGGGCTCCACAAGGGTCTGACCGCAAAATAAAATAAGTAGAGAGAGATAGGGTGACTCAACATGGTGTATATACCCCTCTTTATGTAAATTATCTATTTTCTAAAAATAAAAATATATTTGTGTCCCTATATTTTATACATATTTGTAAAATAAAAATAAAAATGGAAAATTAAAAGAAAAATAAAATAAATAAAATCTCTCTCATCAGTGTACATAGACCATGTATATAAAATAAAATATCTATTTATTTCCCCCTTGTAAATAATTAATAAAAATCCAATAATTTTTTTTACATTCCTTGTTTTATGATGTAAATAAATAAAATATAAAATTAGAATAAATATACATAAATAAAAGATTAAAAAAAAATCCAAAAATACATAGGTATACATACCTATATATAATAATATAATGTAAATATCTAATTTATTTTTCAAAAAAAAATAAAAATCACTAAAAAATACTTTAAAAATAAATAAATATTTTTCATGTTTAAAATATTACCAAATAAAATCATTTCCTTTTTTAAATTAAATTTACAAATATTTAATATATGGATTAATCTGATTGGTCCACGGGGGAATGTTGACCCTCGGTCAACTCTCCCCCTGGACCACATCTTTCTCGAATCTGATTGTTGACCTGATTTCTCCAAATATTTCCGAACCAATCCGACCTCCATTTGCTCAAACCCAAGGCTCCGATTGCCAAGGAACGATCCATGATCCTCGCGTGCTTCTCCTCTTAGGGATCCACTCCTTGGAATGCTCGCCCGATCCCCATCTTATCGGACCCTTCTTCACTATTTAGCTCAGCTCCGCCGCACATTTCAGGTACCTTTTGGCCATCGCCTTCATCTCATGGGACCTCCATTCTTCTTCCCTGAGTGACAGCTTGTGAGGGAGAGTGTCGTAGCGAGGATTCAAGGCCTGCAACCTTAGGTCCGGTGAGCCCATCGTCGTGCTCCGCCGCGAGTGAGACAGAGCCTCGGGAAGCATCGTTCCATCGAGGCGAAGACCCCAGGAGGAGCAGCACCTCCAGCACAGATGCCTCCGATCGCCAGGTAATCCCTTTAGCCCTTAGTTTCGCTTCCATTTCGATTTCGCGATTCATCACCGCCGGCCTTCGCCGACCATTTCACTTCGTTCCTTTCACCTATACTATCATCCAACCCAACCATCACCTCCACGAGACTTCTCCTCATCATCTTCACCCCTCCAATCAACCTGACTCATCCCGGAGCAGGACCTCCGCTTTCCTCCGCCGTCGCTTCGTCGGAGAGCGCCACCCCACCGCACACGGTCACCCCCTTCGCACATAACCGGGTCGAGGCACTTTGCCCTCGACCCAGCTCTTTTCTTGTGCAGATAGAGTCGAAGAAGGACCCCATCTGGGGGTCTAACAATCGAAGCACAGAAGCTCCGCGCCTTCATCGCCGCCGGGACCCTCCAGGCCTCCTTGGCTTCATCGGAGCATAGCAGGAGCTGCGGACGACTTCGGCCATCACTTCCCCTCTCAGAGCAGCTCCGGAGGAGCCCTCCATCGCGCGTACTGGGCCGGCGATGTTCGCCGGTGAGTTGTTCTTGGAGGAGCTTTAGCCTCCGTCTGATCGAGCCTCTTGCCCAGTTCAGATCTTGTCCATCCATTCGCGAGGAGCTAGCAACCGTCGGATCGTCCGAGGACCTCATCTGGAGCGTCCATCAACGAAGGGGTACCACGCACCTCAACCGTCCGATCACACGTGGGTAACCCTCGTCCGTCAGATCATAATTGTGGTAATTACACTTAGACCCCAGTCCTTTTTGTATTTGTCATTTAGTCCTGTAAATAGTTTTAGTAGTTCTTTTTATTTTGGAACATTTGCATCTAGGACCTTAGGTTTATAGTATTTGCAAATTAGTCCCTGTTTGAGTGAGACACGTGCATAGACACGTGAATCTGTGGTTATTTGCATTTTAGTCCTGAACGTTTTGCTTGTTACTGTTTACATCTTTTTATATAGGAATTGCATTTATACCCCTCTGTGTGCCAGTCACGTGTGTTGCTCGTGCTTGATTGGGATATTTGCATTTCAAGCCCTGGGCTTTTTAGGCTTGTTATATATTTGGCCCTGGAAGTAACTTTCTTTGCACTTAGGTCCTTGTTTGCTGTGTGCCTTATTTGTATTGAATAAAATATTAAATCAAATCCAAATAAAGTGAAATTTGGACATGTGGCTCCTGCCACTATGTAAAATTTCACTATTTTTTGGTACATTTATGAGGCTTTTTGTTATTTTTAGAAAATAAAAAACCTTGATTTTTGTTACTGTCTAACATAGAAAATCAAAGAAAAATATAAAAATTCATTTAAAAATTCTAAAAAAAATTTGTCTTTGATTATTTGTATTGTTCTCTAGCTTCAATTTAATTTTTGTGTCATTTGGACTTATAAAACCCCTAAAAATCATAAAATCCTAAAAATCTTATAAAAATTCTAAAAAATTCTAAAAAAAATCAAAAAATTGCAATTCCAGTTTCTGTAGCTTAGTTTTTGTATTTACTTTTCATAAAAATTACCATCAGATTTTTAGAACTAATTAGTTATTTTTAATCAGCCTATCAAATCTGACAATACATTTTATCACTATTTTCCCTTTTCATAATTTTTAGAAAATCAACTAAAAATCATAAAATTTCTATAAAATTACCAAAAACACTTAAAAAGATAAAAAACACAAAAACAATTTTTATTTGATTTTTTGACTTTATTTGGAGTATTTTATAAATATTTGTTTGTTGGCTTTTTCACTTGTCTTTATATTTTCCTTATTATTTAAAATATAAAAAAATTAAAAATATTTAAAAACCCACCAAAAATACCTTTGTTTATTTTATTTGCATTTTTGACTACTTCGTAGGCTCTTTTGAGCCAATTCATGCTCCTTGTGTTCGACCCTGGTAGCTATAACAGGTAAAATAAAATAGCGAGACCGCTATTTGTTTGACATGTGTGATTTTTATATTTGGTGGTCTTGATTTTTTCTTGATTGAGTCCGACCCGAGAGGTTGAGGTCGCAACAACCATTGACACCTTCATGCCTTAGTCGCTCGGGGTGCTCATCAGTGACCCGGATCTCGAGACTCGGTAGGTCAAGAAAATTCAGAGACCACCAAATAAAGCAAACAAATCAATAAAATCAAAAGCGGTCCTCGCTATTTATTTAACCTTGTATAGCGACCAGGGTCGAACACAAGGAGCATGAATTGGCCGAGACGGCCTACGAAGTAGTCTGAAATGAAATAAAACAAAAAGAAATGTTTTTGGTGGATTTTTAAATATTTTTAATTTTTTTGTATTTTTAATAATAAAGAAAATATAAAAACAAAGGGGAAAGCACACAAACAACTATTTATAAAACACAACAAATAAAGCCAAAAAATTCAAATAAAATTATTTTTGTGTTTTTTAATATTTTTAAGTGTTTTTGGTGATTTTTTAAGAATTTTATGATTTTTAGTTGATTTTATAAAAATCGAAAAAGGAAAAAATAGTGACAAATTGTGCAGTCAGATTTGAAAGGCTAATTAAAAATAAATATTTAGTCTATAAAAATCTGATGGTAAATTTTATAAAAAGTAAAAATAAAAACTAAACTAAGGAAACTAAAATTACAATTTTTTATTTTTATATAATTTTTAATAATTTTTACAATGTTTTTAGGGTTTTTAATGTTTATGGGTTTTATAAATCCAAATGGGCTAAAAATTGGAAGGAAACTCAAAAACAACAAAACAAACAATTCTTAATTTTTTTAAAATTTTTAAAGAAGCTTTTATATTTTTAGTTGATTTTCTCTTTCAAACATTAGCAAAAATGAAGGTTTTTGATGTTTTAAAATAGCAAAAAGCAACAAAAATGTTCCAAAAAATTAGTGAAACTGTGGCAGGAGCCACGTATCCAAATTTCACTGAATTTGGATTTAATTTGATATTTTATTCAATAAAAACAAAACCTACAGCACACATAGGGACCTATACACAATAAAAATAATGTTTCAAGGGTATCAATGCAAAAATCGCATCAAATCTGCGCATGTCCAAAACTGTATGCACAGGGGCATAAATGCAATATTCAAAAAGTAATTTTCAATCCAAAACAGTTACAAAACCCCAGCCCCAAACATGCAAATTGCCCACAATATCACATGCCTACAACGTGGTTCACATTCACAGGGACCAAAGTATAAATCCTATTTTTAAAAATACAAACTGTAACATCCAAAAACCATAGGATCAAGAATGCAAAAGGTCCATACACTCACGTGTCGAAGCACGTGTCTCACACAAACAGGGACTAAATAGCAAATGTTCTAAACTAGAAGTCCAAATATGCAAAATGACCAAGTGTGCACATTTATTTCATAGACTAAATAAAAACCAAATAAAACTGCAGGGGTATGGGCGCAAGTTACCCAGCCGAGGCGTGTGAGGGGCGCGTGCGTGCCAAGTGTCGAGCTGTGGATGGCTGCGGGTGCACGGTCCTGATGAAGCCCTCTGGAGGATCCAACGGTGTTGGCGCGAGGGCGAACGTGGGGGAAACGTGGCCATCAGATCATGGATCTGACGGTGTGACGGTGGCAGGCTGCGTGCGGCTGTGATGAGACTGACACGAAAGGGCGATCCGACGGCTGCGAGAGGATATGGAAGAACTCCTCCTGGGCGAGCTTCTCCGGCTAGCTGGGAGGGACCCTGGCATCCGATGAAAGATCGGAGAAGCGGGTTCTCCTCGTGATGGTGTTCCGCGTCGGGTGGTTGCCTCCGATGAAGGCCCCAACGGTCGGATCCTCCGGCGAGGGAGGAGCAACCTGGAGCGGCTCCGGCGAGGGTGAAAATGCGTCCGAGGGGGGTCTCCTGCGCTTATTGACCTGCAGAAAGAATCTCGTGCTCGGAGGGACGCTTTGGCATAGGTTATTGGCAAAACGAGGAAGAGAAGCGGCGTGGATGGGCTACGGGGGGTTCTGGAGAAGGTGATGGATGGAACCCGACTCGATCTGGTCTCAGATGGTCCAGCTAGAGGTGATCAAATCGCGTAGGGAAGGTGGCGATGAGTCGGAGAGTCGATCGATGAAAGTTTTTGGCGGTGAGTCCCATCTCGGGATTTCACCCTTTTTCCTCTCAAAAAAAAAGATGGGGTAGCGGAGCTCCGGCCACTAGGGCGGAGCTGGCGGAGCTAGGATGCGAAAATCGAAGCTAAACTATGCTATAGAGGTTAAACGAGTTACCTGATGGTCGGGATCGACTGGGGAGGAGACATTGGTTCTTTGGTGATCTTCGCCTCGATGGAGCATCGCCTCCAGAGGCTTGAGCTTTGTCGGCGGTGGAGCACGATGACGAGGGTCGCCGGACCTGGGCTACGCACCTCCAAATCCTCACTCAAGGAACATGGTGGAGGTCCTGGGAGTTGAAGACGAGAGCCAAAGGTTCGGCTAATGGAGGAAGAAGATGAGACTATATAGTGGTAGGGATCCGACAAAGATGGAGTCGGGCATGGCATTCTGATGCACGGATCCCTAGGAAGGGCGTGGATCTTGGATGAATCAAGGTTAATCGGGGCCCGGGGTTTAGGGAAATGGTTAACGGATCAGATCGTGAAAATGGGAGAAATCAGGTCCTCAGTGCAGATCCGCGCAAAGTGGTCCGGGGGGGGTTGACCGGGGGTCAACATTCCCCGTGGACCAATCAGGAGCCGCCTCGTATTAATTATTTGTACATTAAATTAAAAATAGTAAATGGCTTTATTTCAAAATATTTTTTATAATGAAAAATGTTTATTTATTTTCAAAGTATTTTTTAGTGATTTTTTTTTGAAATATAAATTATGTATTTTCATTATATTATTATTATATACAGGTTTGTAAACCTATGTATTTTTGGATTTTATTTTTAATTTTTTTCCAATTTTATATTTTATTTATTTACACCATAAAATATGAAATATAAAAAGTTTTTAATGGATTTTTATTAATTATTTACAAGGGTGAAATAATTACAACTTTTATTCTATATACATGGTATATATACACTAATGAGAGAGAATTTATTTATTTTTAGTTTTCTTTAATTTACCTATTTTTATTTTATTTTTATTTTTACAAATATATACAAAATATGATGATCACAAATATATTTTTATTTTTAGAAAATAAATTATTTACATATAGAGGGATATTTACATCATGTTGAGTCACCATATCTCTCTCTACTTATTTTATTTTATGGTCAGGCCCTCGTGGAGCCTTCCCTTGGGTTCAGGTTACTCAATATTTATTCTAAATATCTCCCTCTTTTTTTTATTTCTTTATTCTTTTATTTTTGCATAAAAACATGCTAATTATTATTAATATTTATACAATGCATGCTATTTGCTAATTTATTCTATTTACAGGTATCTACATGGTGTTTTGCATAGGTTTTTAGCTAAAATAAAAGAATAAAGAGTGATGAATGAGGATTCATCACCCACACCTTCCTAGATGCATCATCAATGAAGGTGACAAGATACATGTTGCCTCCCAAAGAGGCTGTATCCATAGGACCACAGACATCTGAGTGAACCAACTGTAGAAGAACTCCCTTCACCTTAGATCTGACTCTGTATGGTGCACTCCTGCTCTTCCCAACCTCACATGCACTACAAAGAGACAGAGTGATGTCATTGTGGTAGGGGATAAACTCTCTCTTGCTCAAAAGCTGCAAGCCCTTCTGGCTCATGTGGCCAAGTCGACGATGCCACAAATCTAAAGTGTCTGCCTTGCTGCCGTCCATGACCTTCACTCTAGTCATGTAGAGTGTGTGACACAAACTTCCTCTAGCCATGATGAGAGAACCCTTGCTTATCTTGCATTTGCTATCATCAAACTTCAGATGGTAGACTTTACTATCTAGTTGTGAACCAGATATAAGGCTAAGACGTACATCAGGAACATGCCTCATATTCTGCAGGGTCATTGAGCACCCAACATCAGTCTGAATTGAGATGGTGTCAATTCCTAAAATCTTAGAGTAACTCTCATTACCCATCAAGACTCGTCCATAATCACCCCTTGTGTAGGTGGTGAAGAACTCCCTGTGTGGAATCACATGATAGGAGGCGACCGTGTCAACGACCCACTCTAAATCACTCCCTACATGCAAGCATTGATCTTGATGGTGAGAATCACCTCTTCTGCATTGTCATCTACCACAATTGCAGCTACATTTCCATCTTCATTTTTCTAATTTTTCTTAGCTTCAGCTTGCTCTCTCTTCCAAATCCCACAATCTCTCTTCCAATGACCGGGCTTCTGGCAATGGTGACACTTTCTTCTACCCTTGGACTTGTCTCTGGATTGCTATCTCTCTTATGACATTCCTCTGCTACTGGATCTTCCTTTCCTATCAATTGCATATACATGTGAAAAGGAGGAAGCCTCTCCAGATGAGCGACGCCTGATCTCCTCATTCAAGAGACTACCCTTGACCATAGCCATGGTCAACTTGCTATCCTTCGCAGAATTGCCACAATGATAACTAGGGTCTCCCAGCTGTCTAGTAATGAGCCCAATAAGAGAAGTGCCTGCAACTCGTCATCAAGTACCAAGCCCATGGAAGTCAACTGGTTGATGATGCTTTGAAAATCATTCAAATGCTCTGCCACTTTGGTCCCGTCCTTGTATTTCAAGTTCACAAGCTTTCTAATCAAGAAAGCCTTATTGGTTGCGGTCTTTTGATCATAGAGTTCGGACAACATATCCCACAACTCCTTCTCATCCGTCTCTTCAGCAAAATGATGGAACACATACATGTCAAGTCACTTTCGAATGGTCCCAATGGGCTTTCGGTTCAACTTTGTCCATTCACTAGTGGATATGTTTTCCGGCTTGGCGCTCTCTCCCTCTACGAGATCGTGGAGGTCTTTATAATACAAAATGTCTTCTATCTTGGCTTTCCAAATATGCCAATTACTGCTTATGAGCTTAATCATTATGCCCTCATCATCTTTGCCTATATTGCTCAACCTGAGCTCTAATACCACTTGTTAGGGATAATAGGCGTGTCCCTAAATCCCTTTCCTGCAGAAAATATGGCGCACAACAAATATGGGTTCCCCACTCGAGAACCAAATGGCAGCAATGACAAGCAATCATATAAGAAACCACACAAGATAAAGATTTTTACATGGAAACCCTTACTCGATGTGAGTAAGGGAAAAACACGGGGCAATACCATCAACGATTTCACTACGGTCAAGATGAGCTAAAAGTTCTTTCGGAATAGTTGCCCAACAAAACTGAGATACAAGCCACAAGAACAATGATAATTCTTCAAACAAGTATCTAACTATCTCTAGGTATCTAAAATACCAAATGTCCTCTAAACCAAGAAGATGGAGTGGCTTCCTTGTGGGCTCCCGGATGGAGACCCAAAACGATGGCTTTGGCTTCCATAAGGTTGTCCGCAATGACCTCCAACTGCTCCCAAGCTCGCCCATACTGCAGCTCCAAACTCTTTGCCCTAGCCACTCTTCTCGAGCCTAGGCTGCTGGTGCGGTCTCTCTCTCGCTCGACATCTCTCTCTCTCTCTCATGTGGAGGAAGGAGAAAAGGACCCGAAACCCTTTTTTTGCAGCATCTCCTTTTAAAAGGAGTGTCGTTCTTCAGGAATGGAGCTCTCATTCTATAGAATGGGGAGTAACCAAAATGGGCGACATCCTTCGTTCCATGGAAATGGGGCTCCCAAAAGTGTGGGCAAATAACACATAAGCCCCTACAAATGGGGTAAAAGCTACATCAATCCCCAGATAACCCAAGTTAGGGACCGGATTAATTTCACAAATACCCAACATCCATAATAAGCACGCACATGAACTTGGTTTCCACGCTCTTCGAGGTATTCTTGAGCTACTAAATAACCATGAAAGTGATCTACTAAGCATTGAAGCGATCTTCCTTGATGAGCAAGTGTAACACATTACATGAAATGGGGCCTTTCGGTACGAGAACATGTGACGGTCAAGAAACGATCGCCTCCTTTACTTACTATAGGGGACGATCGTCCAGTGACCGTCTCGTATACGCTCATTCTAGATGATGGACCACGAGTCATCATCTCCTTCAATCATGAAGCATAGCGGGTGTTAACCGACGACCGTCCCTTCTTCCCTCACCCCTTACTTGCACAATTTCATGCATTAGGGAGGCCTACGGGGACAACTCCGACCGTCTCAAATACATTTCTAACATCGTTGCTTATGGGGCCAGGACCTGAGGAACGATCGTCCGAGACCGTCCCCTCTTCCCTCCCCCCTCACTGGTGTGATTTCATGAACTTAAGAGTCCTAAGGGGATGGTTCCGACCGTCCCCAATACGCTTCTACCATCGTCTCTTTTGGAGCTAGGGCCTTGTGGGATGGTCTCCAGCGACCGTCCCTCAGCCCTCCCCGTCCCCCTCATTGGTGCAATTTTGGGCACTTTGAAGGCCTAAGGGGACAGTTCTGACCTTTCCCAATACGTTCTGCCAGCGTCGCTTATCTATGACCGTAGGGGGCAGTCATAACGACCGTCCCATAATGATATACTTGGGATAATTGCAGGCGACCGTCCCCTCAAAGGACTATAAGGGACGATCGTTGCTATCCCCTATGTCTTAGAGGAGATATTTTTACTTAAAGTCATCATCGAGGATGGTCAAAACGACCGTCCCCGATGGTTAGGTCGAAAAAAACCCCAACGGGCTTCATTTCTTTTCATTGTTCCCTAAATCCCCTTATTCTGCCCTCGCCGCAACTCAACGCTGCCGCCCGTGGTCGAGGAATCCTCCCTCTTGTTTCCATGGTGATTGATGACACTCCTTTATCTCCGTTCTGGTCCGTTTTGCTCCGTGAGGTATCTATTTTGACCTAGTTAGTTTTAGAATTTTATTACAAGTTTTAAAATTTACTTGTGACATATAACTTGGTTATACATTGTATTCCTTGTGTAATGTATTTCATTTTTCTATGGATTATGTAAGCAATACATTAACTTAGTATATATTTGAGATAGTTATGGATTGTGTATAATCGTTGTGATATAATAATTTAGTATATACTCATGGATTGTGCTATGAGTTGTGTATAATACATTGCGCTATGGATAACTTAGTGTATACCCCTCTAATACATTTTAATATTATATGAAAATACTTTGTAACATTAAAGTTTAATGTAACATCTTCTAAGACTAAAATCTAGTGTTCTCTTAGTGCAGTAAAATGAATAACACATGGATGGATAACATATATGATGATTTTAAAAATATAAGAGAGGAGTATTGACATTTTTAGATTGTGCATTTCAATTTGGAGAATGCTAATAAATGACTTGACAGTGATAAAGTTTATTGTCCATGTGTAAGATGTAAGGATGTCAAATGCAACGATATAGAAGAAATTTATAATCATCTCATACTCACTGAATTTTGGTTACATTACTCCGTTTGGACTGATCATGGGAAGGTTATAGAGCACACAAGAATGAATGAGGATATAGATGTTAGTGTAGGAACCTCTACGCAAATTGAGAATAATATTGTAAGAATGTTAATTGTAACGATATAGATTAGGAACCTCTACAGCGATTGTCGGATCCGATTTGTTGGACACCGTATTCTAATGATGGCCCCAACCAACTCGGGTTAAGTAGTATCTAAGGTCGTTGCGACCCGAAGCGCAAGGCATGGTCAATCAAGAAAAATAAGGCCACAAATAAAAACAATCAAGCTCAAAAATCTAAAGAAGCGGTCTCCGCTATCTATTTAACCTGGTATAGCGACCATGGTTGAACACAAGGAGCCTGGGCTAAGACTAAGAAGTAGTCGAGAAATCAGAGAAGAACAAACATCTTTTTGGTTGATTTTAATTTGCATTTTTTATATTTTCTAATAAGAAAATGAATAAAAATATGAAGGAAATCACACTATAATAATTTTTATTAAGGTTAAAAATGCCCCAAAAATGTAATAAAAATATTTTTATATTTTAAAATATGCAAATATTTTAGGTGATTTTGTGGGATTTTTCAGATTTTTATATAAATTTATAAAAATGAAATAAAGTTAAAATATCAAAATAGTGTATAACCTAGACTAGAAGGAAACTTTAAAATATCTAAAGTACCCCAAATGTCCTGATTGTAATTTTATGTTAAAATACATGACAAACAGAAATTGAAAACTCAATTTTTTGATTTTTGTAGAATTTTTAATAATTTTTATAATATTTTTGGTCTTTTATGATTTTTAGGGGTTTTATAAGAGATAATGGAACCAAAATACAACTGAAATTAAAAGAAACCCAAACAAACACATAACAATTTTTATAGGATTTTAGGGGCATTTTTCTGTTTTTTATGTATTTTCTAAAACAGACAGATCTGTTTTTATGGGTTTTTGTAGGAAAATATCAAATAAAATCAAATCACGTCACAAAAATTATCAAAAATATTACGCATTAGCAGGAGCTAATGGTAATTTTTGGGGAATTTTTGGAGTAGATTTGATAATTATTTGGTTTAAAACAAAACACACAGGTTATAGGGACCTATTTGCAGATATTCTAAGTTTCCAGACTAAACAATAACACACATATAAAGTCCAAGGGCGTCAATGCAAAATTCCCAAGAAATAATGCACATGCTCGATAAATTGTTCACAGGGGTATAAGTGCAAATCTAGAAAACTTTTCATTCAAATATCAACCATCAAAAGGTTCAGGACTAAACATGCAAAAACACCACAGTGCACGTGATCATGCATGTGTTTTCAAACATGGAGGACTAAAGTGCAAATACTAGAAACCTTAGGGACTAAGGTGCAAATAGTTCAAACTACAACTTTATTTAACATACTAGAAAATAAAACATAAAAACTACAAGGTAAATAATGCAATATACCCTTGAGGCACATGAGGAGGAGGTCGCGGGTGCTGGCACGTGGCGCGCTCTAAACGAATCGGGAGCGTACGACGCTGATCGCCTGGTGTGTCGAATCTGACGGTCAGGGAATGTCGCCTACGTACGGCACAGATGTGTCAGGGGGTGGCAGATCAATGATGCAAAAGTTGCAGCAACGGTCGGCTCGGATGCAAACTAATGTCCTGCTCCTCATCCAATGTGATGGAGGATGGTGGATGAATTGGGGGCTGGCGAACTTTGAACATGGGAAGGCGCAGATCCTCTGGGGTGATCAAGCCTCCGACAGGTCGAGCACCTCTGGAGAGGTGCTCCGTGTCGAGCAGTGGAGTCTGATCCTCTCGAGGACGGTCAGATGGATGGGAAGTAGGAGCTTCAGTTGGAGCTGCTCTGCCGAGCAGCTTGAGGGTCAGTAGGGGCTCCTCCGGGCACGGGGGTACCTGCAATGCAAAGCCAGGACTCAGGGCCGTGCTCCGGTCTGGGTTATTGAAGCTAAAAACTAAAGAAGCGAAGGGGGGGTGAAGTTTGATCTTCGACGAAGGTGGTAGAGGAGATCTCGACCCTAATCTTGACCTGAAGATCGAGGCTAAGGATGATCAGGTTTCGGTGCAAGATGTAGGGTGAGGCTGCAAGTCGATATAAACGGTTGGAGGTGGATGTCGAGGCTCCGACCAACTGGTCGGAGCAGATGGGAGTGCGACGGCGATGAATGAAAAGATCAGATCGAACAGGAAGATGAAGAGGATATGAAGGATACCTGAAGATCTGGAAGTGTTCCTGAACTTTAGGCGAAGATGGCTGACATGGTGATGGCCTCAACCTCGATGCAGAAGGTGGGGGAGGCTGCTCGCGGTGGTTCTCCGGCCACGAAGGGTGAGCATCATCTTCACTGCACCAAACCAAGATCCGAGGGGTTCTCCGAGCAGCTGTCACTCAACTGGAGGTGGATAGGGGTCAAAATGGGAGCGATGTACGAGCTACCTCTCCATGGAGGCGGAAGAGATCATTTATACGCGAGTCGAGGTCTAGAAAGATCGAAGTGAAGCACCAAACCCTAGAGAGAATCGGATCGGCCAAAGGACCCACGAGGATGTCGGAGGTACGAGGATTATTGGGTCCAAATCTCGAGGCCAAAGGCGAACGAAGTCGGGCTGAAAAATTTCGAGAAGAGACTCCAGCAAACAGGATCTGGGTCTAACCCAGGAAGAGGGAGCCGTTGACCAACGATCAACAATCCAACCGACCAACTAGAAAATCAAGATTTACAAAATACTTACAAATTCAATAAAAAATAATAAATGATTTTAAATCAAAAAAGTGTATAAAATGAAAAATAATTATTATTTTCAAACTATTTTTCTGTGATTTTTATTCATTTTTTTGAAAAATAAATTAATCTATATACAGAATAGTGTATTATATACAGATATAATATACCTATGTATTTTGTACAATTATTTTTTTGTTCTTTTTATAAATTTACCCCAATATTATATTATATTTTTTACAATATACTTTTGGAGTATAAAATAATTTTTATTTTTATTATTTATTTACAAGTGTATAACAAATAGAGAGTAAGACATATATACAAGTATTTGTAGAAGGGAGAGAGGATTTTTATTACATTTTTCTGATTTTTGTTTTATTTTTAGGATTATATATAAGGAGGTAAAAAGAATCTTCTTATTTTTATTTTGTAAAAAAATAATTATTTATTTATACAAATGATATGCACAAGCTAGAGTAGGCCCTATCTCCCTCTACTTGTTTTATTTGGCGATCATGCCAATGCTTAGCTTTCTCTTGGGGTTCGGGTCACTATATATTTATTCAAAATACCTCCTTCTTTTTTTCCTTTGTTCTTTTATTTTTGCACAAATACATGCTAATTATGTATATTTAACACACGCATGCATAATGCTAACTTATTGTTTTTACATCTATTTACATTATGCATTGCCAAGATAGGTAGCTAAAATAAAAGAATAAAGAGTGATGATCAGGGATTCATCACATAGCCTCCAAGATCAGACGTTACGAACCTCTCTTCATTCGATCAACATACGATCACGACCATTCCCTATGATGACTAATATATGACGGTAGTGACCGTCACCCCATGTTCATCAGAAGGGATGGTCCCAACCCGTATGGAAAATGCAATGCGACCTATGGGGATGGGTCACCGACCATCCCCTCTGACTAGAATGGACAGTCGCTAATTCACACGGGGACGGAAATCGACTATCGCATGTTCTATATTTCTTGTAGTGATTAAATAATAATAATAATCCAAATTGGCATAAATCATTTTAACGGCATCACGAATTAGCAAATAGTTAAACAACCATTTCTGATTCATGATCCAATTACAGAATGCAGACATGAACCGATTTATTATGTAGAATAATATATTAGTGCAAGATCTAGAAATGGTAAAGCAATAAACAAAATACGGCAAGCAAAATAGTAAATAGGTTAGAGTAGAGATCACATGCACACTCATGAAGGGTTTTCCTTAGAGAGGATATCGCCTCCATAATACTGGTGCATAGGGTATCGACGATCTGCTCCTATGATACGTCAACACACGATCTTCGTCTTAACACGTCTACGAGATTGTCCTGGAGGGAGCGTTCGTTTGAGGGGTTACTCCCCACTTTGAGGGGGTTACCCCCCAAAACCTATAATTCTAACCCTAGAGTCTACCTCCATAAAAAAAATATTATACCATCATATCATCTAAAAATTATAGAATACTCAACTTCTACTCAATATTCCAAACTTCAATACAATCACATCAAACTACTCACCTTTTCAAATTTCAATACAATCATATCATAATAACTACCCAATTTTTCAAATTTCAATATAATCACATCACACAAACCCTCCAAACTCTAAACCCACCAACCAAACACTAAAATACAAAAACAGGTTATCCTCCTCCAGATAACCCACGAACCAAATGCACCTTTAGAGAACTATAGCCGAGAGAAGAAGGGAGAATTGTTGCAATTGCGGTGGAAAAACAGAGAGTAAGATCGAGAGACATTTCTTGCTTGTGAGATTTAGCGTATAACCTTTCATATTCCGAAAATGCCCTCTCAACGAGTGTATCTTCTGATTTCGAAACGACGGCTAAGTCTGAGCCGTTGGGTCAAGTTGAATTTCCACAGCGGCATAATCATAATTAATCCGCAGGATTAATTTATTCGACCCATAAAATGAAATCCATAGCATAAGTATCACTCCAAGCCCAAGCCCGAGACGGAGCGGGGCATGCATACAAGCATGTGTGGTCCTCCATTCCTCCTCTTTACAATTGCTACAAGAACTTGGGTGTGAACTCTTATATAAGTCCATCAAAGTTTTGGAACTACTTAATGTGATACTAAAATTTCCATTTGAGAATTCCCAACTTTCCCTCCAACATAATTTGATTTCCCACTTAAAACCAATTGATTTCTCAATGTAACTGCGTAGGTTTAATAAGTTAAACCTAATTACACTAATGTTTAATACAACAACGAGATCAAATGTGTTTTGATATAACTACATATATTACAAGAATTTCCCTGCAATTTTGAAGGATTTCATGGCATACATGTAAAAAGGACCTCATGAAATATATGCAGAAGCGAAGAAGTTCATACCAACCGTTTTCTATACAATCAATTATTTAATGGGCACATGCAAGGACTTACATGCAGATCTTAAAGTATCTTATTAAACATGATATAGAAGTCGTAAATAAACATATAAAATTTTCCTTCGCGTTACAGTTCAAAGAGACGAGAATAAAATTCTTTGCTGATTGATATCACATTGGAGAAATTCGGCAGCATTGGCCTTCTCTGCTGATAATTTTCATACTTCTGCATTACTATATGAACAAAAAAATGCAATCATCCAAAGGAATCGACTTATTCATGTCAGTGGTCAGAACAAAAAATACTTGTCTTTTCCAATATATACGGTGTTTCTATGTTATAATACCATTGGGACGAAACCACCAAAAAAAGATCTAAGAACATTGCTTAAAATTTAATTAACTGGATGTTTCTAATTATCAACTATTAAGAATATGCTGACGCAACTCTTAGAGCCTGTTTGGATTGGGGTTAACGCCTCCTTTCGGGGTTTATCCTCAAAACCTTCCTTTTTCTCTCATTTGTGAAGCCCACTCCCTCTTCTTTATTCAAAAATTAAATAAATTATTTTTCTTTCATCCATTCCATCAAAAAATAATATATTATACCATCATATCATATAAAAATTATAAACTACTCAACTTCTACTCACTTTTCCAAACTTTAATACAATCACATCACAATAACTACTCACTTTTTCAAACTTCAATACAATCGCATCACAACAAACTCACTCAACTGCTAACCCTCTATCCAAATACCAAAACACAAAAACGATTTATCCTCCCACAATTTAACCCGGACTAACTCGATAACCAAATGGACCCTTATTTTAAAGTGAGAAGACTAATGACTGTCGATTGCACTCTAACCAGCCGCTCCAAAGAAAGTCCCTAAGGGCCCGTTCGCTTGGGGGGTTACCCCCCAATTTGGGTGTGTTACCCCCCAAACTCCATATTCCTAATCCACTAGTGGGGTCCACTCCCTTCCCATCAATAAAATTATATATTATACCATCATATCATCTAAAACTAATAAAATACTCAACTTCTACTCACTTTTCCAAGCTTCAATACAATCACATCATAACAACTACCCACTTTTTCAAATTTCAATACAATCATATCATAATAACTACCAACTTTTTCATATTTCAATGCAATTACATCACATAAACCCTCCCAACTCTTAACACACCAACCAAACACACAAACACAAAACATATTATCCTCCGCCGGATAACCCACGAATCAAACACACTCAAAGAATTCCATAAATATACGTATTTATAGTATTACAAAAGGAAATGATTGCTTAGCCTTCTTAAACAAAGCCTGCAATAATCGCATCGTTTCCCCATTTTTATCAGCTAAGTCAAAATGATAAAAATATATAAAGACCATGAGGAAACTAAATTTTTTAAAAATGATTATTCTTGTTTTCACATCAATTCACTTGATTTTTTACTCAAAGAAAGGGGAAACACTCTTAGGTGTCCACCCCAGTATATTAAGAAAAATTAAAGATCACAACATCCAGGACTCGTGGAGAGTACGAGCAAAGTACACGACGTTCTCAACATAGAACCTCTCCGCACGAAAAAAACACCGTTTCTAACAAGCCATAGAGCCCACAAACCCGCAACTGGTATAATTCTTTCGTCATTTGGACAGAATCAAGAATTGAGGAGAGATCCTCAAAGTGATGACATGCTGCTGTGATCTAACCAAGTCACATCCAAGGTTCGCCAGAAATCTTTCGTCTTTTCGCATCCCAGAAACATGTGATCAGCGGACTCTACTTATTAATCAACTTGTTAATCTAATCCATCCACATGACTCACATTTGTTTTCTCCAATCTTTTTAAATAGCGCTTACGTTCCTTTTTTTTATGATTACACTTGCGGCCATATACTATTACAAAAATTATTAGTTGTGCATGACTTTGTTACACATGTGCCCCTATGTTATACAAACGAAATGGTATTACTGGGAGTTCCATAAATATACCTACAAAATAGGTAAGGGCATAAGGGTTATTAGAAAAATTTGGGATGACACAAGTGTATTATAAGAGAATGAGTCTATAGTGGTGTTTTTTATTAAATCCTTCCCCAAATTTGTTCGTTTTTAGATATATAATTACGAATATTGTTTATTACAAAATGATTTTGTATATTTGAAGTTAATGACAAATACAATATTCATTGCTATATGATGAATCCACATTTCATCATCTTTATTCTATCATTTTGGCCTCAAAAATCCTAGCAAATGCATGTAAATACCCTTAATTAGAGCATCTTAGCATTCATGCATGTGCATATAAATAGTGTATAAAATACTGCAATTAAAACCAAAATTATAGAATAAATAAAAGAAAAGAAAAAGAATAAAATGTTGTAAATATTTTATGACCCGAAACCCTGAGACCTAGGCATCTCGATGACTAGGTCGACAAGGAATAAAGTAGGGAGAGATAAGCGCCAAAATACAATACAAAATCCTTTTATTTTATTCATTCCTTATTCATTTTGGGACTTATTGTTTGGTTCCACTTTTTATACTCCAAATAAAGAAACTTTGTACATGAAAGTTGTAGATAATTAAATAAATAAAACTACAAAATTGATTTCACACAAAAATAATGTACAGATAAAAAAGTTATGGTCTGAATAAAAATTCAAAATCCCAACTTCCCAGACCTGTATCTCCCAAATAAAAACTCCAATTGCATCAAACTCACCTTTAATCGTATATAATTTAAAATAAGCTATTTAATGGTGGTGGTTTCGCATTTGGCGGAGCTACGGTTTGAAAGTTGAGTTTTGGAACCCTATTGTATACTTGTACAGATTAAAATATTCATTTTGATGTTTATTCATTATTTTTATATTTTTATATTTTTATAATTTTGTAAATATTACTTATAATATATTTGTACATTAAAATTAGAATAAATACGTGAAAGAAACATAAAATAAAATACGTGTATATATAGAATACATAGGTATAATATCTATACTTATACATGTACAATTAATACTTATATTTTATTAAGTGTAAAAAATACTTCAGAAAAATAAAATAAAAATATTTTTAAGTGTATAAAAATATTTTATAAATTTATAAAATAATAAACAAAAATAAATAAATTAAAATTCAAAAAATAAAAATAAAATAATAAAGTATATAGATATGCATACCTATACAACCCTAAAAAAGCAACTTGTAATTATTAATCTCGAAAAAATAAATAAAATTCATAATAAAATAATTCATAAAATAATAAATATTTTTTATTGAATAATCAAAAAATAATAAATTCATTTACTAATTTAAAATGAATTTTTAAATAATTTTCTTGAGGTTTTTCCTAGTTGGTCCACGTGGACCAACCAGGTGGTCTGGACAGTTGACCGCGGGTCAACTGTCTGACCCTCCTCTGCCACCTATGTCAGACCGTGATTTTGACCAGATTTCTCACTTTTTTCGAGGATAACCCTTTCACTATTTCGTGTTGCCTTCTTCATGACTTTTGTTGCTCTACTACCAATGATACACGCCTAGATGTTTGCTTGGGTTGTGGAGCATCACAGCACCCGTTATTCCTCGTTCTTTGAGCCCTGTTCACCATCTTTCAAAAAGCCACCCAAATCTTCCATCCACCTTCAAACCGTTTTTTGGCCAAGTTCCAGACCTCCAAGCGCAAGCCGTGAGTCTCCGGTGACAGAGGATTGACCCGGTTTCTTGTCGAGGTACGGCGTTGGCCTGAAGCCTGTTCCACACCACCTCTGGTGGCTGCTGCCGTCGAGGTCCCATCTCTCCATTCTTGGCTTGAGGTTCGTGCTTTCTTAATTTTCTTTGCATTTTCTAATTTGCCTTAGTCGTAGGAGTCATCAACACATTCGCGTTTGAACCATATCGCTCCGTTCACCTTCGCCAACACCTCGCCGGAGCAAGCTCCGACGAGCTCCGTTCTTGCCATTCGCCGCTTCATTCCCCCGTCGGAGGGTCAAGGCATTTTTCCCTCGACCTCCGTAACCTTTCCTTCAAGTTCTCGTGAACTTGGAAGAGCTGGAGGCTCATTTTGAGTGCTGCCGGAGATACCTGGAGCCACGCTACTCCTCCGCCTCCGCCGGCGTGCTCCAGTAGCCGCCGACCCCTTTTGGAGCCACCAGTAGCTAGGGAGGGACCGCAGGAACATCCCAGGCCTTTTTGCATCTCGAAGGAGTGCCGGAGGAGGGAGGCAGAGGTCGGGGAAGCTTGCCCAGCCGCTGGTGCTTCCCCGTTCTTCATCGTCATCTTCTGGCCATCAGATCAGGCCTTGATCTTCTTGCACAACAGCCACCGTCGGATCTCCTGCAGTCCATGCCATCCGATCATTTGGAGATCTTCTAATCTCGGCCACAGGAACGAAGGGGTATCGCGCTTCGTGAGCTCGACACGTGGCCTAAGTGGCCTCATTTCAGCCGTACGATCCGCCCCTTGGTTGGGTATTTTGCAAGTACAACCCAAAGCTTTTTGTATTTTATATTAGATCCATAATCTTTCATCTGCAGCTTTAAAACTATTGTAAAATTTGCATATTGCATCCCATAGTTTGTAATATTGCACTTAGGTCCTCGTCAGGTCACGTACGCTACGCACGTGACTTGGCGATTTTGCAAGGGGACCCCGAGGCTTTGTCTTATTGATGTTTAGTACCTAAATTTTTATTGGTTATTATAACTTTCAGTCATTTTTGCAGACAAGCCCCTAGATTTGTATTAATTACAGATTCGTCCCTATAAGATGACCCTGGCCATTTTGCGGCGATAACCTTGAAATTTTGAGTATTTCTTTTTAGTCCACGAAGTTTTATTTCAGAATATATTGTTGTGGAGAAATTACATCTTTGCCCTTGAACTTTGCCATTTTTGCGCATATGTCCCTGCCAGCAATACATTTTCTTGTTGTTGTTTCTATTTATTGCATGCCTCTATAAACATCTAAAAAATCTACAAGCTCCTGTTGCATTGTAATTTCACGCCATATTTTTATTTTTCATATTTATTGCATTTTAATATTTATTAAAAATAAAAAATATGCATTTTCAGTTGCATTAGAAAATATATAAAAATTATCAAAACTCTTTGAAAAATTCCAAAAAAATTAGCTTAGGTCTATTTTAGTGTCTTTTAACTCCTGTCCAAAAATCATTAAAAATTTCAAAACAAAAACCTTAAAAATTAGAAAACCCTAAATATCTTCATAAAAATCTTTAAAATTCCACAAAAATCCTAAAAATACAATTTCAGTTTCTGTTTTTCTCTGATTTATTATCTTTTATATAAAAGTAATTTGAGGAATTTTAGACTCTGATTTCTATTTTTAATCCTCATTTTAATTACGGCCAGTAGCTTAATTCACTGTTTTCTTGTATTTTGACTTTTAAAAATACCAAAAATATTCAAAAAATCCCAAAAATCACAAAAACATTATAAAATCGTAAAAAGACTAAAACAATTTGATTCCCTGATTTTTGAGCATTTTCCTTATTTTTATAAATCCCCCATCTTATCTTTTCTTATATTGTATATATATTCTATTATTGAAAGAAGAAAATATAAAAAACATAAAATATAAAAAGAAAATATCAAATCAAAAAAAATTAAAAATCAAAATACAAAAATATAAAATTTAAAATTAAATAAAA
This sequence comes from Ottelia alismoides, assembly GCA_037367405.1. Taxonomy (NCBI): domain Eukaryota; kingdom Viridiplantae; phylum Streptophyta; class Magnoliopsida; order Alismatales; family Hydrocharitaceae; genus Ottelia; species Ottelia alismoides. The sequence goes on along the minus strand of JAZKJV010006807.1, from coordinate 297,703 downwards.
AAATTTAAAAATTAAAAACCCACAAAAAAATTGCATACTTGTAGGCACTTGATCACATCACATTTTTAGCACTTTGCCTGATCTATCCTGCTTGCTCCCTAAGTTCGACACTCTACATACTTGCACTATACACATTTCTTGTAGAGTTAAAATAAATTTGACTCCTCATTTATTTCTCATTGCTTGATTAATATATTGTGGGTTCATTGTTGACTTTGATCGGGATTCATTGAGGGTCGCCACAGCGACATTGTGGTCCCGCCTTGTGTGGACTATTTAGACCCTGTGAATTTCGGTCAAATCAAATGGTGCTGTTGTCGGGGAGCAACAACGTGTAGTTCGGCTTTTTGCCTGTGCTTGTGATTATTTGCCTATTTTTGCCTTATTCATTTGCTCATTTATTTGCTATAATAGTTTGACTGGTCTAATCACCCTCTCTTGTTGACTTTGTGCGAGGAACTGCTGATCGAGGGAGGCGCTCTACTTTAGGCGCCTACGCACCCACGTGAAGCCGGCGTCAGCTTGCCGACCTAGCATCAAAGGAGGCTGGGAGGATTTGAGAAGACAAGCACATTTTTGAGCATTTTTGTGCATTTATTTATTTTGTAATTTAAGTGAGAGAGGGACTCCATTTATTGTAATAATACAGGTACCCCCGAACATTTGGACTCTCGAGCCTAATTTCCAGGTGTTTGTACACATGGGGGCTCACCACGATTTTCTCGCATTTTCCTTCGCATTTTTTATTTTTGTTTTCCCGATTTTGATTGTATTTATTTTGTGTGATTGGGCCCTTAGCTGTAGGAGTTGCTTGGCGATAGAGTAGGTCCAAACACTTAATATATCTTTCATGTACCTATAGTGTGCTTTGGACTTAGTTTAAAACTTTAAACAGTCGTCTCATCATCTTCGAGCCTTCGTGCCACGAGCCCACCCTGCCAAGCGCTGCTCCTGAACTCGATGTGTCGAGAGGAGGAGGGGTGAGCCTTGGCCGGACTCCTGGATTGAAGATCGGTAACCGACTTGTGGTGCTTCCCGCTAATAGCAGTGCTCAACTTAGGGCGATTTCATCGACTTTGCATTTGCATATAGATAGGTTTCAATTCTTTTGAGCATCTTTACATTAGAGTGCTAGAGGCAAGGTGTGCATTTACGCTTTAGCATACATCATCATTTTGCCGCTTGCATTGCTTTTCTGCTTCTACCTCTGATTTTGATAACCCAGGTGCTTAAAGGAATTGACTCCTCGTTAGGATCATGCATTTCTCACTAAAAATCCAAAAAAGTGATAACCAATAAAATTGGGACTGCTAACATTATTCGATCCTAAAATCGACCAAAAAGAAAAATTCTTTTGGGGCGAGTAATCCCCTCATTTTCTTCGTTTTACATTGCCCGCGCACACACTAAGGATTAATGCCCAAATTCCATTCAGCCCCTAAGTGTTTGCGCAATTTTGGACTTCTCACCTAATACTAAAACAGACTAGATAAAAAGACCGACTTTTCAGTCTCCACCGAGTTGAGTAGGTGAATTGAGGGTTTGTATTATTTTCATTTTTGTTTGTGATTGTTTTGTGTGTGTCCTAGACCATCCTTGCACATTTGCACCTTTTCTCCACTTCTCTTGACTTGACCTTCGTGTTCTCCAGATCATTTCCTTTTATTTTCGAGATGGACCCCTGGAGCGTATTTTATCCGGACTTTGCGGATCCCTCGTTCACTCCAGCCGGTCCACCTCCTTTTTTTCATGAGAACCTTTCTCCTGACTTTTACACATACCCGCCTCAGCCACAGTATCAGGACTCGGATTTCTACCCACACCCAACTCCACCTCCACCTGTATATTATCAACCTCCACCATCACATCCACCCGAGTCTGACCTGTTGGAGTCACCTCCCTCGATCTCCATGAGTGACATGTTGATCCTAATGATGGAGCACACTAATTTGATGAAAGATTATCTTGCCATTTTGAGAGAATACTAGATTAATGCTCCTTTCGTCAAGAATACCGATTTACTTGTGGGTGATCATGGGAGCTTGCAATCGCCCAAAATACAAAAAAATGAGAAAAATTTAAAAACACAAAAAGAGTTCGGGAAACACTTGGTCGATTCATATTGTGAGGAGAGGGTCCATCTGCCAGATCATTCACCCACACAACCTCTCACACCCTGTCCCACCTTTGACCTCGAAGATGCCGCTGTATAGACTGCTCTTGGCATGCCTTGTGTAGATGCTGATTCCGACTTCCTCCCTCGTATGGAGGAGGTCCAAAAATTAAAAAAATATTGACTGAACCCGAAGTGGTGGCCACCATTCATGAGATCATCCATGCCCCACTTCAGCAGGCCATGACCGATTTATCTACTCCTCTTCCCAAGAAGAGAAAGCGGAGGAGCAGATCTGAGCGTCACATTCTGACCATGGCCACTGCCCACGCCATCACACACCGTCCCATTCCTAGAAAGAAAAACACAGCTACCCCTTCCATCACTTGCACCATCTCTGACTATACTTGTTATTACACTCTCCTGGACGGCGGTGCATCTATTAGTATATTACCCTTCTCGCTGGTACTGTCTCTTCACTTAGGACCTCTAAAGAAAACCAAGATGATCGTATAGTTTGCTGATGGATCTATCAAGAGGCCGAAGGGTATCCTTGAAAACGCCGTCATTTCGATTTAGGACATGAGGTGCAATGTTGATTTAGTCGTATTGCCCATGGACACCTCCACAGGGGAGTCATCTCCAATCATCCTGGGACGACCATTCCTCGCCTCTGCGAGGGTAGTTATTAACTATGGATCAGGGGAGATTCGCTTCCATCTTGTTGACGAAAGCGAAGCATCGATCACCGCACCCACAGTTGACCAGAGACCTGCACCTGATGTACCTTCACTGATTCTAGCTGGCTCCGAGGCCTGTGACCGATCTGATGATATTAGAGATGTTTGCTTAGCGACCGCTGATGGGACCCGAGGAATCCTCCGAAAGGAGGGCAACTCGGAAAGCATAGACCTCGCAGTTCCTCCTTCTGGTGTGTGGCGATGTGTTTATGAAATCCAAGGAATTTACGTGATTGATCCCATTGAGCAGAGGGCAAACACCAAGACTTGACAGGACAGACATGTTTCGACTACTTCCATTGATAAGTCCGTTCATGGTCACTCTAAAGTAATGATGATTGAGGACGGTTATGATGCTAACCATTATTCTCAGAAATTCTGGCCTCCTGATGAAGAAGATGATCTAGGAGAGATTCTTGAGGACGAACAGAGTTCGACTACTTCCACTGATGAGTTCGTTCCTTTTGGTTTTGACCTGGACGGCACCTCGCAGGATGACTACGATTACACTTCTTCCAAGGATGATGAGTTTGTCCCATTCCACTTTGATATCAGCGAGACCCCCAAGGCCAGACCTAGCTGTACTTCTTCCACTCGCCCTCTGCGCCTTCACACCATAGGACCACCAAGGGCGAACCTAGCCATACTACTTCCATTGACCAGTTCGTCCCTTTCCGATTCGACTCCACTGAGGGCCTTCACTCTGTCGACCCTGATCGGCTTCCGTCCACTGAGGACCCCAATATCGACCTGCACCACAACAAATCTATCCCTCAGCGGTCCCGCAAGAAGGTTTGCTTCCCACCTTCTTGATAATATGTACATCCATTTCTGTTGTATATTCTCTCTTGTGTATCTCAGTCTATCTTCCGTATTGCTCATCCACCCATTCTCGTGTTTGCCTTACTCATGACGTACTTTATCCTAAGTATAGGGGGGTGGACGAGCCGAGTGTTCATTCGTCGTTCCGTTTCATTACTCCTGTTGTTGCCTATACTTAGGGCTTCTTTTACCCTAAGTATAGGGGGAGTGATGTGTACATCCTTCTCTATCTTTTCCCATCTTCTGATCTCTTTCCTTCTTTTCTTCTTTTCCTCTTCTATCTTTTGTATCTATCAAAAAGGTGTCACCTCTTGTAGACAGTCTTCTATACTTAGGACGTACTTTGTCCTAAGTATGGGGGGGGGGGGTTGCACCCTGAGTTTCTCCATTCTTTGATCCTCTCCATTGTCTCCTCTTCTTGTCTATATTTAGGGATATCTTACCCTAAGTATAGGGGGAGACAATCTGAGTACGATCTGTTCATTCCCACCCTTGACCCTCCCTGCTTTGTGTACAGTCTGCTATACTTAGGATTATTTGATCCTAAGTATGGGGGGGGCGGTCAACTACTCATTCGTTCATTCCTTCATTCGTTCTTTATTCTTTAGATTTTCCTATACTCAGTACAAGTTATGTCTTCTCTTTTTCTCTCTGATCTATGAGGACATAGCTCAAGCTAAGTATAGGGGGGTCGTATATACTACGCATATACTTTAGCCATAACTTGTACTTTCGTATTTTCTTAATAAATATGGCTAATAATTCTTTAAAATTCATTAAAAACCTTAATAAAAAGATGTGGTTATTCCTCAAATTCTTTTTTGTATTTACTGATTATTAAATCAGGTGAAAATTTTTTTTGCAAAATGTTTGAAAAATAGTTTGAAAATCTTTGTGAAAAATCTTCTGAAAACTATTTGTAAAACATTTTACTACATGTTTTCAACCTTTGTATAAATATTTTGTTTGAAAAAATTATTTTCTTTGTGTGAAATAAAATGTTTGAAAAATAATTTGCAAATGGTTTCAAAAATGGTAGCAAAAATAGTTTGGAAAATCTATCTATACTGTTTGAAAACCTTTGCAAAATGATTTTCAAATGTGTAAAATATTTGTAAAAATTATTTTGGACTATAGTTTTAAAAAATTGTTTGAAAAACTTGTGTCAAATATGTTTGAGGAATATTTACATCACACCAAAATCCATTATATATATGTATAAAATTGATCACTTACCCCTGTAAATTCTTAAAATCCACTTCTTGTAAATATAAGAAGCACTCCCGTTCAAATATTTTAACCTAGTTTTAGCCAAAAGTTTTGTTTTCAAAAATCCCAAACACATTTGCAAAACTAAAATACCAAAAACATTTGAAAAATCTTTTTGAAAAATACAAAAAATGCATGTGCATCATCATCTTTTCAAAAATCCATAAAAAGTTTAAAAAATAATGAAAATTGCATCACAAAAATATTTTCTGCATTCCACATAGCATTTGCATAGCATGAGCATTTTTTGGATTGAGTTTGATAGTTGAAAGAGTCTAAGTAAAATCCGGAGATTGGAGCTTGATTGGACCTTAAAATCTACCTAATAAGAGGAACCTTATAGGAACTGGGTTTGAGGTACTTCAGATCTAGTTGACTTAGTTCTTTGAGGATCACGCGACTTGGTTCAATGGATTCTTGACTGCGTAAGTAGAGTATTCGAAGAACACGCATAGCTCTTGTTGATAACGACCTAACTTTGACTCCTGCACCTTTCACATGGCTCAACTCAGTTGGAGTGGTGAGGAGATTGGATTTGCCGGTATGAGACGCACACAAGTGGAAACACTTGTCCTCGTCTAGGGAGGGAAGTGCACCCCAACCCGTCCAGTGATAAGGAGTTCTAAAGACAGGAGAGTGTGGGTTGCAATAAAGCTTCAAAAGAGGGATAGTCTACTGGCTCAAGAGGAAAAACTCCCTATGTAAATGCTGTTGTGAATAGTATTTCAAAAAAAAAAAAGAGACAGGCTTGTACAAAAATAAAATGCCTTCAAAAGTATGTGAATATGTTGTAAAGTTAATAAGCAAGCTTGAGTTCCAAAGTCATATCATGTGATCCTGCAGCTGGATGACTTGACTACACTGGTCTTGCATCATAGGATAGGTAGCTACACTGGCTACCGTCCATTCTTCTCTTCACCCCCTCCTCTTGAGCTGGTTGCCACTTGAACTTAGAAGGGAATACCTCGCTCCTCGAGGAAGGAGTTATTGGATTGGGGAATCATTGGATTGTCATGCTGAAGAAGTCAGTCTCTTTGTCATTCTAGTTGGGAAGAGCCACTATCACCTACACTATATGAGTCAGAATCATAGTCGTAAGGGTTTGCGTATGAGTTGAGATATTTCTGACCTGGCTATTGAGGAGACTTGAGTAGAGTTTTGGGATTCTCAGGGACTGTTGGATTTCAATGTCGGTTCTCATTAAAGTTCTACCCGTACTAAAATTCCAAAGGTCCGACTTAAGCTCCAAACTTTGATTTTGTGAAGACAAGTTTGACAATTAAATTTATTCCATCTTTCTTCTTTTTCTTTTCTTTGTTTTTCTTTTCTGCACTTATTGCATAAGTGTTTGCTAGGGACTAGCAAGGGTAAAGTATAGGGGGATGATGAATCCACATTTCATAATCTTTATTCTATCATTTTGACCTCAAAAACCCTAGCGAATGCGCATAAATACCCTTAATTAGAGCATCTTAGCATTCATGCATGTGCATATAAATAGTGAATAAAATATTGTAATTAAAGTTAAATCTATAGAATAAATAAAAGAAAAGAAAAAGAACAAAATATTGTAAATATTTTATGACTAGAAATCCCGAGACCTTGGTATCTCGATGACTAGGTCGACAAGGAATAAAGTAGGGGTAGATAAGGGCCAAAATACAATACAAATTTCTTTTATTTTATTCATTCCTTATTCATTTTGGGACCTATTTTTTAGTTCCACTTTTTATACTCCAAATAAAGAAACTTTGTACATGAAAGTTGTAGATAATTAAATAAATAAAAATACAAAATTGATTTCACACAAAAATAATGTATAGATAAAAAGTTATGGTCTGAATAAAAATATAAAATCCCAACTTCCCAGACCTGTATCTCCCAAATAAAAGCTCCAATTGCATCAAACCCTCTTTTAATCATATATAATTTTAAATAAGCTATTTTAATGGCGGTGGTTTCACATTTGGCGGAGCTACGGTTTGAAAGTTGAGTTTTGGAACCCTATTGTATACTTGTACAGATTAAAATATTCATTTTATTATTTATTCATTATTTTTATAATTTTATATTTTTATAATTTTGTAAATATTACTTATAATATATTTGTACATTAAAATCAGAATAAATACGTAAAAGAAACATAAAATAAAATATCTGTATATATAGAATACATAGGTATAATACATATACTTATGCATGTACAATTAATACCTATATATTATTAAGTGTATAAAATACTTCGAAAAAATAAAATAAAAATATTTTTAAGTGTATAAAATATTTTATAAATTTATAAAATAATAAACAAAAATAAATAAATTAAAATTCACAAAATAAAAATAAAACAATAAAGTATATAGATATATATACCTATACAACCCTAAAAAGGTAACTTGTAATTATTAACTCGAAAAATAAATAAAATTCATAATAAAATAACTCATAAAATAATAAATATTTTTATTGAACAATAAAAAAATAATAAATTCATTTACTAATTTAAAATGAATTTTTAAATAATTTTCTTGAGGTTTTTCGTGGTTGGTCTACGTGGACTAACCAGGTGGTTTGGACAGTTGACCGTGGGTCAACTGTCTGACCCTCCTCTGCCACCTATGTCAGACCGTGATTTTGACCAGATTTCTCGCTTTTTTGAGGATAACCCTTTCACTATTTTGTGTTTCCTTCTTCATGACTTTTGTTGCTCTACTACCAATGATACACGCAGATGTTTGCTTGGGTTGTGGAGCATCGCAGCACCCATTATTCCTCGTTCTTTGAGCCCTGTTCACCATCTTTCAAAAAGCCACCCAAATCTTCCATCCACCTTCGAATCGTTTTTTGGCCAAGGCCCAGACCTCCAAGCGCCAGCTGTGAGTCTCCGGTGACAGGGGATTGACCCGGTTCCTTGTAGAGGTACGTCGTTGGCCTGAAGCGTGTTCCACATCACCTTTGGTGGCCGCCGCCGTCGAGGTCCCATCTCGCCATTCTTGGCTTGAGGTTCGTGCTTTCTTAATTTTCTTGCATTTTCTTATTTGCCTTAGTCGTAGGAGTCATCAACACATTCGCATTTGAACCATATCGCTCCGTTCACCTTCGCCAACACCTCGTCGGAGCAAGCTCCAGCGAGCTCCGTTCTTGCCATTCGCCGCTTCATTCCCCCGTCGGAGGGTCGAGGCATTTTGCCCTCGACCTCCGTAACCTTTCCTGCAGGTTCTCGTGAACTTGGAAGAGCTGGAGGCTCATTTTGAGTGCTGCCAGAGATACCTGGAGCCACGTTGCTCCTCCGCCTCCGTCGGCATGCTCCAGTAGCCGCCGACCCCTTTTGGAGCCACCAGCAGCTAGGGAGGGACCGCAGGAACATCCCATGACTTTTTGCAGCTCGAAGGAGTGCCGGAGGAGGGAGGCGGAGGTCGGGGAAGCTCGCCCAGCCGCTGGTGCTTCCCCGTTCTTCGTCGTCATCTTCTGGCCGTTAGATCAGGCCTTGATCTTCTTGCACAACAGCCACCGTCGGATCTCCTGTAGTCCACGCCGTCCGATCATTTGGAGATCTTCTAATCTCGGCCGCAGGAACGAAGGGGTATCGCGCTTCGTGAGCTCAACACGTGGCCTAAGTGGCCTCATTTCAACCTTGGTTGGGTATTTCGCAAGTACAACCCAACGCTTTTGTATTTTATATTAGATCCATAATCTTTCGTCTACAGCTTTAAAACTATTGTAAAATTTGCATATTGCCCCTCCTACTTTGTAATATTCCACTTAGGTCCTTGCCAGGCCACGTGCGCTACGCACGTGACTTGGCGATTTTGTAAGGGGACCCTGAGGCTTTGTCTTATTGATGTTTAGTACCTCAACTTTTATTGGTAATTATAACTTTCAAGCATTTTTGCAGACAAGCCCCCATATTTGTATTAAATGTAGATTCGTTCCTGCCAGGTCACGTGTCCAGTGCACATGACCCTAGCCATTTTGCGGCGATAACCTTGAAATTTTGAGTATTTCTTTTTAGTCCACGAAGTTTTATTTCAGAATATATTATTGTGGAGAAATTACATCCTTGCCCTTGAACTTTGCCATTTTTGCGCATATGCCCCTACCAGCAATCCATTTTCTTATTATTGTTTCTATTTATTGCATGCCTCTATAAACATCTAAAAATCCACAAAAATCAAGTTAAGCTCCTGTTGCATTGTAATTTCACGTCAGATTTTTATTTTGCATATTTATTGTATTTTAATATTTTTTGAAAATAAAAAATATGCATTTTCAACACTGTTTGCATTGGAAAATCCATAAAAATTATCAAAACTCTGTGAAAAATTCCAAAAAATTACCTTAGGTCTATTTTAGTGTCTTTTAGCTATCCAAAAATCATTAAAAATTTCAAAACAAAAACCTTAAAAATTAAATAACCTTAAAAATCTTCATAAAAGTCTTAAAAATTCCACAAAAATCCTAAAAATACAATTTCAGTTTCTGATTTTTCTATGATTTATTCTCTTTTATTTAAAATTAATTTGAGGATTTTTAGACTCTGATTTCTATTTTTAATCCTCATTTTAATTTCAGCAAGTAGCTTAATTCATTGTTTTCTTGTATTTTGACTTTTAAAAATACCAAAAATATTCAGAAAAATTCCCAAAAATCACAAAAATATTATAAAATCACAAAAAGACTAAAAAAATTTGATTCCCTGATTTTTGAGCATTTTTCCTTATTTTTATAAATCCCCCATCTTATCTTTTCTTATATTGTATATATATTCTATTATTGAAAGAAGAAAATATAAAAAATTATAAAATATAAAAAGAAAATATAAAATTAAAAAAATTAAAAATCAAAATACAAAAATATAAAATTTAAAATTAAATAAAAAAATTTAAAAATTAAAAACCCACAAAAAATTGCATACTTGTTGGCACTTGACCACATCACATTTTTAGCACTTTGCCTGATCTATCCTGCTTGCTCCCTGATTTCCACACTCTACATACTTGCACTATACACATTTCTTGTAGAGTTAAAAAATATTTGACTCCACATTTATTTCTCATTACTTGATTTATATATTGTGTGTTCGTTGTTGACTTTGATCGGGATTCATTGAGGGTCGCCACAGCGACATTGTGGTCCCGCCTTGTGTGGACGGACTATTTAGACCCCGTGAATTTCGGTCAAATCAAATGGCACCATTGCCGGGGAGCAACAACGCGTAGTTCGGCTTTTTGCTTGTGCTTGTGATTATTTGCCTATTCTTGCCTTATTCATTTGCTCATTTATGTGCTATAATTATTTGACTTGTCTAATCACCCTCTCTTGTTGACTTTGTGCGAGGAACCGCAGATCGAGGGAGGTGCTCTACCCCAGGCGCCTACGCACCCATGTGAAGCCGGCGCCAGCTTGTCGACCTAGCATCAAAGGAAGCTTGGAGGATTTGAGAAGACAAGCACATTTTTGAGCATTTTTGTGCATTTATTTATTTTGTAATTTAAGTGAGAGAGGGACTCCATTTATTGTAATAATACAGGTACCCCCGAACATTTGGACTCTCGAGCCTAATTTCTAGGTGTTTGTACACCTGGGGGCTCACCGCAGTTTTCTCGCATTTTCCTTCGCATTTTTTATTTTGTTTTCCCAATTTTGATTTTATTTCTTTTATGTGATTGAGCCCTTAGCTGCAGGAGTTGCATGGCAATAGAATATGTCCAAACACTTAATATATCTTGCATGTACCTATAGTGCGCTTTGGACTTAGTTTAAAACTTTAAACAGTCGTCGCATCATTTTCGAGCCTTCGTGCCGCGAGCCCACCCTGCCAAGCGCTGCTCCTGAACTCGATGTATCGAGAGGAGGAGGGGTGAGCATAGACCGGACTCCTGGATTGAAGATCGGTAACCGAATTATGGTGCTTCCCGCTAATAGCAGCTGCACAACTTAGGGTGATTTCATTGGCTTTGCATTTGCATATAGATAGGTTTCAATTCTGCTGAGCATCTTTGCATGTAGAGTGCTGGAGGCAAGGTGAGCATTTACGCTTTAGCATACATCATCGTTTTCCCGCTTGCATTGCTTTTCCGCTTCTACCTCTGATTTTGATAACCTAGGTGCCTAAAGGAATAGACTCCTCGTTAGGATCGTGCATTTATCACTAAAAATCCAAAAAAAGTGATAACCAATAAAATTGGGACTGCTAACATTATTCCACCCTAAAATCGATTAAAACGAAAAATTCTTTTGGGGCGAGTAATCCCCTCATTGTCTTCGTTTTACATTGCTTGCGCACACACTAAGGATTAGTGCCCAAATCCCATTCAGCCCCTAAGTGTTTGCGTAATTTTGGACTTCTCACCTAACTCTAAAACAGACAAGATAAAAAGACCGACTTTTCGGTCTCCACCGAGTTGAGTAGGTGAATTGAGGGTTTGTATTATTTTCATTTTTGTTTGTGATTGTTTTATGTGTGTCCTAGATCATCCCTGCGCATTTGCGCCTTTTCTCCACTTCTCTTGACTTGACCTTCGTGTTCTCTCGATCATTTCCTTCTGTTTTCGAGATGGACCCCTGGAGCGTATTTTATCCGGACTTTGCGGATCCCTCGTTCACTCCAGCCGGTCCACCTTCTTTTTTCCAGGAGGACCTTGCTCCTGACTTTTGTACATACCCGCCTCAGCCACAATATCAGGACTCGGATTTCTACCCATACCCACCTCCACCTATATATTATCAACCTCCACCATCACATCCACCCGAGTCTGACCTGTTCGAGTCACCTCCCTCGATCTTCATGAGTGACATGTTGATCCTAATGATGGAGCACATTAATTTGATGAGAGATTATCTTGCCATTTTGAGAGAATACCAGATTAATGCTCCTTTCATCGAGGATACGGATTTACTTGTGGGTGATCATGGGAGCTTGCAATCGCCCAAAATACAAAAAAATGAGAAAAATTAAAAAACACAAAAAGAGTTCGGGAGACACTTGGTCGATTGATATTGTGAGGAGAGGGTCCATCTGCCAGATCATTCACCCACACAACCTCTCACACCCTGTCCCACCTTTGACCCCGAGGATGCCGCTGTACAGACTGCTCTTGGCATGCCTCGTGTAGATGTTGATTCCGACTTCCTCCTTTGTTTGGAGGAGGTCCAAAAATTAAAAAAATTATTGACTGAACCCGAAGTGGTGGCCACCATTCATGAGATCATCCGTACCCTACTTCAGCAGGCCATGACCAATTTATCTACTCCTCTTCCCAAGAAGAGAAAGCAGAGGAGCAGATCTGAGCGTCACATTCTAACCATGGCCACTGCCTACGCCATCACACACCGTCCCATTCCTAGAAAGAAGAACACAGCTACCCCTTTCATCACTTGCACCATCTCTGACTATACTTGTGATCACACTCTCCTAGACAGCGGTGCATCTATTAGCGTATTACCCTTCTCGCTGGTACTGTCTCTTCACTTAGGGCCTCTAAAGAAAACCGGGATGATCGTACAATTTGTTGATGGATCTATAAAGAGGCCGAAGGGTATCCTTGAAAACGCCGTCATTTCGATTTAGGGAAAGAGGTACAATGTTGATTTCATCGTATTGCCCATGGAGACCTCCACAGGGGAGCCATCTCCAATCATCCCGGGACGACCATTCCTCGCCTCTGCGAGGGTCTTTATTAAGTATGGATCAGGGGAGATTCGCTTTCGTCTTGTTGATGAAAGCGAAAGGTCTATCACCGTACCAACAATTGACCAGAGACCTGCACCTGATGTACCTTCTCTGATTCTAGCTGGCTCCGAGGCCTGTGACCGATCTGGCGACCGCTGATGAGACCCGAGGAATCCTCCGAAAGGAGGGGAACTTGGAAAGCATAGACCTCGCCAGTTCCTCCTTCTGCTGTGTGGCGACGTGTTGATGAAATCCAAGGAATTTACGTGATTGATCCCATTGAGCGGAGGGCAGACACCAAGACTAGACAGGACATACATGTTTCGACTACTTCCATTGAAAGTCCGTTCCTGGTCACTCTAAAGTAATGATGATTGAGGACGGTTATGATGCTAACCATTATTCTCAGAAATTCTGGCCTCCTGATGAAGAAGATGATCCGGAGAGATTCTTGAGGACGAACAGAGGTTCGACTACTTCCACTGATGAGTTCGTTCCTTTTGGTTTTGACCAGGACGACACCTCAAAGGATGACTCCGATTACACTTCTTCTGAGGATGATGAGTTTGTCCCATTCCACTTTGATATCAATGAGACCACCAAGACCGGACCTAGCTGTACTTCTTCCACTCGCCCGCCTACGCCATCACACCATAGGACCACCAAGGGCGAACCTAGCCATACTACTTCCATTGACCAGTTCGTCCCTTTCTAATTCGACTCCACTGAGGGCCTTCACTCTGTCGACCCTGATCGGCTTCCGTCCACTGAGGACCCGATGTCGACCTGCACCACACCAGATCTATCCCTCAACGGTCCCGCAAGAAGGTTTGCTTTCCACCTTCTTGATCATATGTACATCCATTTCTGTTGTATATTCTCTCTCGTGTATCTCCGTCTATCTTTCGTATTGCTCATCCACCCATTCTCGTGTTTGCCTTACTTAGGACGTACTTTGTCCTAAGTATAGGGGGGTGGACGAGCCGAGGGTTCATTCGTCGTTCCGTTTCATTACTCCTGTTGTTGCCTATACATAGGGCTTCTTTTACCCTAAGTATAGGGGGAGTGATGTGTACATCCTTCTCTATCTTATTCCATCTTCTGATCTCTTTCCTTCTTTTCTTCTTTTCTTCTTTTCCTTTTCTATCTTTTGTATCTATCAAAAAGGTGTCGCCTCTTGTAGACAGTCTTCTATACTTTGGACGTACTTTGTCCAAAGTATAGGGGGTGTGCACCCCGAGTTTCTCCATTCTTTGATCCTCTTTATTGTCTCCTCTTCTTGTCTATACTTAGGGATATCTTACCCTAAGTATAGGGGGAGACAATCTGAGTACGATCTGTTCATTCCCACCCTTGACCCTCCTTGCTTTGTGTCCAGTCTGCTATACTTAGGATTATTTGATCCTAAGTATAGGGGGGACGGTCAACTTCTCATTCGTTCATTCCTTCATTCGTTCTTTATTCTTTAGATTTTCCTATACTCAGTACGAGTTATGTCTTCTCTTTTTCTCTCTGATCTATGAGGACATAGCTCAAGCTAAGTATAGGGGGGTCGTATATACTACGCATATACTTTAGCCATAACTCGTACTTTCGTATTCATAATAAATATGGCTAATAATTCTTTAAAATTCATTAAAAACCTTAATAAAAAGATGTGGTTATTTCTCAAATTCTTTTTGTATTTACTGATTAAAAAATCAGGTGAAAATATTTTTTGCAAAATGTTTGAAAAATAGTTTGAAAATCTTTGTGAAAAATCTTCTGAAAACTATTTGTAAAACATTTTGTTACATGTTTTCAACCTTTGTAAAAATATTTTGTTTGAAAAATTTATTTTCTTTGTGTGAAATAAAATGTTTGAAAATTAATTTGCAAATGGTTTAAAAATTGGTTGCAAAATTGTTTGAAAATCTACCTATACTATTTGAAAACCTTTGCAAAATGATTTTCAAATGTGTAAAATATTTGTAAAAATTATTTTGGACTATAGTTTACAAAATTATTTGAAAAACCCGTGTTAAATATTTTTGAGGAATATTTACATCACACCAAAATCCATTATATATATATGTATAAAATTGATCACTTACCCCTATAAATTCTTAAAATCCACTTCTTGTAAATATAAGAAGCACTCCCGTGTAAATATTTTAACCTAGTTTTTAGCCAAAACTTTTGTTTTCAAAAATCCCAAAAACATTTGCAAAACTAAAATACCAAAAACATTTGAAAAAATCTTTTTGAAAAATACAAAAAATGCATGTGCATCATCATCTTTTCAAAATCCATAAAAAGTTTAAAAAATCTTGAAAATTGCATCACAAAAATATTTTTTGCATTCCGCATAGCATTTGCATAGCATGAGCATTTTTCGGATTGAGTTTGATAGTTGAACGAGTCTAAGTAAAATCTGGAGATTGGAGCTTGATTGGACCTTAAAATCTACCTAATAACATGAACCTTATAGGAACTGGGTTTGAGGTACTTCAGGTCTAGTTGACTTAATTCTTTGAGGATCACGAGACTTGGTTCAATGGATTCTTGACTGCCTAAGTAGAGTATTTCGGAGCACACACACAACCCTTGTTGATAATGACCTAACTTGGACACTTGCACCTTTCACATGGCTCAACTCAGTTGGAGTGGTGAGGGGATTGGATTTGCCGGTATGAGACACACAAGTGGAAACACTTGTCCTCCTCTAAGGAGGGAAATGCACCCCAACCCGTCTAGTGATAAGGAGTTCTAAAGACAGGAGAGTGTGGGTTGCAATAAAGCTTCAAAAGAGGGGTAGTCTACTGGCTCGAGAGGAAAAACTCCCTATGTAAATGCTGTTGTGAATAGTATTTCAAAATAAAAAGAGACGTGCTTGTACAAAAATAAAATGCCTGCAAAAGTATGTGAATATGTTGTAAAGTCAATAAGCAAGCTTGAGTTCCAAAGTCATATCATGTGAGCCTGCAGCTGGATGACTTGACTACACTGGTCTTGCATCCTAGGCCCTAGGTTAACACTGGCTACCGTCCATTCTTCTCTTCACCCCCTCCTCTTGAGCTTGTTGCCACTTGAACTTAGAAGGGAATACCCCACTATTTGAGGAAGGAGTTATTGAATTGGGGAATCATTGGGTTGTCATGCTGGAAAAGTCAGTCTCTTTGTCATTCTAGTTGGGAAGAGCCACTATCACTTACACTGTACGAGTCAGAATCATAGTCGTAAGGGTTTGCGTATGAGTTGAGATATTTCTGACTTGGCTATGAGGAGACTTGGGAAGAGTTTTGGGATTCTCAGGGACTGTTGGATTTCAAAGTCGGTTCTCATTAAGGTTCTGCCCGCACTAAAATTTCAAAGGTTCGACTTAAGCTCCAAACTTTGATTTGTGAAGACAAGTTTGACAATTAAATTTATTCCATCTTTCTTCTTTTTCTTTTCTTTGTTTTTCTTTTCTGCACTTATTGCATAAGTGTTTGCTAGGGAGTGGCAAAGGTAAAGTATAGGGGGATGATGAATCCACATTTCATCGTCTTTATTCTATCATTTTGGCCTCAAAAACCCTAGCAAATGCGTGTAAATACCCTTAATTAGAGCATCTTAGCATTCATGCATGTGCATATAAATAATTATAAAATACTGTAATTAAAGCTAAAATTATAGAATAAATAAAAGAAAAGAAAAAGAATAAAATATTGTAAATATTTTATGACCCGAAACCCTGAGACGTAGGCATCTCGATGACTAGGTCGACAAGGAATAAAGTAGGGGGAGATAAGGGTCAAAATACAATACAAATCCCTTTTATTTTATTCATTCCTTATTCATTTTGGGACCTATTTTTTGGTTCCACTTTTTATACTCCAAATAAAGAAACTTTGTACATGAAAGTTGTAGATAATTAAATAAATAAAAATACAAAATTTATTTCACAAAAAAATAATATACAGATAAAAAGTTATGGTCTGAATAAAAATCCAAACTCCTAACTTCCCAGACATGTATCTCCCAAATAAAGCTCCAATTACATCAAATTCACTTTAATCGTATATAATTTAAAATAAGCTATTCAATGGCGGTGGTTTCGCATTTAGCGGAGCTACGGTTTGAAAGTTGAGTTTTGGAACCCTATTGTATACTTGTACCGATTAAAATATTCATTTTATTATTTATTCATTATTTTTATAATTTTATATTTTTATAATTTTGTAAATATTACTTGTAATATATTTGTACATTAAAATCAGAATAAATACGTAAAAGAAACATAAAATAAAATACATGTATATATAGAATGCATAGGTATAATACCTATACTTATACATGTACAATTAATACTTATATTTTATTAAGTTTATAAAATACTTCTGAAAAATAAAATAAAAATATTTTTAAGTGTATAAAAATATTTTATAAATTTATAAAATAATAAACAAAATAAATAAATTAAAATTCACAAAATAAAAATAAAACAATAAAGTATATAGATATACATACCTATACAACCCTAAAATGGTAACTTGTAATTATTAATCTCGAAAAAAAATAAAAATCATAATAATATAATTCATAAAATAATAAATATTTTTATTAAATAATCAAAAAATAATAAATTCATTTACTAATTTAAAATGAATTTTTAAATAATTTTCTTGAGGTTTTTCCTGGTTGGTCCACGTGGACCAACCAGGTAGTCTGGACAGTTGACCACGGGTCAACTGTCTGACCCTCCTCTGCCACCTATTTCAGACCATGATTTTGACCAGATTTCTCGCTTTTTTCGAGGATAACCCTTTCTCTATTTCGTGTTGCCTTCTTCATGACTTTTGTTGCTCTACTACCAATGATACACGCCCAGATGTTTGCTTGGGTTGTGGAGCATCGCAACACCCATTATTCCTCGTTCTTTGAGCCTTGTTCACCATCTTTCAAAAAGCCACCCAAATCTTCCATCCACCTTCGAACCGTTTTTTGGCCAAGGCCCAGACCTCCAAGCGCCAGCCGTAAGTCTCCGGTGATAGAGGATTGACCCGGTTCCTTGTCGAGGTACGACGTTGGCCTGAAGCGTGTTCAACACCACCTCCAGTGGCCGCCGCCGTTGAGGTCCCATCTCGCCATTCTTGGCTTGAGGTTCATGCTTTCTTAATCTTCTTTGCATTTTCTTATTTGCCTTAGTCATAGGAGTCATCAACACATTCGCGTTTGAACCATATCGCTCCGTTCACCTTCGCCAACACCTCGCCGGAGCAAGCTCCGACGAGCTCCGTTCTTGCCATTCGCTGCTTCATTCCCCCGCCGGAGGGTCGAGGCATTTTGCCCTCGACCTCCGTAACTTTTCCTGCAGGTTCTCTCGAACTTGAAAGAGCTGAGGCTCATTTTGAGTGCTGCCGAAGATACCTAGAGACACGTTGCTCCTCCTGCCTCCGCCGGCGTGGTCCAGTAGCCGCCGACCCCTTTTGGAGCCACCATCAGCTAGGGAGGGACCACAGGAACATCCCAGGCCTTTTTGCAGCTCGAAGGAGTGCCAGGAGGAGGGAAGCGGAGGTCAGGGAAGCTCGCCCAACCGCTGGTGCTTCCCCGTTCTTCGTCGTCATCTTCTGGCCGTCATATCGGGCCTTGATCTTCCTGCACAACAGCCACCGTCAGATCTCCTGCAGTCCACGCCGTCCGATCATTTGGAGATCTTCTAATCTCGGCCGTAGGAACGATGGGGTATCACGCTTCGTGAGCTCGACACGTGGCCTAAGTGGCCTCATTTCAGCCGTGCGATCCGCCCCTTGGTTGGGTATTTTGCAATGACAACCCAACGCTTTTTGTATTTTATATTAGATCCATAATCTTTCGTCTGCAGCTTTAAAACTATTGTAAAATTTGCATATTTCCCCCCTAGTTTGTAATATTCCACTTAGGTCTCGCCAGGTCACGTGCGCTACGCACGTGACTTGGCGATTTTGCAAGGGGACCCCGAGGCTTTGTCTTATTGATGTTTAGTACCTAAACTTTTATTGGTGATTATAACTTTCAGGCATTTTTGCAGACAAGCCCCTAGATTTGTCTTAATTGCATATTCATCCCTGCCAGGTCACGTGTCCAATGCACGTGACCCTGGCCATTTTGTTGCGATAACCTTGAAATTTTGAGTATTTTTTTAGTCCATGAAGTTTTATTTCAGAATATATTGTTGTGGAGATATTACATCTTTGCCCTTGAACTTTGCCATTTTTGCGCATATGCCACTGCCAGCAATCCATTTTCTTGTTGTTGATTCTATTTATTGTATGCCACTATAAACATCTAAAAAATCCACAAAAATCAAGTTAAGCTCTGGTTGCATTGTAATTTCACACCTTATTTTTAATTTTCATATTTATTGCATTTTAGTATTTATTAAAAATCAAAAATATGCATTTTCAACACTGTTTGCATTAGGAAAATCCATAAAAATTTAACAAAATTCTTTAAAAATTCCAAAAAAATTAGCTTAGGTCTATTGTAGTGTCTTTTAACTCCTGTACAAAAATCATTAAAATTTCAAACAAAAACCTAAAAAATTAGAAAACCCTAAAAATATTCATAAAAATTTTAAAAATTCACAAAAAATCCTAAAAATACAATTTCAGTTTCTGTTTTTTCTCTGATTTATTCTCTTTTATTTAAATATAATTTGAGGATTTTTAGACTCTGATTTCTATTTTTAATCCTCATTTTAATTTCGGCCAGTAGCTTAATTCACTGTTTTCTTGTATTTTGACTTTTAAAAATACCAAAATATTCAGAAAATTCCCAAAATCACAAAAACATTATAAAATCATAAACGACTAAAACATTTGATTCTCTGATTTTTAGCATTTTCCTTATTTTTATAAATCCCCCATCTTATCGTTTCTTATATTGTATATATATTCTATTATTGAAAAAAGAAAATATAAAAAAAATATAAAATATAAAAAGAAAATATAAAATCAAAAAAATTAAAAATCAAAATACAAAAATATAAAATTAAAAATTAAATGAAAAAATTAAAAATTAAAAACCCACAAAAAAATTGCATATTTGTAGGCACTTGATCACATCACATTTTTAGCACTTTGCCTGATCTATTCTGCTTGCTCCCTGAGTTCGACATTCTACATACTTGCACTATACACATTTCTTATAGAGTTAAAATAAATTTGACTCCACATTTATTTCTCATTTCTTGATTTATATATTATGGTTTATTGTTGACTTTGATCGGGATTCATTGAGGGTCGCCACAGCGACATTGCGGTCCCGCCTTGTGTGGACTATTTAGACCCCGTGAATTTCGGTCAAATCACTATATCAGTAGCTATGGACCATATAGTAATGTTGATTGTAGTTATATTTCAAAACTAAAGTAATTTTCATAATTTTGAAATTCAAAAACGAGTGTAGATTACTTCAAATTTGAAAAATAAAAATGAATAAACATGCTCATAACGATCATCACTAATGACATAGCAACGAAAATTACATACAATATTGCTAATTTAAAGTACAACAAATCATTCACAATAACTAATGTATTTAATAATGAAATTGTTCATCGTAAAATTACTTTTCGAGCTTTGAGTAAGTATGCCTCATCATGTTCCACTCGGCAGAGTGGATCGTCTGTTGTAACCCCTGCTACAACAGACTTTGCTGTAGGGGCTACATCCGTCGATCACCTATCCCCCGTCTGGAGATGCAAACCCACTATCTCCAACCCCTTAGGAGGGTCGGCGAATCCTCATCCGACGTTCATCGTGCATTACAGCCCCTGCATTTACAACAGACGATCGGTTTCCTCCACTCGGTGCCTTACTTGAAACACTTTTTCCTAAAGAAATAATTTTTTTTCAAAGTTTCAGTCATGTAAATTCATTAAGTTGAGATAAAATGGAATAATTCAAGATATTACATAGAAATTGACAGGAGACGAGTAACAAGCTACGCCGTCAATCCCTTTTGAATGACAAATCCAATCCTTCGAAATACAACATTCATAGACAAATTTTTTAATTTTAAAACAGCCACATAATTTGCGAGGAAATGGCGATATACGACACAAATAAGATTGTGCCTTTTGCTGAGATGAAGATCAAATGCTGATCACTGTCTGCTGGTGGATAGATCAAATTGCTGCTCCGGTGGGTTCCGCAGCGAAGCGCATAGAACGATACTTAGAAATCGCACGGGATCTCTTCCACATGTACATGAAAAATGTCGGCAGACCAGAAGACAATATCAGGATCAACGTTACTGCGCAGCACATGAATAAAACGAAGATCGCCAAGTAGTGGCTGCGGGAGGCCATGACAGCGTACACTCCAGTGCCGAATGCCAACACAACGAAGATCAGCGAGTAGGTCAGAGATTGACGCGTAAGGACGAGATATATTTTGAAAGACGTCTCGAACGTTGGGCTTGGGATTTCAGGCACGCGGTGCTGACCAACAAGAGGGAGATGCACAAGGCCAGTGTGTCGAAAATCATGAAGGCCTTCAAAGCGGACGTCCTCGCCAGTGCCAGGGTCCCTTCGTTCGCGCCACTGTTCACGAAACCCCCCGGCGCGGTGAGGCCCGCGGCAAACGTGACGGTGGAGATCAAAGTAGCAACTATGGATATCTTCTTCTTTCTCGACCTGTACAGGTGGCGGGCACTGTCACTGAGAGTTTTTATCTTTTTGTTGATCAGGGTCTTCGCCATGCTGGGTTTTGGGGGGAAGACAACGCGCAACATCTCGAGGAATCTACGCTGCAGTGTCACAGAAATCATTCCATTCATATAAACGCCAAAGCGAGATAAATTAAAAAAAACATCTGTATATTTTGTAAGAAAGATTCAGACTCATAGCTGTTCAGAAAGAAGGAATCCTGTTCGGTAGTTTCCTGTAGGTTCTTTCGTTTTACAGCATGCTACATTCATGCAGGAAATATTCTTCCATGTATATACGATATTAATAATCGTTCTTAAATCAAGCAAATTCCGATAACTCTGCTAACCGGGCAATTCTCTCAAGCAAATGATAGTTGAATGATGTTCATTAATTCCATCTATTGTCTGAGAGCTTAAAATCAATTGGAAAGTGAACTTATGTTGCCTTTAATTTTCTAAAGGGTCGAAGGAAGAGAACATTGATTTTTACCTGCTCAATATACTTTCCAGAAGTTGGTTCGGTCGCAAACACGTCGATAAATGTCTGTCCAGCATGATTCTCAATAAAAAGACGCGCTCTGTGATCCGTAAGGAGTGCCACAAGTGCGCTGACATTGCAATGGATAGAAGCGAGGTGAAGTGGAGTGTTCCCATCGGTATCCCTTTGATTGATATGCTTCCCATTGCTCGTCTCCTGAAGTATGTAGTCGATGACCGTTTGCTTTCCGCTCTCCACAGCAATGTGGAGGACATTCTTACCTCTGGAGTCGAGCACTTCCATAGAATCGCGATGATGATTAACTATCGATCGGACGACCTCGATGAGTCCCATCTCTACTGCTTCGTGCAGGGGAGACCTCCCATTTCTGCTCAGCGTATAAGCTGCAGAGGAACCATAGTTGAGTAACTGGTTCACCAATTCCAAGTAACCAGAAGACACTGCGTAGTGCAAAGGGGTGCAACCGAAAACATCTGCTTCATCGGTCAGCTCCGGCATTTTTCCCACTATATCCAATGCGATCTCTACATGAGATAAAGATACGATCAATTGGAAACTAATAACAGTTTGTAATTTCGTTTTGCAGTATGAATAATTCCATTTTTTAAATAGAACATTTGCACTGTAATGTTACTGCCGCATGAAGAAATCATATGTTAAATTACCAAGTCAAAATAAGATAAAAACTAACATTAACGATACTGGTGAAAATAATGATGTGCATTACATATTTATCATAAGGTTCCTAAATGATGTGCATTTACAATTGCAGAAGTAGCGGGAAATGAGAGAATGCCATCATATGAAGCTCAAGTCGATACAAAATCTCTAAAACTGAATGCGGGCAAGAAGCTTCGTGAATATGTTAACAGTGCAATCATGTAAAGCCGCAATAGATGTGCATTTGACCCTCTATGAATCAAGACTCTACTGTCATAACAGTCAAGCTCCACATGTTTTGTGTGCACATAAAACATGCATATATAAAGGAGGAAGCTTGTGGAGGTAGGAGACGGCTATGGTGCTGACACATGTCATCACCATAAAATTACTGAATCTGAACATGTAATTTTAACGGTCTTAGAATTGTTGTAATCAACCTGTTCTGGATGGAGGTCATAGGAGTCTATGTTTATGACAAAATTCGAATAACATATTGGAGGGATATATGGATGAATATACATGGTTGTATTTTTAAAAAAAATAAAAAATGTGGAAGATATAAGCGCCGGTGCATGTAAAATTACATGCACCTTGGTGCAAGCTCCCCATCCTCATCCTAATATATGATTGGTAAATTAAGATCTTTCTGGTAAATGATCGAGTACAAATCCTAGAAGGTCTTCCAAAAACTCAATGAAGACCACTCATAAACAACCACGTATGCAAGGGTATCTTTGGAAATAAAAATCGAAATCACGTTGCAAATCAATCCCTGAACTAGGATTTATTAAATATGAAAAGTTTTTTTCGCCTGTAATTAATAGAAATAACAAGGGTACACAAATTCCATGAGCACATGATTTAATTAGGGGACACTTCAGCTTCTGAACATAGTGGCAATTAGAGAATAAGATGAAAGAATGGGCTCATTTGATTATCATGTTACTTCGAGATAATTGTTGGGAACACATTCTCCGCATAGATCGAATCACGGAAAAATTATCAAAGTTGATAAATATATCCTAAACGGTATATCAACAAATACGGAAGAAAATTTCAACCACAGAAGGACGGAGAATTTTTAACGTGAAAACCCTCAATGTAAGAGGAAAATCACGGGGTGATCGAAACACAAAATCATGCACTAATCTCCCATGAGGGGTCTTACAAAAGGTCGTCCCTCTATACGGTGCTACAATCACTAAACAACGAAGAATAACAGAGAGGAGAAATATCCCCGAAACAATGAATCCGTCGCCAAAGTAGGGAAGAATGCTGGAGAAGAATTGCTCCAAAAATTACTCCCTCCAAACTTTGCGGCAACCACAAACCTTCCTTCTTCTTCTTCTTCCTCTCTCTCTCTCTCTCTCTTATTTCTTGTGCTAGGAGAGCTTGTGTTGGGATGATCTTGGTATGCATCTATACTCTCTATTTATACTCCATGGAGATATAAAAATAAGGAAACATGAATTCCTACTTTCAATAAGATTAGGAAAAGATGACTCCTAATATTAAAAGGTAATTGATCTCATTCTCCAATTAGTAATTGATTTTTTTCTTTTTCAAATAGAACTATATATATGGACTAGGTTGTTACAAGGAGAGAAACCCATCCAACAAATCTCCCCCTCACCGACGATGTGGGAACTGCTCCAAACCTACGAGGGAGCAGCATCTCTCGAACTTACCAAATGACAAGATCTTTGTCATCATCTCAACACTATTGTTATATGTGAGGATCTTTTCAAGTACGACCTGCTTTTATTCTAACACATCTTTGATTCTAACACATACGTATCCAATGATATTTGACATCGATGTGCTTCGATCTTGCATGAAATGTAGGCTTCTTGTCAAGGTGAATAACACTTTAAATGTCACGGTAAAGCACGTACTTGTACTGACGAAAATCAGTTTCCTGCATGAACTTCTTCATCCACAACAACTCCTTGTGCCCCTTTGTAGCTGCAATGAACTCAGCTTCTATAGTGGATAAAGCAATGCACTTCTGGAGACGAGAATGTCAAGAAACTACACCACCTGCAAAGGATATCATATAACCTGATATGGATCTTCTCCCATCAATGTCACCTGTCATATCTGAATCTGTGTATCCAAGAAGAATATGCTTCTCTACTCCAATGCAAAGAGAGTAACTATTAGTACCTCTAAGATATCTCAAGATCCATTTAACTGCTTTCCAATGTTGTTTTCCTAGATCTGAGATGAACTTACTAACAACTCCAACTGCATGAGCAATATCTGGCCTCGTACATATCATGACATACATGACACTATATGTGGTTGATTGATGAATACTCATTCGTCACTCTTTATTCTTATATTTTAGCTACAAAAACCTTTGCAAATGCATGTAGATATGTGTAAATACAAATAATTACCAAAAGCATGCATTGTGTAAAAACCTATAATTAGCATGTTTTTGTGCAAAAATAAAAGAATAAAGATTAAAAAGAAAAAGAGGGAAATATTTGGAATAAATTTTGAGCAACCTAACCCAAGGGAGGGCTCAGCATGGGCCTGACCGCATAAAAGCCAAAGTAGAGGGAGATAGGGGCTCATGTGCGTAAATATTTATGTAAATAAAATAAAAGTATTTTCCTCACAAAAATAGGCTTGTAAATATTTGTATATAATTATAAATATAAAATCAAAACAAAAATTTAAAAATTAAAAAGAAAACAAAAACACAACTTGTACATGATCACATTATACATAGAAACACCTTTATCTTTATTTAACCTTATAAATAAATAAAATTAATTTCTAAAATTTTTGTAAATATTCTATATAGTGTAAATAAATAAAATAAAAACAATTAAAACAAAAACAAAATAAAAATAACAAAATTAAAAACACAAAAATATATTATAAATATACCATGTATATAAATGTATATATGTATTTATTTCACCTATGTATATAAATAATTAAAATAAAATAAAAATCTCTTCTTATTCCTTATTTTATAATGAAAATAAATAAAATATAAAAGGGGAATAAAATTGTACAAAAATAACAATTAAAAATCAAAAATCAAAATCCTACATATTGTATATATACCTATATATAACATATTATATATATAGCTTATTTTTATTTTGAAAAATTAATTAAAAATCACTAAAAAATAGAAAAAATAAAATAAAAATATTTCATGTTTTAAGTTTTCACTAATTCGGCCGTTTGCCACATGTTATTTCACTTCCAAATATTGTCCACGTGGCCGACCCCTATTGGTCCTGGGATTGTTGACCGCCCGGTCAACTAACCCCCCAGGACCACTTCCCACGGGTCCTTAGCGAGCGACCCGTTTCTCGGATTTTCCCCATCTAAACCCGATCGCCTACCACCTAAACCCCGGGTCCGACTCTTTAATGATGCATCCGAGACCCTCGCCGGAGCCTCCCCCTCGGGATCCGCACACTTCCACGCCCTACCCGCGCCTTTCTTCCCGGACTCTCCAGCATATAAAGCTCCAGCTCCGCCTCCTCATTTCTTATCTTTGGGTATTCGATTCCACCCCCTGGGAGCTCCGGTGTTTGCGTGAGAGTGACAACTCACTGCTCGTGATGTTGAAGCGAGGAGAGGGACCGGATTCCATCGATCCGGCGAGCTTCGCCGTCGTTGCTCCGCCACCAGCTGGAGCTCGAGCCTCGGAGAGAGACGCTCCTCGAGGCGAAGACCCAGAGCTTCCTTAGCTCATCCCCAGTCTCCTCGTCCATCCAGGTAGTCCCTTAGACCCTTCTTTCGCCTTGATTTTTCATTTCGCCCAAATCGCCGCTCCGCCGTATTACGCGGATTCTGACCATTCCATAGCTTTGTTCGATCATCGGAATCTACATTCATCATCGCCTCCTTCCCGCGCATCTTCTCCATACCTCCATCCAACCCAACTCGCACAGGAGCTGGGATTCGAGATCCACCGTCCCCACTTCGCCGGAGCTCGTCCGCTGCGACCCATCGTTCACCGCCACCCCACCTAACCGGGTCGAGGCAGTTTGCCCTCGACCCGCGAGCCTTCTGGACTGTTTTGCAGGTATAGTAAGGGCCATCTGAGGTCCTTCGACATCGAGCCAGGAGGCGTACCTCTGCCGACCTCGCCGGAGCTCTCCAGAGCCCAGTTGGGTCATCAGAGCCTACCGGCAGACGCGGAAGCACCCCACGCTTCTTCTCCGACCTTCAGCATGCTTCCAGGAGGATCCTAGCGCACGCCCGAGGCCGGCGAATCTCGCCGGCGAACAGTTCATCCAGCATCCTCCATCGCCGTCCGATCGCCTCAGCCCTCCAGTTCTGATCCAGACCGTCCATCTCAGGAGGCTCCTGCACCGCCAGATCTTTGGAGAGGCGATCCCAGCCGTTGGTCCAGTGAAGGGTTTGGCCCCTGACGTCCTCGACCGCTTGATTAGACACGTGGCCACGCCCCCGCCGTTGGATCACCCCGAGGAGCGCAGCGTTGGATCCCCAGTCGCCCACCACCGTTCGATCCCACACGTGGCGTCCATCCTGCGGTCCGCGTAATAAAGGGTAATTTACCCTTAGGCCCCCTTTGTTATTTTATTTCACTTTTAGTCTTGTAAATATCTAGCGTAGTTGTTTAGTTTTGGGATATTTGCATAGAGACCCGTGTGCTTGCATGTATTTACTGATATGCCCCTGTGTGTGGTCTGACACGTGCATCGACACGTGCTCTTCTGGGCTTTTTACATTATCTACCCTGTAGTTCTGGTTGTTATCAATTGAATGAAAGTTTTTGTTTATTTGCATTTATACCCCTGTGCGTATTTTAATTGAGCATGTGCGTTATATATTGGGTTATTTGCAGATAAGCCCTTGGGCTTTTGGTACCTGTTACCAAAAGGCCCTCGGAACTTATTTTTCTCACATTTGGGTCCTTGAGTGCCCCAGGCACGCGCGTAGCACGTGTTTCGCTGGGTTAATTGCACCATACCCCCTAGACTTTCGGGTATTTGCACTTTGGTCCCTTTGCACTATGCCCCTCTTTATTTTTGAATAAAATAACAAATTACCTCCAAACCCAACGAAAATTGGATACATGGCTCCTGCCATAGTGTAAAATTTTCGAGGATTTTTTAGGACATTTTTGTTTTCATATTGTTATTTTTAAAAATTCAAAAACATCTATTTTCTTCACTGTCTAACTTTAAAAATCACAAAAAAATATTAAATAGTGTCTAAAAATTACAAAATAATTGTCTACTGTCTCTTTTGTTGTGTTTGATTTTCTAGCCAATTTTGGCTATTTTTCATTACTGAAAACCACTAAAAATCGAAAAACACTCAAAACCTTATAAAATTCTAGTAAATCTATTAAAAATCCAAAAACAATAAAATAGGTGCCTAAATTTTCCTTGTTTTATTCTCTTTACAGGAAAATTTCCTCCCAGCTAATTTGGGGCCCTTAGATATTTTATCTAGGCCCTTTTAGCTCAGCTTGACAGTACCTACTGTTTTAGTCACTTTTTGATTTTTAGAAAATTAAATAAACATCAGAAAAATCCCAAAAATTCATCAAAAACACTAAAAATTATAAAACACAAAAAACATTTTTGTTAGAATTTTTGGTTGATTTTTAATGCTTTTAATAAATTGTTGAAGTGTGTGCTTATTTGCTTTTCTTATTTTCTTAACACATTAAAAATCCAAAAATATTAAATAATTAAAAACCACCAAAAATATTTTCTTCTTTTATTTTATTTCTCTTTTGGCTACTTTGTAGGCCGAGAGGCCAACCCGTGCTCCTTGTGTTCGACCCTGGTCGCTATACCAGGTTAATCTAATAGCGAGACCGCTATCGCATTTTTGATTGATTTTATCTATCTTGGTGGTCTAATTTTCTTGATCGACACGATCGAGTGACCGAGGTCGCGAAGACCATCATAGAGATACCTGATTACCTTAGTCGCTCGGTTCTTCGTGAACATCAGAGTGGCGCCGTTGTCGGGGAGCACGACTTAGTAGTTTTTATTTTTCGTTTTTGTTTTCGCGGCTTTTCGCGGCTCTTTCAGAGCTCGCGGCTTTTTCACGGCTTTTGTCTATATTTTATTTTTGTTTTATTTTGCTTTATTTTCTTTTCTTTTGTTTTTATTTTTGTTTTATTTTGAGTGTTTGTTTTATTTTGCATTTTTGCATATATACCCTCATTTTTATTTCCATTTATTTTTCTTATCATTATTTGATTATTTTGGTCTGACCACTTGTCCCTGTTTCTTGCGAGGGCCCGAGGACCGCGGAGGCGACTTTCGAGGAGCCGACGCAACCGCAGGACTTGGAGGCGGCTCCCTTCTTTACGGAGCCGTAGGAGAGAGCGAGAGAGAGAGTTAAGTGGGAGAGGTTTAGTTAGATTTTTTTTATTTTGATTCTGATTATTATTGTAATAATACAGGGACTCAGAGACTGGACTTGTGGACTTTATTTGCTTAGCGGGTCTGTTTCGCCGAGCACCGGTGTGCTCGGGGGACCCTTAGGAGTTTTTCGCGGTTTTTTTTGCGGTTTTGTTTTCTTTCCTTTTTACTGCCTTTTCCGGTGTTTACGCGGTTTTTGATCGAGCCCCTAGACTTAGGATTTTATACTTGCTTGTGCTGTAATTAGTAGGGTCCCCACACTTAATTATCTGCATGTTCCTATAGTGCGCTTAATTGGACCTACTAATAATCAATTAATAAAAATAACTGACTCATTTTCCTTCGTGGCTTACGTGCCGTAGTCTACCCCACAAAGCGCTTTCTCCTACCCCCCATTTATCGGGAAGAGGAGGGGTAGACCAAGACCGGACCTTTGGCCTGTAGGACGGTGATCAGTTAGACGGTTCTGCGAGTAGAATTGCTCATCTAGGACTCGGTTTTCATCGCTGCATCATTTAGGTAGTTTATTTTTCTGTCTTTACATTTATGCGCGGATCATACTGCATGTAGAGTGCTGGAGACAGGTACGCCTTTCTGACCTTGCATGCATCATTGATTTATCGTGCATCGGCTTTTTCGTCTTCTCCCCCTGTTTTTGACTTAATAATCAGGAGAACCGAAAAATTCGTTAGGCGTTTGTTTTTATTTGAAAAATATTAAAAAGAAAAACCATAAAATTGGGACTGGCTAAAACTATTGACCCTAAAAGACATTCACATTAAAAATTTGTCTTGGGGAGAGCAACCCCCTCATTGTTTGGTTTGCTTGCGCGAGAGAGTGACCCGCACCCTATGTAGAGCCCTCTGGTGCTATTTCCAGCTGACTACCGACTCTTCCGTGCGGGCCAGTCGGTTGGGGTAGTATCGGGTATCCTAACAGGTCACGTAAGCGCTCTGATATCTTGTGTGTTCACCTAATAAAAATTGACAAGATAATTTGACCGAGCTTTTACGGTCTTCAGCTCGTGTTGCGTTGGTGAACCGGGGGTTTGCATTCTGATCATAGTTTTTCCAGATCTCATCCGCACTACTCGACCAGATCATGATGATGGGTAGACGCTCTCTTAGGCAGCCTCTGGCTGCACCGCTTTCGGGCACGTCTACCCAATCATCTAGGTTGGCCCGCGAGAGCCGAGACCAGTTCTCCGAGCCCGAGTACGATTCCGTCCTGTTCCCCCTCGACCCCCTTTCTTTCGGTTCTGAGAGATATGAGCCAGATGAGAGAATAACAGATTTGACAGCACCTGAGTATGGCTAATTTGATTTTGCAGACGTCATGGCCGGTAGTTCAGAGGACCGCTCCAGAACAGAGCACATCGTGATGGACCAGGGAGCGATCAACTCCACCCTGATCGCCTCGTTAGAGACAGTGCAGCAGCAGCTGAGGGATCAGGGAGCTTTCATGATTGAGATGAGGAGAGAGTTGGAGCGACTCAGAGCAGAGAGAGATCAGAGCGAGCCTGAGGATGGACCAGATGCAGAGGCACGAGCCGCAGCAGCTGCAGCAACAGCCGCCGTCGTCTCAGCAGCAGCCGCCGCGGCAGGAGGACCACCGAGACCGATGCGGGAGTTGCACAACCCCGGATCTACACTGATGCATCATTGGGTGGTGGTACCTGCTATCGTGGGGGACTTTAAGTTCCCCCCGAACACCCTGTAGATGCTTCCCCGTTTTCACGGACTTGCCACCGAGGAGCCCCATCTCCACCTCCAGGAGTTCTTGATGATCTGCAGTACTGTCCATGACCGCCATGTGGACCAGGATACGATTCGGATGATCGCCTTCCCCTTCTCCCTAGTAGACAGAGCAGCTACCTGGCTGAAGCATTTGGGGAAGTTTGTTTATACCTGGGAGCAGCTCCGCACCGAGTACTTGAACAAGTACTATCCACTCGGGCGGACCAATGCAGCGAGGGCCCTGATCAGCAACTTCTCCATGCTCCCCAACGAGCAATTCCATGAGGCATGGGAGAGGTTCCGAGAGCTCACAGACCGATGCCCGCACCATGATATCTCGAAGCCGAACCTTGTGCAGAGCTTCTTCAGCGGGCTGACACCAGAGCTCCAGGGCTTGGTGAACGCTTCTTGTGGCGGGTCCTATTTTGCCAAGGATCACGACCAGGTCTGGGCCATCTTCGAGGAGATGGCCGAGAACTATATGGTGATGTCCCAGACCCGGTTGTACACTCAGGGGAGACCCCAGCAGCAGCCAGGACCCGTGCAGTACCAGAGGATAGCACGGGTCGATGCCGGTCCATCCAGTTCATCCGCAGTTGCAGCAGCACATGCAGAGTCGTCCGCTGCGGATATGGGTATCATCAGCGATAAGTTGGACCGCATGGAGCTGATCGAGAAGAAGCAGTGCCAGGGCATCACTCAGATGGAGCGGATGGCACAGACTCTGAGCGACATGAAGACCCAGCTCATGTGTCTTCAGGAGGCACAGACGGCTTCCCAGCCCCGTCTTCAGTCGCGAGGCGATACCGGCGGCAACAACAGCTCGTTCCAGCGCTCCAGCTCCTTTCAGCAGCCTAGACAGGTTCACCTTGTACAGGCGGAGCTGTACCAGCAGCAGCAACCCTCTTACCAGTCCCCACCATCTCCAGACTTGCAGATGGTGGTATACCAGCCGGATCAACCTCTGGCAGTACTCCCGCCAGCCCAGTTTGAAGCAGAGCCGTTGATGGATGTCAACGGGATTTGGTATGACCGCCCTCAGCCTGGGATCCGACGAGACCATCCCGGATTCAGGTGGGGGAGTGGAGGTACCCAACCCCAGCAGCAGTCATCCGGCCAGGGAGGGAAGTATAGCCAGCAGAGGGATCACCACCAGTAGCAGCCCCCAGCCTAGTAGCCACACCAGCAGTCGTCCTTCGTTCCTCGTCCCTATCAGCAGCAGGGACAGTCTTGGAGACGTGAGCAGCAGGCTCACCAGCCACACCAGCAGCAGCATCCTTCCTCTTACCCCTCTCAGCACCAGCAGCACCAGTTCCAGCAGCCTCAGCACCAGAGAGGCTACCCGTCGGGCTCCCATGAGAGCCCCGCCTTGGATGACATAGCCCGCATCCTCACGGATCAGCAGGCTACTTTTCGACGGGAGATGGACGAATTCCGCCAGGAGATGCGGGACCTGATGAAAGGGAAGGCCGCCATCCCTGCACAGATAGAGCCGAATCCAAACAGCCTGAAGAGGAAATCTGAGCAGGTAGTTTCCACTGAGCATGCCACTCCTAGTGATCCATTGGACGATATGTCTTCGGATCTATTTGATGCTGATTTTGTTACACTTAGGAGCGGTAGAGCACCAGCAGACGGCGCCTCATTTGAGCGACGACTCGAGGATCTACCCAGGGCGCCAGATGAGGAGGAGGAGAGCGGTACTGAGGCTGCAGATGATGACGGTGGTACTGATGCCACCAAGGATGCTGATTCCACCGGCGGTACTGAGGCCGCCGCTTCACCAGTTCGAGGAGGTGGTGCTGATGCCACCAGAGTAGCCGAGCCAGCCCGCGGTACTGAGGCCGCGAGACGTCCAGCAGCAGAGCCAGCCCGTGGTGGTACTGAGACCACCGGTGTTTTTGTAGAGAGAGATGTCGTTTTTCCTCATGCTGATGTATCTCAGAACACTGTTTTGAATAAAGGAAAAGGTTTAGTTTCTTCTGGTCCCACTGTGGTGATTGATGTATGTGCGGATCCGGCCGTCGAGCCGTCTAGGCCTTTTCCTAGTCCTTCATCTGCGAAGGACCCTGTGATCCCCTTCCCTAGAGCCCTTCATATGGGGAAGGGGAAGAAAAAAGAAAAAGACCCAAAAAAGAGAGAGCAGGAGGAGTTCAACCAGAGCATGATCGACAGATTTCACATACAGCTGACCCTTCAGGAGGCTTTGCAGCACATCCCCCTTCTTCAGCGATCTTTGAGAGATAGGACCACAGTCAGGAGGAGGAGGAGGAACCATCATTCAGAGATACATGTGCTGATGAAAGCCACGTGCTTCGCGATCCAGAACCGTCTGCCAGCCAAGAGGCCAGATTCAGGAGCCCCTTATGTAAGATGTCAGATTAGTGAGCAGAGGTTCGACCGGACTCTATTGGATAGCGGATCGTCTATCAACCTCCTTCCGGCAGCCCTTCTCGACCGCTTCTAGTTGGGCACTCTTCGACAGAGCAGGACAGTCCTTCAGTTTGCTGATCGATCTGTCAAGAGGCCGAAGGGGTTGTTGCGAGACGTTATCATCACTATTCAGGGCCTGAAATTCCCCGTGGACTTCGTAGTGTTGGACATGGAGATCCCCGATTCAGTGGCTGATACCCCCATCATCCTCGGTCGTCCGTTCTTGGCCACAGCCAAAGCGGTGACTGATCATGATAGCGGGAAGGTATACTTTCGCATCGAGGGCGAGAGTGAACAGATAGAGACGGTCGAGGACTACAGAGCCAGAGAGAGAGCATGCTCAGAGGCCACCACCGATACAGAGTAGCTGACAGATGCCGGGCTAGACATCCACCAGGACTGTGATTTTGTGATCACAGATGATGAGGCAGCATGGGCAGACCCTTCAGCACAGGCTATCCTCTCATTTCCAGACACCACTGAGGTAGAGATGATAGCAGAGGAGAGCTTGGAGAGCACATCCCTGGTCCAGGATACTACAGAGGCAGCAGAGCCGGTTCTCGACTGCGACACGGTTTCTAGTGATGGTGGTGCTGAGGCCACCTTGTGTGACGGTGGTACTGATGCCACCTTGTTTGATGCAGATCCCTCGGATTCAGAGTCTGATTGGGCAGATTGTGATGATCAGATGCCAGACCTGAGTCCACCTGAGCCTACAGATGAGGAGGAGGTAGAGGCAGAGCAGATCATAGACAGCACAGTTGACCAGCCTCCTCCAGATCCAGTTTGCGAGAGCTCGTATTCTTTCTCCCAGGCAGATTTGGCAGACTTAGCAGCTTTCACGCACCTTCTTCCGAGGCCAGATTTGCCAGCACCCAGCTGTCCAGAGCTGAAGCTGCTCC
This sequence comes from Ottelia alismoides, assembly GCA_037367405.1. NCBI lineage: Eukaryota > Viridiplantae > Streptophyta > Magnoliopsida > Alismatales > Hydrocharitaceae > Ottelia > Ottelia alismoides. The sequence continues at coordinate 263,813 of JAZKJV010006807.1, read as the reverse complement.
CTACTTCGCTGAAGTATCGGTTCCTTACGGGCGAACCTGAGATGTACCCAGTCATCATCTCCGCCGATCTGACTGGAGAGCAAGAATCCCGTTTGATGGGGGTTCTTGAAAAGAACCGCAAGGCAATCGGATGGAGCGTAGCAGATCTCCATGGGATTAGTCCATCAGTTTGCTCCCGCCATATTTATCTCGAGGAGGGGGCGAAGCCGTCGCGTGATATCCAGCGGCGACTGAACCCCAACCTGAGAGAGGTCGTGATGAAGGAAATATCAAAATGGTGGAGTGCAGATTTTATTTATCCCATTTCCGACTCCAAGTGGGTCAGCCCCTTGCATGTGGTGCCGAAGAAGACGGGCATCACGACTATGATCAGTGAGTCGGGAGAGGAGATAGCTACACGAGTACCCACCTCTTGGAGGGTTTGTGTTGACTACAGGAGACTCAACCAGGCCACCAAGAAGGACCATTTCCCCCTGCCTTTTATTGACCAGATCATTGAGAGACTGGCAGGGAAGAGCCATTATTGCTTCCTGGATGGGTACTCGGGCTACAACCAGGTGGCCATCGCTCCTGAGGATCAGGAGAAGACCACCTTTACCTGTCCCTTTGGTACATATGCCTTTCGACGCATGCCATTTGGGCTATGCAATGCCCCTGTGACTTTTCAGAGGTGCATGCTGTCGATCTTTTCGGACATGGTAGGGGAGTGTTTGGAGGTCTTCATGGACGATTTCTCGGTCTACGACGACGGATTCGACTCCTGTCTTGACATCCTAGACTGAGTACTCCAGCGATGTATTGAGTACCATTTGGTTCTATCTTGGGAGAAGAGTCACTTCATGGTGACTCAAGGGACGGTGCTTGGCCACATCATCTCCAACAGGGGAATGGAGGTTGATCCGGCCAAGGTTGATGTCATTAGAAAACTCGCACCACCGTCAAATTTGAGGCAGCTACGGTCATTCCTGGGGCACGTTGGATTTTATAGGAGATTTATTCAGGATTTCAACAGGATTGCCTGGCCGTTGACTGACCTCTTGACGAAAGACACCGAGTTCCTTGTCAATGACAAGTGTCTTTCGTCTTTTGCGACTCTCCAGCAGTGTGTTATTGAGGCTCCTGTCCTCCAGCCGCCTGATTGGTCTCTCCCATTCGAGATCATGACGGATGCCTCCGATTTTGCCGTAGGGGTAGTGCTGGGACAGAGGAGGGATGGAGTTCCATTTGCTATCCACTACGCTAGCCGCACATTGGATTCCGCCCAGCGGAATTACACGGTCACAGAGAAGGAGATGCTAGCCGTAGTGTTCGCCCTAGATAAGTTCCGATCTTATATCATTGGATCTAGAGTGACTTTGTACACAGATCACACCGCCATCAGGTACCTCATGGCAAAGAAGGATGCTAAGGCCAGGCTCACTAGATGGATCCTTCTACTCCAGGAATTCGACATTGAGATCAAGGATAAGCCTGGAGTCAAGAATGTGGTCAAGAATGTGGTGGCGGATCATCTCTCCCGTTTAGATCAGCCTGCGGAGTCTGAGCAGATTGATCCCATTTGTGATACCTTCCCAGACGAGGCGATCCTTGCTATCGCCTCACTCTCGTGGTATGCTGATATTGTGAACTTTCTCGTTGTTGGGAAAGTCCCACAAGATTGGCCCAGACAGAGGCTTGAGACCTTCCTTACGAAGACCACCACCAAGAGAACTCATTTTTTAAAGGACCACAAACATCTGTATGAAAAAGCTCCAATGGCTGCATCTTCCTAGAAGGTGGATGGCTCTTGAAGGAGACTCTCATCTGCTTCCCATCCAAACAGTGCGCACATCTCTCCAACTTATCTTTCTTGAAATATGCCAGCATATTCTTCCTCATCAAACACTACAATCCCTTGTCTCTCATATGACCCAATCATCGATGATACAACTCAATGGATTTTACATCTCTAGTCACATGTGAAATATGATGGGAATTGAATGCATTCATGATATAAAGATTATTTCTATACTTCTTACCACGAGCAACAACCAAGGATCTCCAGGTAAGCATCCATTACCCGCCACCAAAAATGTTGAGATATCATTCACATCCTGCTTGCATGCATAAATGAGATTTAAGTGCATGTCTGATGCATGCCACATATTTTTGAGCATCAACATCGCTCCATTGTCATTCCTCAATGCAATATTACCAATGCCAATGATAGGGGACAAAGAACCATTCTCCATCTTCAATGTGCCAAAATCATCAGCTATATATGAAGAGAAAAACTCTCTTTAAGCAGTAACGTGTAAAGTAGAACCACTCAACAAGCTAAGAAGTACCATCCTGTACGACATTCACCATTTCCTCATCACAAACAATGAGGAGCTCATGTTGTGCAGCTCTAGCAACGTTGTCATTCTTCTTTTCTTGATTGTCACCACCATTCATGTTATCTCTATTGAAGTAGAAGCAATACTCTTGATATGCACTTTTTTCTTGTAATAGTAGCACTCCACATTCTCATATCTGGATCTGGACTTGCTGCTGCTATTATCTCTGTCCATATCAGTCTTGATCTTTGCTCCTCCCTCTTTGACAAGAACATCTGATTGTGAAGAGCTTCCTTGAATTTTTCTCTGCATCTCCTCATTGAGAATGCCAGACATGATAGCCTCCAAAGAAACAACCCTGTTAACGACAAAGTTAGTAAGTGAGACTCGTAAAGTCTCCCAAGAATCTGATAGAGTAGCAAGTAATAATAGTCTCAACATCTCATCTTCAAATTTTATTCTTATACTCGTCAGCTGACTTGAAATTCCTTACAATTCATTCAAAAAGTCTAGCACAAATCTACCCTCCTTGAACCTTAAGTTCATCAATCTTTTGAGAAGAAATAATTTTTTACTTCCCATCTTAGAGACATAAAGATTTTTCAACTTCAACCATAAGCTTCTAGCGTAATTTTCATCTTGGATGTGGTTGTATATATTCTCATCAACAAACTATCTTATGAAGTCACAAACTTTCTCATGTTCAAATTCTCATTCCTCATCGATTTTGGCTTCAGGCTTCAGCGTAGAGAACATCAGAAAGTGCATAGCCTTCATATATAAAAGATCCTTCATCTTGGTTTTCCAAAAATTGTAATTAGTCGCATTAAGACTAATTATTTTGCTCTAACCAAACTCCATCTAGTAATCTGCTATTAAACCTTACTTTGATACCATTTGTTGGGAACAAATTCTCTGTATAAATCGAATCGCAGAAAAATTATCAAAGTTGATAAGAGGATCGTGCACAGTATATCAACAACAACTACATAAGAAAGTTTCAACCACAGAAAATCAACAATAGATACACAGGGGTTTTTTGATTGGAAAACCCTCAATATGAGGGAAAAAATCACAGAGTTGATCGCAATCCAAAACCAATAACTATAATCAGAATAATCTCCCGTGAGGGGCTTACAAAAGGTCGACCCTCTATAGGTGTTATAAATCACCAAATAATGGACAATAGTAGAGAGGAGAAATATCACCAAAATTATTAATCCTTCACCAAACTGTAAGGAAGAATGCTGGAGAAGAATTGCTCTAAAAATTACTCCCTCCTAACTTTGCGGTAACCACGAACCTTCATTCTTCTTCCTCTCTTTCTCTCTCTCTTATTTGTTTCTTGTGCTAGGAGAGCTTGTGTTGGGATGATCCTAGTATGCACCACATACCCCCTATTTATATTCCATGGAGATGAGCAAAAAAGGAAACATGAATTCCTACTTCTAATAGGATTAGGAAAATCTGACTTCTACTCCTTAAAGGTAATTGATCTCCTCATTCAATTAGTAATTAATTTTTCCTTTTTCAAATAGGACTACCAATGTTCTATATATATGCACTAGGTTTTCACAAGGAGGGGAACCCATCTAACAATAATCTGATTTATCCCCTGCATTCGTGGGTTGGAATTCCATCACATAATCAATGTAACATTAAATTTCTCATTCCAACCTTCTCTTATCCTCTTCGATCATTTAAACAACTTCTCTTTACAGGAGGTTACTCCAACCCAATCCAATCAAACCCAGTTAATAAATGAGTGGACATAATCTCATATCTTAATCGTTGATATCTGGGACATGTGTCTAAAGATTGTAGCCTTCGGGGCTCTTTCTCATTCTTCCCTTGAAGACACTTGAAAAGCGAGAAAACGAGAGCCGCTAAATAGTGGTCTGACAAGTCAGACTCACTGTCGCTGATGTGACTACTCAAGCTTCCTCGATCTTCAACAATTAACCCACTCAATCAGTAAAGCAATCAAGAGCAAGGATTAAAATTTATTATACCCTACTAACAATGTATAATGGCAAGCAAGTAGGGGTCGAACACAGGAAACAACGGTGCAGAGTGTAGATAGAACTCCAAATCCTAGGTCTAATGGATCACTTAGCCAAACTAATTTCTTTTTGTGGGTTTTTAATTTTTAATTTTTAATTTTGTCTTTTTGTATTTTTATTTTATAATTTCTGATTTTTTATTTTCTTTTTATATTTTATATTTTTTTATTTTCTTTTTCAATATTGGAAAATAAAGACAATGTAATAAGAGACAAGATGATCTATTTATAAAAATGCACAAAAATAATCAAGAATTCAGAAATTCAATGTTTTTAATATTTTTAAGATTTTTTACTGTTTTTGTGATTTTTGGAGATTTTTTAAGGTGTTTTTGGTATTTTTAAAGGCTGAAATAAGAGAAATCAGTGGGGAATGTGCTGGTTGTGAGCAAAATGAGAATTAAAATTATCAAACAGTAACCAAAATTTTCCACACTAAATTTCAAATAAAGAAAACAAAATATAGAGTAAACAGGAACTGAGTTTACTAATTTTGGGGTTTTCTACAATTTTATAGATTTTTTGAAGTTTTTGAATGTTTTAAAATTTTTAGGGTTTTTCTTTTGAGATTTTTAGTGATTTTTGGATTGACACTAAACTGTGGTGAAATAGACATTATGCCATTTTTTTGGAATTTTTCGAGACCTTTTAATATTTTTTTGGCATTTTCTAAACTAGACAGTAGAGAAAAAGCATGTTTTTGATTTTTAATAAATATAAAAAAATGATAAAATTAAAAACTAAAAATATAGCGTGAAAATAGAAGCGCACAGGAGCTTAACCCTATTTTTTGAGAATTTTTCACAATTAAATGAGGCGTGAAATAAACAAGCTAAGCACACAAAAATCCTAAGCCTGGCAGGGGCATAAATGCAATTATAGAGACATCCAGGGGCTCAGGTGCAATTTTCACCACAGAGGCACGCACAGCTCACGTGAAACACCATTCACAGGGGCATAATCGTAATTATTAAAAACCGGCGAGGCATACATGCAATTTATCCAAAAAGATATTTAATTAACTACACACAGGGATGAAATTGCAATTAATCAAAAGTTCTGGGCCTAACATGCAAAATACCCAAAAGGTCACACGCCCCAGTCACGTGAGGTGACGTGGCGTGGACTAAAGTGCAAATAGTGAAACGGTGAGGGTCTTCGTGCAAATATTACAAAACTTTTTAAACTACAAATGAAAGTTACTTGACTAAAAGATAAAAACAAAAAGTCGTGGGTTAAAAATGCAAAATACCCAAAGGGGCTCGATCGTTCGGCCGATGGCATCCCACTTATCCACGTGGCGCGCATCTGACGGCTGATAACCCTTCGTCACGGACGGCTGAGATTAGATCGTGGACGGACGATCCAACGGCGGAAAGGCACGGGCGATCGGATGGCTGGCGATGCGTCTGGAGGAGGTGGTCGATCCAACGGCAGGGAGGGGTTCACGAAGAACACCTCCCCGGCAAACTTCGAGCTGCGATTGCGGCTGACACATGGCTGCTCCGGCCCCCGGATCAAGGGCAAAATGATCTTGGGGCCCTTCCGCGTCGAATGGTGGCCTCCAGCGAGGCAGGGACGGCGCGAGGTGCTCGGACTGCGGAGGTGACCTGGGCGGCTGGTCCTGGGGTCGTCGAAGGTCGATGGAGCCTTCTCTTGGGCTCAGACCTGCAAGGTTGGGCGCACAAAATCCAGGCGAACAAAATGGTGGGGTCCGATGGTTCAGATGAGGCGAAAGGTGGTGCGGGCGAAGAGCTCCGACGAGCGGCGGAGAGGGGAGCTCGATGGCTCAATCTGAGCGAGATCGAGGGATCTGGAAGGGTGCGGCGTGATGACGGAGCGGAGGGGAGAAGGATGGAGGTGTTTAGGACGGCGATCACTGGAGTGGTCGGAAACAACGGGCGTAGCTCAGCTCCACCGTGGCTTCGATTGAGATTTCACGGCGATCGATTAAACGAAACTCAAAACTGCTATAGATCTAAGCTATGCTACGCTAAGGCTGCAAGGAAATGAAAAGAAAAGAGGAAGAAACTCACCAGAGACGACGGGCGATGAAGGACGGCGGAGCTCCGGCGAGGGTCGAATCTCTTCGATTCAACGCCAAACGCTTCAAACCCAGGCTCGATTCGACGCCTGCTGTCACCAGGAACACGAAGGGCTAGGGGTTTGAGGAAGAAAATGGCGGAAGAAGGATTAATTTCAAATTGAAGTCGGGGGGTCCTTTTTGTATGGTTGACGATGGGCGTAGAAGACGAGGGCGAGAACGCCTCGATCAGTGGTATTCAGCCTCAGATTTCACTAGGGCGTGAATCACCATTGATCGAGGGGAAAAACGCAGAAGATCTCATCACGGATTAGTGCAAGGTCAAGCATAGAAAATGGCGCGAAGAAGGGACAAAACTCTTCTGACACGCCTGGAGGAGAAGGTCAGACAGTTGACCAAGGTCAACTGTCAGACCAATCTGGTTGGTCCACGTGGACCAACCAAAAAAATCCCGACAAAATGATTTCAAAATTCGAAATAAAATGGTAAATGGACGAATTTCAATTTGGTTAAAAAATAATAATTGTTTATTAATTTATGAAGTATTTTATTATGAATTTTATTTATTTTTATGAGGCTTATTTTTACAAGTTGACTTTTTACCCCTTTATAGGTATAATACCTATAAACTTTATTACTTTATTTTTCTTTTGTGTATTTTAATTCTATTATTTTTATTTATTATTTTCTAAAATTACAACATACTTATATATACACAAATATATTTTTATTTTATTTTTCTGATATGTTTTGTGTATTTAATAAAATAGAAGTATATTTAATATAGGTATAAGTACAGGTGTAATACCTATGTATCAAATATGTATCTCTTTTATTTTGAGTTTTATTTACATTTTTCTTCTGATTTTAATATTCACAATTATTATAAGTAATATTTACAAAAATATAAAATTATAAAAATGAATAAATAATGAATAAAGAATAAATTGAATATTTTATTCAGTACAGGTGTACAATAGGGTCCAAAACTCAACTTTCAAACCGTAGCTCCGCCAAATGCGAAACCACCACCATTAATTAGTTATTTTATTCTATATACAATTAAAGGTGAGTATGCTGCATTTGGAGTTGTCGTTTGTGAGATACGGGTCTGGGAATTTGGGATTTTGGAATCTTGTTCAGACCATAACTTTTTATCTGTTCATTATTTTTCTGTGAAATCAATTTTGCATTTTTCTTTATTAAATTATCTACAACTTTCATGTACAAAGTTTCTTTATTTGATGTAGAAAAAGTGGAACCAAAAATAGGTCCCAAAATGAATAAAGAATGAATAGAAAATATATGTATTTTATCTGTATTTCTGACCTTATCTCCCCCTACTTTATTCCTTGTCGACCTATTCATCAAGATGCCTAGGTCTCGGGGTTTCAGGTCATAAAATATTTACAATATTTTATTCTTTTTCTTTTCTTTATTTATTCTATAATTTTGGCCTTAATTACAGTATTTTAGACACTATCTGAATGCACATGCATGAATGCTAAGATGCTCTATTTAGGGGTATTTACAGGCATTTGCTAGGGTTTTTAATGCCAAAATGATAGAATAAAGATGATGAAATGTGGATTCATCATCCCCCTATACTTTACCTTTGCTAGTCCCTAGCAAACACTTATGCAATAAGTGCAAAAGAAGAAGAAAGAAAAGAAAAAGAAGAACTTGGATCTTATTTGATTATCAAACTTGTCTTCGCAAAATCAAAGTTTGGAGCTTAAGTCGGACCTTTGGGATTTTAGTGCGGGCGGAACCTTAGTGAGAACCGTGTTTGAAATTCAACAGTCCCTGAGAATCCCAAAACTCTGTCCAAGTCTCCTCAATAGCCAGGTCAGAAATACTTCAACCCATACACAAACCCTTACGACTATGAATCTGACTTGTACAGTGTAAGTGATGGTGGCTCTCCCCAACTAGAATGACAAAGAAACTGACTTCTCCAGTACGACAACCCAATGATTCCCCAATCCAGCAACTCCATCCTCGAGGAGCGGGGTATTCCCTTCTAAGTTCAAGTGACAACCAGCTCAAGAGGAGGGGGTGAAGAGAAGAATGGACGGTAGCCAGTGTAGCTACCTATCCCGGGATGCAAGACCAGTGTAGTCAAGTCATCCTGCTGCAGGCTCACATATTTGACTTTGGAACTCAAGCTTGCTTATTGACTTTGTACATACTTGCAGGATTTTTATTTTTGTACATGCCTGGACCTTTTTTTTTTTGAATACTACATACAACAGCATTTACATAGGGAGTTTTTCCTCTAGAGCCAGTAGACTATCCCTCTTTTGAAGCTTTATCGCAACCCACAGCCTCCTGTCTTTAGACTTCCTAATCACTGGAGGGGTTGGGGTGCACTTCCCTCCCTAGAGGAGGACAAGTGTTTCCACTTGTGTGCGTCTCATGCCGGCAAATCCAATCCCCTCACCACTCCAACTGAGTCGAGCCATGTGAAAGGTGCAGGTGTCCAAGTTAGGTCATTATCAACAAGAGTCGTGTGTGTGCTCCGAAATACTCTACTTAGGCAGTCAAGAATCCATTGAACCAAGTCCCGTGATCCTCAAAGAATTAAGTCAACTAGACCTGAAGTACCTCAAACCCGGTTCCTATAAGGTTCCTGTTATTAGGTAGATTTTAAGGTCCAATTAAGCTCCAATCTCCGGATTTTACTTAGACTTGTTCAACTATCAAACTCAATCCTAAAAATGCTCATGCTATGCAATGCAATGCAGAAAATATTTTTGTGATGCAATTTTCAAAGGTTTTGAACTTTTTATGGATTTTTGAAAATATGATGATGATGCATATGCAGATGCATTTTTTTGTATTTTTCACAAAGCTTTTTCAAATGTTTTTGGATTTTACTTTTGCAAGTGTTTTTGGGATTTTTGAAAACAAAAAGTTTTTGGCTGCAAAATAGGTTAGAATATGTACACGGGAGTGCTTCTTATATATACAAGAAATGGATTTTCAGAATTTACAAGGGTAAGTGATCAATTTTATACATATATAAATATAGTGGATTTTGGTGTGATGTATGTATTCCTCAAACTTATTTGACACAAGCTTTTCACACAATTTTTGAAAACTATAGTCCAAAATAATTTTTACAAACATTTTTGCAAACATGTACACACATTTGAAAATCATTTTGCAAAGGCTTTCAAACAGTATATATAGGTTTTTCAAACATTTTTGCAACCATTTTTCAAACCATTTGCAAATCATTTTTCAAACATTTTCTTTCGCACAAAGAAAAGAAATTTTACAATCCACACAATTTCACACAGGTTGAAAACATGTAACAAAATATTTTCAAAATAGTTTTCAATAAATGTTCACAAAGGTTTTCAAACTATTTTTTAAACATTTTGCAAAAAACATTTTCACCTGATTTATTAATCAGTAAATACAAAAAAAATTGAGGAACAAGACATCTTTTTATTAAGGAATTTTAATGAATTTTAATGAATTATTATTAGCCTTATTATTACGAAAGTACGAGTTATGGCTAAAGTATATACGGAGTATATACGACCCCCATATACTTCGCTTGAGCTATGTCTTCATAGATCAGAGAGAAAAGAGAAGACATAACTCGTACTAAGTATAGGCAAGTCTAAAGAATGAATGAATCAATGAATAAGAAGTTGACCGTCCCCCCTATATTTAGGATCAAATAATCCTAAGTATAGCAGACTCTACACAAAGCAGGGAGGGTCAAGGGTGGGAATGAACAGATCGTACTCAGATTGTCTCCCCCTATACTTAGGGTAAGATATCCCTAAGTATAGACAAGAAGAGGAGACAATGGAGAGGACCGAAAAGAATAGAGAAACTCGGGGTGCCAACCCCCCTATACTTAGGACAAAGTACGTCCTAAGTATAGAAAACTGTCTACAAGGACGGCACCTTTTTGATAGATAAAGAAGATAGAAAAGGAAAAGAAGAAAAGAAGAAAAGATATCTGACAATGGATAGGAACAACTCGGGATACGCGTCCCCCCTATACTTAGGATAAAGTACATCCTAAGTGTAGCAGTGATGAAAGGGATGGCATCAATTCGGTAGAATAAGATAAAAGTAATGGAAAAGAAGAAAATGAGAAAAGATGAAAAGGGAAATCATTCAAAAATGTTTTGATATGCTTGGCCTTCCTCTGCCTCTTTCGAGATATTCAGCTCATCCTCATAAATTACTTGAATTGAGTCAACGACGGTCATGAATGTGTCATGTTCAAGATATGGCTTCAGAAGCTGTCCATTGACTACAAAAGGCTATGCGTCAGCTGACAGATTGGATATCAATACACTTCCGTTGTCACGCACCTGCCTAACCATGAACGGCCTGGTCCATTTGCTCTTCAATTTGCCTGGAAAGATCTTTAATTTCGCATCGAACAACCATACCTTCTGACCTGGATCAAAGGACTTATGGCGGATGTGCTTGTCATGCCATGTCTTGACCTTCTCCTTGTACATCAGGCTGTTGTCATATGCATAATCTCTGAATTCCAGTAATCTGTTCAGATCTAGTTTTCTGTTCTTTCCTGCTTGCTTGGAGTCCAAATTACAGATATTAATAGCCCATAAAGATTTGTGAATAAGTTCTACGGGCAAATGACATGGCTTGCCATACACCAGGCGGTAGGGAGACATTCCCAAGGGTGACGTGTACGCCGTTCTGTAAGCCCAAAGAACAGAATCAAGCAGATGAGACCAGTTCTTGCGATACGGACGTACAAGTTTCTGTAGAATTGTCTTGATCTCCCTGTTTGAACATTCAGCTAAGCCATTGGACTGCGGGTGGTAGGGTGAAGCAACACGATGCTCGATGCAGAATTCTTGAGTCAGCTTCTTCACCTCTCTATTTATGAAATGACTACCCCCGTCAGATATGAGAATTTTGGGATTCCCGAACCGTGCTATGATGTGATCTCGTAAAAATCGACAGACAGTCCTACTGTCGGCGGCTCGGGCGGGGATAGCCTCCACCCATCGACTGACATAATCAACAGCAAGCAGAATATATTCATAACCCTGACTGTTGGGAAACCGGCCCATGAAGTCAATGCCCCATGCGTCAAAGACATCTGAGATATGAATGTACTTCAGAGGCATCGTATCTCTCATTCCTATGGTTCCACCCATCTTCTGACAGTCAGTGCAACATTTGACATACTCATCTGCATCTTTGAATAATGAAGGCCACCAGAGGCCACTTTGAAGCACTTTTGCTGCCGTTCATTTGCCTGAATGGTGTCCTCCAGAATCTTGATCATGACATAGAGCGAGGACACTTGGAACTTCCTCCTGAGGAATACACCTTCGCCAGATGCAATCTGCTCCCTCACGAAACAGATACGGGTCTTCCCACTGATAAAAATGGATTTTAGACAAAAATCTGTCTATTTTCAACTTAGGCCAGTCCTGTGGGATTTTCTTGGCAACTAGATAATTCACAATGTCCACATACCAAGGAAGTGAGGCGACATACATAATCGATTCATCTGGGAAGGTCTCTGTGATAGGCTGCAAGTTCATCTCAGGAGACTCTGGTTCAGGAAGTCTTGACAGATGATCGGCCACTACATTCTTTACCCCAGGTTTATCTCTGATTTCCAAGTCAAACTCCTGGAGGAGAAGGATCCACCGGATGAGACGTGGTTTGGCGTCCTTCTTCTGCTGTAAGTACCGAATGGTCGAATGATCAGTGTAAATGATAACTTTGGACCCAAGAAGGTAAGATCTGAACTTTTCCAAAGCAAAGACTACCGCTAGCAGCTCCTTTTCAGTGACAGTGTAGTTTCTCTGGGCTTCATCGAGCGTCCGACTAGCGTAGTGAATCGCAAATGGTACATTGTCTTTCCTCTGTCCCAGTACAGCTCCGATGGCATAATCTGACGCGTCGGTCATAATCTCGAAAGGCTGAGTCCAAATTAGTGGCTGTAGGACAGGGGCCTGCGTGATGAGCTCTTTCAACTGATTAAAGGCAAGGAGCACACGATCGTCCACAATGAATTCATTGTCCTTGCCGAGCAATTCCGTCAGCGGTCTGGCCAGTTTGCTGAAATCTTTAATAAATCATCGGTAAAAACCGACATGGCCCAAGAATGACCGGACTTACTTGATATTTGTAGGTGGCTCCAGCTTAGAAATTACATCCACCTTGGCTGGGTCAACCTCCATGCCACGTTTAGAAACAACATGACCCAGCACGATTCCTTCGGTCACCATGAAATTGCTCTTCTCCCAGGAGAGCACAAGATTCACTTCGCAGCACCTCCGTAAGACTCGGTCTAGATAGTCCAGACATTGATCAAATGAATCCCCGTAGACCGAAAAATCGTCCATAAAGACCTCGAGAAAGCTGCCCACCATATCGGCAAAAACTGCGAGCATACACCTTTGAAATGTGGCAAGGGCGTTGCAAAGCCCGAACGGCATCTGTCTGAAGGCATATGTGCCAAAAGGACAGGTGAACGTGGTCTTCTCTTGATCTTCAGGAGCAATGGCAACTTGATTATACCCAGAGTAACCGTCCAAGAAACAGAAATATTCCTTCGCGGCCAATCTCTCCAAGATCTGGTCGATGAAGGGTAGCGGAAAATGATCCTTCTTGGTGGCGAGATTGAGTCTTCTGTAGTCTACGCACACTCGCCAAGAAGTCGGTACTCTGGTTGTGATCTCCTCTCCTTTGTCATTTTTCACAATGGCGATCCCCGATTTCTTGGGCACAACATGCAGAGGGCTCACCCATTTGCTGTCAGAAATGGAATAAATGAATCCCGCATCACACCATTTCTGGATTTCTTTCATAACCACCTCCCGCAGATTCGGGTTCAATCTTCTTTGCAGTTCACGAGAGGGTCTGCAGTCTTCTTCCAGGAAGATGCGATGCGAACAGAGTGACGGATTGATCCCATGGAGATCGGAGGTTCGCCAGCCTATCGCCTTGCGGTTGCGTTCAAGAACCTCCATCAGACGAGATTCTTGATCTTCGGTCAGATGTGCATTAATGATGACCGGGTACATGTTCGGTTCTCCCGCAAGGAAGGCATACTTCATATTGGAGGGCAAGGGTTTTAGCTCTGGTGGGGTCTGAGCTGCTTCGGTGGTGACCTCGGCTATCAGTGCAGGTGGTGATTCGTTCAACGGTTAAGTGTCCACCATGTTCTGATCTGTTTCCTCTCTCAAATCCTGACAAAATTCTCTGATAATGTCATCTTCATCAAAAAACTGTTTCAAATTTCGGCTCTTGGTTCTGAAGGCACATCACCCCCATGGTAGTATCTTGTAGCGCATCAGCAAGTTCCTCATCTTGATCGATACAAGGAAATTCGACTGCGGCCTTCACTTCCTCCTCGGGACGGAGGAGTCCATGGATCTCATTATCATCCAGGAATAGGTTGGTATCTTTAATTTCTACTAGAAAATCGCAGTCTTCATCATTCTCGATCACCCTTTCACACGATGCAGATGTCGGTTCAGCTGGCGTTCCCTCAGACAGGGTCTCAACTCGGATAATTTCATTGCCAGCACCAAAAGTGATTTCTCCCGTCCCATAATTCACCACTGCGTTTGATGTCTGCAGAAATGGTCTTCCGAGTATGATCGGGGTAAGGAGCAACGGAGTGGGGACGTCCATATCTAAGACCAAAAAATCGGCCGGGAATGACTTTCCCTGAACCGTGACAATCACGTCCTCCAATAGGCCTCTAGGCCGCTTGACTGACTTGTCTGCAAACTGCAGAATCATCTTTGTAGGCTTGAGCGGTCCTAACTTGAACTCCGTGAGTAGTGAGGCTGGCATCAGATTGACAGATGACCTGCTGTCGAGAAGTGTTCGCTCGAACTCTTGATCGAACATCTAGCAACGTACAAGAGGTGCTCCCATATCTGGCTTTTTATCCGGGAGGTTGCTGATGGCGTTGACGGTGGCCATAGTGAGGATGTGCTTTTCGGATTTACCACCTTTGCTTCTGGAATTGTGGGGGGTCGGCCTGCGCTTGGTTGTATATGCCTCTTTAAGTCCTTTCTTCACTGCTGGCATGTATTCAAGAACCTTCATCAATGGCATATTCAACACCAAATTTTGAATGATTTCTATGATAGCAGGGTCAGACAAAGCACTTTTCAAAATTTTCATTTTTTTGTGTTTTTTCATTGCTTCAGGAAAAGGAATATTTACAAACTCTTCACCAATATCATTCAAAATATTGTTCGTATTGTTGTTTACAGGTAGATGACAAAAAGGAATGGATTCATCTACAATTTACGGACCAAAAATGATAGGCTCGGCTTCAAGTGCTGGCGTTGGACTCGCTGCAGGTGCGGTGCTCCCCCTGTCAGGAGCTGGCTGTGATGCGGGTGCAGGCGTCTCCAATGCTGGCTGGTCTCCACCGAGGTTGCTGCTATCTTTTTGTATTTTTCTATTTTCATCATTTTTTGTGGTTTTCTGGATGCTGGTGCTGCTCCCAAAATGCTGGCTGGCCCTGGTGTTGGCTGGACTGACGATTCCCCGTCAGATGCTATGTGCTTTCCCTTCGCCCTCGCCGATGGCTGGAGTGTCCTACCGCTCCTGAGAGTAACAGCGTTAGATAAAAAACAATTAATTTCACCTGATTCGGGTTGGACACTGCCGGCTACCTACTCCTTGCGTCGGAAATTGTTAGGGTTAGCTTCGACCTGGGCTGGTATGACAGTTTTTGCTGCTGTCAGGTCGTCGATCTTCTGGTTCATCTCAGCCATGTTCTTCATTAACTGCTCCAAACAAGCCAGGGCCGGATTGACCGGCACGATCTCAGAAGATTCCCCCTGCTGGGGTCTAGAATGCTGATATGACGGTTGAGACTGTGACTGGTATCCTGGTGCAAATTGTTGAGGAGGGGGGTTAGGGGGGTACTGCGAGTTGTGCTGATTGTATTGGGCAGCCGGCTGTTGGTGGTATCCATGTCCTCGATAACCGGACTACTGAGGACCATGTTGGTAATTCTGCCTCCAAGTGTTCCCGTGTGAGGGAGGCTGGTACTGGTAAGGCTGCTGGAAGGGTCTCCCACCCTGCTGTTGCTGATGGAAGGGCCTGTTGCCCATGTTCTGACCCTGAGAGTGTCCCTGAGGACGGGTCAGCTGTGCTTCATTGTTCCAAACGCCATTGATCTCCTGGATCAACGGCGGGGGTGGAGAGAACTGCTCGGAGTATGTGGGCTGGTGCTCTGGTTGGTATACAACCATCTGTGTCTGAGGCTGCGGTGGCTGCTCCGGAACCTGCACGTAGTACACGTGCTGGACAGGCTGGGGCTGCGGTGGAGTTGGCTGAGGGTTTTGCTGCATTGTAGGCTCTTTCTTCTCAGCGTTCGGCTCTGCAGAGGTAGACACAGCGTTGCACATGTTTGCATTCAATGCTCGGACGATCTGCTCCAGCTGTTGGGAGATCTGGTCGAGCTTCTCCACACCTTGGGTCCTCTTTTCTATAACTGCCAGCTTTTCGAGGTCTTGCAACCTCTTCTCAATGATGTCCACTTTGGACAAGTGGCTCCCGATGATACTCAGGTTGGAGCTCTCATCCTTGTCTTCGGTGTGAGAAGCCATGTTAACTGGCTTGCTGATGGTGGTCGGTGTCTTCATGTAAACTCTAGACGAGGATTGGGCTGCTTCTCCCTCAGCCATTTCTTCGAAGACGTTCCATACTACATCCTCGTCCTTGTTAAAATGTGACCCGCCGCAAGCTGCATCCACGAGCTTTTGGCTCTCGAATGATAGCCCCCCAAAGAAATGTTGTACGAGACTGGTCTTTGGTATTTCATGGTGGGGGCACTTTTCCTGGAGATCTTTGAATCTCTCCCACGCTTCATGGATCGTCTCGTGAGGCTGCTAGCAGAAACTGGAGATCCGGGCGCACATCTGATTTAATCTCCCAAGAGGATAGAACTTATGGAGAAAGGCAGATTTCAATTCCTCCCAGGTGGTGACGACCTTCCGAGATGGTCGACCCAGTAAAGGGCCTTGTCTTGAAGGCTGAAAGAGAATGCGGTCATCTTGATCACATCTAGGGGGACTCCGGGATAGTGAGCAGTGGAACAGATGTGGCCAAACTTCTTGAGAAAAATATAAGGTTCTTCAGTGGTGTTCCCATGAAAAGTGGGAAGCAGTGACAGAAATTGCGGCTTCAGCTCGAAGTGGGCGTGCATACGTGGAAGTTGGATCCCACTCAGTGATGCGCCCTGCTCCTGGGTTGTATGTCTGCTTGGGTGTGGGCTTGGGCTGCGGAGGCTCTTCGTCTGCTGCTTCAAAGTCGGGTACCACTGAAAACTCATCATTGACTTCCTGGAAATGGGATCATCCTCCCGTCAGTCGTCTCTCGCATCGGCCCTTCTCCTCAGATCATTCAGCATGTCCTGAAAGGCTGTCTTGGCCAAGGCCTGATTAGTCAACTGCTGCTGAATGGCTTGAATGGAAGCCAGCAGTTGACTGTTGACCTCGCCGTGTGTCGTGTATTGTCCTTCCCCTGCGTTGTCTTCAGGCTCCTGCTAGGGCTGTGGTCCTTTTCCCCTTCCTCCTGCCATTTCTGACTCTGCTTGGCTGGCTGGCTCGGGCTCTAAGTCTGCACATGGTAGAATGCCCCGATCAGTCTGAATTGCAGCACCAGATAGAGAGATGCGGTCGGTGTCAAGGTCAACACAGAACTTCGTTAAGGATGGCGATGTGTAAGGAGTAAAATCAATGGCCATCCAAAACGGACAGAGTTCGGGACGAGAGTGATCCCGGTTTATTGAAGAAGGCAGGGAGTCTGGAGGTCGGTTCATAGGGTTTGAACCGGTGTCTCGGGAGTCGCCTTGAATTATTGGAGAGGGCGAGCGAATAGAACTGATGTCGGTGCCGACAGAGCCTCGACTAAACTGTCCATTCGTCACCATCTCGAAGATCAAGAGGAAGATCGATGTGGATGAAAGATAAGGGGGTCAACAAGAAACAAATGGAATGTAAAACAGTAGAAGGCTCACAATGAGCGAGGGTCAACTGGAGGGGAAACAAAATTGCGCAACGGCGCGATATTTTTGATCTTGACCTAAATGTGATTAGCAATCAAACACAAGACAAGGGAGTTCACCAACTCAACGCATGAAGCCGTGAAGGTTCGGCTTTTATCTTTGTAATTTTTATCTTGTTTTCAGGAATTTATCTTTCAACGAGTCCTTAGAGCGCTACGCCTATAGGAGCGACGAGTACTGCCGGAAAAGTATTCCCCGTACTTGTCCTCCTCCTGTGTAACCTGTAACTTGCGCTTTTTAAGGTCCTTGTAACCCTTCCTGGATCCCTACTCAGCCAGAGAAATAGAGGGAGGAAGCCGATAGGCGAAACCGATACTTCGGACCTCGCTCGCAACGGAATCACCCGTGAGCGTGCAAGATCCTACTCGGACGCAGCCGGTGAGACAGACACCCCTGTGAAGGCGTGGCCTATGCTCGGTACTTTGGACAAGGTCGATGCTCACACAATAGTGAGTCACCAATGGCGACCAAGCCCTACTCGACTACGTACGATAGTAGCGCCAATACTTCGGAAATCCAGGCGATACACAAGGCAGCCACAAGTTGGGTTTTTGGCTCTAATCCTTACGAAATGCTCACCTCACTTGGAAGGAGACCTTCCCATGCAACCTGAAAACAAGTGAGGGTGTTACTCTCCCCAATCAATGAGTCCAATTACCAATTTTATTTAGGTCAAAGTTTTCTTAGCAGTCCCTTTTTTAATTTTTTTGTGTTATCGCTTCTTTTGAGTAGATTCAAACAAGCGCCTAACGATTTTTGTGTTTTCTTTATCCTACTTTGTCCAAAATCAGAGGGAGAACAGAGTCGGGAAAAGCCAATGCAAGTCGGCACCAAGATGGAAATCTCACCTTTGTGCCTAAATGATGAATGCAAAGTGAGAAGACTTACAATGAATCTCAGCTCTCTCCATGCGGGATGCAAAGCAGAAATTTATAAACCTAATCTACATGCCGGTTATGCAATGCGGAAATCGTCCTAGAACAGGCAACTGCTAGCGTGAAGAACCACGAGTTAACCGCTAACTCCCAATCCTAGTGTCTGGTCTAGGCTCACTCCTCCTCTGCTCAACACATTTGAGTTAGGAGAAAGCGCTTGTGTGGAGTGAGCTCGCGGCGCGCGGATCGAGAGCCAATGATCAACTACTTAATTAATCTAAGTCCAAATACGAACTATTGGAGCATGCAAGAGTTATTAGGGTGTTTGGACCTAGGTTACTCGAATCAAGCATGACCTAATTCTAAAAGCTCAATCCACAAAGAAATGATAAAGAAAACAAAACCGGAAAATGACAGTCTATAAATCGCGAAAAAGCCGCGGTGAGCCCCCGGGTGAACAAACACCCGGAAATTAGGCCCGAAGTGTTCAAGTGTCCAAGTCCTGTATTATTACAAATTAACAAATACTCTCTCTCACAAAAATAAAAGCAACTATCTATCACTCTTTAGTCTCTTGCTCTCTCCTGTCGGCTAGGGTAGAATAGCCGGCTCCTCCTCCCAAGGCTGCGCAGGATCCCCTAGGCGATCCTCCTCGGTCGACGGTCCCTCGCAAGAAAACAAAGAGGATGTCAGACAGTTCAAAACAAATGATACACAAGAGATAAGTAAGCAAAAATGGCTAAGTAACTAAAAAGACCCAAAAGGTACTCTACAAGCCGATGCTCCCCGGCAATGGCGCCATATGAAAAGCGAGAAAACGAGAGCCGCTAAATAGTGGTCTGATAAGTCAGACTCACTGTCGCTGATGTGACTACTCAAGCTTCCGGCAACGGCGCCATATGAAAAGCGAGAAAACGAGAGCCGCTAAATAGTGGTCTGATAAGTCAGACTCACTGTCGCTGATGTGACTACTCAAGCTTCCTCGATCTTCAACAATTAACCCACTCAATCAGTAAAGCAATCAAGAGCAAGGATTAAAATTTATTATACCCTACTAACAATGTATAATGGCAAGCAAGTAGGGGTCGAACACAGGAAACAACGGTGCAGAGTGTAGATAGAACTCTAAATCCTAGGTCTAATGGATCACTTAGCCAAACTAATTTCTTTTTGTGGGTTTTTAATTTTTAATTTTTAATTTTGTCTTTTTGTATTTTGATTTTATAATTTCTGATTTTTTATTTTCTTTTTATATTTTATATTTTTTTATTTTCTTTTTCAATAATGGGAAATAAAGACAATGTAATAAGAGACAAGATGATCTATTTATAAAAATGCACAAAAATAATCAAAAATTCAGAAATTCAATGTTTTTAATATTTTTAAGATTTTTTACTGTTTTTGTGATTTTTGGAGATTTTTTAAGGTGTTTTTGGTATTTTTAAAGGCTGAAATAAGAGAAATCAGTGGGAAATGTGCTGGTTGTGAGCAAAATGAGAATTAAAATTATCAAACAGTAACCAAAATTTTCCACACCAAATTTCAAATAAAGAAAACAAAATATAGAGTAAACAGGAACTGAGTTTACTAATTTTGGGGTTTTCTACAATTTTATAGATTTTTTTGAAGTTTTTGAATGTTTTTAAATTTTTAGGGTTTTTCTTTTGAGATTTTTAGTGATTTTTGGACTGACACTAAAATGTGGTGAAATAGACACTATGCCATTTTTTTGGAATTTTTCGAGACCTTTTAATATTGTTTTGGCATTTTCTAAACTAGACAGTAGAGAAAAAGCATGTTTTTGATTTTTAATAAATATAAAAAAATGATAAAATTAAAAACTAAAAATATAACGTGAAAATAGAAGCGCACAGGAGCTTAACCCTATTTTTTGAGAATTTTTCACAATTAAATGAGGCGTGAAATAAACAAGCTAAGCACACAAAAATCCTAAGCCTGACAGGGGCATAAATGCAATTATAGAGACATCCAGGGGCTCAGGTGCAATTTTCACCACAGAGGCACGCACAGCTCACGTGAAACACCATTCACAGGGGCATAATCGTAATTATTAAAAACCGGCGAGGCATACATGCAATTTATCCAAAAAGATATTTAATTAACTACGCACAGGGATGAAATTGCAATTAATCAAAAGTTCTGGGCCTAACATGCAAAATACCCAAAAGGTCACGCGCCCCAGTCACGTGAGGTGACGTGACGTGGACTAAAGTGCAAATAGTGAAACGGTGAGGGTCTTCGTGCAAATATTACAAAACTTTTTAAACTACAAATGAAAGTTACTGGACTAAAAGATAAAAAAAAAGTCGTGGGTTAAAAATGCAAAATACCCAAAGGGGCTCGATCGTTCGGCCGATGGCGTCCCACTTATCCACATGGCCCGCATCTGACGGCTGATAACCCTTCGTCGCGGACGGCTGAGATTAGATCGTGGACGGACGATTCAACGGCGGAAAGGCATAGGCGATCGAACGGCTTGCGATGCGTCTAGACGAGGTGGTCGATCCAACGGCAGGGAGGGGTTCACGAAGAACACCTCCCCGGAGAACTTCGAGCTGCGATTGCGGCCGACACACGGCCGCTCCGGCCCCCGGATCAAGGGCAAAATGATCCTGGGGCCCTTCCGCGTCGAATGGTGGCCTCCGGCGAGGCAGGGACGGCGCGAGGTGCTCGGACTGCGGAGGTGACCTGGGCGGCTGGTCCTGGGGTCGTCGAAGGTCGATGGAGCCTTCTCTTGGGCTCAGACCTGCAAGGTTAGGCGCACAAAATCCAGGCGAACAAAATGGTGGGGTCCGATGGTTCAGATGATGCGAAAGGTGGTGCGGGCGAAGAGCTCCGGCGAGCGGAGGAGAGGGGAGCTCGATGGCTCAATCTGAGCGAGATCGAGGGATCTGGAAGGGTGCGGCATGATGACGGAGCGGAGGGGAGAAGGATGGAGGTGTTTAGGACGGCGGAGGATCACTGGAGTGGTCGGAAACAACGGGCGGAGCTCAGCTCCACCGTGGCTTCGATTGAGATTTCACGAAACGAAACTCAAAACTGCTATAGATCTAAGCTATGCTATGCTAAGGCTACAAGTAAATGGAAAGAAAAGAGGAAGAAACTCACCAGAGACGACGAGCGATGAAGCACGGCGGAGCTCCGGCGAGGGTCGAATCTCTTCGATTCAACGCCAAACGCTTCAAACCCAGGCTCGATTCGACGCCTGCTGTCACCAGGAACACGAAGGGCTAGGGGTTTGAGGAAGAAAATGGCGGAAGAAGGATTAATTTCAAATTGAAGTCGGGGGGTCCTTTTTGTATGGTTGACGATGGGCGTAGAAGACGAGGGCGAGAACGCCTCGATCAGTGGTATTCAGCCCCAGATTTCACTAGGGCGTGAATCACCATTGATCGAGGGGCAAAAACGCAGAAGACCTCATCACGGATTAGTGCAAGGTCAAGCCTAGAAAATGGCGCGAAGAAGGGACAAAACTCTTCTGACACGCCTGGAGGAGAAGGTCAGACAGTTGACCTAGGTCAACTATCAGACCAATCTAGTTGGTCCACGTGGACCAACCAAAAAAAATCCCCACAAAATGATTTCAAAATTCGAAATAAAATGGTAAATGGACGAATTTCAATTTGGTTAAAAAATAAAAATTGTTTATTAATTTATGAAGTATTTTATTATGAATTTTATTTATTTTTATGAGGCTTATTTTTAGAAGTTGACTTTTTACCCCTTTATAGGTATAATACCTATATACTTTATTACTTTATTTTTCTTTTGTGTATTTTAATTCTATTATTTTTATTTATTATTTTCTAAAATTACAACATACTTATATATACACAAATATATTTTTATTTTATTTTTCTGATATGTTTTATGTATTTAATAAAATAGAAGTATATTTAATATAGGTATAAGTACAGGTGTAATACCTATGTATCAAATATGTATCTCTTTTATTTTGAGTTTTATTTACATTTTTCTTCTGATTTTAATATTCACAATTATTATAAGTAATATTTACAAAAATATAAAATTATAAAAATGAACAAATAATGAATAAAGAATAAATTGAATATTTTATTCAGTACAGGTGTACAATAGGGTCCAAAACTCAACTTTCAAACCGTAGCTCCGCCAAATGCGAAACCACCACCATTAATTAGATTATTTTATTCTATATACAATTAAAGGTGAGTATGCTGCATTTGGAGTTGTCGTTTGTGACATACGGGTCTGGGAAGCTGGGATTTTGGAATCTTGTTCAGACCATAACTTTTTATCTGTTCATTATTTTTCTGTGAAATCAATTTTGTATTTTTCTTTATTAAATTATCTACAACTTTCATGTATAAAGTTTCTTTATTTGATGTATAAAAAGTGGAACCAAAAATAGGTCCCAAAATGAATAAAGAATGAATAGAAAATATATGTATTTTATCTGTATTTCTGACCTTATCTCCCCCTACTTTATTCCTTGTCGACCTATTCATCAAGATGCCTAGGTCTCGGGGTTTCGGGTCATAAAATATTTACAATATTTTATTCTTTTTCTTTTCTTTATTTATTCTATAATTTTGGCCTTAATTACAGTATTTTAGACACTATCTGAATGCACATGCATGAATGCTAAGATGCTCTATTTAGGGGTATTTACAGGCATTTGCTAGGGTTTTTAGTGCCAAAATGATAGAATAAAGATGATGAAATGTGGATTCACCAACACTGTAGCATTTAGGGTTCTTTCCTAATTCTTCCCCCTTTTGATCTCTAGGATCAGACGACGTAGCTCCAGGCGAAAGTGGATGATATCCAGCTACTTAAATCAGAGCGAGGTAGAGGTGGGAACTTCGGCTCACCCGCCGAGGATCTCCGCTAAATGGTTCAAAGATGGACGGTGACGATTGGGATCGGGGAAGAGGTATCGACCTCCTCGGCTAGCCCGATGAGGAGTTCCTGCATAAGAAGATTTTACGTTCGAGACGAGTCAAATCGGCCTCAAGCTTTATGTAAATCATCAAATGACAGGAGATGCCTTTTCCGATCAATTCAGTTCTATCAGCATCAGGCAATAAAACACCAGGTGACCTCGACTGGTCTCAATTTTAACATATCATTTAAAGCACATGCATTCAAATTCTTAATCAGTCTACTTCATCTATTCAGCTCTACTTGATTAAGTGGTTCAAATTTCTATTTAGACCATTTCATTACAAATTTGATTGAACACATCAGACTACAACTGAGATGCTCGGCAAGCAATTAATGGGGTGTTGCGAATCGCGGAAGCAAACACGTAAAAACATGATCAAACAAGCAAGACACAAATACAAGGATTTACAAGGTTCACCCATAAATGGGCTATGTCCTTGGGCAGTGGCGATCGGTTTCACTATATGGAGAAAAAAGCAATACATAGGATACTGCGAAGGTACAGATATGGGATGAGAAACATGATCAAAACCAGGACTGCAGTATCTAATGACCCTAAGCCCCTTTTATACTACAATAGAAGAATACCATTTGTATTCAGCAATCCATCCCAACAGCTCCCAACCAATCAGAAGGTAGGACACATATCAGACATGCCAGCAATCCTAGCCCAACAGCTCTCAGCCAATCATAAGACATGACACAAATCAGACATGTCAGCAATCCTGACCCAACAACTCTCAGCCAATCAGAAGGCAGGACATAGATCAGACATGTCAGCAATCCTGACTCAATAGCTCCCAGCCAATCAGAAGCTAGGATACATATCAGTCACATTAGCTGCTCAACAAGTGGTTAGGATTTAAGGGTTAGGATTTAAGTCACATTAATAATCTCTATCTTGAATTAAAATCCTCATATAATAGAATGAACCACTACTATTAATCCACCATGAGTTGAATTCTCCACTAGTAGAAATAACCACTGCTAGACTCCACCGGGGTTGAATTCTCATATAACAGAATTAACCACTGTTATACTCCACCATGAGTTGAATTCTCCACTAGCATAATTAGCCACTACTAGACTCCACCGGGGTTGAATTCTCATATAGTAGAATTACCTACTACTATACTTCACCACTTTAAATTCAGATAACATGAATCAAGGAATTATAAATAATGTTCACCTTGAAATTTCTCATCAGAGAAGCTTTACCGAATTTCACCTTGTCGCTGCCAACCCCTCCTTGGGGCTACTACCAACTGTCGATATTGAGCAAGTCCAAACATCGCTTGAACTTACTCCCAGGTACTGTATACCCTTGCAAGACATATAGGGTCTTCTGCTTGTTGCCCTTAATGATAACAACCCCAGCTTTGGAAACCTGCATGACTCCACCTTCAGCTTTGTACAAGTATCCTTTAGAGTCCTGCATCCCAATAGCCGTATGTCGAAGTTCATGTGTATGCAGACTCACGCAAACTTCATGCATGCGGAGAGAGAACATATGTTGCTTCAAGAGCAATTTGTTGGTCAGAGACTTCGTCATAAATAGACTTTCGAGTCTCAACCACATACCAGCCACAGAATCCTCATAGGCAACCTCCGGATAATCTTGTCTGCCAAACATAGCATGATCGTCGAGTGTGCCTTCTCTTCCTGCACCAACAACTCGAACAGCTCGAGTGCCTTTGCCCACTCTTGATCTAACGGTGCATGGATGCCCTGCTGCTTCAGAAGGGCGCGCATCTTGATCTGCCATAGACTGAATCTATTCTTCCCCGTGAACTTCTCGATCTTCAGATTATGTGACGCCATCTTACTGGATGATCTTGACAGAACCTGAAGATATGATACCAGTTTGTTGCGAATCGGAGAAGCAAACACATAAAAACACGATCAAACAAGCAAGATGCAAACACAAAGATTTACAAGGTTCACCCGTAAATGGGCTATGTCCTTGGGAGAAGGTGATCGGTTTTACTATATGGAGAAAAATGCAACATAGAGGGTACTGCGAAGGTACAGATATGAGATGAGAAACAGGATCAGAATCAGGACTACAATATCTGATGACCCTAAGGCCCCTTTTATACTACAACAGAAGAATACCATTTGTGTTCAGCAATCCATCCCAACAGCTCCCAACCAATCAGAAGGCAGGACACAGATCAGACATGTCAGCAATCCTAGCCCAACATCTCTCATCCAATCAGATGACAGGACACAGATCGGACATGTGAGCAATCCTGATCCAACAACTCTCAGCCAATCAGAAGCTAGGATACATATCATTCACATCAACAACCCAACAAGTGGTTAGGATTCAAGTCACATTAACATGGGGAATGCTAAGTGAATGGGTGAGGATCCCTGTATGAGATGAAAGAAAGGGACGTAACTCGTATCTAGTGTCGATCCGAGGTGTGATGTTGTAGGGGAATATGTGAAGTGAGGTGAGTGTGCATGATGGTGATGTTCGATGGGTGCGGAGCAAGTGAAAATGGTTATTAGCCGAATAGTAGCAGAGAAGAGAGGAAGGAGGAGAAAAGATGATGGAGAAGAACAACAGAACAAAGAAGAGAAAGGGATAAGGTTACCTACAACAGATGTTTAAGGAAGAAGGGGGTTCGTTGGAGGTTGTTCTCGCCTCGATTGATCAACGTCCTTCAGGAGGCTGGAGCGGCATAATCTGGTGTTTAAGCCACAAATGGATCTAGAAGGTAGAAGCTCTCGATCGCTCTACTGGAATGGCTCTCATCTCCTCTCTATCACTAGTATATAGACACGCTCGCAGGATCTCAACAAGGCTCTTCGCTAAAGGCAGATCGGTCGATGAAAGGAGTTCTTGGAGGAACTTTTATAGACATGGACCGACATTCTAGTGTAGAAACAGAGGTTGTTAGGGTTCCCGAAGGGAATGGTTATAGGTTACCGGACTTGGATTGAGTAAGATGGGGAGTTAAGTTCATCGAGGGCTTGACGGGGCTGTGTTAGTCGAACGGAGATTGCGTAATATTGAATGGCCTCGTGTCTTTGGGTACGATCTGCTCAGGCGATGATGGGTGGTAGAGTCGGGTCTCAGGCGGGCACATGTAGAGAGAGGCTCGAAATGGGTTTGTCTCGGAGGAGAGCATGGATGTGGAGGAGAAGCTGACCCAATAGGTCAACGTTCTTAAAAGCCTCCAACCAATGGGCTTTGAGCTCAAATGGGTAAAGATTCTAGTCAACAATTAACCGAAGTAATATACGTACATATATAAAATGGATGTAAAATACAAAATAAATATAAAATAGAGTTAAATATAAAAACACCTAAAATATAAAATACAATAATTTACTTTTCTATAAAGTGACATATAGTATAATAGTAAATATTAGGGGTTTATCAGTTACACCCCTCTGAGATATTGCAATATTAGTTATGCCCATCCCTTTCTTGGAATATCAGTTGTGCCCCTACCTTCTTGTAAAATTCGTAGTTCTGCCCTTCTGTTAAGGTGAAGTAGGGGCATAATTGATATTATAAAAGGGAAGAACTGTGAATTTTGCAAGAAGGTAGAGGCACAATTGATATTCCAAAAAGAGGAGCATAAATGGTATTGCAATATCTCAAGGGGACGCACTAAATATTAATAAAATAATATATAAATCAAGTAAAAAGCACAAAATATAGGTAAAATATATATACACATAAAATTAATTCCTCAATAATATATATGATTATACTATTTTATATTTTAATTAATCAGAGCGTAATTTAATATACATAAATATATTTTTAGTAGGTTATGGAGACCTTGTTTACAAGTATATACATTATAGCCTACATTATATGTATAATACGCTTGTATTTTTATGTTTTAATTTATTTTGGTTAACTTAAAGAATTTTTTTAGTATTATTTTATTTACATAATATACAATATGTATAATAAGAAAAAATTTAGGAAAATATCACAATAAATAAATAAAAATAGTAAACATCGTGTACATATACCATATAGGTCCCCCAAGCAATCTTTTGGTATATTAGCTCCATTTTTGAACTCAAATTCATCTTACAGAGAAACTTATACATTAAACTCTAAAAGTGAGTTTTGCTCAATTTGGGTTTCCTATTAAGTGGAAAATCAACTGGAAATTTGATCTTTACGATTTTTTTTCGGTTAGAAGTACGTTCTTATTTTATATTTTTTTTATGATTTTTAAAATTTTATATAATTTTAGAAATTATAGCAGATTTCTATAGAAAATGTGGAAATTACGTCAATGTATAAGGAAATCTTAATATCGTTTTATGTACAAAATTAGTTTTTTGAAGTTTTTTTGTGTACCTTCTTATCTCTCCCTACTTTATTATTAATAAATTGATTCACTAGTTTCTTATTCTTTAAGATTAGGTTCAAGCTTATACACATTTAAATATGTACAACCTTCTTTCTTCTTTCTTCCCTTATTCTTTTTTGTTTAAATTAGTGTTAAAACCGCAATCTCATAAATAAGCACTTTTTTCTTAAGAAATTTACTGATTATACAGATGTTTTACATCTGTATCACTACTTCATCAAAAACACAATCGGTTTTTATAATGGTTGTTAATCTGTCTACGACCGCTATTCACACCACTCCCTCCTTCGTATTTTAGAATTTGTTGTTGGAGTTTGATATGTGGCTGCCCAAAGGGCTTAATTATGTCACTAATCAATCATCATATGAAACAACCTAACATTAGCATATTTTCTTTGATTCGACTTAGGAAAGGTTTTGATGATGCCTATACTATTTAAGGCACGAGAAATTATGAAAATAAGTAGGATTTAGTTCCCTTGATACAAGATCAACATTATCTTTAATAACCCTTATTTGTAACTAGAAATTTAACAGAGAAGAGACCATACTATATATAACAAAAAATGGTCTTAGACAACGATATCAACATTTTGTCTCGAGAGGAAAAGTGATAATGTATATTGGATCCAAAAATACAACTCGAGAGGAAAATTGACAATGTATATTGGATCCAAAATACAACGAAAATTGCAATGTGCCAATAAATTGACAAATTTGTCAATTGCCAGCTTATCATTAACCTGGCCATTCTTTCTAGCAAAAAAAATGGAAGTTACTTACCTACTTCCCATCATTGTATCATCGTTTCTATCAAATACAAATATAAGTAGTCCCTCATGCTGTTTGAAATGTGTTGTGAATGCGGATGCAAACACGCACAAACACGATCAAACAAGCAAGACGCAAACACAAGGATTTACAAGGTTCACCCGTAAATGGGCTACGTCCTTGGGCGGCGGCGATTGGTTTCATTATATGAAGAAAGATGTAATACAGAGGGTACTGAGAAGGTACAGATATGGGATGAGAAACATGATCAGAAATGAGTATGCAGTATCTGATGGCCTTGAGGCCCTTTTTATACTGCAACAGAAGAGTACCATTTATATTCAGCAATCCATCCCAACAGCTCCCAACCAATCAGAAGGCAGGACACATATTACACATGTCAGCAATCCTAGCCCAACAGCTCTCAGCCAATCAGAATCAGGACACAGATCAGACATGTCAGCGATCTTGGCCCAACAACTCTCAGCCAATCAGAAGCCAGGACACGGATCAGCCACATTAGCAATCCAACAAGTAGTTATGATTCAAGTCACATTAACAATCTTCACCTTGAATTGAATCCTCTGAGAAGCTTTGTCAAGCTTCGCCATGCCGCCGCCAGCCCCTTTTGGGGCTACTTCCAACTATCAACATTGAGCAAGTCCAAATAATGTTTGAACTTACTCCCAGGAACCGCCTTTGTGAACATATCGGCTGGATTATCTGCTGTGCCGATCTTCTTTACCTTGATCCTCTTCTCAGAACGAATGAAGTGATATCTGACATCGATGTGTTGATGCACGTGATCCTTGGCTAAGCATATCGCAGTGAGACTGTCACAATATACTATAGCATGGTCTTGTTCAAGACCGAGATCTCCAACTAAGCCCTTTAGCCAGATGCCTTCCTTTGCAGCCTCTGTCAAAGCCATGTACTCTGCCTCTGTAGTAGACAAAGTAACTGATGGTTGCAAGGTAGCCTTCCAACTGATGACCGAAGTCCCCAAAGTGAAAGCATATCCGGTCATTGATCTCCTTCCATCGACATCTGCAGCATAGTCTGAATCTGAATATCCAGCAACTAAACATTCTGAATCACTTCTATAGATAAGGCCAATGTCTGATGTTCCTCTCAGATAGCGGAAAATCCGCTTGACTGCCTACCAATGCTCCTTTCCTGGGTTGCCCATGAATATGCTAACAATGCTCACAGCGTGAGCAATATCAGGTCTTGTGCATACCATGGCATACATAAGACTCCCAACTGCGTTAGCATAGGGAACACGTGACATGTGTTCCTTCTCCGTGTCTGACTGTGGTGCGAAAGAAAAAGAAAGATGAATGTTCGAAGCAGATGGAGTACCTAAAGGCTTCGCTGTCAACATCCCAAATCTCATCAGAACTTTCTCAATGTAGTTCTTCTGAGATAAGAAAAGTTTCTTTTCTCGACGATCTCTAATTATCTCCATCCCTAGAATCTTCTTTGCTGCACCAAGATCCTTCATGTCAAACTCTGAATTAAGGAGCTTCTTCAGATCATTTATGCTACTCTTCTGCTTGGCAGCAATCAACATGTCATCGACGTACAGTAACAAAAAAATGAAGTAGCTATCCTCCACCTTCCCGTGGTAAACACAACAATCATATGGGCTCCTGTTGAACCCATGATCAATCATGACGCTGTCAAACCTTTTGTACCACTTCCTAGGAGATTGCTTAAGCCCATACAAGGACTTCTTAAATCTGCACACATGATCTTCCTTACCCTGAGATATAAATCCCTCCGGCCGGCTCATAAGAATGTCTTCTTTGAGTTCACCATGCAAGAAAGCCGTCGTCACATCTAACTGCTTGATGAATACCCATTCATCACTCTTTATTCTTATATTTTAGCTACAAAAACCTTTGCAAATGCATGTAGATATATGTAAATACAAATAATTACCAAAAGCATGCATTGTGTAAAAACCTATAATTAGCATGTTTTTGTGCAAAAATAAAAGAATAAAGATTAAAAAGAAAAAGAGGGAAATATTTAGAATAAATATTGAGCAACCTAACCCAAGGGAGGGCTCAACATGGGCCTGACCGCATAAAAGCCAAAGTAGAGGGAGATAGGGGCTCATGTGTAAATATTTATGTAAATATTATAAAAATATTATCCTCACCAAAAATATGCTTGGAAATACTTATACATATTTATAAATATAAAATCAAAAGAAAAAGTTTAAAATCAAAAAGAATTAAAACACCCCTTTTTCCTTGTACATAAACCACATCTACATATTTACTTAGCCTTGTAAATATATAAAATTAACTTTTATAATTTTTGTAAATAAACTATGTTATATATTGTAAATAAATAAAATAAAAACAATTAAAACAAAAACAAAATAAAAATAGAAAAATTAAAAATACAAAAATACATTGTACATATACCTTGTATATAGATGCACATATATATTTATTTTACCTATGTAAATAAATAATAAAAATCAAATAAAAATACCCTTTTATTCCTTATTTTATAATGAAAATAAATAAAATATAAAATAGGAATAAAATTGCAGAAAAATAATAATTAAAAATAAAAAATCAAAACCTATATATTGTATATATACCTATATATAGTACATACTATGTATACAGCTTATTTTTATTTCGAAAGAATTATTAAAAATCACCAAAAAATAGAAAAAAATAAAATAAAAATATTTTGTGTTTTGAGTTTTTGCAAATTCGGGCCCTAGCTACCCTTAATTTCCATTTCAAAACTCAGCCACGTGGCCCCTTCTTATTGGGTCCTGGGGATGTTGACCGCCCGGTCAACTACCCCCCCCAGGACCACCTCCCGCGGATCTGAGTTTGGACCCGATTTCTCGGATTTATACCCGCTTGATCCGACTCCTGAATCAGTTAACCCCGGGCTCTAATCTGAGCTTGTTCTTTCCTGATCCACGCCCGGAGTGGGTTTTGGGGATCCGCGCACTGCGCTGCTCGCCCGGACCTCTCTTAGCCGGACCCCTAGCCGTATATAGCCGCAGCTCCGCCACCTCCACTCTCCATCTTTGGCCATTTGCTTCGTTCTCCAGTGAGCTCCAGAGAGTGCGTGAGGTGACAGCTCGCGTCTGAGCCTGTCGAAGCGAGGAGAGGGAGCTTCGCCATCGATCCGGCGAGCCCAGGCGCCGTAGCTCCGCCACCAGCGTGAGCTCCGAGCCTCGGACCGAGACGATCCTCGAGGCGACGACCGGAGCTTCCCCAGCTCCTCCCCAGTCTCTCCAACCACCCAGGTAACCCCTTAGCCTTCCCGTTTCCTTCAATTTCCTTTTACGCCTAATTCGCTCCGCCGCCGTATTTCTCCGATTCATCCCGGTTCCGACCACTATCCGATCATCGGAATCGACCATCACGTTCACCTCTCCCCGCCGCACCTTCTTCACCCATTCGCCCAACCCAGCTCGCACAGGAGCTGGGAACCGAGCTTCTCCGTCCACCACCTTCGCCGGAGCTCGCCGCTTCGACCCACCGTTCACCCCCACCTCGCCTAACCGGGTCGAGGCAGTTTGCCCTCGACCCGTGAGTCTTCTGGTGCACTTTTCAGGTCGAAACGAGGGCCGTCTGAGGCCCTTCGCCATCTAGCCAGGAGGCCCAGCTCCGCCGACCTCGCTCGAGCTCCTCGGAGCTCGGCTCGATCATCGGAGCATCGTAACAGCCGCAGGAGCACTCCAGCTTTCTTCTCCGACCATCAGAGTGCTCCAAGGAGGAGTCCAGCGCACGCACGAGCCCGGCGAGTCTCGCCGGGGACCTGTTCTTCGAGGACCCTCCTCTGCCGTTGATCGTCCCCCTCCGCTCCAGACTTCATCCGGGCCGTCCGTCCCTGGAGCCACCAGCACCGCTCGATCTGAGGAGAGGCGATCCGGAGCGCCCACCGTCAGCATCCGTTCGATCTCCACGTGGCGCACATCCAGCCATCCGCTTAATAAAGGGTAATTTACCCTTATGCCCTGTCTTTGTTTTTATTTCGTTTTAGTCCTGTAAATATTAAAGTCAGTTGTTTAGTTTTAGGGTAATTTGCATATTGGACCCTGTGCTTTCTGTTATTTGCATTTATACCCCTGCTAGTTGTGGACACGTGCTTCGACACGTGATATTTTGGGTTATTTGCAGTAGATACCCCTGTAGTTCTGGATGTTATTGAATGAATGAAAAGTTTCTCTTATTTGCATTTATACCCCTGTGCGTGATTTATTTCCACATGTGCGATATATTTTGGGTAATTTGCAGGTAAGCCTCCTGGACTTTTGGTACATGTTACCAATAAGTCCTCGGGACTTATTTTTCTTACATTTGGGTCCCTGAGTGCCCCAGGCACGCGCGTGGCACGTGTTTTGCTGGGTATTTTGCACCAGACCCCCCAGAACTTCGGGTATTTACACTTTGGTCCCTGTGCACAGTGCCCCTCTTTTATTTTTGAATAAAATATCAAATCACCTCCAAATCCAACGAGAATTTGATACATGGCTCTTGCCATGGTGTAGGATTTTTGTGGATTTTTGAGGACATTTTTTATTTCGTTTGATATTTTAAAAAAATCAAAAACCTCTATTTTTGTCACTGTCTAGCTTGAAAAATCACAAAAAATATTAAAATTCATTCAAAAATTCTATAAAAATTAGCCACTGTTTGTTTTACTTAGTTTGATTTTCTAGCCAATTTTGGCTATTTTGCATCATTGAAAACTACTTAAAACTTAAAAATACTCAAAAACCTATAAAAATTCTAGTAAATAAATTAAAAATCCAAAAATAATAAAATCGGTGCCTAAATTTTCCTTGTTTTATCTTCTTTACAGGAAAATTACCTTCAGGCCATTTTAAGGCTCTTAGATATCTTATCTAGGGCTTTTTGGCTCGGCTGGACAGTACCTATAATTTTAGGCATTGTTTGATTTTTAGAAAATAAAATAAACATCAGAAAATTCTCAAAAATTCACCAAAAACACTACAAAATATAAAATACATAAAAATATTTTCTTTTGAATTTTTGGTTGAATTTTAGTGCATTTAATAATTGTTGAAGTGTGTGTTTTCTTTACTTTTCTTGATTTCTTAATCACTTAAAAATGCAAAAAAAAATATAAAACAAATTAAAAACCACTAAAAATATTTTGT
Source organism: Ottelia alismoides (assembly GCA_037367405.1). Taxonomy (NCBI): domain Eukaryota; kingdom Viridiplantae; phylum Streptophyta; class Magnoliopsida; order Alismatales; family Hydrocharitaceae; genus Ottelia; species Ottelia alismoides. The sequence continues at coordinate 230,209 of JAZKJV010006807.1, read as the reverse complement.
TCTTTTATTTTCTTTCTTTTTACTACTTCGTAGGCCTCTCGGCCAATCCGTGCTCCTTGAGTTCGACCCTGGGTGCTATACCAGGTTAATCCAATAGCAGGACCGCTGTTCGTGTTTCGATTAATTTTATCTCTATTTAGTGGTTCATTTTTCTTGATTGACACATCTGAGTGACCGAGGTCGCAACGACCATCTTAGATACACCTGATTGCCTTAGTCGCTCGGAAATTTCTGTGTCATCAGAATGGCGCCGTTGCCGGGGAGCACGGCTTAGTAGTTTTCCTTTGATTTTCGTTTTTATTTTCGCGGCTATTCGCGGCTCTTTCAGAGCTCGCGGCTTTTTCGCGGCTTTTGTTTTATTTTCTTTTTGTTTGATTTTGTTTTATTTTCTTTTTCTTTTATTTTTGATTTTGTTTTATTTTGAGTGTTTATTTTATTTTGTATTTTTGCATATATATCCTTATTTTCATTTCCATTTCCTTTTCTTTTATTATTATTATTTGATTATCAGGTTCTGACCACTCTACCTTTTCTTGCGAGGGCCCGAGGACCGAGGCTACCGATTTCGAGAAGCCGACGCAACCGTGGGATTCGAAGGCGGCTCCTTTCTTTGCGGAGCCGCAGGAGAGAGTGAGAGAGAGTTGAGTGGGAGAGGAATTTCTATTATTATTGTAATAATACAGGACACTCTCAGAGACTTGGACATTGCTTTTGACTTAGCGGGTCTGTTTCGCCGAGCACCGGTGTGCTCGGGGGACCCTTAGGATTTTCGCGGTTTTTTGCGGTTTTGGTTTTCTTTTATTTTCTTACTGCCTTTTCCGGTGTTTACGCGATTTTTGCTCGAGCCCCTAGACTTAGGAATTTCTATTGCTTGTGCCGTAATTAGTAGGATCCCCACACCTAATTGATTGACTGTTCCTATAGAACGTTAATTGGACCTACTAAAAATCATTAATAAAAATAACCGACTCATCTCCTTCGTAGCCTACGTGCCGCAGCCCGTCCTGTAAAGCGCTTTCTCCTACTCCCGATTTGTCGGACAGAGGAGGGACGGGCCAAGACCGGACTCTTTGGCTTGGAGGTCGGTGACCGGTTAGACGGTTCTTGCGATAGAAATTGCTCATCTAGGACTCGGTTTTTCCCGTTGCATCATTTAGGTAGTTTACTTTCAGTCTTTCAATTCTGCGCGGATCACTTGCATGTAGAGTGCTGGAGACAAGGTACGCATTTCTTACTCAGCATGCATCATTTATTTCATCGCGCATCGGCTTTTTCGTCTTCTCCCCCCTATTTTCGATTAAATAACCAGGAGAATCAAAAAATTCATTAGGCCTTTTGTTTTGATTTGAAAAATATTAAAAAGAAAAACCATAAAATTGGGATTGGTTAACACTATTGATCTTAAAAGACGCTCACCCTAAAAAATTTTGTCTTGGGGAGAGCAACCCCCTCATTGTATGGTTTGGATGCGCGAGAGAGTGACCCGTACCCTAGGTAGAGCCCTCCGGTGCTAATCCCGACTGATTACCGACTCTTCCGTGCGGGCCAGTCGATTGGGATAGCATCGGGTATCCTAACAGGTCACGTAAGCACTCTGATATTTTATGTGTTCACCTAATAAAATTGACAAGATAATTTGACCGAACTTTCACGGTCTTCAGCTCGCGTCGCGTTGGTGAACCGGGGTTTGTTTTGTGATCATAGTTTCTCCAGATCTCATCCGCCCTACTCGCCAGATCAAGATGATGGGTAGACGCTCCCTTAGGCAGCTTCTGGCTGCACCGCTTCCGAGCACGTCTACCCAATCATCTAGGTTGGTCCGCGAGAGTCGAGACCAGCTCTCCGAGCCCAAGTACGACTCCGCCCTGTTCCCCCTCGACCCCCTTTCTTTCAGACATGAGAGACATGTGCCCGAGGAGAGATTGATAGATTTGACAGCACCTGAGTTGGGCTCCTTTGATTTTGCAGACGTCATGGCCGGCAGTTCCGAGGATCGTTCCCATACAGAGCACGTCGTGATGGATCAGGGAGCGATTAACTCCACCTTGATCGCCTCATTAGAGATAGTTCAACAGCAGTTACGCGATCAGGGAGCGTTCATGATTGAGATGAGGAGAGAGTTGGAGCGCCTCCGAGCAGAGCGAGATCAGCAGAGCGAGCCTGAGGGCATACCAGATGCAGAGGCACGAGCCGCAGCAGCGGCAGCAGCCGCCGCGGCAGGAGGACCACCGAGACCGATGCGGGAGTTGCACAACCCCGGATCTACATTGATGCACCATTGGGTGGTGGTACCTGCTATCGTGGGGGACTTCAAGTTCCCCCCGAACACCCTGCAGATGCTTCCCCGTTTTCACGGGCTTGCCACCGAGGAGCCCCATCTCCACCTCCAGGAGTTCCTGGCAGTACTGTCCACGACCGCCATGTGGACCAGGATACGATTCGGATGATTGCCTTCCCCTTCTCACTAGCAGACAGAGCAACCACCTGGCTGAAGCATCTGGGGAAGTTCGTCTACACCTGGGAGCAGCTCCGCACCGAGTACTTGAACAAGTACTATCCACTCGGGCGGACGAATGCAGCGAGGGCCCTGATCAGCAACTTCTCCATGCTCCCCAACGAGCAATTTCACGAGGCATGGGAGAGGTTTAGAGAGCTCACGGACAGATGCCCGCACCACGACATCACGAAGCCGAACCTTGTGCAGAGCTTCTTCAGCGGGTTGACACCAGAGCTTCAGGGTCTGGTGAATGCTTCTTGTGGCGGGTCCTATTTCGCCAAGGACCACGACCAGGTCTGGGCCATCTTCGAGGAGATGGCTGAGAATTATATGGTGATGTCCCAGACCCGGTTGTACACTCAGGGGAGACCCCAGCAGCAGCCAGGACCCGTGCAGTACCAGAGGATAGCACGGGTCGATGCAGGTCCATCCAGTTCATCCGCAGTTGCAGCAGCACAGGCAGAGTCGTCCGCTGCGGATATGGGTATTATCAGCGAGAAGTTGGACCGCATGGAGCTGATAGAGAAGAAGCAGTGCCAGAGCATCGCGCAGATGGAGCAGATGGCACAGACTCTGAGCGACATGAAGACCCAGCTCATGTGTCTCCAGGAGGCATAGACGGCTTCACAGCCCCGTCTTCAGTCGCGAGGCGACTCCGGCAGCAGCAGCAGCAGCTCGTCCCAGCGCTCCAGCTCCCTACAGCAGCCTAGACAGGTTCATCTTGTACAGGCGGAGCCGTACCAGCAGCCGCAGCCCACCTACCAGTCCCCACCATCTCCAGACATGCAGATGGTGGTCTACCAGCCGGATCAGCCTCTGGCAGTGCTCCCGCCAGCCCCCTATGATGCAGAGCCGTTGATGGATGTCAACGGGATTTGGTATGACCTCCCCCAGCCTGGGATCCGACGAGACCATCCCGGATTCAGGTGGGGGAATGGAGGTACCCAGCCCCAGCAGCAGCCAGCCGGTCAGGGAGGGCAGTACTCCCAGCAGAGAGATCACCAGCCGCAACAGCAGCCCCCAGCTTATCCGTCACACCAGCCATCATCCTTCGTCCCTCGTCCCTATCAGCAGCAGGGACAGTCGTGGAGACGTGAGCAGCAGGCTCACCCAGCATACCAGCAACATCCCTCTTCCTACCCCTATCAGCAGCACCACCAGCAGTTCCAGCAGCCTCAGCACCAGAGAGGCTACCCGTCGGGCTCCCATGAGAGCCCCGCCTTGGATGACGTCGCCCGTTTCCTCACGGATCAGCATGCCACATTTAGACAGGAGATGGACGAGTTCCTCTAGGAGATGCGGGACCTGGTGAGAGGGAAGGTCGCCATTCCTGCACAGATCGAGCCGAACCCCAATAGCCTCAAGAGGAAGTCTGAGCAGGTAGTTTCTATTGAGCATGCCACTCCTAGTGACCCATTTGATGATACATCTTCGGATCTATTTGATGCTGATTTTGTTGCACTTAGGAGCGGTAGGATACCAGCAGGCGGCGGCGCCTCGTCTGAGCTACACCACGAGGATACTTCCGAGGCGCCACATGAGGAGGAGGAGAGCGGTACTGAGGCCGCTCCAGATGACGATGGTGGTACTGATGCCACCAAGGATGCTGATTCCACCGGCGGTACTGAGGCCGCCGCTTCACCAGTTCGAGGAGGTGGTACTGACGCCACCAGTTTAGCCGAGCCAGCCCGCGGTACTGATGCCGCGAGACGTCCAGCAGCAGAGCCAGCCAGAGGTGGTACTGAGGCCACCACTGTTCATTTTGATAGAGATGTTGTCTTTCCTCATGTTACTGTATCTCAGAACTCTATTTTGAATAAAGGAAAAGGTTTAGTTTCTTCTGGTCCCACTGTGGTGAGTGATGTATGTGTGGATCCGGCCGTCGAGCCGTCTAGGCCTTTTCCTAGTCCTTCATCTGCGAAGGACCCTGTGATCCCCTTCTCTAGAGCCCTTCAGATGGGGAAGAGGAAGAAAAGAGAAAATGATCCAAAAAAGAGAGAGCAGGAGGAGTTCAGTCAGAGCATGATTGACAGATTTCACATCCAGCTGACCCTCCAGGAGGCTTTGCAGCACATCCCCCTTCTTCGGCGATCTTTGAGAGACAGGACCACAGTCAGGAGGAGGAGGAGTAACCACACTTCAGAGATTCATGTGCTGATGAAAGCCACGTGTTTTGCGATCCAGAACCGTCTACCAGCCAAGAGGCCAGATTCAGGGCCCCCGTATGTCAGATGCCAGATTAGTGAGCAGAGGTTCGACCGTACCTTATTAGATAGCGGATCTTCGATCAACCTTCTTCCGGCAGCCCTTCTCGACCGCTTCGAGTTGGGCACTCTTAGACAGAGCAGGACAGTCCTTCAGTTCGCTGATCGATATGTCAAGAGGCCGAAGGGGTTGTTGCGAGATGTTATCGTCACGATTCAGGGCCTGCAATTCCCCGTGGACTTCGTAGTGTTGGACATGGAGATCCCTGATTCAGTGACCGATACCCCCATCATCCTCGGTCGTCCGTTCTTGGCCACAGCCAAGGCGGTGACTGATCATGATAGTGGGAAGGTATACTTTCGCGTCGAGGGCGAGAGTATACAAATAGAGACGGTCGAGGACTACAGATCCAGAGAGAGAACACGCTCAGAGGCTATCACAGATTCAGAGCAGCTGACAGACGCAGAGCCAGACATCCACCAGGACTGTGATTTTGTGATCACAAACGACGAGGCAGCATGGGCAGATCCTGCAGCACAGGCCATCCTCTCATTTTCAGATACAGCTGATGCCGAGATGATAGCAGAGGAGAGTCTGGAGAGCACAACCCTGGTTCAGGATACTACAGAGACAGCAGAGCCGGTCCTTGATCGCGACACGACTATCAGTGATGGTGGTGTTGAGGCCACCTTGTGTGATGGTGGTACTGATGCCACCATATTTGATGCAGATCCCTCGGATTCAGAGTCTGATTGGGCAGATTGTGATGATCAGATGCCAGACTTGAGTCCACTTGAGCCGACAGATGAGGAGGAGGCAGATGCAGAGCCGATCAGAGATAGCACAGTTGAGCAGCCTTCTCCAGATCCAGTTTGCAAGAGTTCGCTTTCTTTCTCCCAGGCAGATTTGGCAGACTTAGCAGCATTCACTCATTTTCTTCCGCAACCAAATTTGCCAGCACCCAGCCTTCCAGAGCTGAAGCCGCCCCCTACTTCGCTGAAGTATTGGTTCCTTGCGGGCGAGCCAGAGATGTACCCAGTCATCATCTCCGCCGATCTGACTGGAGAGCAGGAATCCCGTTTGATGGGGGTTCTTGAAAAGAACCGCAAGGCAATCGGATGGAGCGTAGCAGATCTCCATGGGATTAGTCCATCAGTGTGCTCCCACCATATCTATCTCGAGGAAGGGGCGAAGCCGTCGCGTGAGTTCCAGCGGCGACTGAACCCCAACCTGAGAGAGGTTGTGATGAAGGAAATATTAAAATGGTGGAGTGCAGATTTTATTTATCCCATTTCCGACTCCAAGTGGGTCAGCCCCTTGCATGTGGAGCCCAAGAAGATGGGCATCACGACTGTGATCAGTGAGTCGGGAGAGGAGATTGCTACACGAGTACCCACCTCTTGGAGGGTCTGTGTTGACTACAGGAGACTCAACCAGGCCACCAAGAAGGACCATTTCCACCTACCTTTTATTGACCAGATCATTGAGAGACTGGCAGGGAAGAGCCATTAGTGCTTCCTGGATGGGTACTCGGGCTACAATCAGGTAGCCATCGCTCCTGAGGATCAGGAGAAGACCACCTTTACCTGTCCCTTTGGCACATATGCTTTTCGACGCATGCCATTTGGGCTGTGCAATGCCCCTGCGACTTTTAAGAGGTGCATGTTGTCGATCTTTTCGGACATGGTAGGGGAGTGTTTGGAGGTCTTCATGGATGATTTCTCGGTCTACGACAACGGATTCGACTCCTGTCTTAACTTCCTAGACCGAGTACTCCAACGATGTATTGAGTATCAGTTGGTTCTATCTTGGGAGAAGAGTCACTTCATGGTGACTCAAGGGACGGTGCTTGGCCATATCATCTCCAACAGGGGCATGGAGGTTGATCCGGCCAAGGTTGATGTCATTAGGAAACTCGCACCACCATCCAATCTGAGACAGCTACGGTCATTCCTGGGGCACGTTGGATTTTATAGGAGATTTATTCAGGATTTCAGCAGGATTGCCCGACCGTTGACTGACCTTTTGACGAAAGACACCGAGTTCCTTGTCGATAACAAGTGTCTTTCATCCTTCGTGACTCTCCAGCAGTGTGTTATTGAGGCTCCTGTCCTCCAGCCGCCAGATTGGTCTCTCCCATTTGAGATCATGACAGATGCCTCCGATTTTACCGTAGGGGCAGTGGGACAGAGGAGGGATGGAGTTCCATTTGCTATCCACTACGCTAGCCGCACATTGGATTCCGCCCAGCGGAATTACATGGTCACAGAGAAGGAGATGCTAGCCGTAGTGTTCGCCCTAGATAAGTTTCGATCTTATATCATTGGATCTAGAGTGACTTTGTACACAGATCACACCGCCATCAGGTACCTCATGGCAAAGAAGGATGCCAAGGCCAGATTGACTAGATGGATCCTTCTACTCCAGGAGTTCGACATTGAGATCAAGGATAAGCCTGGAGCCAAGAATGTGGTGGCGGATCATCTCTCCCGTTTAGAGCAGCCTGAGGAGACTGAGCAGATTGACCCTATTCGAGATACCTTCCCAGATGAGGCGATCCTTGCTATCGCCTCACTCCCATGGTACGTCGATATTGTGAACTTTCGCGTTGCTGGGAAAGTTCCACAAGATTGGCCCAGGCAGAGACTTGAGACCTTCCTTGCGAAGGCCAAGTTCAACCATTGGGAGGATCCCATCCTTTACCACGAAGAAGGGGATAGCGTCTGGCGTCGGTGTATTCCTCAGGAGGAACACCATAGCGTCCTCACTTACTGCCACAAGCTTGAGGCAGGAGGACATCATTCTGGGAGGAGAACGGCACAGAAAGTGCTCCAATCCGGCTTGTGGTGGCCTACTCTCTTCAAGGACTCAGATGAGTTCGTGAAGAGGTGTACTGACTGTCAGAGGATGGGCACTTGTGGACAGCGTGATATGATGCCGATGCAACCCATTCACTTCTGTGAGGTTTTTGATGCATGGGGCATCGATTTCATGGGTCCATTCCCTAAGAGTCAGGGATTCGAGTACATTCTGTTGGCCGTTGATTATGTTAGTCGTTGGGTGGAGGCTATCCCCGCCCGAGCCGCTGATGCGAGGACAGTTTGCAGATTTCGGAGGAAGCACATCATCACGCGGTTCGGGGTTCCACGAGTTCTGATTTCTGATGGGGGATCTCACTTCATCAACGACCAGGTAAAGGCCCTTGCTAGCGAGTTCGGTATAGACCATCGTGTTGCTACACCATACCATCCACAGACGAATGGTCTAGCCGAGGTGTCGAACAGGGAGATCAAGACTATATTGCAGAAAGTCGTCCGCCCCGACCGAAAGGATTGGTCACAGCTTTTGGACTCGGTCTTGTGGGCATATAGGACGTCTTTCAAGACACCTTTGGGCACATCTCCCTTTCGCCTCGTATATGGCAAGCTGTGCCATTTACCTGTTGAGCTGAGGCACAAGTCACTTTGGGCAGTCACAGATATTCTTATGGATCCAGATGGTATGGGAGACCAGAGAAGGGCAGAGTTAGCTGCCCTGGAGGAGCTTAGAGATACAGCATTCTCAAACAGCCTACATTATAAGGAAAGTGAAGGAGTGGCATGATTCTCACATCAGCCACAAGCATTTTGAGATTGGACAGAGAGTATGGCTGTTTGATGCGAGGCTACGTTTATTTCCAGGGAAGCTACAGAGCAAATGGAAGGGACCCTACTTGGTCAGAAAGGTACACGACAACGGTAGCATCGACATATCTGAGTTGTCTTCTGAGAGTACCTTTAGAGTGAACGGCCAGTGGCTCAAGCCATTTCTAGATCATGAGCCGCGGGTCGTTGATCTTGCCCCTATTCATTTTGCGTGAGATGTGGTCTTTGACTCACATCTAACGCATCTCACGCATGAGTTTCACTGATCTTCCACCTTGTATAGATCCAGATGTCCATATCATCACATTCTTTAGTCCCACATCCCTTTCTTCATCCTGTGATTATGCTATACTTAGGGTGTACTTTACCCTAAGTATAGGGGGGATGTGAGACCTTTTGGGTATTTCTTTTGTTTCTGTTTACTCCTGTTTTTGCTGCCTATACTTAGGGATATTTCACCCTAAGTATAGGGGGGGTAGACCCTGTACATTCTCCACTCGGTTTTTCCCTTAGTATACAGCCTGCTATACTTAGGATTACTTAATCCTAAGTATAGGGGGAAGAACCGAGACCCTCTTGATTTTTCTATTTTCATCTCTTCTTCCTTGTATATAGCCTTTCTTTTCACTTCCCTATACATAGCACGAGTTATGTCTTCTTCATCGCTCTTGACTCTGAGGACATCGTTCGAGCTAAGTATAGGGGGTGTGTATATATTTCATATATACTTTAGCCATAACTCGTACTTTGTGTGAGTGTGTTAATAAATAAAATGGCTAAAAATCACAAAAATTAAAAATTCTCATGTACATAAACTTCTTTTATTTGCACATAAATAGCTAGTGTACAAATTATTTTTGTAAAAATGATTTCAAAAATCTTTTGTGTAAAGCTTGTGTAAATATTTTTGTATCAAAATTATGTATATAGTACAAAATTTTTCCAAAATGTTTTGAAAATCAAAAGTTTGCAAAAATCTTGTGTAAATGTGTGTAAATATCTTTTTGCAAAACTTGCACTTCATGCATCATTCATACATGATTTCAAAACATTTTTCAAAAATTTTGCATGATTGTAAAATTTGTGTAAATAAGCATCTTTTTATACATATGTATATAGTTTTCCTGGATGATAGTTGACATTTAAACTAGCCTGGAATCAAATTGAGAAATGGAGCTTGATTAAGATCTTAATCCACCTAACTTCTAAGAGGAACCTTATAGGGCTTAGGTTTAAGGCTTTTCAGGTCCATGGTGACTTAATTCTTTGAGTCCACTAAGCTATGATCACATGTCATCTCAATGAGCCTAAGTAGAGCACTTAACAACAACACATGACTCATATAGATTATGGCTTTACTTGGACACCAGCACTATGCACCGAGCTCTCTACGGATTAGGTGGTGAGGAGGCAGTCTTCCTTGACTTGGGGTAGCATATGAGGGTAGTACTTCTAGGCGGAACCTCTCTTCTTCTTTTAGTGAAGGAAGTGCGTCTCAACTTGGTCTGGATGCCATGAGGTCTAACGACGGGAGTTGTGGGTTGCAATAAAGCTTCAAAAGAGGGATAGTATACTGGCTCAAGAGGAAAAACTCCTTGTATATATGCTGCACATGTATATGTTGTACAGATGCACTTGAAAAAAAATGTGCAAAAAGAAAAGAACTCCAAAAAAAGTGGTGGGTCTGATAGAAAATGATAATCCCACCGGAGTATGTATATAGAGTGCAATAAGCAAAGCTTGGTTTCATGTTCCACCTGTTGTAGCTTGCAGCAGGGAGACTTGGCTACAGTAGTCAAGCTCCCAAGGGTACTTGGCTACACTGGCCTTGACCCATTCTCTTCTTCCTCCTCTTCTTGAGCCGGTTGAACTTGAACTTAGAAGGGAATACCCCGCTCCTCGAGAAAAGAGTGGCCAGATTGAGGTCATAGAGTTACCTTGTTGGGGAGGGTTGCCAAGTTGCCATTTCTGAGGTGGAGAGCTTAGACCTCACATTCACAGGACAAGAAAAGATTCATGGTCTTCAGGGTTTGTGGTTGATGACTTGTTCTGATCTGGAGCATTGAGGAGTCTTGGTTATAGATTAGTGGAACTTAGAGGCTGTTGAGTTTTAAGCTTAAGTCTAAATAAGGTTCCGACACATTAATAATCCAAAGATCTGATCGAGCTCCATACCCCAATTTAATGAAGGCAAGTTTAATAATCAACCTTGATCCATGTACATCCTCATTTTCTTTTTCTTTCTTTCTTTTTCACTTCTTTTTCAAATAAGTGTTTGCTAAGGGACTAACAAAGTTAAGTATAGGGGGGTGATGAATACCCATTCATCACTCTTTATTCTTATATTTTAGCTACAAAAACCTTTGCAAATGCATGTAGATATATGTAAATACAAATAATTACCAAAAGCATGCATTGTGTAAAAACCTATAATTAGCATGTTTTTGTGCAAAAATAAAAGAATAAAGATTAAAAAGAAAAAGAGGGAAATATTTAGAATAAATATTGAGCAACCTAACCCAAGGGAGGGCTCAGCATGGGCCTGACCGCATAAAAGCCAAAGTAGAGGGAGATAGGGGCTCATGTGTAAATATTTATGTAAATATTATAAAAATATTTTTCCTCACCAAAAATATGCTTGGAAATACTTATACATATTTATAAATATAAAATCAAAAGAAAAAGTTTAAAATCAAAAAGAATTAAAACACCCCTTTTTCCTTGTACATAAACCACATCTACATATTTACTTAGCCTTGGAAATATATAAAATTAACATTTATAATTTTTGTAAATAAACTATGTTATATATTGTAAATAAATAAAATAAAAAAAATTAAAACAAAAACAAAATAAAAATAGAAAAATTAAAAATACATTGTACATATACCTTGTATATAGATGCACATATATATTTATTTTACCTATGTAAATAAATAATAAAAATCAAATAGAAATATCCTTTTATTCCTTATTTTATAATGAAAATAAATAAAATATAAAATAGGAATAAAATTGCAGAAAAATAATAATTAAAAATCATCAAAAAATAGAAAAAAATAAAATAAAAATATTTTGTGTTTTGAGTTTTTGCAAATTCGGGCCCTAGCTACCCTTAATTTCCATTTCAAAACTCAGCCACGTGGCCCCTTCTTATTGGGTCCTGGGGATGTTGACCGCCCGGTCAACTACCCCCCCCCCCCCAGGACCACCTCCCGCGGATCTGAGTTTGGACCCGATTTCTTGGATTTTTACCCGCTTGATCCGACTCCTGAATCCGTTAACCCCGGGCTCTAATCCGAGCTTGTTCTTTCCTGATCCACGCCTGGGGTGGGTTTTGGGGATCCGCGCACTGCGCTGCTCGCCCGGACCTCTCTTAGTCGGACCCCTAGCCGTATATAGCCGTAGCTCCTCCACCTCCTCTCTCCATCTTTGGCCATTTGCTTCGTTCTCCAGTGAGCTCCAGAGAGTGCGTGAGGTGACAGCTCGCGTCCGAGCCTGTCGAAGCGAGGAGAGGGAGCTTCGCCATCGATCCGGCGAGCCCAGCCGCCGTAGCTCCGCCACCAGCGTGAGCTCCGAGCCTCGGACCGAGACGATCCTCGAGGCGACGATCGGGAGCTTCCCCAGCTCCTCCCCAGTCTCTCCGACCACCCAGGTAACCCCTTAGCCTTCCCGTTTCCTTCAATTTCCATTTACGCCTAATTCGCTCCGCCGCTGTATTTCTCCGATTCATCCCGGTTCCGACCACTATCCGATCATCGGAATCGACCATCACGTTCACCTCTCCCCGCCGCACCTTCTTCACCCATTCGCCCAACCCAGCTCGCACAGGAGCTGGGAACCGAGCTTCTCTGTCCACCACCTTCGCCGGAGCTCGCCGCTTCGACCCACCGTTCACCCCCACCTCGCCTAACCGGGTCGAGGCAGTTTGCCCTTGACCCGTGAGTCTTCTGGTGCACTTTTCAGGTCGAAACGAGGGCCGTCTGAGGCCCTTTGCCATCTAGCCAGGAGGCCCAGCTCCGTCGACCTCGCCCGAGCTCCTCGGAGCTCGGCTCGATCATCGGAGCATCGTAACAGCCGCAGGAGCACTCCAGCTTTCTTCTCCGACCATCAGAGTGCTCCAAGGAGGAGTCCAGCGCACGCACGAGCCCGGCGAGTCTCACCGGGGACCTGTTCTTCGAGGACCCTCCTCTGTCGTTGATCGTCCCCCTCCGCTCCAGACTTCATCCGGGTCGTCCGTCCCTGGAGCCACCAGCACCGCTCGATCTGAGGAGAGGCGATCCGGAGCGCCCACCGTCAGCAGCCGTCCGATCTCCACGTGGCCCGCATCCAGCCATCCGCTTAATAAAGGGTAATTACCCTTAGGCCCTGTCTTTGTTTTTATTTCATTTTAGTCCTGTAAATATTAAAGTCAGTTGTTTAGTTTTAGGGTAATTTGCATATTGGACCCTGTGCTTTCTGTTATTTGCATTTATACCCCTGCCAGTTGTGGACACGTGCTTCGACACGTGATATTTTGGGTTATTTGCAGTAGATACCCCTATAGTTCTGGATGTTATTGAATGAATGAAAAGTTTCTCTTATTTGCATTTATACCCCTGTGCGTGATTTATTTCCACATGTGCGATATATTTTGGGTAATTTGCAGGTAAGCCCCCTGGACTTTTGGTACCTGTTACCAATAAGTCCTCGGGACTTATTTTTCTTACATGTGGGTCCCTGAGTGCCCCAGGCACGCGCGTGGTGCGTGTTTTGCTGGGTATTTTACACCAGACCCCTCAGAACTTCGGGTATTTGCACTTTGGTCCCTGTGCACAGTGCCCCTCTTTTATTTTTGAATAAAATATCAAATCACCTCCAAATCCAACAAGAATTTGACACATGGCTCCTGCCATGGTGTAGGATTTTTGTGGATTTTTGAGGACATTTTTGATTTCGTTTGATATTTTTAAAAAATCAAAAACCTCTATTTTTGTCACTGTCTAGCTTGAAAAATCATAAAAAAATATTAAAACTCATTTAAAAATTCTATAAAAATTAAACACTGTTTGTTTTACTTAGTTTGATTTTCTAGCCAATTTTGGCTATTTTTCATCACTGAAAACCACTAAAAACTTTAAAACACTCAAAAACCTATAAAAATTCTAGTAAATAATTTAAAAATCCAAAAATAATAAAATTGGTGCCTAAATTTTCCTTGTTTTATCTTCTTTACAGGAAAATTACCTCCAGGCCATTTTAAGGCTCTTAGATATTTTATCTAGGGATTTTTGGCTCGGCTAGACAGTACCCTTTATTTTAGGCATTGTTTGATTTTTAAAAAATAAAATAAACATCAGAAAATTCTCAAAAATTCACCAAAAACACTACAAAATATAAAATACATAAAAATATTTTCGTTTGAATTTTTGGTTGAATTTTAGTGCATTTAACAATTGTTGAAGTGTGTGTTTTCTTTACTTTTCTTGATTTCTTAATCACTTAAAAATCCAAAAAAAAAATATAAAACAAATTAAAAACCACTAAAAATATTTTGTTCTTTTATTTTCTTTCTTTTTACTACTTCGTAGGCCTCTCGGCCAATCCGTGCTCCTTGAGTTCGACCCTGGGTGCTATACCAGGTTAATCCAATAGCAGGACCGCTATTCGTGTTTCGATTAATTTTATCTCTATTTAGTGGTTCATTTTTCTTGATTGACACATCTGAGTGACCGAGGTCGCAACGACCATCTTAGATACACCTGATTGCCTTAGTCGCTCGGAAATTTCTGTGTCATCACTGCTCCAGCTCCAAGTCTTTATGTGCTACAAGAGCTAGTAGCACCCTGATGGATGTATGTCTTAAAATGGGAGAGAATATCTCGTTGTAGTGCACACCTTCCTTCTAACTGTAACCCTTCGCAACTAGACCTGCCTTGTATCTGATACTTTCGTTTCCTGAGATTCCTGTCTTTTTCTTGAAGACCCATTTGCATCCAACAATTTTCCTCCCCTTTGGCAATTTGACGAGCTCCCATGTTTGATTGTTGTGAAGAGACTCCATCTCCTCACTCATAGCAGCAATCTACTGCCCGGATTCTGCAACAGATATTGCCTCCCTGTAAGTGGAGGGCTCTGGAGACTCTGTCTCCTCCGCAACATGTAGTGCAAATGCAACCATGTCTTCAAATCCGTATCTTTGCGGAGGATGTATCTCCCTTCGAAGCCGATCAGTAGCAACACCTTGTTGCCTCTCCTCCGGTTGCTCAGCTTCAGGCCGTTCAGCAACAACCTGATTAGAAGTAGCGTGATCACAACTTGGTGTCAGTTCGAACTCCACCTGTTCAGGCACATCATCACTTGTCCCTGCATCAATAGACTTACTACTCGAGTGAAGCATGGAATTCTCATCAAAAGTAACATTCATGTAACAATAATTCTATGCTCAGAAGGGGACCAGATTCTGTACCCCTTTACTCCTGCACCATAGCCTATAAACACCCCTTTCTTTGCCCTTGGTTCTAATTTTCCTTCATTAACATGATAATAGGCAGGCACAACCAAAGACTCGTAAACTAGAATGATTACCAGACCATACCTCCATGGGTGTTTTGCAACTAATGGCGGATGCGGGACTTCAATACACCGGGGACCTGTTCTTCGAGGACCCTCCTCTGTCATTGATCGTCCCCCTCCGCTCCAGACTTCATCCAGGCCGTCCGTCCCTGGAGCCACCAGCACCGCTCGATCTGAGGAGAGGCGATCCGGAGCGCCCACCGTCAGCAGCCGTCCGATCTCCACGTGGCCCGCATCCAGCCATCCGCTTAATAAAGGGTAATTTACCCTTAGGCCCTGTCTTTGTTTTTATTTCATTTTAGTCCTGTAAATATTAAAGTCAGTTGTTTAGTTTTAGGGTAATTTGCATATTGGACCCTGTGCTTTCTGTTATTTGCATTTATACCCCTGCCAGTTGTGGACACGTGCTTCGACACGTGATATTTTGGGTTATTTGCAGTAGATACCCCTGTAGTTCTGGATGTTATTGAATGAATGAAAAGTTTCTCTTATTTGCATTTATACCCCTGTGCGTGATTTATTTCCACATGTGCGATATATCTTGGGTAATTTGCAGGTAAGCCCCCTGGACTTTTGGTACCTGTTACCAATAAGTCCTCGGGACTTATTTTTCTTACATGTGGGTCCCTGAGTGCCCCAAGCACGTGCGTGGCGCGTGTTTTGCTGGGTATTTTGCACCAGACCCCCCAGAACTTCGGGTATTTGCACTTTGGTCCCTGTGCACAGTGCCCCTCTTTTATTTTTGAATAAAATATCACATCACCTCCAAATCCAACAAGAATTTGACACATGGCTCCTGCCATGGTGTAGGATTTTTGTGGATTTTTGAGGACATTTTTGATTTCGTTTGATATTATTAAAAATCAAAAACCTCTATTTTTGTCACTGTCTAGCTTGAAAAATCATAAAAAAATATTAAAACTCATTTAAAAATTCTATAAAAATTAAACACTGTTTGTTTTACTTAGTTTGATTTTCTAGCCAATTTTGGCTATTTTTCATCACTGAAAACCACTAAAAACTTTAAAACACTCAAAAACCTATAAAAATTCTAGTAAATAATTTAAAAATCCAAAAATAATAAAATTGGTGCCTAAATTTTCCTTGTTTTATCTTCTTTACAGGAAAATTACCTCCAGGCCATTTTAAGGCTCTTAGATATTTTATCTAGGGATTTTTGGCTCGGCTAGACAGTACCCTTTATTTTAGGCATTGTTTGATTTTTAAAAAATAAAATAAACATCAGAAAATTCTCAAAAATTCACCAAAAACACTACAAAATATAAAATACATAAAAATATTTTCGTTTGAATTTTTGGTTGAATTTTAGTGCATTTAACAATTGTTGAAGTGTGTGTTTTCTTTACTTTTCTTGATTTCTTAATCACTTAAAAATCCAAAAAAAAAATATAAAACAAATTAAAAACCACTAAAAATATTTTGTTCTTTTATTTTCTTTCTTTTTACTACTTCGTAGGCCTCTCGGCCAATCCGTGCTCCTTGAGTTCGACCCTGGGTGCTATACCAGGTTAATCCAATAGCAGGACCGCTATTCGTGTTTCGATTAATTTTATCTCTATTTAGTGGTTCATTTTTCTTGATTGACACATCTGAGTGACCGAGGTCGCAACGACCATCTTAGATACACCTGATTGCCTTAGTCGCTCGGAAATTTCTGTGTCATCACTGCTCCAGCTCCAAGTCTTTATGTGCTACAAGAGCTAGTAGCACCCTGATGGATGTATGTCTTAAAACGGGAGAGAATATCTCGTTGTAGTGCACACCTTCCTTCTAACTGTAACCCTTCGCAACTAGACCTGCCTTGTATCTGATACTTTCGTTTCCTGAGATTCCTGTCTTTTTCTTGAAGACCCATTTGCATCCAACAATTTTCCTCCCCTTTGGCAATTTGACGAGCTCCCATGTTTGATTGTTGTGAAGAGACTCCATCTCCTCACTCATAGCAGCAATCTACTGCCCGGATTCTGCAACAGATATTGCCTCCCTGTAAGTGGAGGGCTCTGGAGACTCTGTCTCCTCCGCAACATGTAGTGCAAATGCAACCATGTCTTCAAATCCGTATCTTTGCGGAGGATGTATCTCCCTTCGAAGCCGATCAGTAGCAACACCTTGTTGCCTCTCCTCCGGTTTCTCAGCTTCAGGCCGTTCAGCAACAACCTGATTAGAAGTAGCGTGATCACAACTTGGTGTCAGTTCGAACTCCACCTGTTCAGGCACATCATCACTTGTCCCTGCATCAATAGACTTACTACTCGAGTGAAGCATGGAATTCTCATCAAAAGTAACATTCATGGTAACAATAATTCTATGCTCAGAAGGGGACCAGATTCTGTACCCCTTTACTCCTGCACCATAGCCTATAAACACCCCTTTCTTTGCCCTTGGTTCTAATTTTCCTTCATTAACATGATAATAGGCAGGCACAACCAAAGACTCGTAAACTAGAATGATTACCAGACCATACCTCCATGGGTGTTTTGCAACTAATGGCGGATGCGGGACTTCAATACACCGGGGACCTGTTCTTCGAGGACCCTCCTCTGTCATTGATCGTCCCCCTCCGCTCCAGACTTCATCCAGGCCGTCCGTCCCTAGAGCCACCAGCACCGCTCGATCTGAGGAGAGGCGATCCGGAGCGCCCACCGTCAGCAGCCGTCCGATCTCCACGTGGCCCGCATCCAGCCATCCGCTTAATAAAGGGTAATTTACCCTTAGGCCCTGTCTTTGTTTTTATTTCATTTTAGTCCTGTAAATATTAAAGTCAGTTGTTTAGTTTTAGGGTAATTTGCATATTGGACCCTGTGCTTTCTGTTATTTGCATTTATACCCCTGCCAGTTGTGGACACGTGCTTCGACACGTGATATTTTGGGTTATTTGCAGTAGATACCCCTGTAGTTCTGGATGTTATTGAATGAATGAAAAGTTTCTCTTATTTGCATTTATACCCCTGTGCGTGATTTATTTCCACATGTGCGATATATCTTGGGTAATTTGCAGGTAAGCCCCCTGGACTTTTGGTACCTGTTACCAATAAGTCCTCGGGACTTATTTTTCTTACATGTGGGTCCCTGAGTGCCCCAAGCACGCGCGTGGCGCGTGTTTTGCTGGGTATTTTGCACCAGACCCCCCAGAACTTCGGGTATTTGCACTTTGGTCCCTGTGCACAGTGCCCCTCTTTTATTTTTGAATAAAATATCACATCACCTCCAAATCCAACAAGAATTTGACACATGGCTCCTGCCATGGTGTAGGATTTTTGTGGATTTTTGAGGACATTTTTGATTTCGTTTGATATTATTAAAAAATCAAAAACCTCTGTTTTTGTCACTGTCTAGCTTGAAAAATCATAAAAAAATATTAAAACTCATTTAAAAATTCTATAAAAATTAAACACTGTTTGTTTTACTTAGTTTGATTTTCTAGCCAATTTTGGCTATTTTTCATCACTGAAAACCACTAAAAACTTAAAAACACTCAAAAACCTATAAAAATTCTAGTAAATAATTTAAAAATCCAAAAATAATAAAATTGGTGCCTAAATTTTCCTTGTTTTATCTTCTTTACAGGAAAATTACCTCCAGGCCATTTTAAGGCTCTTAGATATTTTATCTAGGGATTTTTGGCTCGGCTAGACAGTACCCTTTATTTTAGGCATTGTTTGATTTTTAAAAAATAAAATAAACATCAGAAAATTCTCAAAAATTCACCAAAAACACTACAAAATATAAAATACATAAAAATATTTTCGTTTGAATTTTTGGTTGAATTTTAGTGCATTTAACAATTGTTGAAGTGTGTGTTTTCTTTACTTTTCTTGATTTCTTAATCACTTAAAAATCCAAAAAAAAATATAAAACAAAATAAAAACCACTAAAAATATTTTGTTCTTTTACTTTCTTTCTTTTTACTATTTCGTAGGCCTCTCGGCCAATCCGTGCTCCTTGAGTTCGACCCTGGGTGCTATACCAGGTTAATCCAATAGCAGGACCGCTATTCGTGTTTCGATTAATTTTATCTCTATTTAGTGGTTCATTTTTCTTGATTGACACATCTGAGTGACCGAGGTCGCAACGACCATCTTAGATACACCTGATTGCCTTAGTCGCTCGGAAATTTCTGTGTCATCACTGCTCCAGTTCCAAGTCTTTATGTGCTACAAGAGCTAGTAGCACCCTGATGGATGTATGTCTTAAAATGGGAGAGAATATCTCGTTGTAGTCCACACCTTCCTTCTAACTGTAACCCTTCGCAACTAGACCTGCCTTTTATCTGATACTTTCGTTTCCTGAGATTCCTGTCTTTTTCTTGAAGACCCATTTGCATCCAACAATTTTCCTCCCCTTTGGCAATTTGACGAGCTCCCATGTTTGATTGTTGTGAAGAGACTCCATCTCCTCACCCATAGCAGCAATCTACTGCCCGGATTCTGCAACAGATATTGCCTCCCTGTAAGTGGAGGGCTCTGGAGACTCTGTCTCCTCCGCAACATGTAGTGCAAATGCAACCATGTCTTCAAATCCGTATCTTTGCGGAGGATGTATCTCCCTTCGAAGCCGATCAGTAGCAACACCTTGTTGCCTCTCCTCCGGTTGCTCAGCTTCAGGCCGTTCAGCAACAACCTGATTAGAAGTAGCGTGATCACAACTTGGTGTCAGTTCGAACTCCACCTGTTCGGGCACATCATCACTTGTCCCTGCATCAATAGACTTACTACTCGAGTGAAGCATGGAATTCTCATCAAAAGTAACATTCATGGTAACAATAATTCTATGCTCAGAAGGGGACCAGATTCTGTACCCCTTTACTCCTGCACCATAGCCTATAAACACCCCTTTCTTTGCCCTTGGTTCTAATTTTCCTTCATTAACATGATAATAGGCAGGCACAACCAAAGACTCGTAAACTAGAATGATTACCAGACCATACCTCCATGGGTGTTTTGCAACTAATGGCGGATGCGGGACTTCAATTCACCAAGTAACAAGCTGTATTCACAGCTTTAGCACAGAATGCTCTACCAAGTCCAGCATTAGAGAGCATGCACCTTGCTCTCTCCAGAAGCATCCTGTTCATTCGTTCAACAACTCCATTCTGCGGTGGCGTATCTCTGACGGTGAGATGTCTCGCAACACCCTCCTCTTTGCAGAACTCATTGAACTCTGACGACCAGAACTCCAGTCCATTATCTGTACGAAGACGCTTTACCTTCTTAGAAGTCTGGTTCTCCACCAAGATCTTCCACTGCCTGAAGGTCTGAAATGCCTAGCTTTTGTGCTTCATCATGTACACCCACACCATCCTAGAGTAATCATCAATAATAGACAGAAAATACCTGGCACCTCCCAAAGATGGGACCCGTTAAGGACCCCAACAGTCAGCATGGATGTAGTCGAGCGTCTCCTTCGTCCTGTGGATAGCTTTACTGAATTGCTTCTTATGTTGTTTTCCCAACACGCAATGCTCACAGAACTCCAGTTTGGATCCCTTGAGATCCCCGATAAGGCCTTTCTGAATGAGGATATTCATCCACATCTGACTCATGTGTCCCAGCTGCATATGCCCCAATTTTGACTCTGATCTGTCGACTTGGGACACCACTGCAACAGAGCCGGTAACTGTAGACCCCTGCAAGACGTACAGTGTCTTTTGTTTGTTGTCCTTGATGACAACAACCCCACCTTTGGCAACCTGCATAACTCCACCTTCAGCGTTGTACCTGTATCCTTTAGAGTCCAAGACTCCAAGTGATATCAGGTTTTTCTTCAGATCAGGAATATGACGTACTTCTGTCACTGTCCTCATGACTCCATCATGCATCTTGATCTTTACAGAGCCAATTCCTATAATCTTGCACGCTGCATCATTCCCCATGATGATGTTTCCGCCATCTATCTTCTCATAGGTGCAGAACCAATCTTCATTGGGAGTCATATGGTAGGAACAACCTGAATAAAGAATCCAGGTATTATCCGTCGTCTTCTGATCTGTGACGGTGAGAACCAGATCATCTTCAGAATCTGCGCCTCCATGAGCTACGACAGCAACCGTAGCTTTCCATTTCTTCTTCGAGCAGTCCTTCTTCCAATGTCCATGTTCCTTGCAGTAATTACAGATGTCCCTAGCATTGTTATTCTTCAACTTGGACTTCTGCTTTCCCTTCTTTGTATAGCTAGAACTGGCATGACTCTTCTCATGAGTCGTAACCAAACCTGCAACGTTAGAGTCTTGCTTACCGGTAGCCATATGCCGAAGTTCACGCGTATGCAGACTCGCGTGAACTTCCTCTAGAGTTATTGACTCTCTTCCCACAATGAACGATTGAACAAAATTTTCAAACGATAATGGAAGAGAAACCAATAAAATCAAGGCAGCATCCTCATCTTCAATCTTAACATCTACATTTCTTAAGTCGATCAACAATGTATTTAAGCGATCTAGATGTTCTTTAAGAGATGTACCTTCCTGCATGCGGAGAGAGAACAAACGTTGCTTCAAGAGCAACTTGTTGGTCAGAGACTTAGTCATGTATAGACTTTCGAGTCTCAACCACAGACCGGCCGTGGAATCCTCATCGGCAACCTCCGCGATAATCTCATCCGCCAAACACAGCATGATCGTCGAGTGCGCCTTCTCTTCCTGCACCATCAACTCGGACGGCTCGAATGCCTTAGCCTGCTCTTGATCTAACGGTGCCCAGATACCCTGATGCTTCAGAAGGACGTGCATCTTGATATATCATAGACTGAATCCATTCTTCCCCGTGAACTTCTCGATCTTCAGATTGTGTGACGCCATCTTACTGGATGATCCTGACGGAACCTGAAGCTCTGATACCAGTTTGTTGCGAATGCGGAAGCAAACACACACAAACACGATCAAACAAGCAAGACGCAAACACAAGGATTTACAAGGTTCACATGTAAATGGGCTACGTCCTTGAACGACGGCGATCGGTTTCACTATATGAAAAGAGATGTAATACAGAGGGTACTGAGAAGGTACAGATATGGGATGAGAAACAGGATCAGAAATGAGGATGCAGTATCTGGTGGCCTTGGGGCCCTTTTTATACTGCAACAGAAGAGTACCATTTATATTCAGCAATCCATCCCAACAGCTCCCAGCCAATTAGAAGGCAGGACACAGATTACACAAGTCAGCAATCCTAACCCAACAGCTCTCAGCCAATCAGAAGACAGGACACAGATCAGACATGTCAGCAATCCTGGCCCAACAACTCTCAGGCAATCAGAAGCCAGGACACGGATCAGCCACATCAGCAACCCAACAAGTAGTTAGGATTCAAGTCACATTAACAATCTCCACCTTGAATTGAATCCTCTGATAAGCTTTGTCAAGCTTCGCCATGCCGCCGCCAGCCCCTTTTGGGGCTACTTCCAACTATCAACATTGAGCAAGTCCAAACAATGTTTGAACTTACTCCCAGGAACTGCCTTTGTGAACATATCGGCTGGATTATCTGCTGTGCCGATCTTCTTTGTGAACATATCGGCTGGATTATCTGCTATTTGAAATGAACCAGATATCTCCTCTACTTTCATACTAGTTGGTGGGGAAGAAATCACACGGATAATCAAACCACTTCCGTGGAAGCACATTTGAAGAATAAACCACAAAATATGACAGTAGTTGGTCACCTCGCAATCACCGGAGAAGGAAAAGTACTACGAAAACGAACGAGTACAACTCCTTTGTTCCCTCTCTATCTTTTCTTCCTCCCTCTTTCCCCCTCTCTATTTGGTGTTGTTTCTTCTTGTTGTGGCATATAGGCATTTTCCTCATCCCCTTCTATATACAATCCAAGTACAAACCATAGTCATATGCCCATAAGAACTGCATAATTGATCTAAAGGTTAGGAGTCAAATCCCCTCAGGATTCCTAATCCTAATGAAACTCTAATCATAACAACCTCCGTCTTAAGTTGAATTATATCATAATTTTCTAGAGATCTTAAGTACTTGGTTATCCTCCCCATCTTCAAATCATGTTAGCATGAACTCACCACTTCGGCTATTGAGGGTTCTCTTGACGTGACCCCTCTCGACCATATTCACAATTGTGCCTTCTAACCTGGCACAAAATTTTTTTTAATGACTAAAAATTATGCCACCATCATCTGGTAATTCGAACCGCTCTCTTTCCTCCTTGTTGTGTGGTTCTACATTAGAGATGATGATAACCTACTACCCTCTCATTGTATTACTCGTCATGGCAATAAATGGAGCTTCATCATACATCATAACCCTTCCCTCGATCTTGTGCATCCTGTTCGGCGTCATCGTTCCTCTCATCACCATGTATGCCCTCTTGAGCGCTCTAGGAAATCCCCTTTGTAATGATGATGCGATGTCCTATTGACTCCATCATTCACAGTAAAATTAGATTATTTTGGCTATTGGAACCTGAAATACATGAAATTGCACTGATCTATGTACCTTGACACGATAATTTTCTCCACCTGCCTTATTGATCGTGCCATAGTTATTTATTGAACTGCTACATAGGTGAACACATATGATTTAAACTTGTCAAGTACATAAGTATATCTGAATCTGTCTTCATCTCTGAGCAGCTAGGATGTCACCTTTACATAATGCAGTGGAATCATCTTGGTGTGTGTCCAAATCACAAACCAAAATCTTCTCTTTCTCCGTCTTATATCCGGAACAATTAGCTATTCTGATACACTTCGGTGGCAGCGGATTTTTACTCGGCAGACCCTATAAACTTCGTCAATCACCTCCACGACCTTTGAAACAACCTAATTCCTCCTTCGACCCCGTAAACTTGCCAATTCTTACCCCATAAACCCTTCGGGTAATATATTTTAAGCCTGTGAGGGTTCTTGGGGTAATTTACAGGGTCGATGGGGTAATTACGTTGTGCAAAAGGTCGTAGAAGCATTTTAAAATGTTTATAGGGTCTGTTGGGTAAAAATCCCTTAAAGTTATATATCTATGTAGTGCACGATGATCATGTTTGAGGTTTTTAAAAAAGAGAATATATAATCCGCTGCCGACGGCGTTTTTCTAGTCAGCAAAAGATGATGAACTGATAAACATACCAAGATCACAATTGCGAACTGCAGCATGCAGAATCGATCGGCAATGAGGACCTCGGTTACCGGGGGGATAAGGGAAGTCGAGCAAAATGGAGACGACGTTCCTCCGCCCTCCTACAGCTGCCATGTAAATAGCCGACTCGCCAGCTTCATTGACAACCATCGACAGCTCTCCGTGGATATCCAGCATCGATTTCACCAGATTCGCACGCCCTCCCGCTGCAGCTATGCTTAGCGCTGTGTTGCCTTCCACGTCCTTCGCCATGAGGAGTTCCAACACCTCCTCTCGCGTGTGCGATTCTATGAAAGGGGCGAGCACCGATTCAGCAAAACTGAGCACCCCAGGACTGGAGGATGCTGCTGCGTAGTGCAGCGGCGTCTCGCCCTTGATGTTCGTTGCCTTCCACGACAGCAACTCATCGCTGCAATGGGACAAGATCTCATGTGCAAGCTCGACACGGCCATACAAGAGGGCTAGGTGGAGGACGGTGTTGCCATGAGGAGTTACTCCAGAGAAGAGATCTCTGTTTCCTTCAACCAATAACCTCAATTCTGTCCTTTTTCCTGATTCCACTGCCACGAGCAAGCGCGGATCCATATACGCCTCTCTATCTTCTAACCAAGTGCCAATCTAATCTGGATGTACACGAGACTCCGATTCGTCACCTGTAAATAAACTGCTCGATCGCCTCACCCTCCCAAGCACATCGACTGCCACACCAACGAACGAGCATAATTGACCACAAGAACAGTCTTCGTCCAATAGAAGAACATGGATCGCACGTATGGACATTTTATCAGAAACAATTTAGATCCGCAATAACAGATGTTTGCTACAATTACTATAATAATTACAATAAGAGTTTCTGATTTACACAGACATGGGGAAGACGACGGACAACCATGCTTGCTATAATTACTATAATAATTCGCATCATGCTTCGGCGAGGTTTACTTTATTTTTGTTACGGGTTAATATATGTTGAAAACATTGTCCTCTATAAGTTCCGTAAGTCGCATCATGTCGTCGTGTGCGTCGGCTAGGAACTTTTATATTGGTTATTGTTGCCTTATCGTGTATTTAACAAACCTGAATACGCGTATCTAAAAATATTTTTACACAATTATGCCATGGGAGGTTTGTTAACTACACTATACCTACTCGTTAATCCTAATCAATTTACATCATCGTGCTGATAGCTCTAAAGAAGATAACATGAGGATCGGTGGGGCAAACAAAAATTCAAAGAAACGAAAGTGAACCCTGCGGAAAAGTGATGAGAGGGACAAAGATGAGCCTTTGCTCACTATGGCTCTCTACTGACTCCACCTAATACCTTCCATCACCTTCAATCCTCAGGGAGGATCCAAATCAAAGGAATCAGTTTAAATGGAACCGCGAAGGAAAGGTTATCTCTGACATTACTGAACTTGTGCTTGTTGCCTTCGACCTTTGTCTTTGAGTGACTTGGGAAAAAGTATTCTTAAACATAGAACCTTTATTGCGCCTCATGTCTTCCTTAGGTGGGGTGCGTTTGGTTGGCGGGTTAAGGCGAGTTAAACTGGTAGAGGGTAACCCGTTTTTGTGTTTTGGTGTTTGGATAGAGGGTTAAACTGGGGGTGGGTTAGAAATGGGTTTGGTGTGATATGATTGTATTGGAGTTTGAAAAAGTGAGTAGTTATTGTGATGTGATTGTATTAAAGTTTGGAAAAGGGAGTAAAAGTGGAGTAGTTTATAATTTTTATGTGATATTATGATATAATATATTATTTTTTGATAGGATTGATGATGTAAAATTGATTTATTTAATTTTTTAAAAAAGAAATAAAGTGGGGCCCACGGGAAGAGAAGGTGATGTGGGTTAAAGGGGGTAAACTCTTCTAACCCGCAGGTAACCTGCGAACCAAACGCTACCTAAGCAAATTATTGCTAAGAATATGGTCGTTTGGATGGAGTGTAAGGGAAAACTTCTTTCGGAGCACGTTAGGCAGAGAATTGAACTAATCAGAGAATATTCAATTTGAAGCCAATAAAATATTGGACGCTTTAATGACCTCCTCCTTTTGGGCTCGATTCGTAACCGGGTTACCCTCGGGTTATCTCGGGGTAACCCGGTTTATCCCCCTCTTTTGATGGGATGGAATTCTATCACAAATCACAGTGACATCACACCACATTCTTTATTTCAACAATCTCCAACCCTCATAACCATCCCAAACAGCTACTATTCCAATCAGGTTACCCCAATCCACTCCAATCCAACAACCAAACGAGCCCTTTGAGCCTCATCCTGCCATCGCGGAAGCTAGAACGTCTCAACATCAGCCCCCATGTACACCTTATCGCTCTGATGCTCCTGCTAATACCACTGAAGATTGTTATGATTCTTGTTCTTTGGTTTGTAATTATGGAGTACATATGGGTTCCGGATAAATCTCTGAAAATCGTGATAATCCATCTATGGTGAAAATTTTTATCTTGGAATATGAGTAGGGCATGTTGGAACCTGGACCGTTTACGTGTACTTGTAAAAGCCCATAAAATTAATTAATATTTTTGCTCTTCAAGAAAAACGAACTAGAGGTGCTATTATGATAAAATATCTGTGGGACACTGTAAGGTTCCAGGTTTAGGTCCTCGGTTTGTCGAGGGCAACTTGTCCTGGTAGTTATTTGGGTACGGGCTCAGATGGATCAGTTGACAGCCAATTAAAATGCTTAAGTTCAAGTTGTCAAGTAGTAATCCCCATTACTTATAACCCACTCTCATACTTTGTGAGTTTTAGATGTGAAACTATCTTTGAAGTATCAGTGTTACAGGTACGATCACATGTTACAGGTACGATCACATTTTATGGCATTCAAACCCTTTCTGTAAATCTTGTGGGATTGTTAATAACTGCAATAATTTGTTGTTCTACTGTTCTGAGGTGAGGCACTTTGATTATGCCTCTATCTGAACTCTGGCTAGCGTTGTCGAAACATCTCTTTTTGATTAATTTATACGTACGGACCTCCTGAAGATCTAGGAAAAGATGGCTTCCTTGATTTTTAGAATACATCTCTGCGAGTCATATACCAACCATTATGTATCTGGCAGTTGTTTTATAAAATATCAGAATCTTTAACTCTAATTTGATGATATCCATACCTTAAATGAAGATTGGAATAGAGCGTTTATCCTTCACAGTTTGGTTATCTAAATCTTATTGATCACCACACATTCGCTAACTACTGTATTTTTTCTTAACTAATAGAACTGCGGATGCATAAGAACTTGTACTTGGCCTGATCAATTCAGTTATCAATGCTTCACTAACTATCATTCGTATTGCATCTTTCTGGACTCACACACTCTTCTTTACAAATCTAATGAATAATAGGCAAAATTTTCCAGTTCCTGTGTACATTATTTCTATGATATCTTTCTTATTTCGAATGACTAGGTGACATGTGATGTTGCTGTTATTCGTCCCTGTTTTGAAAAATATTTTTTAAAAATATTAAAGATATCTAGATGGAGAGAGTGTATGAGTCTTTGTTTCTGACGAAATTTGAATGACATATTAGAGTGATATACTATGAAAATCCATTGTAGTATTTTTTAAAAATAGACATGAAGTAGATAAAGTTACCTAATTCATGAAGTAGACTCCATCCCCTCCCCCCCTCTATCTCTCTCCCCCCCTCTCTCTCTCTATATGGGAAAATTTTGTATACCCCCTAGGGGGAGCTAACTTAGCTCCCCCTGCCCCTTTTTCACAATTTTTTTATTTTTTCTTGAAATCTAAAACCGTATAAATTCATTATTAAACCGCTATATTATGCCATTCAAATTTCATGCGAAACAGAGACTCCTACGACCTCCATCCAAACGGGGTCGATTTAAAAAATCCTGTTACCGTTAAATAATGATTGTCTGGATGGAGGTCGTACGAGTCTCTGTTTCTCACGAAATTTGAATAGCATAATATAGGGATATAGTGATGAATATTCATGGAAGAAATTTTCAAAAAAAATAAAAAAATAGTGAAAATGGGGCGGGGGGAACCAAGTTAGCTCCCCCTAGGGGGCAACCCCATTTATCCCTATATATATATGGGTAAAATGGGGCTGCCCCCTTGAGGGGGAGCTAACTTGGCTCCCCCACCCCATTTTCCCCATTTTTTATTTTTTTTTAAAATTTTTTCGTAGATTTTCATCAATATATCCCTATATTATGCTATTAAAATTTCGTGTGAAACAAAGTCTCATACGGCCTCCATCCAGACGAGGTCATTTTTAGCAATTATGTTTTTAAAAAATGACTGTCTAGATGGAGGTCGTAGGAGTCTCTGTTTCACACGAAATTTTAATAGCATAATATAAGGATATAGTGATGAATATTCACTGAAGAAATTTTCAAAAAAAAATAAAAATGAGCGAAATAGTGCGGGGCAGCCAAGTTAGCTCCCCATTAGGGGTAGCCACATTAAACCCCATATATATAGGGGAGGGGGGAGAGTTGATCCTAAGAGAGCCCAAAACTGTGAGTGCAAGAGAGCAATGATTCTGTACCAATAGATTCTGACATCTCTGTTCGATTGATCGGAGGAGGAGAGAGATGAGCAGAACCTAGTGGTCAAGATTTGCTGCTCTCATGCTCTCACAGTTTTTAGCTCTCTCAAGATCAGAGGAGAGAGATAAGCAGAATCTAGTTGTCCAGACTCACTAATCTCATGCTCTCACAATCTGGGGCTCTTACAGGATTCGGCATATATATATCCATCTAAATATTTTGGGCCTTGGGTCGAGCCCTCGCCTGCATATATATCTTGTTGCGGTTCGGCCCAAGTCTAGACATCTTTTGTGGTAGCCTTCAACATACCATAGGAGAAGACCCCTGTCTGCGAGAGGTCTCGATGGAATTTTTATACACAAAGTTTTGCATGTTTTTTCACTTGTTAGATGAAGCATAAAATTATTGAATGGATAAACAGCTCAAGACAAAAACTGTATGCACAAACAGGAAGCATCCCTATTTCCTGTCTAAACTGGAATCTTATATATATATATATATATATATATATATATATATATATAAAAGGAGCACTTGACTTGAGTGCACATTTTCTTGATTATGGAAAGGTACCATCTCAGGTCGTTGGATGATGACTGTACGAGTGAGATTGAAACCACTAGGTGGTTTTCATGTCAACTCACATTCCTAATACATGGGGTAAATCAAATTAGGCTAATTTAGTAAAATACTGATGAATCTACGTTTCGTCATCTTTATTCTATCATTTTAGCCTTAAAAACCCTAGTAAATGCATGTAAATACTGTTAATTCGGGCATTTTAGCATTCATACATTATTGTGTAAATAGTGTATAAAATACAATTTTTAAAGCTAAAATTATAGAATAAAAAAAGAAAATAAAAAAAATAAAATATTGTAAATATTTTATTCCCCGAAACCCCGAGACCTAGGCATCTTGATGACTAGGTCGACAAGGAATAAAGTATGGGGGAGATAAGGGTCCAAATACAATAAAAACACATGTTATTTCATTCATTCTTTATTCATTCTGGGACCACCTTTGTATTGGACATTTGGAATAAGGCTCCGGAACTCAAAACTCACATCGACCACCTTTGTATTTTAAGACTATTTCATGAGAGGTCATTCAGAGTTTTGTTTAAGTAAATAATCATCAGCTCAGAAATGTAGGTTTATCTGCAATTTGGTATTCAAACTTCTTCTCAATTATTGATAAGTTATTTTTGTATAGTTTTATATTTTTATACACATTTTTATATATAAGATAGGAAAAGAAATTGTTTAAAAAGAATTGAAATGAAATTGAATTGATTTTTAATGATGCTTACGTGTTTATACAAGTATAAATAATTTGAACTGTGACCTGTGCACTGAATTATTCATTTTTTGTTTTTTCCCAAATTTTGCCATGCCATTAGTTAGTTGACCAACTCAATGTGACTCGATTTCTGAGCTAAGGTAATAAATATAACTTACAAGTCTATTTATTCTTCTTCTTTCTTGTCAGTTTGTACATATTTGCATATTTTCATCTTTTTTGGCTTACTTCTTTTCCTTCTTTTCTCCCTTTTATGTTAACAATATATTCTTATAAGTGAGAGTATATTTACAAGAATATGTTATTAAACTATATTTGTATGTATTTGTTAAGGTTTTAGCATAATATATATACACAAATAAGGTGGATGGATCCCATACTTATTAGTGAAGGATAAGTTTGACTATGTTTGCACCCCATCTACTTGGCAGTTGATTGTAACAACTTAAGCCGAATCCTAATATTTGATTGGTAAATTAAGATCTTTCTGGTAAAGAATGTCTTCGATCTTCATCCAGTAAAATGCGAAGTTCCATCCATTGAACTTCTCAATGTTCATATGCGACTCTACCACCATTTGTGTAGAGGTTGATTGCTAAACAACGATATTGGGAGCATATTCGATCGACAATGCATAAGTAAAACGATGATAAAACAAAAAGACATTGAATTCTTGCAGTCTGACCGAGCTAAAAGTGAGGCGAAAGTATCGTTGTGACTCTCGATGTAGGAATTGATTTTCAAATTATCATTTATTTTTGTACTCTTAGAATGTTGAATGGTGGTTAGGAGTGTGAAGCTAAGTAAGGTGGTTTCTAGGTGTTTCCGTGCAAATGTAATCGATTCTTAAGGTGTGTGTATTTTTGGTTTTTTTATCTTCTTTTTTTACATTTTTGTTGTTTTTATGTTTGTATTTTTTGATTTTATTTTCCTTTTTTATGTAGTTTTAAATTGAAAAAAAATGATTTTTGAAATGCAATGATACTATATAATAGCTAGATATCTATATGTGTGGTACTATATAGTAGTCCAAGTGTTTGAGTGCAAATTTGAGTGATGATAAGTTCTATATTTACACAAAGGTGTCATGAAGTGAAGTACAAAATGTAGTGAGTAAAATGATTGTAGAATACTGATATTTGAGGTGTGAAGCAAGTGTAGTGACATGAGTGCGAATGTGAATGAAGTGTAACGAGTGAAAGGTGTAGCAAATAAAGATGATAAGTGTAAAGAATATGAAACAGAGCAGGTGAGAGAAATGAGAACATAATGTAAATGGCAGAGTGGAACAAAAGCAAAGAAGAAATTCCAGCAATGGGGTCCAAAAAGATAAGACAAATTTTACTCAAACTTCAATAGAATTTGAAAAACCAAAACAAATCAAATGTAAGTCCGAATTAAGGATGTCAACTGGCCGGATTTGAGGCGGTATCAATATCTTAAACCCGTACTTATTTATAAAATCACTACCCCATACTCGTCTATTTATTAAATAGGTAATTTATAATGGATATCCATATAACTGATGGATTGTAACACCCATACTCCAAAACATAGTTCCATACCTAAAACCCACAAAATGTGAGAGTGAGTTATAAGTGGTGTGGATTACTACTTGCCAACTTGGGCTTAAGCATTTTGGATGACCGTCAACAGATACATTTGAGTCCTAACCCAACAAGTTGTGAGGGTCAGTTTCCTCGATAACAAACTGGGGATCTAAGTCCGGGATGTTACAAATGGTATCAGAGTAAAGTTCCCTATGATAGTGGAAAGGGATACCCGAAGGGACATAAGCCGGGAGTATGCAACCACCATTGTTACTGGAAATAAGTGATGGGTCATGTCGTAACGAGGACGTTGCTAATATAAGTGGGGGAGGTTGTAACACACATACACCCAAATAAGTGTGAGAGTGGGTTATAAGTGATGGAGATTACTACTTGTCAAATTGAGATTTTGCACTTTGGGTGGTTGTCAACGGTTCCATTTGGGCTCGAACCCAATAAGTTATTAGGGCATGTTTTCCTCAATAACGGGCTAGGGACCTAAGCCCATGACGTTACAAATGGTACCAACGCGTGTTCCCTTTGATAGTGGAAAGGGCTACTTGAAGGGACCCAAGCCGGGAGCATGCAACCGCCACTGTTACTGGGAATAAGTGATGGCCCATCTCGTAACGAGGACGTTGCAAATATAAGTAGGGGAGGTGAAAAATGAAGAAATGAGAGTCGCTAAGTAATGGCTTGACAAATCAGGCTCACTATCGCTAAGGTGACTACTCTAACCTTCTCGTTTATCAATCACTTAACCACATAGATAATCAAGCATTTAAGATCAATAATTAAAATTTATTATACCCTACTAAGAATGTATAATGGCAAGCAAGTAGGGGTCGAACATAAGAAGCAAAGGAGTAAAGCAGGCTAAACAAAAGTCAAGTGCCCTATGTCTTGTGATTCACTTAGCCAAATTGGACTTTTTTTTGTGGGTTTTTAATTTTATATTTTATTTTTAATTTTTAATTTTATATTTTTATAGTTTGATTTTTAATTAACTGATTTTGTATTTTCTTTTTATATTTTGTATTTTTTAATAAAGATATAATATATAAGGAATATATATACACTAGAGATAAAAGAGAGATAAAATAGGGAAAAATACTCAAAATACATGAAATAAAGTGTTTTTGTG
The DNA here is from genome assembly GCA_037367405.1 of Ottelia alismoides. Classification (NCBI taxonomy): domain Eukaryota; kingdom Viridiplantae; phylum Streptophyta; class Magnoliopsida; order Alismatales; family Hydrocharitaceae; genus Ottelia; species Ottelia alismoides. The sequence goes on along the minus strand of JAZKJV010006807.1, from coordinate 197,649 downwards.
ATTTTTATATTTTTCTAATATTTTTGTGATTTTTATATATTTTCCTATTTTTTGATATTTTTAGAGGCAAAAATATTGAAAACAATGAATACAATCCAAATCCAAAATTGAAATAAGGAAGAAAAATAGCAAACAGAGTCTAAAATTCCTCAAATTGATTTCACAGTAAACATAATGAAACATAGAAAATTCAGAGATAAAAATTATATTTTTAGTATTTTTGTGGAATTTTTAAGATTTTTATGAAGGTTTTTTAGCTTCTCTAATTTTTAAAAGTTTTCTTTTGAAATTTTTAGTGATTTTTGTACTGAAGTTAAAACACCCAGAAACACACAATATATATTTTTTTGGAATTTTTCGAAAATGTTTTCTAATTTTTATGTATTTTCTAATGCAAATAGTGTTGAAAACACATGTTTTTGAATTTTATAAATAATAAAATGCAATAAAAATGCAAACTAAAAATATAACGTGAATGTAGAATGTAAAAGGAGCTTATACTAATTTTTGTAGATTTTTTTATGATTTTATAGATGCATGAAATAAATAAAAGCAATAAAGAGAAAAAGCACTACTAGTAGGGGCATATATGTAAATATCCAGAAAGTCAAGGGCCCGAATGAAATTTTTCCAGGAATATATAACTTATTAATGAAGTTCCAGGACCATTCACCAATAGCCAAAAATGCAAAGTGATGAATCCACGATTCATCGCCTTTATTCTTTTATTTTAGCATCTTTTCCTTAGTCAAATACCTGTAAATACCCATTAATTCCATAAAATTACCATTCTGCATGCATTTGTTAATTCTGCATTTTTAACACTTTTTGTATATAAATAAAAGAATAAAGAAGAAAAGAAAAAGAAAAGGAAGTATTTATGCAATAAATACAGACTGACCCAAACCCCGAGAGAAGGTCAAGACTTGACCTGATTGACCAGGAATAAAGTAGGGGGAGATAAGGTTGTCTGTCAGAAAATCCAAAAATATCTTGTACATATTTTTCATGTATATTTGTATAAAACTTGTATTATTTTATTTGTATATAATTTGACCTCAAACCACTTACTTTTGTAAATAAAAGTTGTAAATAAATTTGTGTTGTAAATAATAAAAATATTTATAAAATAAAAAAAATGTATATATTGTAAATAATTACACCCAGAGAAAGCCGTAATGCGATAATTGAAACATCAATTCCGGCTCCATACGAGCTCAAATCGAACCAAACTCACTTCCATAATACTATAAATTAAATTATCTTTCAAATGGCTGTGGTTTTGTATTTTTTGGAGTTACGGTTAAAAAGTCGGTTTTCTGGGGGTGTATTGTGCAGTTTACCCATTTATTTGTGTATATAATTATTAATATTTATTTTTACTTAATGTATATATTATAAATATTGTTTTCAATAAAACTAAAATTAAAAAAAAAATAAAATAAAAAAATCTTGTATAAAAATTATTTCCTTATTTGCACATATGTACATTATATCGTATGTATATAAAATATGTATGCCACTAACTTCCATTTATAAAATCCACCAAAAAAATTAATTACTTAACATTAATTAATTTATTTTATTTAATTTCTAAATTTTTATTTAAATAATTGATTTGGTGTATTTATGTGACTTAATAAGCTACCTTATATATAGATTTGATTACACACCTTATATGGCCACCATTAAGGTGGCCAATTAATTTACAATTAATTAATTAATTTATTTTATTTATTTATTCCGAATTTTGTAAATAATTATTTAATTTATGTATTTTATTTAATTAATTATTTTAATTCAACCAATAATATCCTTCCTTTTTTGTAGATACTTTCCTTTTTTTTATTTTCTTCTCTTTTTAATGGGCTCCTCCTCCCTCATTCAAACTTGATCAATCTTTGGAGAGAGGAGCCCGGCCTCCGAGAAGCTACTCGTCGAAGAAGGGTGCTTAGCCTCCGAGCCGTCCGGTGACAGCGTTCGGTCGTCGTCGAGGCCACAATAGCATTTCCAATCTCAAGGTGAGATCCCCATTTTCTTCTCGTCATTTTTTTTGGTAGATCGTAGAGTAAATTTTAGGACCCATTTGATTAGTTTTTAGATCTTCAAAAATCATCAAAACTCTCACCACCTATTTCCGCCGCTAAAATCGATTTTTCATATCATCCCACGATCTCCACGCTTCACGTTCTATCTCACGCGACCACACACCTCTGGCTACGCACGGTGGCCAGAGTCTTCGGATCTATCCCCCATATCTCGCCAAGATCCGGCCCCATTCATCTTTCCTATATTTGTGCATAAATAAAAAAATAATACTAATAAAATGAATAGTTGTTTTCCTATCTAACAATTTGTTTTGCAGGTAAAATTAAAATAAAAAAATTCTATTTCTAATCCTTGTTTTTGCAGGAAAATCAAAATACAAAAAAAACATATATAAAAAAATAATAAAAAAAAATCACTTTCCATCTTTTTATTTTTCTTTACATTTCTTTTTAAAAAAAACAAACAAAAAAATACAAATTTTTTTACTAACGTGTTTTTGCAGGATACAACATAAAACAAAAAAAAATTAAAAAAAAAAGAAAATAAAAAAATAACACAGCAGCAGGGGGCGCGGCCTGCAGCACCCCCGCTGCCCCATCGCCACAACCGCCAGCAACAGCCCAGGCGCCGCCCTCCAGCGGCCGTCCACCGCCCTCCTGCCTTGCGGCAGAGGCCCGCGTCCCCCCTGGCAGCAGGTGCAACCTCCGCCCAGCAGAGACTCCTCCGCGCCCTTCTCCATCGCGCGGCGGCGCGCCCTCCTGTGCCATCCTGCGGCCTCCTTCGCGGAGGACCCAACCTCCAGGCGCCGCCCCGCGCCTCCAGAGCCAGGCGCCCCCGCGCGTGACGGCCCTCCAGCCTCCTTCCTGCGCGCGGCTGCGCCGCCCCCTTCACCGCCTCCACGCCGCCGCGAGCGGCCGCGCCATCCTGTGCACCCCCGCGCGACCTCCTGACCTTCCAGCCGTGCGCGCGGCTGCGCCGCCCCCGATCTACGGTGCCGCGCCACCGCGTCGGCCTCTCCTGTCCGCCCCAACCTCCGCCGCCCGGCGCCCCGGCCCCACGGCCGTGCCCTCCCTCCTCCGTGTGTGCGGCGGCGGGTGCCCCTTCCCACTTTTTGCTTGAGAAAAGAATCGAGAAGAAAGCCAAGCCCTAGAGGGGGTTTGGTTTTTAAAATAAAAAAGATATTTGGGTAAATTGCGTCAAGACCTCCGGGAGTTCTACAAATTCCAAATAATCCCCTGCAGACTCACAGCACATGGTTAACATGTGATCCACTGGGTAATTTTCATTTCATTTCTCACATTTTATTTCTATTATTTAGTTCATGTAAAAACTTCGAAACATTACATTTAGTCCCTCTGTTTCAGACTTTAATTTGCTTGCTATTCGATTGAGATAGATGGTGTTTTTTTTATGCTCTAAAAATCTTGCAAAAATTTGTGTAAGTTCCTGCTATAGTACTTGCTATTGTATAAAATTTTCATCAAGTTTTGTTGTCATTTGATATATTTAAAAAAAAATCAAAAATATTGTCTTTTTGGTTGCCTACACTCTAAAAATTCATAGAAATTCAAAAAGTGCCTAAAAATTCTACAAAAAGTCATGTAGCTGTGTTTTGACTTGTTTTAATTTCTGTCCAAGTTTTGTGTTTTTTTTCCATATATAAAAAAAGAAAATTGCGAAATACAAAAAAGATTGCGTGTGCTTTTCTTTATCACTTGTCTTCATTTGTGCTTATTCGAAAAAATAAAAAAATATAAAATTCAAAAACCACTAAAAATTAGCTTTTCTGAAATTTGACGCATAGTTTTTAAATCATGCTCCTTGTGTTCGACCCTGGTCGCTATACCAGGTAAAAAAAGAATAGCGAAAGACCGCTTACATTGTTTTCATCGATTTCTATCTGTTTTGAGTGGTTTGATCATTTTCTCGTTGACCGAATCCCGTGGTTGAGAACGACGACATTTTTGATATTATTTTCCCTATCTCGACCGTCAGATTTCGCGTCATCAGAATGGCGCCGTTGCCGGGGAGCACGGCTTTGTAGTCATTTTTTATTTTTGTGATATTTGTCTCTCTATATAATAATTGTTTTCTGACCTTCTATCTCTTATTTTTGTGCGAGGTACTACGTGGACGACTTGAAGATTATATTTTGAGGACCCGCATAGGAAGAAGAGCTGGGAATTGAAGAAGATTTTTTGAGAGAGAGAGAGAACAATATTTTTGTAATAACTTAGACTTTGAACTGTGGACTTGAACTTTATCCGGGGTCTGTTTCGCCAAGTGCCGGTGCACTTGGGGGACCTCACCGTTGTTTTTCGCTAGTTTTGTTTTCTCGCATTTTTTTATTTGATTCACGTGATTTTCGAGCCCCTAGCCTTAGGATTTTCTCTTGCTTGTGCCATAATTAGTAGGGTCCCCACACTTAATTATCTGCATGTTCCTATAGTGCGCTTAATTGGACCTACTAATAATCAATTAATAAAAATAATCGACTCATCTCCTTCATAGCCTACGTGCCGCAGTTCACCCTGTAAAGCGCTTTCTCCTACCCCCGATTTGTCGGGCAGAGGAGGGGTGGGCCAAGACCGGACCCTTTGGCTTGGAGGTCGGTGATCGATTAGACGGTTCTGCGAGTAGAACTGCTGCTTAGGGCTCGGATTTCCGCTTGCATCATTTAGGTAGTTTTATTTCTGTATTTAAATTTCTGCGCGGATCATATTGCATGTAGAGTGCTGGAGTAAGGTACGCATTTTCTATCTCTGCATGCATCATAGTTTTTGACCGTGCATTGGCATTTTCGACTTCCTCCCCTGTTTCTTGGATTCTAATCATTCAAAGAGGAAATCGGAAAATTCGTTAGGCATTGTTTATTTCTTTAAAAAAATCTAAAAAAGTGAAAGCAATAAAATCTGGGACTGCTAATGCAAACTTGACCCTAAAATCCGCCTCATTTAAAAATATTTGTTTTGGGGAGAGTCACCCCCTCATTGTTTGGTTTGCTTGAGCGAGAGAGTGACCCCAACACTAGGATAGAGCCACGCCTGAACTTCCGTTAGACTACTGGTCTTAGAGTTAGTCGTTCTCCAGTGAGGATCTCTCCGGTAACCGGTAAAGCGGACCGTGACATCCTTAACAGAGCGGGTTGATCGGGTAGCCGGTAAACGGTCCGCAACTTGTACTGGCTGGGAAAGATCTAGCTTTGGGATTGGGCCAGTCTCTTGGGAGCATCGGGTTCCTAACAGCTCGTTTAATCGCTCTGCAAGATTGTTTTATCACCTAACTTAAAATAGACAAGATTAACGACCGATCCTTTACGGTCATCAGCTCGTGTTGAGTAGGTGAAATTGGGGTTTGACTTCTCATCTTGTTTGCTTACCAGATCTCATCCACAATCATCCCCACATCACGATGATGGGAAGGAGATCCCTTAGGTTGCCTCTGGCAGCACCGCTATCAAGCACTCCTCCCCATTCATCTAGGGCGGTTTCGGAGAGCCAAGACCCGCTCTCCGAACCTGAGTTCACTACCACCCTGTCCCCCCTCGACCACCCTTCTTCCACCAGTCCTGAAATACCTGTGCATCAGAATACACAGTTATTTGTTAACTTGACGGCACCTAAGCCTGGGTCTTTTGCCTTTGCAGAGACCCACAACATGGCCAGCAGTGATGGACGAACCGATGGACAGCCCCAGAGTACCACTTATGTTCTAGATCAGGGCGCCATCAACAATACCTTGTTAGCCTCCTTAGAGACGATGCAGCGACAGATTCGAGATCAAGGAGCATTCATGGCAGAGGTTCGTCAGGAATTAGCACAGATGCGAGCTGACAGAGGAGAGAATAACCGAGGAGGTGGTGGAGAGATTCCAGAGTTTGGAGGAGGATCAGACGGAAACCCGGAGGACCAGCCGGAGCAACCTAGGCAGCCACGACCGATGAGACAGTTACACAACCCGGCTGCAACTTTGACCCATCGATGGATTCAGCTCCCTGAGATCCTGGGTGATTTCAAGCTTCCCCCCCAGACCATTCAGCTTTTGCCCAAATTCCATGGGCTAGCCACCGAAGAGCCGCATCTACACCTGCAGGAGTTTGAGATGATCTGCAGCACTGTCCACGACAGATATGTGGACGAGGACACTATCAAGATGATAGCATTCCCTTTCTCCCTGGCCGACAGAGCGGCCAATTGGCTGAAGCATTTAGGGAGATTTGTTACCACTTGGGAGCAACTCCGGACCGAGTACTTAAACAAGTACTATCCACTCGGCCGGACCAATGCAGCACGAGCTCTGATCAACAACTTCTCCATGATCCCCAATGAACAGTTTAATGAAGCGTGGGATCGATTCCGTGAGCTCATTGACCGGTGTCCACACCATGACATATCCAAGCCCAATCTCGTCCAGAGCTTCTTTTGTGGGCTGACACCGGAGCTGCAGGGGCTTGTCAACGCTTCTTGTGGGGGTTCCTACTTCGCCAAGGACGAAGACCAAGTCTGGGCTATTTATGAGGAGATGGCTGAAAATTACTCAGTGATGTCCCAGACTAGGCTCTATGCTCAAGGAAAACCCCAACCCCATGCCGTGTCCTATCATAGGATATCACGGGTTGATGCGGGTCCGCCCATTTCTTCGTCAGCAGCAGCAGCCCAGGCAGAATCTTCAGCTGCTGACATGGGTATTATCAGTGAGAAGTTGGACCGCATTGAGATAATAGAGAAGAAGCAGTGCCAAGGCATGACACAGATAGATCAATTGGCACAGACTCTTAGTGACCTGAAGACCCACATCTTGTGTCTCCAAGAGGCACAAGAGGCTTCTCAGCCTCGTTCCAGGTCACGAGCTGATCCCACCAGCAACCGCTCTTCCCAGCACTCTGCCCAATACCACCAGGTTCACCACATTCAGGCAGAGCCGGTTCAGCAGTTGCAGCAGCACTACTCTCAGCCACCACCATCTCAGGAAACTCAGATGGTGATGTATCAGCCGGATCAGCCACTGGCAGTTCTTCCCCCTTTTCCATACGAGCAGGAGCCGTTGATGGAAGTCAACGGGATTTGGTATGACCGGCAGCAGCCCGGGATACGCCGGGATCATCCTGGATTCAGGTGGTCCAATGGAGGTACCTCGTCCCAGCAGCAGCCTCCAGCTCAGGGTGGACAGAGCAGCCAGCAGCAGCAACCCCATTACTCCCAATCACAGCAGCACTTCCAGCAGGGTCCTCGTCCTTACCATCAAGGACAGCAGTGGAGGCAGCAGCAGCAGCCTCAACAGTATTCTCAGCCTCCCCCTCAGTTCCAACGGGGGAACCCATCTGGTTCTCATGCACCCGTCTATGAGAACCCGGCCCTTGATGACCTCGCCCGCTTACTCACTGACCAGCAGGCAACCTTCCGGCGAGAGATGGATGAGTTCCGGCAGGAAATGAGGGAGATAATCAAGGGAAAAGCCGCCATACCCGCTCAGATTGAACCTAACCCGAACAATCTGAAGAGGAAGTCTGAGCAGGTACAGTTTACAGAGGCCGCCACTCCTAGTTATATTTTGAATGATATTTCTTTCCCCATATTTGATGCTGATTTTGTAAAACTTAGGAGCGGTAGAAGGCCAGCCGGCGGCGCCTCGTCTGAACGACAGTCCATTGCTGATTCGAGAGCGTCAGACGAGGAGGATAGCGGTGCTGATGCCGCTGATGATGTTTATGACGGTGGTGCTGACGCCACCAAGGATGATGATCCAGTCGACGGTACTGATGCCGTCATTTCTCCAGATGCAGTTAGTGGTACTGATGCCACTATTAGATGTAATGCTGAGCCAGAGCGCGGTGTTGATGCTGCAAAGACAGATGCCGTGGGTGGTGCTGATGCCACCATTTCTAGTCCTGTTGTGTTGCCTCATACCTATGTATCTCAGGACATTATAAAAAATAACAAAAAAATGAATAAAGGAAAGGTTTCTTTATCTACTCAGAGTCCATATGTGTTGCATGATCACTCTTGTATGGATTCCAGTCCTTCCCAGCAGCAGGAACCTCTTCCTGACCCTCTATCTGAGGAGGGTCCAGCTATCCCTTTCCCTCAGGCACTCCGCTTAGGGCAAGGGAAGAAAATGAAAAATCAAAAAAATTCACAACAGTTAGAGTTCATCCAACAGATGATTGACAGATTCCATATCCAGCTGACTCTACAGGAGGCATTAGAGCACATCGCTCTCTTCCAGAAGCACTTGAGAGAAAAGACCATTGTACGTAGGAAGAAGAGGAATGCAGAAATCCATGTGCTGACACGTGACACTTGCTTCGCTATACAAAATAAATTGCCAGCCAAGAAACCTGATGCAGGAGCTCCATATGTCAGATGCCACATTCATGAGCAGCAATTTGATCGTACTCTTTTGGACAGCGGTTCTTCTATTAACCTCCTTCCAGCTGCCTTACTCGATCGATTCGAGTTTGGCCCTCTTAGACAGAGCAGGACAATCCTTCAGTTTGCTGATAGATCTGTAAAGAGGCCGAAGGGGTTACTTAAGGACGTTGTCGTCACAATTCAGGGCCTGAAATTCCCCGTGGACTTTGTTGTACTGGACATGGAGATCCCTGAACGTGTGATCGATGCCCCCATCATTTTAGGAAGACCATTCTTGGCCACAGCCAAGGCGGTAACCGACCATGATAGTGGGAAGGTATACTTTCGCATCGAGGGCGAAAGTGTACAAATAGAGACGATCGAGGAGACACGATCTAAAGATTCAGAGTGCTCAGATCCGATGACCGACTCAGAGAAAATGACAGATGCAGAACTAGACATCCACCATGAGTGTGACTTTGTGATTACAGACGACGAAGCAGTTTGGGCAGACCCCGCATCACGAGCTCTTGCCACATCCTCAGATAGTGAAGATTCACATATCATGGCAGATGAGAGTTCGGAGAGCACACTCATGGCACAGGATACAGTAGAGGATGATTACCATGATCAGGATAGCGAAGACGATTTTATCTTATGCGCTTCAGATTCAGATTCCTCAGACACGGACACCAACTTTGATTGGAAGGAGTTCGATGAATATTTACCGTGTCTGGTGCCTGCAGAGCTGATAACTAGGGCGGAGAGTGAGCCAGGACAGCTGACAGATATACCAGTAGAGCCATCTTCGTCAGATTTACCATTGCGAGAGTTCTCACACACAGATCTGGTAGCATTCACTCATACATTTCAGAAACCAGATTTACCAGCTCCCACTTGTCCGGAATTGAAGACCTTACCGCAGAGCATGAAGTATAGATTCCTTGCAGGAGAGCCAGATATGTTCCCAGTCATTATCTCAGCAGATTTGACTGAAGACCAAGAATCTCGTCTGATGGAGGTTCTTGAAAGAAACCGCAAGGCAATTGGATGGAGTGTGGCTGATCTCCAGGGGATAAGTCCGGCCCTGTGCTCCCACCACATTTATCTCGAAGAAGACGCCAAGCCCTCGCGTGAGTTCCAACGAAGGCTGAACCCGAATCTTCGAGAAGTGGTTATGAAGGAAATATCTAAGTGGTGGAGCGCCGATTTTATCTACCCCATCTCTGACTCTAAGTGGGTTAGTCCATTGCATGTGGTACCCAAGAAGACGGGTATCACCACAGTTGTGAATGAGTCCGGAGAGGAGATAGCCACCCGAGTACCCACTTCTTGGAGGGTCTGTGTAGACTACAGACGATTGAATCAGGCCACCAAGAAGGACCACTTCCCGCTACCATTCATAGATCAGATCATTGAGAGATTAGCTGGGAAGAGTTACTACTGCTTTCTGGATGGGTATTCGGGATACAATCAAGTGGCCATAGCGCCTGAAGACCAAGAGAAAACAACGTTCACCTGTCCGTTTGGGACGTATGCTTTTCGACGGTTGCCCTTTGGATTATGTAATGCCCCGGCTACATTCCAGAGGTGCATGCTCTCTATTTTCTCGGACATGGTTGGTGAATTTTTAGAGGTCTTCATGGACGATTTCTCGGTTTATGGTGACAGTTTTGATGCATGTCTTGATTACCTAGACCGAGTACTTCAACGCTGCATTGAGGTCAACTTAGTCTTGTCTTGGGAGAAGAGTCACTTCATGGTGACTCAGGGGACGGTCCTTGGCCACATCATCTCCAACAGGGGCATGGAGGTTGACCCGGCCAAGGTGGATATCATCAAGAAGCTCAATCCACCGTCCAATATACGACAGTTGCGGTCTTTTCTGGGGCATGTCGGTTTCTACCGACGGTTTATACAGGACTTCAGCAAAATTGCCCGACCGCTCACAGATTTGTTGACAAAAGACACTGAGTTCCTTGTAGATGATAAGTGTCTTGCATCATTTGAGACTCTCAAGAATCTAGTTGTCGAGGCTCCTGTCCTTCAGCCGCCTGATTGGTCTCTCCCATTCGAGATCATGACGGATGCTTCTGATTTTGCCATAGGGGTTGTGCTAGGACAGAGGAGAGATGGAGCGCCTTATGCCATTCACTACGCTAGCCGAACAATGGATGCTGCTCAGCGGAATTACACAGTCACAGAGAAAGAGATGCTAGCTGTAGTCTTTGCCTTGGATAAGTTTCGATCTTACATTCTTGGATCTAAAGTGACTATTTATACTGACCACACCGCCATCCGATACTTAATGGCAAAGAAGGATGCCAAAGCCAGATTGACCAGATGGATCCTTCTACTCCAGGAGTTTGATATAGAGATTAAGGATAAACCTGGAGTCAAAAATGTTGTGGCGGATCACCTCTCCCGTTTAGAGAACCTTGAGGATTCGGATCAGATTACACCTATTACAGAGACTTTTCCAGATGAGGCAATCCTTGCAATCACCTCACTTCCATGGTACGCTGATATTGTGAATTACCTTGTCACGAAGAAGGTCCCACAAGATTGGCCTAGATAGCGACTTGAGACCTTTCTTGCAAAAGCCAAGTCGTACCATTGGGAGAATTCCACTCTTTATCTTGAAGGAGGGGATAGCATCTGGAGACGGTGTATTCCTCAAGAAGAGCAACATAGTGTCCTCACCTATTGCCACAAGCTTGAGGCAGGAGGACATCATTCTGGGAGACGGACAGCACAGAAGGTGCTTCAATCCGGCCTTTGGTGGCCTACCCTCTTCAAGGATTTAGATGAATTCGTGAAGAGGTGTACTGACTGTCAGAAAATGGGCACTTGTGGACAGAGAGATATGATGCCGATGCAGCCCATTCATTTCTGTGAGGTTTTTGACGCATGGGGCATCGATTTCATGGGCCCATTTCCTAAGAGTCAGGGATTTGAGTATATCTTACTTGCTGTAGATTATGTGAGTCGTTGGGTTGAGGCCATCCCCGCCCGAACCGCAGATGCTAATACCGTTTGCAAATTCTTGAGGAAAAATATCATTTCACGGTTCGGGGTACCTAGAGTGTTGATATCAGACGGGGGGACTCATTTTATCAATGACAAGGTAAGGGCTCTTGCTAACGAGTTCAGCATAGATCATAGAGTTGCCACTCCTTATCATCCACAAACGAATGGTCTTGCTGAGGTTTCTAACAGGGAGATTAAGGCTATATTGCAGAAGGTAGTCCGCCCAGACCGAAAGGATTGGTCATAGCTTCTGGACTCGGTCTTGTGGGCATATAGGACATCCTTCAAGACTCCATTGGGTACATCTCCATTTCGACTCGTTTATGGCAAGCCGTGCCACTTACCAGTTGAGTTGAAGCATAAGTCACTATGGGCTGTTACTGAGATATTTTTGGATCCAGAGAGTGTAGGAGATCAAAGAAAGGCAGAATTGGCAGCCCTGGAGGAACTTAGAGACGCAGCATTCTCGAGTAGCCTACAGTATAAGGAACGAGTAAAGATATGGCATGATTCTCACATCAGCCATAAGCAGTTTGAACCGAATCAGAAAGTATGGTTATTCGATGCAAGGCTAAAGTTATTTCCAGGGAAGTTGCAGAGCAAATGGAAGGGACCATACTTGGTCCGAAAGGTGCACGACAATGGCAGCATTGATATATCTGAGATGTCATCTGAATCCACCTTCCGAGTTAACGGTTAGCGCCTGAAGCCATATCTAGATCATGAACCGCTGATCGTCGATGTTGCCCCGATTCATTTTGCATGAGATGTAGTCTTTGACTCACATCATTTGCATCTCATGCCTGATTTTCACTTTCTCTCGCAAATTGTATAGATCCAGATGTCCATATCACACACTCTTTTGTCTAAATACCCCATTTCCATCTTATGATTATGCTATACTTAGGGTGTACTTTACCCTAAGTATAGGGGGGTGTCAGACGTTTGATTATTCTTTTGATTCTTTTTACCTCTGTTGTGCTGCCTATACTTAGGGATATTTTACCCTAAGTATAGGGGAGGTAGACTCTGTATATTCATCTCTTCGGTTTTCCCTTTGTGTACAGTCTGCTATACTTAGGATTACTTGATCCTAAGTATAGGGGGATCACCGACCTCTATTGATTTTATTCTTTTATTCGTCGTTGTAGTATACTATTCTTCTCACTTTTCTATACGCGGCACGAGTTATGTCTTTCTTTCCAGCTCTTTGATCACTATGAGGACATAGTTCGAGCTAAGTATAGGGGGGTGTCGTATATATTGTATATATACTTTAGCCATAACTCGTACTTTCATATATTATTATTTTTTTAATATGGCTAAAACACTGTGTAAATACTAAAAAAAACAACAACAACAAAAAATAAATAATAAAAAAAAACCACTCTGTATATACTTGTATAATTTACTCAAGTTGTAAATTCTTACATCTCATTCTTGTGAAATAATCATCTCACTCTTGTGTAAATATGCAATTTTTTCTTTTTCCTTATTAAAAAAAACAATAAAAAAATTCTTGTATATATTTGTATATATTACTAATTATTTGCAAAAAAAAAAACTTTTCGCATGTGCATCAGCATTTTTCAAAAATCCATCAAAATTTCAAAATTTTGAAAATTGTTTCACAAAAAGATTTTGTTTTCTTTTCCTTGCATGTACATATTTTCTTGCATTTGCATTTGCATGAGCATTTTTTAGGATGATTTTGACATTTAGACTAAGTCTGGAATAAATTTGAAGAATGGAGCTTAGTTGGACCTTAATCCACTTAATTTCAGAGGAACCTTATAAGATTTGGAGTTAAGACTTTTCAGGTCCTAGTGACTTAATTCTTTGAGTCCATAAGACTATGTTCACATGTCATCTTGATGAGTCTAAGTAGAACACTTAACAACACACACATGATTCTTTCAGACCGTGGCTTACCTTGGACACTGCACTTTACACGTAGCTCTTCGTGGATAAGGTAGTGAGGGGGCAGAATCTTTTGGCTTGGGGTAGCATACGAGGGTAGTACATCTAGGCGGAACCTCTCGTCCTTCTCTAGGGAGGGAAGTGCGTCTCAACCTAGTCTGGTGATGTTGAGGTCTAAAGACAGGAGCTGTGGGGTTGCAATAATGCTTCAAAAGAGGGATAGTCTACTGGCTCAAGAGGAAAAACTCCTTATGTACATGCTGCACCTTGTATATATTTCAAAAAAAAAAAGGAAGCAAAATCTCCAAAAGTGAACAGGCCTGAAAGAAAAATAAAATGCCTGTAAAAAAAAAGAATAAGAGCTTCAAAGTCATATATTTATGAGCTTGCAGCGGGTGACATGGTTACACTGGTCATGCATCCAAGGATAGGTAACTACACTGGTTACCGTCCATTCTCTTCTCCATCCCCTCTTCTTGAGCTGGTTGTACTTGAACTTAGAAGGGAATATCCCCGCTCCTCGAGGGAAGAGTTGCCAGACCGGGTTATTGAGTTACCTTGCTGAGAGAGGCTGAATCTTTGTTACTTCTGAGATGAGGAGCTATATTTCACTTACACGTACAAGTAAGAATTCATAGTCATAAGAATTTGTGTCTGTAGACTTGTTCTGATCTGACTGTTGAGGAGACCTGAATAGGAGTCTTATGGAACTTAGAGGCTGTTAGGTTTTAAATCCATGTCCCATTAAGGTTCCGACACATTAATAATCCAAAGGTCCGACGGACTTCCAGACTACATTTTTATGAAGATAAGTTTGAAAGTCAACATTGTTCTAACTTCTTTCCTTTTTCTTTTCTTTATTTTTATTTTCACTTATTTTCCAAATAAGTGTTTGCTAAGGGACTAGCAAAGGTAAAGTATAGGGGAATGATGAATCCACGATTCATCGCCTTTATTCTTTTATTTTAGCATCTTTTCCTTAGTCAAATACCTGTAAATACCCATTAATTCCATAAAATTACCATTCTGCATGCATTTGTTAATTCTGCATTTTTAACACTTTTTGTATATAAATAAAAGAATAAAGAAGAAAAGAAAAAGAAAAGGAAGTATTTATGCAATAAATACAGACTGACCCAAACCCCGAGAGAAGGTCAAGACTTGACCTGATCGACCAGGAATAAAGTAGGGGGAGATAAGGTTGTCTGTCAGAAAATCCAAAAATATCTTGTACATATTTTTCATGTATATTTGTATAAAACTCGTATTATTTTATTTGTATATAATTTGACCTCAAACCACTTACTTTTGTAAATAAAAGTTGTAAATAAATTTGTGTTGTAAATAATAAAAATATTTATAAAATAAAAAAAATGTATATATTGTAAATAATTACACCCAGAGAAAGCCGTAATGCGATAATTGAAACATCAATTCCGGCTCCATACGAGCTCAAATCGAACCAAACTCACTTCTATAATACTATAAATTAAATTATCTTTCAAATGGCTGTGGTTTTGTATTTTTTGGAGTTACGGTTAAAAAGTCGGTTTTCTGGGGGTGTATTGTGCAGTTTACCCATTTATTTGTGTATATAATTATTAATATTTATTTTTACTTAATGTATATATTATAAATATTGTTTTCAATAAAACTAAAATTAAAAAAAATTAAAATAAAAAAATCTTGTATAAAAATTATTTCCTTATTTGCACCTAAGTACATTATATCGTATGTATATAATATATGTATGCCACTAACTTCCATTTATAAAATCCACCAAAAAAATTAATTACTTAACATTAATTAATTTATTTTATTTTATTTCGAAATTTTTATTTAAATAATTGATTTGGTGTATTTATGTGACTTAATAAGCTACCTTATATATAGATTTGATTACACACCTTATATGGCCACCATTAAGGTGGCCAATTAATTTACAATTAATTAATTATTTTATTTTATTTATTTATTCCGAATTTTGTAAATAATTATTTAATTTATGTATTTTATTTAATTAATTATTTTAATTCAACCAATAATATCCTTCCTTTTTTGTAGATACTTTCCTTTTTTTTATTTTCTTCTCTTTTTAATGGGCTCCTCCTCCCTCATTCAAACTTGATCAATCTTTGGAGAGAGGAGCCCGGCCTCCGAGAAGCTACTCGTCGAAGAAGGGTGCTTAGCCTCCGAGCCGTCCGGTGACAGCGTTCGGTCGTCGTCGAGGCCACAATAGCATTTCCAATCTCAAGGTGAGATCCCCATTTTCTTCTCGTCATTTTTTTTGGTAGATCGTAGAGTAAATTTTAGGCCCCATTTGATTAGTTTTTAGATCTTCAAAAATCATCAAAACTCTCACCACCTATTTCCGCCGCTAAAATCGATTTTTCATATCATCCCACGATCTCCACGCTTCACGTTCTATCTCACGCGACCACACACCTCTGGCTACGCACGGTGGCCAGAGTCTTCGGATCTATCCCCCATATCTCGCCAAGATCCGGCCCCATTCATCTTTCCTATATTTGTGCATAAATAAAAAAATAATACTAATAAAATGAATAGTTGTTTTCCTATCTAACAATTTGTTTTGCAGGTAAAATTAAAATAAAAAAATTCTATTTCTAATCCTTGTTTTTGCAGGAAAATCAAAATACAAAAAAAACATATATAAAAAAAATAATAAAAAAAAATCACTTTCCATCTTTTTATTTTTCTTTACATTTCTTTTTAAAAAAAACAAACAAAAAAATACAATTTTTTTACTAACGTGTTTTTGCAGGATACAACATAAAACAAAAAAAAATTAAAAAAAAAAGAAAATAAAAAAATAACACAGCAGCAGGGGGCGCGGCCTGCAGCACCCCCGCTGCCCCATCGCCACAACCGCCAGCAACAGCCCAGGCGCCGCCCTCCAGCGGCCGTCCACCGCCCTCCTGCCTTGCGGCAGAGGCCCGCGTCCCCCCTGCCAGCAGGTGCAACCTCCGCCCAGCAGAGACTCCTCCGCGCCCTTCTCCATCGCGCGGCGGCGCGCCCTCCTGTGCCATCCTGCGGCCTCCTTCGCGGAGGACCCAACCTCCAGGCGCCGCCCCGCGCCTCCAGAGCCAGGCGCCCCCGCGCGTGACGGCCCTCCAGCCTCCTTCCTGCGCGCGGCTGCGCCGCCCCCTTCACCGCCTCCACGCCGCCGCGAGCGGCCGCGCCATCCTGTGCACCCCCGCGCGACCTCCTGACCTTCCAGCCGTGCGCGCGGCTGCGCCGCCCCCGATCTACGGTGCCGCGCCACCGCGTCGGCCTCTCCTGTCCGCCCCAACCTCCGCCGCCCGGCGCCCTGGCCCCACGGCCGTGCCCTCCCTCCTCCGTGTGTGCGGCGGCGGGTGCCCCTTCCCACTTTTTGCTTGAGAAAAGAATCGAGAAGAAAGCCAAGCCCTAGAGGGGGTTTGGTTTTTAAAATAAAAAAGATATTTGGGTAAATTGCGTCAAGACCTCCGGGAGTTCTACAAATTCCAAATAAACCCCTGCAGACTCACAGCACATGGTTAACATGTGATCCACTGGGTAATTTTCATTTCATTTCTCGCATTTTATTTCTGTTATTTAGTTCATGTAAAAACTTCGAAACATTACATTTAGTCCCTCTGTTTCAGACTTTAATTTGCTTGCTATTCGATTGAGATAGATGGTGTTTTTTTTTTATGCTCTAAAAATCTTGCAAAAATTTGTGTAAGTTCCTGCTATAGTACTTGCTATTGTATAAAATTTTCATCAAGTTTTGTTGTCATTTGATATATTTAAAAAAAATCAAAAATATTGTCTTTTTGGTTGCCTACACTCTAAAAATTCATAAAAATTCAAAAAGTGCCTAAAAATTCTACAAAAAGTCATGTAGCTGTGTTTTGACTTGTTTTAATTTCTGTCCAAGTTTTGTGTTTTTTTTCCATATATAAAAAAAGAAAATTGCGAAATACAAAAAAGATTGCGTGTGCTTTTCTTTATCACTTGTCTTCATTTGTGCTTATTCGAAAAAATAAAAAAATATAAAATTAAAAAACCACTAAAAAATTAGCTTTTCTGAAATTTGACTGCATAGTTTTTAAATCGTGCTCCTTGTGTTCGACCCTGGTCGCTATACCAGGTAAAAAAAGAATAGCGAAAGACCGCTTACATTGTTTTCATCGATTTCTATCTGTTTTGAGTGGTTTGATCATTTTCTCGTTGACCGAATCCCGTGGTTGAGAACGACGACATTTTTTATATTATTTTCCCTATCTCGACCGTCAGATTTCGCGTCATCACAAAGCTACGCCTGCAAAATCCCACCACGCACGTACTATGCACGCGCCTAGTAGGGACCTAACAGGAAATAATAAAAACCTAAGGGGCCATTTTGCAATTTCACCAAAAATAATTCAATGTGACAATAGTTCTTGGATTAAAGGGCAATACACAAAGTTTCGAGGGGTCCTACGCAAAAATTCCACACCCCACGTGCGTGAATCACGGGAGGTGACGTGGACAAGGACTAAAGTGCAAAAATGAAAAGTGCAGTGGCTTAGTTGTAAATATTACAAAATAAAAACAAGAGGAGACGGTATCGGCGGGTCATGCTCCCAACAACTAATATCAGAGCTTAGTTCGACGACAGCGAGGGATACGACATGGCAGATCAGAGCGAGATTCGATGTCGAGGAGACGACGCAACACAATAGGTGTGCTTTCTCTAGAGGCAGTTAAGATCCAAAGGTTACAGTGAACCGTTTAGATTGGGAGGATCTGAAGTCCGATTGAGGTGATCCAAGAGTCCAAATAGGGGTTTTTGCACACTTCAGACAATTTGGATAATTCGGATCGGGAGGATTCTTAATCAGATTTTTCAAACCGTATAAGGAGGTACGGAAGGAAAGAAATGACAAAACTTTCATCGAGTTGTGCATCATTCTTCGTGGAACCCTTCAATGGAAAGAATTACTTCACCTTATGACAACAACGGGTGAAGAACATACTCACATAAGAATGGCATGTGAAAGCTCTCCAGGATAAAGAAAAGAAGTTAGAGAAGCTGAAAGAGAAAGATCGGAAAGAGAGGAGGGATCTCACAAACATTATAGTACAACTGTTCTTGGCAGACAACACTCTTCGTGAAGTCATCAGCCTGTAGAATCCAACGGAAGTTTGGATGAAGCTCAAGGGGCGATACAAGTCCAAATCTTTGGCGAATCAACTATTGATGAAGAAGAAGCTCTATGGTGTAAAGATGACTGACGGGACAAAGCTCGAAGTGCACTTGGATAAATTCAACAAGATTCTGACAGACGTGCTCACACTTAAGGAGAAGAATGCGAAAGGAGAATCTCTTTTCAAGAAGGAGGATAAAGCATTGATCTTGTTGAGTTCCCTTCCATCTTCCTACAATCATATTGTGACGACGTTACACTATGACAAGAAGATCATCACATTGAACGAGATAGTTGCTTCACTGCCTACGAATGAGTCTCAACATAGGTCACAGATGAGTCAATGAATGATAAATGTCATGTGCTGATATCAGGGGAGACAAGATTCAGAGGTCGATCCAAGTCACGAGGTCCGATCACATGCTTCTATTGTGAGATACATTGGACGAGATAGTTGCTTTGCTACCTACGAATGAGTCTCAACAGAGGTCACAGATGAGGCAATGAATGATGAAGGTTATGTGCTGGTAACCGAGGATAGATGCTCAATATCAAGGGAGACAAGATTCAGAGGCCGATCCAAGTCATGAGGTTCGATCAGATGCTTCTATTGTGAGAAGGAGGGTCACAAGATAGCTGATTGTCTAAGATGTGAGAAGGAGAAAGGAAAGAAGAAGGTTGGTGATTTTGAATCCGACCAAGAGTATTTCACTACAGTCTGCGAGGGAGACTTGCTAGCGTGCTCTAGGGAGATTAAGGCAGATCCAAGATAGCTTTTGGACTCAGCATGTTCAAATCATGTATGTTCATCCAGAGAACAGTTCGGTACATATCAAGCATGCAATGAAGGCACGATCAATATGGGAGGTGGAGCCATTCACCATGTCAAGGGGATTGGATCAGTGCGGTTCCGCATGTTTGATGGAGCAGTACGAACTCTGACAGGTGTCAGAACATTCCTACATGCAAAAAAATCCGATTTCACTGGGAACGATCGAGTCACGAGGATATCGAGTCACCATTGAAGAGGGAGTTCTCAGAGCGAGTAAGGGAGCACACGTGGTGATGTGTGGGACGAGGATGAAAAACAAGGTATATAAGCGCGATGGAAGGATCATGAGAGGTAATGGAGCTCCAGTTCTTCCCAGGATGAGCAGTACAATGAGAGAGCGATAGGTTATCGTCATCTCTGCTGCAAAAGTGCGCAAAAAGGAGAAGCGAGTGCGATTTGCTTTACTAGAGAATGTCAGCACAATCTCTAGTCACGAGAGATTTATGATGACGCATCATGAGGCACAATGCTAAGTAGTGCGAGTGTCCAAGAGGGGACACGCCAAGGGTGCCTAGTGACGGTTGCGTCACCTCGATTTAGTGAGATTCTTCCAACGAGATCTGCAGATGACGAGAATGACCCAGTGCAGACTCAAGATAATGAACAGATCGTGATAGAATTCAACTCAAAGGGAAGATTGTTAGTATTAGAGTCAAATTAGGATTAAGAATCCTAATAGGATTAGACTCCTAATCCTAATAGTTATTGAGTTTTATTCTATTATTGTACTATTAGGAATAGGACTATGGGATTGTATTTGGGCTATATAAAGAGGGGGTGGAGGCATTGCCTCTACACCACCACAACACGAGGGAATACCACAAGAGAAGAGAAGAGAGAGAGAGAGAAGAGAGGTAAGAGAGCGAGGGAACGAAGAGAGTTGTACTCATCTACTTAAAGTGATCTTTCTTCTCTGTTGGTCACGAGAGGTGACCAACCATCATTATATATGGTTATCTTTTCTTCAATTGCTTCCGTGGTGGTGATCGATTGTGCATTTACTTCTGTATCCGGGGGGTTCATATCCAACAATCAATATCTGAAAGGAGACGATATCGACTGGTCGTGGTCCCAGCAACGAGGTGTGACATTGCAGGAGAATATGTGAAGAAGTGAGATGAGTGTGCATGATGGTGATGTTTGATGGGTGTAGGGCGAGTGAAATTGTTCGAATAGTATCAAAGAAGAGAGGAATGGGGAGAAAAGATGATGGAGAAGAACAATAGAGCAAAGAAGAGAAGGGTATAAGGTTACCCACAACAGAAGTTTAAGGAAGAAGGGGGTTTACTGGAGGTTGTTCTCGCCTCGATTGGTCGGTGTCCTTCAGGAGGCTGGAACGGTGGAATCTGGCGTTTAAGCCACCAATGGATCTATAAGGGATAAGCTCTCGATCGCTCTATTGGAATGGTTGCCATCTCCTCTCTATCACTAGTATATAAACACACTCACAATATCTCAACAAGGCTCTTCGCTAAAGGCATATCGGTCGTGGAAAGGAGGTGTTGGAGGAGCTTTTATAGGCTCGGGTTGACGTTTTAGTGATGAGACAGAGGATGCTAGGGTTCTCGAAGGGAATGGGTATAGGTTATCGAAGTAAGATTGAGTATGGTGGGGAGTTAGGTTCTTCGAGGTTTTGACGGGGGTGTGGTAGTCGAACAGAGATTGCATAATATTGAACGGCATCATGTCTTCGGGTATAGATTGACTCAGGTGGTGGAGTCGGGTCTCAGGAGGGCACATGTAGATAGAGGCTCGAACTGGGTTTGTCTAAGAGAAGAGAAGGTACGTGGAGAAGTTGACCCAATATATCGACATTCTCAAAAGGCTCCAACCAATGGGCTTTGAGCTCAAAGGGGGTAAAGATTCTAATCAACAATCGACTGAAGTAATATACATACATATATAAAATGCATGTAAAATACAAAATAAATATTAAATAGAGTTAAATGTAAAACCTAAAATATAAAATAAAATAACTTAGTTGTTTATAAAGTGACATATAGTACAATAGTAAGTAATAGTTGAATAATATATAAATCATGTAAAAAGTACAAAATATAGGTAAATATATATACAGAAATTAATTCCTCAATTATATATATATAATTATATTAATTTTATATTTTATTTCATTGGAGTGTAATTTAATATAAATAAGAATATTTTTATTAGGTTTCTGAGACCTTGTTTACATGTATAAATAAATGCAACTATATACATTGTATGTATATATACTTTTGTTTTTATGTTTTGATTTTATTTTTTTACTAACTTAAGGCATTTTTTTATTATTTTTTTTACATATACAGAAAAGTATAATTTAGAAAAATATCATAATAAATAAAGAAATCAAAAGTAGTAAACCTCATTTCACATATAACAGATAGGTCCCAAAATCAATCTTTTGTAAACTAGCTCCATGTAGAATGCACTCACATTCATTTGATATAGAAACATATAGCTTAAACTTTGAAAGTGAGTTTTCTCAATTTGGATTCCCTACGGAGTGGGAAATAAACTGAAAATTTGGTCTTTACGATTTTTTTCAGTTCGAGATATATATGCATTTATTTAATGTGGAACTTATTTTATATTTTTATGATTTTTGAAATTTTATATAACTTTAGAAAATTGTAGAAAATTTCTATACAAAATGTGGGAATTTGGTCGATGTATACAAGGAGATCTTAATATTATTTTATATACAAAAATAGTTTTTTTAAGTATGTTTCTTTTTGTTATGGTATATAGGCATTTCCCCATCCCCTTCTATATACAATCCAAGTACAAAACATAGTCATATTCCCATAAGAATTGCACAAGTGTTCTTGAGATTAGGAGTCAAATCCCCTTCGGAATACTAATCCTAATGAAACTCAAATCATAACAAAGCCTCATTGAGTTGAATTACATCAAAATATCCAAGTAAATTAAGAACTTGGTTATCCTCCCCATCTGCAAATCATGTTAGCATGAACTCACCACTCCGGCTGCCAAGGGTGCTCTTGATGTGCCCCATCTTGACCATATTCACACAACTCAATGTTGTGCCTTCTGACCCGACAACAAAATTTTTTTAATGACTAGAAATTATGCCACCATCCTCCGATAAAGTGAACCACACTCATTCTTCCTTGTTGCGTGCTTCTACAGCAGAGATGATGGTAACCTATTGCCCTCTCATTATATTATTCGTCATGAGAATAAATGGAGCTCCATCATCCGTCATGATCCTTCCCTCGATATTGCGCATCATGTTCGACATCCTCGTTCCTCTCATCACCACGAATGCTCTCTTGAGTGCTCTAGGAAATCCTCCTTACAATGATGATGCGATGTCCTATTGACTCCATCATTTACGGTAAAATTAGATTCTTTTAGCTATAGGAACCTGAAACTTGTTAGAGTTCATACTGCTCCATCAAATAAATGAAATTGCACTGAACTATGTCTCTTGACATGGTAAATTTCTCCACCTTCTATCTTGATCGTCACATAGTTATGAATTGAACTTACTTCTTAGGTGAACACACATGATTTAAACATGTCCAGGTACAGAAGTCTTCCATGATCTGTCTTCATCTTTATGTCCAAATCACAAACCAAATCCTTCTCTTTCTCCGTCTTATATCCGAAACAATTAGCTTTTCTGACACACTTCGAACGAAATTTATATATGTCTCGTGCAGGATGACTCCATGTTTGAGGTTTTTAGAAAAGAGAATGCAATAGATGATAAAGAATTGATGAACATACCAAGATCACAATTGCGAACTGCAGCATGCAGAATCGATCGGCAATGAGGGCCTCTGCTACCGGGGGGGGGGGGGGGGGGTAAAGGGAAGTCGAGCAAAATGGAGACGACGTTCCTCCGCCCTCCTACAGCTGCCACGTAAAGAGCACACTCCCCAGCTTCATTCACGATCATCGACAGCTCCCCGTGGATTTCCAGCATCAATCAACCTCACCAGCTTCTCATGCCCTCCAGCTGCAGCTATGCTCAACGCCGTGTTGCCTTCATCGTCTTTAGCCTTCAGGAGCTCCAACACCTTGTTCTTCTCTCGCCTGTGCGGTTCTACGAAAGGGGCGAGCATCGACTCAGCAAAACCAATCACTTCAGGACTGGAGGATGCTGCTGCGTAGTGCAGCGGCGTCTGCCGTCTCGCCCTTGTTGTTCGTTGCCTTCCACGTCAGCAAGTCATCTCTGCATTGGGAGAAGATCTCTTGTGCAAGCTTGACATGGCAATACAAGAGGGCCAGGTGGAGGACGGTGTTGCCATGAGGAGTTACTCCAGAGAGGAGATCATGGGCGGATCCAAGTATTGGTTAAAGGGGGCACGTGCCCTCCCTAACTTCACAATTTTTCCTATTTTATCCCATTAAATACTAATATAAATAGTGGCCATGTGCGATTGTGCCCCCCATCACCTAACAATTAAGAATTAAAAATCCACTTGCGTCGTATGTACTCCGCAATCATCCATGAATTTAGAATTGGAATTGTGCCCTCAATCTAGGGATGCTAACGGAAACAAACATTCGTATCTGATTCGCTACTCTATCTGTTGTATAAAGTTTTTGACATCTGTATCTGTATTCATTTTAAAATAGATATGGATATAGATATCATTTTGATATTTGTAAACATCCTTATCCATGATTGTATATCCATATTAATATATAAGTATATTTATAATTTTTTTACCATATATAACATAAATATAAACCTTCTTTGATCATATTTGACATAATTTTTTAATATGAGCGCATTTAGTATATTTATATCACATGTTTTCCATCAAATTCATTTATATTTAAGTTAATCTATTATGTATTTCAAACATTATCTTCATGCTATCAGTAGCCTTTTATATCATTATCCATATTTTAAGGATATAATACACGTCGATATCCGTATCACATTGTATTCGTATTTAAAAAGGGACAAGGATCTTTCCTTTCTTAAGACTCATATGTGCCATGCAAGGATTAGGAGCACGTCTCGGTACCCCTTGCTCCCTCGTAACCTTGCTTATCTCTCAGACGTTTTGTGTCCACGTTCCCCCAAGGATCCACCACACCGTTTGCACCATTACACTCTCAATCATCAATGGACATACTATTCATCTAATTTTGCACCATAGCAAGATTTAGTCTCACACTCCAAGTCTCCAACTCCAATGCATGCAATAATAATATAATATATCCATACTTCGTACGTACATATGTATGTTTATCCGCAAAAAAATATCTTTCTACCAAAAGTGACTAATGCATTCAGAACCAAATCATTTTAACATCCACATTTTAATGTTATTGATATCCTTTAAGTGCTTCTATTATACACATGTATTTTCACAATATAAAAACTCGATGCGCAATTCTTTGTATATATCTCCACACACATGGATGTTTATTCTGAAATATTTTTTATTGTATCTTTATTATTATTAAATTTGTCAGTGTGCCCCACTTAATGTGTAATCCTGGGTCCGCCACTGGAGGAGATCTCTGTTTTCTTCCACCAATAGCCTCAGTTCTCTCCTTCTTCCTGATTTCACTGCCGCGAGCAAACGCGGATCCATATTTACGTCTCTCTATATTCAAACCAAGTGCTAATCTAATCAGAATGTACACGAGACTCCGATTCGTCGCCTGTGACTCACCATCCCAAGCACATCGCCTGCCGCACCAACGAACGAGCATAATTGACCACAACATTAATATCCATGCAATATAAGAACATGGATCGCACGTAATGGACATTTTATCGGAAACAAGTTAGATCCGCAATGACAGATGTTCGTTTTTAAATCATATATAGCTCGTAATTTACAGAGACATGAGTAAGACGATGGACACCCATGTTTGCTATAATTCCTATAATAATTCGCATCATGCTTCAGCATGGAACTTAATTTTTGTTTACGGGTTAATACGTGTTGAACACCATGTGCGCTATAAATACTGTAACTCGCATCATGTCGTCGTGCGTCGGGTAGGAGTTTTTATTATTGGTTAATGTCCATTTTTGTTAATTTAACATCCATGAATACGCACATCTAAAAATATTTTTACGGAATTATGCCGTGGGACATTTGTTAACTGCGCTATACTTGCATCATAATCCTAATCCAAATTACATCATCGTGCTTTGTTAACTCCAAAAGAAATGAATATGGGGAATGGTGTGGCAAACAAAAATTCAAAGAAATGAAAGTGACCGTGCAAGAGAAAAGAAATGTGTTGCAAATTGCGTAATCGGAACATGCACAAGCGATCAATAATGCAAACACGAAGACAAACATATTTACAAAATTCACATGTAATTGGGCAACGTCCTTGGACGGTGGCGATTAATTTTCACTATATGAAGAAAGAAGAATACAAAGGATATACAAAATTCTAACCTTAGGAAGTTTATATACTACTCTCATATAAAATGATTCCCAAAATCAGACGAATCCAAATACCCATATAAGAAAATATTTGGGGATGTGGATAGTGAGCGTCCGAGCGATCGAGGTTAAGTGATATCGAAGGTCGTTGCGACCTCAATCACCCGATCGGACTCAACAAGAAGAATACAGACCACATACAGAAGTAAATCAATCAAGGCACAATAATCAAACAGATAAATCTGTACAAAACAATGTCAGCGGTCTCCGCTATCTATTTAACCTGGTATAGCGACGAGGGTCGAACACAAGGAGCATGAGTAAAACTTAAGAAGTAGTCGGTAATCAAAATAGAAAATGCATATTCTTGTTGTTTTTAATTTTTCAAAATTTTTTATATTTCTAATTAGAAAACAAGTGAGAAGAATAAGGTAAATACATGTTCTAACAATTTTTATTAGGACTGGAAATACTCAAAAATTAGAAATAAAAATGTTTTTATATTTTTCAAATATGCAGATGTTTTTTTTGTAATTTTATGGTAATTATATGATTTTTATCTGATTTTATAAAAATGAAAGAAAGATAAAACATGAAAACAATGTACAGCTTGTGCCAAAGAGCAAATTTAAAATATTAAAAGTCCCCAAATGCCCTTATGATTTTTATAACAAAGTAGATAAACAGAGCTATTCACAGCAACTGGAATCCTATTTTTGTGATTTTTGTAGGATATTTAATGTTTTTTATAAGATTTTCGATATTTTGTGATTTTTAGGGTTTTATAAAAGATAATGCAACACAAATTATCCTGGAATGAAAACAAACTAAAACAAATAAATAGAAATTTTTATCTAATTTTTGAGACTATATATATTTTTGGTATTTTAAAAAATAGTCAGGACACTTTTTAGGGGTTTTATTTTGAGAAAATATTAAATAAAATTAAATCAAGTCACAAAATTTACCATAAATATTATATGTTAGTAGGAGCTAACAGTAATTTTTGTGGAAATTTTGAAGTTAATTTAATAATTATTTGATAAAAAATAAGAGACATAGCTCACGAGGACCTACTTGTAATTAACATAAAGTTCTTGATCAATAAATAACACACATAAAAAGTTCAGGTTCGAGCATGCAAAATCACCCTAGAACAGACGTGCATGCTTATTAAACCACGAATAGGGACAGATTTGCAAATATCAGAAAAGTTCTACTCAAACAGTAACATTCATGAAGTTCAGGACAGTTCTTGCAAAAACTCTACAAAACCACAAGGGACGACACGTGAGTTCAACTCAACTGGACTGAAATGTAAATACTGAAAAGTATAAAGGTCCAGATGAAAAATATCCAACTACAACTTATTTACTGGGACTAGATAATAAAGCAAGAAAAAGGTAGAATAAAGAGTGCAAATACCCCCAAGGCACGTGAGGAGGGCATGGGCACACGTGGCGGGCTCTGGACGATGCGGGAACGTGCGGTGCAGATCGCCTGCTGTGTCAGATCTGATGCTCCAGGGAATGTCGGTGACGAGCAGTGCAGATGTGTCAGAGTGCACCAGATAAACGGTCCAAAGGTTGTAGCAACGAACAACTCAGATCCAAACCGACGCTCTATTCCTCATCTGACGGTGGCTGGCGATAGTGGATGAATAGGTGCGAGGTGAATTTAGATTAAGGATGGAAGCGAATCCGTTGGGCTGATCGAGCCCCAAAATGGTCTTGTGCCTCCGGAGGGGTACTCTGCGTCTAATGCCGGAGGCAGATCAATTGGATGATGGTCGGATGGTCGGGTTGAGGGAGCTCCACCTGGAGCTGCTCCACCGAGCATCTGGAGGTCTGTCAAAGGGTCCTGCTGCGTAGGGGTACCTACAATAGAAGGCTGGGACTCAGGGCGAAGCACCGGTCCGGGTTATTAATGCTAGAAGGGAAAGAAGTGGCGGTGAGGCGGATGGGTGATCTCCGGTGAACGCGAGGGAGGGAGATCGAGCCTAATCTCATCCCGATGGTTGAGATATAGGGTGAACAGGTTGCGGAAGAAGGGTGAGTGCGCGTAGAGGGTTCGATCGATATGGGTATGGCGGTGAGACGAGGCTCCGACGACCGAAGCTTAGCAGATGAAGGTGCAGCGGTGCGAAATGGGAATAACGAATCGAAAGGATGAAATGAAGTGGAATGGTCAATACCTGGGGTTGTAGATGAACTCTGGAGATTCAGCAAGCGAGGTTGTGGCCTCGACCAAGCTGTGGAAGGCCGGGAGTCTTTTTGCGACGGTGCACGCTGGCCACGAGGTTGAGCAATGTGAATGCTCCACCAAAATCCAATCTGAAGGGTCCCTCTGGAAGATGTTACTCAACCTGAGGTGGCTAGGGCTTAAAGGAGGAGCGAGGCACGAGCTGCTGCTCTGTGGAGGCACAAGAGGATGCTTTATAGGTCACTCAGGGGTCCAGAAAGATCGGAGTAAAGCATGAAACCCTAGAGCGATTCGGATCGGTCAAAGGACCCAAGAGAATGTTGGAGGTAAAAAGATTATCAGGTATAAATTTTGAGGCCAAAGGAGCTCGGAGCCGGGCTGGAAAATTTCGAGAAAGAGCTCTGACGAACAATATCCAGGTCTGACCCGGGAAGGACGAACCGTTGACCGGAGGTCAACAATCCCAGTTGGCCAATCATAAATTTAGGATTTACAAAATATTTACAAAAATAATAAAAAAGTAAATGACTTTAAAATAAAAAGTGTATAGAATAAAAATATTTATTATTTTTCAAACTTTTTTTTTAATTTTTAATTATTTTTATGAAAAATAAATTAAGCTTAATACAGTATAATGTATTATATATAGGTATAATATACCTATGTGTTTTGTATAATTATTTTTATTTTGTTATTTTTACGCCAATATCCTAATTTTGTTTTTTAGTTATTTACAACATCATTTTTATAGTCTAAAATAATTTTTATTTTATTTTTACTCTCTATTTACAGGTATCTAATAAATAGGGAGTAAGGCATGTGTACATGTGCCTTATACAAGTGAGAGATGATTTTATTTTAATTTTTAATTTATTTTACTGATTTTTTATTTTATTTTTATACAAGGAGGTAAAAAATAATATTTTATTTTTATTTTGTCAAAAATAATTATTTACAGATACACGTAATATATATATACAATATAGAGTAGGCCCGATCTCTCTCTACTTATTTTGTTTGGCGACCAGGTCAATGCTTGACCTTCTCTTAGGGTTTGGGTCACTCTGCATTATTGTAAATATCTCCCTCCTTTTTCTTTTCCTTTATTCTTTTACTTATGCACAAATACATGCTAAATATGCAATATTAACAAATTCATGCTTCTTGCTAACTTATTATATTTACACATATCTACATGATGATTTGCCAAGATAAATAGCTAAAAGAATAAAGAGTGAGAATCAAGGACTCGTCACCTCTTATACTTTACCTTTTCTAGTCCCTTAGCAAACACTTATTTGAAAAAGAAGTGAAAAAGAGAAGAAACGAAAAAGAAGGAGAATTAAGGTTGATTATTAAACTCATCTTCATTAAATTGAAGTATGGAGCTCAGTCAGGCCTTTGGATTATTAATTTGTCAGAATCTTAATTGGATCTAGGTTTAAGACTCAATAGCCTCTAAGTTCCACCAATCTATGGTCAGGATTCCTTGATAATCCGGATCAGAACAAGTCTACATACACAAACTCTAATGACCATGAATTTTTTCTTGTATTGTGTGAGTGTATGTATCTCCCCACCTCAGAAATGACAAGTATACATCCCCCCTCAACAAGGTAACTCTAATGCCCTAGTCCATCAACTCTTCCTCGAGGAGCGGGGTATTACCTTCTAAGTTCAAGTTCAACCGGCTCAAGAAGAGGGGAAAGAAGAGAACTGATCATGACCAGTGTAGCCATGTATCCCTGGGAGCCTAACCAGTGTAACTAAGATTGCCGCTGCAAGCTTCATGAGATGAGAATGGGTAACATAAGCTTTGCTTTATTTGGCTATATACACTCTGGCAGACATTTTATTGTCAATCAGGTCTGTCTACTTTTTTGGAGTTTTTATTTCTTTTGCACATTTTTTTGATGTGCAAATGTACAACAAATCTACATGGTGCATCATATATACATAAGGACTTTTTCCTCTTGAGTAAGTAGACTATCCCTCTTTTGAAGCATTATTGCAACCCACAACTCCTATCTTTAGACCTCAACACCACCAGAACAAGTTGAGGCGTACTTCCTTCCCTAAAGGAAGACGAGAGGTTCCTCCTAGAAGTACTACCCTTGTATGCTACCCCAAGCCAAAGGAAACCGCCTCTTCACCACCTCATCCGTAGAAATCTATGTGTAAGGTGCTAGTGCAAGTAAAGACATTGTCTGTGAGAGTCATATGTGCGTTGGCAAGTGTTCTACTTGGTCTCATCAAGATGACATGTGAACATAGCCTAGTAGACTCAAAGAATTAAGTCACTAATGGACCTGAAAAGTATTAACCCCAAATCCTATAAGGTTCCTCTTATAATTAGGTGGATTAAGGTCTTAACCAAGCTCCATTTTCCATTTAATTCCAGACTAGTTTAATTGTCAACTATGATTCAGAAGAACATACAAGTATTTACAAAAATATTTTAATGCAAAGTTTTTTTGAAAATGTGTAAAATTTTTGAAAAATGTTTGAATGTATGCATGAATGCAGGAGTTTTACAACCTATTTACAAACATTTACACAAGTGTTTTTGCAAACTTTTCTTTTTCAAATATTTTACAAAAATTTTGTACGATATACATAATTTTGACAAAAATATTTACAAACATTTTACAAGAAAAATATTTTTACAAACATTTGTATACAAATAAATTTTATGGATAGCTATGTACGTACAAGAAAGAATTTTACGTACAAGAAAATTTTAAAAAAATTTCATGATTTTTAGGTTATGGATTTTAGCCATTTTATTTATTAACACAGTCACATAAAGTACGAGTTATGGCTAAAATATATATGTAATATATACGACACCCCCTATACTTAGCTCGAACGATGTCCTTAGACTGATCTGATGAAGAAGACATAACTAGTGCTTAGGACAGGGAAGTGAAAAGGAATACTATACTACAACGACGAATAAAAGAATGAAATGAATAGATCTCGATGATCTCCCATTACTTAGGATCAAGTGATCCTAGGTATAGCAGACTGTACACAAGGGGAAACCAAGGGTTAGGATGTACAGTGTCTACCTCCACTATACTTAGGGAAAATATCCCTAAGTGTAGGCACCAAAATAGAGGTAAAAAGGATCAAAATAATACTCAGAAATCTGACACCCCGCATACTTAGTGTAAAGTACACCCTAAGTATAGCATAATGACAAGATGCAAATGGGGTGCTAGACTAAAGAATGAGATGATATGGACATCTGAATTTATACATGGAGGAAGACAGTGATAATCAGGCATGAGATGCAAATGATGTGAGTCAAAGACCACATCTCATGCAAGATGAATGGGGGAGACGTCAACCATCAACGACTCATGATCTCGATTTGGTTTTAGGTGTTGACCATGCAAAAGGTGGACTCAGATGACATCTCAGATATATCGATGCTACCATTGTCATGCACATTTCGGACCAGGTATGGTCCGTTCCACTTACTCTGCAATTTCCTTGGAAATAATCTAAGCCTGGCATCAAACAACCATACTCTCTGATCTGGCTCAAACTGCTTATGGCTGATATGAGAATCATGCCATATCTTCAGTCGCTCCTTATACTATAGGCTGGTCGTGAAGGCTGTATCTCTAAGCTCCTCCAGGGCTGCCAATTTTACCTTCCTTTGATCTCCTATACTCTCTAGATCCAATAATATATCAGTGACAACCCATAGTGACTTGTGCTTAATCTCAACAGGTAAATGGCAGTGCTTGCCATAAACGAAGGGAGATGTACCCAAAAGAGTCTTGAAGGAAGTTCGATATGCCTGCAGGACCGAGTCTAAAAGCTGTGATCAATCCTTTCGGTCTGGGAGGACTACCTTATGCAATATCATCTTGATCTCCCTGTTCGATATTTCAGCAAGACCATTGGTCTGAGGCTGATGGTCGATGCTGACTCGTTAGCAAGGGCCTTTACCCTGTCGTTCATAAAGTGAGACCCCCATCAGATATCAATGCTCTAGGCATCCCGAACCGTGAAATGATATTTTTCCCCAAAAAACTACCAACAGTCTTATCAATTGCGGTTCGGGTGGGTATGGCCTCAACCCAACGACTCACATAAGCAACAGCCAACATAATGTACTCGAATCCTTGACTCTTAGGGAATGAACCCATGAAATCAATGCCCCATGCATCAAAAACCTCACAAAAGTGAATGGCTGCATCAACATCATATCACACTGTCCACAGTGCCCGTCCTCTGACAGTCACTACACCTCTTCACGAATTCATCAGAATCCTTGAAGAGGGTAGGCTGCCATAGGCTGGATTGGAACACTTTTTGTGTTGTTCTCCTCCCTAAATGATGTCATCCTACTTCAAGCTTGTGGCAGCATGCGAGGACGATGTGGTGCTCCTCTTGAGGAATGCATCGACGCCAGACACTATCCCCTCCTTCATGATAAAGGATGGGATCCTCCCAATGGTAGGACTTGGCCTTCGCAAGGAAAGTCTCAAGTTGCTGCCTGGGCCAACCTTGTGAAACATTCTTGGCAACAAGATAGTTCGTGATGTCAGCGTACCATGGGAGAGAGACGATAGCAAGGATCACCTCATCTAGGAAGGTCTCTGTAATGGGATCAGTCTGCTCAAATTCCTCAAGATTCTCCAATCAGGAGAGATGATCTGCCACCACATTCTTGACTCCAGGTTTATCCTTAATCTCAATATCAAACTCTTGGAGTATAAGGATCCATGTAGTCAGTCTCGCTTTGGCATCCTTCTTAGCCATGAGGTACATGATGGCAGCATGATCAGTAAAGATAGTCACTTTGGATCCAAGAATATACAACCTGAACTTGTCCAAGGCAAAAACTACGGTTAGCATCTCTTTCTCTGTAACAGTATAATTCCGCTACGCGGCCCAATGTACGACTAGCGTAGTGAGTGGCAAATGGCACCCCGTCCCTCCTCTGTCCTAGCACGGCCCCATCGGCAAAATAGGAGGCATATGTCATGATCTCGAATGAGAGAGACCAACTATGTAATGTCCCAGGCTTAGGTCCCCGGTTCGTTATCAAGCAAAACTGGCCCTAACAACTTGTTGGGTACGAGCCCAATTGGACCCGTTGGCAGCCACCCAAAATGCTTAAGCCCAAGTTGTTAAGTACTAATCCCCATCACTTATAAACCATACCCACACTTTGTGAGTTTTAGGTATGGTACTATGTTTGGAGTTGGGGTATTACAACCTCCCCCACTTATATTCGCAACCTCCTCGTTGTGACATGGCACATCACTTATTCTCAGTGACAGTGACGGCTGCACGCTTTAGGTAGCCTTGTCCTCCACCTCTTTGTAGGGGAAACTCTACCTCTTGGGCAACCCTTTCCACTATCAGAGGGAACATGGCTCTGATACCATTTGTAGCGTCCCAGGCTTAGGTCCCCGGTCCGTTATCGAGGAAAACTGGACCTGACAACTTGTTGGATATGAGCCCAATTGGACCCGTTGGCAACCACCCAAAATGCTTAAGCCCAAGTTGTTAAGTAGTAATCCCCATCACTTATAAATCATACCCACACTTTGTGAGTTTTAGGTATGATACTATGTTTGGGGTTGGGGTGTTACAAATTAAGTGGCTAAAGGATAGGAGCTTCAACTACTAAGCTCTTGAGAGTCTCAAATAGCGTAAGACACTTATCATCTACAATGAACTCAGTGTCCTTTGTTAGCAAATCAGTCAACGGTCAGGTAATCCTGCTGAAGTTGTGAATAAAAATCAGTAGCAATCGGCATGCCCCAGAAAAGACCTTAACTACCGCAAGTTGGACGACAGATTGAGTTT
The DNA here is from genome assembly GCA_037367405.1 of Ottelia alismoides. NCBI lineage: Eukaryota > Viridiplantae > Streptophyta > Magnoliopsida > Alismatales > Hydrocharitaceae > Ottelia > Ottelia alismoides. The sequence continues at coordinate 163,859 of JAZKJV010006807.1, read as the reverse complement.
CCTGATGATATCCACCTTGGCCGGATCAACCTCCATACTCCTGTTGGAGATGATATGACCAAGCATCGTCCCTTGAGTCACCATGAAGTTACTCTTCTCCCAAGATAAGACAAGATGGACCTCTACGTAGTGCTGAAGAATGCGGTCTAGGCAATCAAGACAAGTATCGAACCCATCATCTTAGATCAAAAAGTCATCCGTGAAGATCTCTAAACAGTCACCCATTGTGTCCAAGAATATGGACATCATGCACCTTTGGAATGTCTCAAGGGCGTTACATAGACTAAAGGGCATCTGTTTGAAAGCATAAGTCCCAAACAGACAGGTAAATGTCGTCTTGTCTTGGTCTTCGAGCGCTATGGCCACCTGATTGAATCTGGAGTGAAGGATATTGTTAGATCCTCAAGCGCATCACGGAAGCGTGAGCATCGTATCGAATACGACGAAGAACGACTAGTCAAACTAGTTGTTCTATGCAGCGGAAAATAAAAAAATTTATGCGAAGAAACCACGTGATCCAAGAACACTTCTCGGATCGTTTCGTCTAAACCACAAACAAGTAATAGGATTACCTCTTGAAGCATGGTTGTGATCAAGTCTTTAAACGAAGAGACCTCCTGTCTCAAGTCCGATCCGACGGAGGAGACGCTTGCGAGCGCGGGGATGAACCGCGTGCTTCTCGCAATCCATGTTGATGATCCAAGCGGTGGATCTCCTGATCTCGACACACGAGATCCGACGTCTTCTTCACAAGCGAGGCGCACCGAAGTAGACGGAGTTCCACGAGCAAACCATCGGACGATGCGGCAGCGATGGAGAGAGAGAGAGAAAGAGAGAGAGAGAGAGAGATGTGCTTCTCAAGCATTATGTAAAGAAGAGAAAAGAGGTGCCTCTCCTTTTATAATATTTTGGGATCCATGGATCTCAATCCATGGGACAACACAAATCCAGTGGCTCTCATTGATTGTGTTTCTTTTAATGGCTAAAATTTGTGTTGGAAAAAACCAACAACAATTAATTTAATAAAAATCAAATATATATTAAATATAATTTGATTTATATCAAATCAATCTTCATTGAAGAAATAAGAAAGGAGGCAAGCCTCCTTCCATGAATGGAGTGGACGACCACCACATTCCATGTAGGAAATGTGGTCGTTCACCCTCCATAAAAGGAAGGTGGCTTCTTCTCCTTTTATTCCATGAGATATATTATCCCATTAATTTCTCCAATATTTGCAACAACTTTTGTTGTAAATTATTTCACAAAAATAAATCCAATTTATTTTGTGAACATTGCAATCATGCCATTGAAAAATGTGAATCACATTCACAACCCAAAATAAAATGTAAATTACATTTTCAATTTAATGTCCAATGTGAATCCAATTCACATTAACATTTAATTAACAAATGTAAATTACAAACATCTCTCTCTTGTATATTATAAATTACATTTATAATATATTTGATTAATATGGATATTGCTATTCACATTATTCATATCCATGGTAATTAAATCACATTTAATCATCTTGGATCTCTATTCTCTTGTGTCCAAATAATATGAATCACATTGACATTATTTATGTCTTTGATAATTAAATCACATTTAATTATCTAAGAAAACTCTCTTTATAATATGAATTGAATTCATATTAATCATGATAATTAAATCACATTTAATTATCCATTTTCTCAGTGCTCGGATATATATATATATATATATATATCAACAATAGAAATTATCCAGAATCCATTCAAGGATAATGCGCTTTCTCCGCGAATACTTGGAGATAAGGACAGGGAGATTGTATTGTTCTACGTATAGTGACTTGGATATTGAGATCGTATCTCAAATCCAGATCGCGGGCCTCCCATAGATGCTTGATTAAACCAAGACCGCAAATCTAATCTTCTCATTACATCTGAATCACATTCAGATCAATGTCGAACATTTGGATCAAGATCATATTACTTCTCTACTGAGAGGAGTCACTAAAATCCAGACCCGTTTCATCACTCCCTAGGAATGGAAGAGTCATGGTTATACAATCGTTTATGATCACATCACCCTCAGGTATTCCCAATACCTGTACATCCTGCATATTGGAAGACTCAGAATAAACCCAAAGTATTAGATCAACTTTATACTGTTTATTTCAAGGTTTTATCAGTAAGTTTCTCATTCGATCATTGGGAGTTAGTATCGATCATACACTTTCCAAAAGCGTATATCATACCTAGGTCTTGATCATATACTTTCCAAAAGTATATATCAAACCTACGAATTCAGTCAAGCTTCCAAAGCGAGATGACCGTGCACACGGAATTTGATTCTTTCCTAATATCTCATGAGTGAGCTCATGCCTTCCGGTTCAATAAATGAACCTGTATGATCCCTTTGAGAGATCGTATTACTCATATGCCCTTACATGCACACCAGCACGCCGGTGTATAGACCTTGGTTAGGTCATCAACCTATTGGTCTGCCAAATGTACATACTCAAACATATAGTAATACATTTGTCTCCGGTCAGAGGATGCATGCTTGTATCGTGACAGCATACGATATAGGACTTTGGTTATCTCGATCTCGTTAAGTCAACTCTTTGACCTAACTAATCTGACACCTCCGAATCTCTATTCATATGTAGAGGACCTGCATCAAGACGTCGGTCAGATATAAGCCTAAATGTGAAAGGATTGCCATCTCCTACTCAGGCTGGAGATCATCTCTTAACAATCATTTGACGGTGCTTGATGAGTCCTCAATCTAACTCATTAGATATTCATCCAAGCACCAGCCTCTATGATTCAATAGTTGAATCAACAGCTGTATGATCATCAAGATGGCCATGGTACATAACCTTAATTGTACTAAGGGACCTATTATGCAAATTATTCATTCTTCATTTCAGATCAGGGAATGATATATGCAATAACATTTATTGCATAATGGCTCGCCGTGGGCTCGCATTTCCAACATGGAGTACCCGTCAAGAAAGAAATAGTGACTCTTTCCAACTAGCCTCTCTATAATCTGATCAATAAAAGGCAGCGAGAAATGATCCTTCTTGGTTTCCTGATTCAATCATTTGTAGTCCATACAAACCCTCCAAGAAGTGGGTACACGGGTAGCTATCTCCTCTCCAGACTCGCTCACAACTGTAGTGATGCCCGTCTTCTTGGGCACCACATGTAATGGACTAACCCACTTGGATTCGAAGATGGGGTAGATAAAGTTTACGCTCCACCATTTTGCTATTTCCTTCATGACTACCTCTCGAAGATTCAGGATCAACCATCGTTGGAACTCACGCAATGGCTTGGCGTCCTCCTCGAGATAGATATGGTGGGAGCACAGAGCCAAACTTATCCCATGGAGATCAGCTACACTCCATCCTATTGCCTTATGGTTCCTTTCAAGAACCTCCATCAGATGAGATTCTTATTCTCCAGTCAAATCCACTTATATAATGAATGGGTACATCTCATGCTCACCCGTAAGGAATCTATACTTCAGCGACTACGGTAAAGGCTTCAGTTCTGGGCAACTAGGAGTTGGTGCCTCTAAAAAGTCTAAGTGAATGCAATCATATCTGAATGAGAGAACTCTCGCAGATCATGGAAAACTGGCGAAGAGGGTCCTGTTGGTATAGCTATAATCGGTACTAGCATGGTCTCCACCCTAGCTGTTGGCTCTGTGGAAATCAGACAAGGTAGTAAATCATCAAATTCTGCCCAGTCAATGTTTGAATATGAGGGATCTGAATCATAATCACAAGATACAAAATCTGCTTCACTTTCCTGATTGCAATCGTCAGCCTCAACAGTGTCCTCTACAAAGAGTGTGCTTTTTGAACTCTCCTCTACAGAAAAATGTGGATATATAGTATCTGAAGGTGAGAGAAGGGCTTGTGAAACAGGATCAGACCAAGCGGCTTCATCATCAGTGATCACAAAGTCTCACTCTGCTCTATAATCGAGTCTGCATTGCTAAACTGCTCTGAGCAAGTTGTGTCTCATGTTTTGGTCTCATCAATCGTCTCTATTTGTATATTCTCTCTCTCTCTCTCTACATGAAAGTACAACTTCCCTCTATCATGGTCGGACACCGCCTTGGCTGTGGCCAAGAATGGACATCCTAGGATGATGGGGGTATTAGTCACAGATTTGGTGATCTCCATTTCCAATACAATGAAGTCCACAGGAAATTTTAGGCCCTATATTGTGACGACCACGTCATTAAAAAACCCTTCGGCCTCTTGATAGATCTATCAGCAAACTGAAGGATTGTCCTGCTCTATCGAAGAGGGCCAAACTTGAATCGGTCGAGTAAGGTTGCCGGAAAGAGGTGATGAATCCACATTTCATCATCTTTATTCTATCATTTTGGCACCAAAAACCCTAGCAAATGCCTGTAAATACCCTTTACTTCATCATCTTAGCATTCATGCATGTACCTGTAAATAGTGTATAAAATACTGTAATTAAAGCCAAAATTATAGAATAAATAAAATAAAAGAAAAAGAATAAAATATTGTAAATATTTTATGACCCAAAACCCCAAGACCTAGGCATCTTGATGAATAGGTCGACAAGGAATAAAGTAGGGGGAGATAAGGGCCAAAAATACCAATAAAATCCCTTTTATTTTATTCATTCTTTATTCATTTTGGGACCTATTTTTGGTTCCACTTTTTACACCTCAAATAAAGAAACTTTGTTCATGAAAGTTATATATAATTTAATAAATAAAAATACAACATTGATTTCACTGAAAAATAATGTACAGATAAAAAGTTATGGTCTGAATAAAAATCCAGAATTCCAACTTCCCAGACCTGTATCTCACAAAAGAAACTCCAAATGCATCAAACTCACCTTTAATTGTATATAGAATAAAATAAGCTATTTAATGGCGGTGGTTTCGCATTCGGCGGTGCTACGGTTTGAAAGTTGAGTTTTGGACCCACATTGTATACCTGTACAGCTTAAAATATTAAATTTATTCTTTAATCATTATTTTTTGTATATTTATATTTTTATAATTTTGTAAATATTACTTATAATAATTATGTACATTAAAATCAAAATAAAAATGCAAAGAAAACTCAAAATAAAAATATTTGTAAATAAAATACACAGGTCTTATACCTATGTATATACCTATACAAGATCTACTTATATTTTATTAAATATACAAAACATATCAATAAAATGGAATAAAAATATATTTGTGTATATAAAAGTATGTTGTAATTTTATAAAATAAGAAATAAAAATAATAAAATGAAAATACACAAAATAAAAATAAAGTGATAAAATACATAGGTATAAGTACCTATATAGGGCTAAAAGTAAACTCGTGAAAATATACCTAATATAAATAAATAAAAATTACCATAAAATAATTTAGAAAATTATAAGCTATTTTTATGCTTTAACCATAAATAAATAAAATAGTTTACTATTTTATTTTGATTTTTGAAATATTTTTCTCAGGTTTTTTCCTGGTTGGTCCACGTGGACCAACCAGGAGGGCTGGAAAGTTGACCTGGGTCAACTCTCTGCCCAACACCTGAGCATTGTCAGAAGTGGAGTTGACCCTGATTTCACCCTTTTTTCGAGGATGCCTCGATCACCATTTGGTGATGGTTCCTTCTTGGAATCTCTTCCTCGGTCAATGGTGATTCACGCCCAAGTGATTCCTTGGGCTGTGGATCACTGACTGAGGCGCTGTGCCCTCGTCTTCCACGCCTCGCCGTCAACCCTTTAAAAGGAGACCCCCAACTTCGATTCAAACTTGATCCTTCTTCCGCCAAAATCACCCGAAAACCCCTACCTCCTTGTGCTCCTGGTGACAGTGGGAGTCGAATCGACCCGGGGTTCGCGTCGTTTGGTGTAGAATCGAAGTGATCCATCCCCTCGCCGAAGCTCCGTCGCGCCTTCCAGCCGTCGTCTCTGGTGAGCTTCTTCCCCTTCCCTTTCCATTTTCCTGTAGCTCTAGTGTAGGATAGCTTAGCCTAGCTCTAGTTTAGATTTTTATCGCGTCAGTCGCCGTGAATCCTCGATCGAAGCCACGACGGAGCTGAGCTCCGCCCATCGTTTCCGGCCACTCCAGTTGTCGACCGCCGCCAAAACCACCTCCATTCTCTTCCCCTTCACTCCATCGCTCCGCTCCACCCATCAGTTCACCTCGATCTCGCCCAGATCGAGTCGCTCGAGCTCCCCTCTCCGCCGCTCGCCGGAGCTCTTCGCCCGCGCCACCTTCCGCCTCCATCGACCCATCGGAACCACCCTTTTTGCTCGCCTGGATTTTGCGCACCTAACCTTGCAGGTCCGAGCCTAAGAGGAGGCTCCTTCGACCTTCGACGAATCCAGGACCAGCCGCCCAGGTCACCTCCGCCGTCCGAGCACCTCACGCCGTCCTTGCCTTTCCTGAGACCACCTGCTGACGCGGAAGGGCCCCAGGATCATTTTGCCCCTGATCCTAGGGCCGGAGTGGCCGTGTGTCGGCAGCAATCGCCGATCAAACCTCGCCGGGGAGGTGTTCTTCGTGAACCTCCCCCTGCCGTTGGATCAGGAGCCGCCTCCAGACGCCACGTACGCCGTCCGATCGCCAAACGCCCCCAGCCGTCCGATCGTCCATCGAAGATTTAATCTCAGCCGCCCAGGACAAAGGGGTACCCACCGTCGGATGCACGCCACGTGGATTAGTGATGCTCCATCGGCCGCACGATCCGCCCCGTGGGTATTTTGCATCCTTCACCCACGCGTTTTTTGTATTTATATTTTAGCCCTAGAACTTTTATTTCCAGTTTAAAAACTTTTGTAATAATTGCACTTAGGCACTCGTACTTTTTCTATTTGCACTTAAGTCTGCGCCACGTCACCTCATGTGACTGGGCCGCGTGCTTTTTGGGCATTTTGCATATTTGGTCCCGAACTTTTAGGTATTTGCAGGTATACCCCTGTGCGTAGATATTTAAATATGTTTTTGGGATAATTGCATGTATGCCTCGTCGGTTTTTAATATTTACAAATATGCCCTTGTGAATGATATATCACGTGTCCTGCGCGTGTCTTTTGGTGAAAGTTGCACCTAAGCCCCTGGATGTTTATATAATTGCATTTATACCCCTACTAGGCTTAGGAATTTTGTGTGCTTAATCTATTTATTTCATGCCTCATTTAAATGCCAAAAATTCTCAAAAAATAGGCTTAAGCTCTTGTTAACTTGCCATTGCATGCCATATTTTTAGTTTTTAATTTTATCGCATTTTTATAATTATTAAAAATCAAAAACATGTTATTTTAACACTGTCTAGCTTAGAAAATACCAAAAAATATGAAAAGGCTTTAAAAAATTCCAAAAATATTCCCTATTGTGTATTTTGACTTACTGTATTTTCAGTACAAAAACCACTAAAAATTTCAAAAGAAAAACCTTAGAAACTTAAAAATATTCAAAAACTTCAAAAAAAACTGAAAAATAGTAGAAAACTCCAAAATTTGTAAACTCAAGTTCTGCAGTTCATGTTTTTATTATCTATATTTTAAAATTAGTTTGAAAAATTTTGGTGGCTGTCTGATCTTTTTAGTTCCCATTTTACCCCCAACCAGTTGCCTTTTCACTGTTTTGGTTTATTTCAGTTTTTAAAAATACTAAAAACACTTTAAAAAATACCCAAAAATCACAAAAACAGTAAAAAATTATAAAAAATACCAAAAAGATTTTATTTCTGAATTTTTGGTTAATTTTGCATATTTTTATTAATATTCTACCTTCTCTTTTATTACATTGTCTTTATTTTCCAATATAAAAAAGAAAATAGAGAAATATAAAATATAAAATTATAAAAATCAGAAAATTAAAAATCAAAATACAAAATTAAAAATTAAATAAAAAAACTAAAAATTAAAAATTAAAAATTAAAAAAACCCACAAAAAATTAGATTGGCTAAGTGGTTCATTAGAACTAGGTTTGGATTTTTGTCTACACTCTACACCCTTGTTTCCTGTGTTCGACCCCTACTTGCTTGCCACTGTACATTTTTAGTAGGGTATAATAAATTTTAATCCTTGCTCTTTATTGTTTGATTGATTGTGTGGGTTAATTGTTGACGAATGAGGAGGCTTGAGTAGTCGCATCAGCGACAGTGAGTCTGACTTGTCAGACCACTATTTAGCGTCTCTCGCCAAACCGTTTTTCAGGAGGTTGATAGAAGGGCCTCTATCTAATAGAGCGCAATCAAATCTTTGCTCATGAATGTGGCATATGACATAGGGAGCTCCTGCATCTGGCCTCTTGGCTGGCAGACGGTTCTGAATAATGAAGCAAGTGGCACGGGTAAGCACATGGATCTCTGTCTGATGGTTCCTCTTCTTCCCGCGGATAGTGGTCTTCTCTCTCAAGTTCTACTGGAAGAGAGGGATGTGCTCAAGTGACTCCTGTAGAGTCAGCTGGATATGGAATCTATCAATCTTGTGTTGGCTGAACTCTAACTGCTGATCTTTTTTTATTTTCTCTTTTATTCTCCTTAGCCAAGTAGAGTGCTTGAGGGAAGGGGACGGTTGGGCCCTCCTCAAATAGAGGGCTAGGAAGAGGTTCATGTTGCTGTGGAATGGAATCTATACAAGTATCATCAATCATCACATATGGACTTGAAGATGAAGAAACATTTCCTTTGTTATTTTTTGGTGTTTTTCATAATGTCCCGGGGTACAGAAACTGGAGAAAATACAACTGGAATAGAAGGGGTGTGATGAATGCCAAATCTACCTCTTTAATAATCAGAGAATGTCGTAGTATAGGAGGCAAATTCGGTTCAACAAAAACCACATTCTTTGAAAGTTGTGGATTATTTTTACTTGGCAAGTATACCAAGGCCGATCACAAGGACACGAGCTACTCTATCTATTTATCGAATTTTGAATAATTAAGAGCAAGTGTGAATTGATTCTCAATTACAGGTATCCATGCAGAAATGCGGAATGCATTGTGCAATAACGTGGTGCATGTAATTTTTAGTTGATTTTTAGGCAATTATAAAATGATGCGAGAGAGAAATGCAAATATTAATTAGATGCAGAATAAAAGATTATAAAAATGCCCGAAAAGATCGCTTAAATTAAACAAAAGAAATTAGATTGAAATCAGGGTCATTTTGAGCATTACAATATGAGAAAATATTTATTTTATGACAAGGCATTGGAGCAAGAGTCATCATCTAACATAAAAATTCACTTCATGTAAAATGGTGTCAGATGAGGGAATTAAACATGTCTAATATAGAGGATGAAACAAGGAACAAAATGACACTAAAATCATGCAATTTGGACCTACGATGCTCAAGTTATGAAGAAAACAATACCTGGACATAATTGTAAATAAAATGCAAGGAATAAAAAGGATAAGTAGTACAAATAGGTCCCTGGAGGGACCTAAATGTAATTTCTAAAAATCGCATGGCCCCCATTATAATTTTTCCATATGCACGGGAGGGAGGGGGCTATTTTTTGTAATTCTGCAAACTCATGAGGGCCTCCCTATAAAATACCCAAGTACGCACATGTTGGGCATGTGCTTGGGGACTAAAGTGTAAATACCAAAACTTTCAGTGTCTTCAATGCAATTTACCTAGGCCCTTACGTGGGGTGCACGTGAGGGTCCTAGGCTCGAGAGGGGTCTCTAGTTCGGGCCCACTTGGCAGCACCTGGTGGTTGGGCTCGATGTTCGAAGAACCCGAGCATAGGAGTTCGGAGAAGAGGCTCAGGGCGCCACATGCCTTCATCATGGTCGTTCGATCGAAACGATCGGACGATATATGTATCTTCGTGCTCCTCCGCTGGCTGTCGGAGGAGTTAGGAATCTGGAGGACCTCCTGTGGCTCCTCCTCGCTCCAAGGCCACAGCTGAAGGTCGAGGAAGAGAGCCAAGGTCTTGGCGAGAAGCCTGGAGGTGTGGCGAAGCTCCGAGGCTGGTCGGAGGTGAAGGTCGATTGATGAGCCGAAAAATATCACCGAGAGACTAAGGGAGATATGTATTACAGGTCGTTGTGACCTCAACCTCTCGAATCAGACTCAACAAGAAAATTGAAGACCACCAAATCAAAGAAATCAACAAATCAGTCCAAATAGCGGTCTCGTTATTTTATTTAACCTGGTATAGAGACCAGGGTCGAACTCAAGGAGCACAGATTGGCTAAAAGCCTACGAAGTAGTCATAAATCCAAATAAAGAGAAGAAAATATTTTTGGTGGATTTTATGGGTTTTTTAGATTTTTTGTATTTTTTAATTATAAAGAAAATGTAAAAGAAAGCTACAAAGGGCACAATCAAGGAATTATTAAACACTTCAAAATAAGTCATAAAATTAAAATAAAAATTTTTTTGGATTTTATAATTTTCAGATGTTTTTGGTAATTTTCTCAGATTTTTATAATTTTAGTTGATTTTAAAAATATGAAATAAGATAAAAAATGGGAATCAATGTGCAACCAGAATCTAAAGGCTATTTAAAAATAACTAAATAGCCTATAAAATTCTAGAGATAATTTTATGATGACGTAAAATTAAAATATAACTACTGGAAAAGAAATTGTAATTTTTTTGTTTTTTTTTGAATTTTTAATGATTTTTCTAAGGTTTTTAGAGTTTTATATTTTTAGGGTTTCTGTAAGTCCAAATGCAACAAAATTTAGATAGAAGCAAGACCACACAAAAACAAGCAAACCACAATTTTTTAGGATATTGGGAGACTTTTTAATATTTTTAATTGGTTTTTAAATTTAGACAGTAGCAAAAATAGGGGTTTTTGAATTTTTAAAAATATAAATTCAACACAAAAATGTCCAAAAAATCACTGAAATTTTACAGAGTGGTAGGGGCTACATGTCCAAATTTCATGAAATTTGGAGTCTATTTGCTATTTTATTCAACCAATAAGAGATGCACAACACACATGGACTGAAATGCAAATAAAACAAGTTTCAGGACTAAATATTAACAAGCTTTAAAAGTCTAAGTCCCTCCCCACAATTTACCCATGAATTTTAACATATGTCGAAACTCAGCATTCATAGGGGCATGTATGTAAATATGAAAAGTATAATTTCAAACTGTACCCTTCATTAAGTTCGGGGTAAACAATGCAAAAGTAACAAAAAAATCACGTGTCGAAGCACGTGCTCTCATTCAAACAGGACCAAAATGCAAATACGAGAAATAACAGGGGCTTACATGCAAAAAGTCCCAGAGAGCTACTTTATTTGATAGACTAAACAGGAATTAAAATAAACTACAGGGGGGTCTGGCACAAATTACCCAACCAAAGCGCGTGCGGGTCATGTGGGGGCCACGTGTCAGGTGCTGATGGGCTGATGGACGTGCAGCTCTGGTGCTGCCTCCTGACAGATCGGACGATCCTGACGAGATGGCAGACGTGGGGCACACGTAGTCGTTAAATATAGTATCTAATAGCCTGTCAGTGGCAGGCGCTAGATGACTCAGATGGCGTCTGGAGATGATGTGCGATCCGACGGTGGAGGAGGGGTCCGGATAAACACCTCCTCGGCGAACTTCACTGGCGAACTAGAGTAGCTCCGAGAGTCCGATGGATGATCAGCTAGAGGGCTTCGACGCACCTCGTCCCTCCGCATCCGATTGCAGTGGCAGATGGAGCTCCCAACAGCTAGATGGTCTGGTGAGGGCAAGGGGGCCTGGGCGACTCCGGCGAGGATGGTGGGATGCGACTTGGGGGGTATTCGGGCTTTTATTGACCTGCAGAGGAAAGCTTATGTTAGGAGGAGTTCGGCCACTAGGGCGGAGTCGGCGGAGCGGAGGGTGAAAAATCGACAATAAATAGAACTAGGATCGCTAGTTACATGATAATCGCAACTTGATCCTTAGCTCCAGGAGGGTGTGGTGAAGTTGGTCTTCGCCTCGACCGAGCTGCGATGGGCTAGGAGGCTCGTACGTGGCAGCGCTCCGACCATGTTCGTCGAGCACCAGCTACAAGCGCCTAATCCAGCCACCAAAGAGGGGGTCCGGTCGCTGTCACCGAGGTAATTCTTTTTAAGGTAGGGTTTAGGGCTTGTGGCGCGAGCTAGCGAGCTGGGATCGAAGATAAGGATTTATGGGATGTCCCAGGTCACGGGGAAGAACGGGCGCGGGCGTGTAATCCGAGGAGGATCCGATCCCTCCTAAGGATCCACGAGGATGTGTGATCCAAGAGGAAGCGATGGGCACACAAATCGGGGCAAATGTAGATCAGATCCGGTCCCGAAAATTGGGAGAGGTCGGGTTTGAAAATGGATTCGGGCGAGATGTGGTTCAGGGGGAGTTGACCGGGGGTCAACAATCCTCCGTGGACCAATCAGAATTCAGCAATCCAAAATTATTTATAAATTAAATTAAAAATAGCAAACGATTTTATTTAAGAATATTTACAACATGAAAAATGTTTATTATTTTTCAAATTATTTTTAGTGAGTTTTATTTATTTTTTTGAAAAATAAATTAATGTATATACATAATATAATATTATATACAGGTATAAAATACCTATGTATCTTTTATTTTTATTTTTATTATTTTATTTTTTTACAATTACCCCAATTTTATATTTTATTTATTTCTAACATAAAATTTGGGATATAAAATAATTTTTGTTTGATTTTTATTATTTATTTACAAGGGTGAAATAAATAGGTCTTTTATTAGTTTATACATAGTATATGTACAAGAAGAGAGAGAAAGTATTTTATTTTTAGTTTTATTTAATTTTTCTTATTTATTTTATTTTTAGAAATACATACAAGTTAGGAGAAATACATTTTTATTTTTATTTTATGAAAATAAAATATTTACACCAAGAAGGAAATGTGTACAATGATGAATGACCCTATCTCTCTCTACTTATTTTATTTGGAGATCAGGCCCATATTGGGGCCTCTCTTGTGTTCAGGTCACTAAATATTTATTCTAAATATTTCTCTCTTTTTCTTTATTTCTTTATTCTTTTATTTTTGCACAAAAACATGCTAAATATGGATATTTACACAAAGCATGCAATTTGGTAACTTATGATATTTACAATCATATACATGGTATTTTGCCAAGGTATCTAGATAAAATAAAAGAATAAAGAGTGACAAATGGGGATTCATCACCCCCCTATACTTTACTTTTGCTAGTCCCTTAGCAAACACTTATTTGAAAAAGAAGTGAAAAAGAGAAAGAAAAAGAAAAAGAAGGGAAATCAAGGTTGATTATTAAACTTTCCTTCATTAAATTGAAATATGGAGCTCAGTCAGACCTTTTGGATTATTAATTTGTCAGAACATTATTTGGACTTAAGCTTAAAACTCAACAGCCTCTAAGTTCCAGTAATCTATGGTCAAGACTCCTAAATAATCCAGATCAGAATAAGTCTACATACACAAACTCTAATGACCATGAATCTTCCCTTGTATTGTGTAAGTGGTATGTAGCTCCTCACCTCAGAGATGACAAAGAGACAACCCCCCTTAACAAGGTAACTCTAATGCCTCAGTCTAGCAACTCTTTCCTTGAGGAGCGGGGTATTCCCTTCTAAGTTCAAGTACAACCGGCTCAAGAAGAGGGGGAAGAAGAGAATGGATCATGAACAGTGTAGCCATGTATCCTTAGGAGCCCAACCAGTGTAGCTGAGTTTCCCGCTGCAAGCTTCATGAGATGGTCATGTCTAACATAAGCTTTGCTTTATTTGGCTATATACACTCCAGTGGGTACTTTATTTTCAATCAGACCCGCCACTTTTTTGGAGCTTTTCTTTCTTTGCACATTTTTTTGATGTGCATAAGTACAACATATCTACATGGTGCAGCATATATACATAAGGAGTTTTTCCTCTTGAGCCAGTAGACTATCCCTCTTTTGAAGCTTTATTGCAACCCACAACTCCTGTCTTTAGACTTCATCACTACCAGACCAAGTTGAGACGCACTTCCTTCACTATAAGAAGAAGAGAGGTTCTTCCTAGAAGTACTACCCTCATATGCTACCCCAAGCCAAAGGAAACTGCCTTCTCACCACCTCATCCGTTGAGACCTATGTGTAAAGTGCTGGTGCAAGTAAATCCATTGTCTCTGAGAGTCATGTGTGCTTTGTTAAGTGTTCTACTTAGGCTCATCAAGATGACATATGCTCATAGTCTAGTGGACTCAAAGAATTAAGTCCCAAATGGACCTGAAAAGTCTTAATCCTAACTCCTATAAGGTTCCTCTTAGAATTAGGTGGATTAAGATCTTAACCAAGCTCCATTTTCCAATTTAGTTCCAGGACAGTTTAAATGTCAATCAAGATTCAAGAATTGTACACATATTTACAAATATGCAAATTTTTACAAGATTTTTGAAAATGTGCAAAATTTTTTGAATAATGTTTGAAAACATGGATGTATGCATGAATGAAAAAGTTTTGCAAAATATTTACACACTTTTATACAAGGTTTTTGCAAACTTTTTGTTTTTCAAACATTTTACAAAAATTTTGTACTTTGTACATAATTTTGATATCAAAATATTTACAAACTATTTACACAAATCATTTTTACATTCATTTGTACAAAAATAATTTTTATAAATAGCTATGTATGTGCAAGAAGAACTTTATGTACAAGGAATTTTTTTAAAATTTTTATGAATTTTATAGATGGATTTTTAGCCATTATAATTATTAACATACTCATACAAAGTACGAGTTATGGCTAAAGTATATATGAAATATATACGACACCCCCTATACTTAGCTCGAACGATGTCCTCAGAGGGAATCAAGAGCGATGAAGAAAACATAACTCGTGCTTAGTATAGGGAAGTAAACAGGATTGGCATACTACAATGACGAATCAAAGAATAGAATGAAGAAGACTCGGGTTTCCCCTATACTTAGGATCAAGTAATCCTAAGTATAGTAAGCGATACATGAAGGGAAATCTGAGTGGGAGAATGTACATGGTCTACCTCTCCTATACTTAGGGTAAAATATCCCTAAGTATAGGAAACGGAACAGAGGTAGAAAGAATCAATAGAATATGCACGAGTCCTACGCCCCCTATACTTAGGGTAAAGTACAATCTAAGTATAGCATAGTCATAAGATAAAGATGGGGTGTGGGACTAAAGAATGGAGTGATGTGGACAACTGGATCTATACAAGTCGGAAGAACAGTGATAATCAGGCATGAGATGCAATAGATGTGAGTCAAGAGACCACATCTCATGCAAAATGAATGGGGGCAACGTCAATGACCAGCGGCTTATGATCTGGATATGGTTTGAGACGCTGCCCGTTAACACGAAAGGTAGCATCATAAGACAACTCAGATATATCAATACTCCCATTGTCATGTACCTTTCGGATTAGATAGGGTCCCTTCCATTTTCTCTGTAGCTTTCATGGAAATAAACGAAGCCTGGCATCAAACAACCATACTCTCTATCCTGGCTCAAACTGTTTGTGGCTGATATGAGAATCATGCCACTCCTTCACTCTCTCCTTATAATGTAGGCTGCTCGAAAAGGCTGTATCACGAAGCTCCTCCAAGGCTGCTAACTCTGCCCTCCTCTGATCTCCTACACTCACTGGATCCTAAAGTATATCAGTGGCTGTCCAAAGTGACCTATGTCTCAGCTCAACAGGTAAATGGCATGGCTTGCCATAAACGAGGCGAAAGGGAAATGTACCCAATGGCATCTTGAAGGACGTACGATATGCCCACAAGACCGAGTCCAAAAGTTGTGACCAATCCTTTCGGTCAGGGCGGACGACCTTCTGCAAAATAGTCTTGCACTCCCTATTCGACACTTCAGCAAGACCATTGGTCTGAGGATGATACGGTGTGGCTACTCGATGGTCTATGCTGAACTCGCTAGGAAGGGCCTTTACCTTGTCATTGACGAAATGAGACCCTCCGTCAGAATTCAACACTCGAGTTACCCCAAACCGTGAAATGATATTCTTCCTTAAAAATTGGCATACAGTCCTAGCATCTGCGGTTTGGGCGAGAATGGCCTCAACCCAATGACTCACATAATCAACGATCAACAGAATGTACTCGAATCCCTGACTCTTAGGGAATGGACCCATGAAATCGATGCCGCATGTGTCAAAAACCTCACAGAAGTGAATGGGCTGCATCGACATCATATCACGCTATCCACAAGTGCCCATCCTCTGACAGTCAGTACATCTCTTCACGAACTCATCAGAGTCCTTGAAGAGAGTAGGCCACCATATGTCGGATTGGAGCACTTTCTGTGTCATTCTCCTCCCAGAGTGATGTCTTCCTGCCTCAAGCTTGTGGAAGTAAGTGAGGACGCTATGATGCTCCTCCTGAGGAATGCACCGATGCTAGACGTTGTCCCCTTCTTCATGATAAAGGACTGGATCATCCCAATGGCAGAACTTGGCCTTCATGAGGAAGGTCTCAAGTCGTTGCATGGGCCAATCTTGTGGAACTTTCTTGGCAACAAAATAGTTCACAATATCGGTGTACCACGGAAGAGAGGCGATAGCAAGGATCGCCTCATCCGGGAAAGTCTCACAAATAGGCTCAATCTGCTCAGAATCCTCAAGAAACTCCAATCGGGAGATATGATCCGCCACAACATTCTTGATTCTAGGCTTATCCTTAATCTCAATGTCAAACTCCTGGAGTAGAAGGATCCATCTGGTCAATCTGGCTTTGGCATCCTTCTTTGCCATGAGGTACATGATGGTGGTATGATCAGTAAAGATGGTTACCTTAGATCCATTGATGTACGATCTGAACTTATCTAGGGAGAATACTACGACTAGCATCTCATTCTCAGTGACGGTGTAGTTCCGTTGAGCGGTGTCCAAAGTCCAGCTAGCATAGTGAATAGCAATGGGGACTCCATCCCTCCTCTATCCCAGCACCACCCCTACGGCAAAATCGGAGGCATCCGTCATGATCTCGAATGGGAGAGACCAATCAGGCGGCTGGAGGACAGGAGCCTCTACAACTAGACTCTTGAGAGTCTCAAATGACGCTAGACACTTATCATCAACAATGAACTCGGTGTCTTTCGTCAGCAGATCAGTCAACGGCTGGGCAATCCTGCTAAAATCATGTATGAATCGTCAGTAGAAACTGACGTGCCTCAGAAAAGGTTGTAACTGCTGCAAGTCGGATGGTGGATTGAGTTTCCTAATGATATCCACCTTGGCCGGATCAACCTCCATGCCCCTGTTGGAGATGATATGGCCAAGAACCTTCCCTTGAATCATGATGAAGTGACTCTTCTCCCATGAAAACACAAGATGGACCTCAATGCATCGCTGGAGGATGCGGTCTAGGTAGTCAAGACAAGCATAAAACCCATCGCCATAGACCTAAAAGTCGTCCATGAAGACCTCCAAGCACTCCCCCACCATGTCTGAAAAGATGGACAACATGCACCTCTGGAATGTCGTCGGGGCGTTACACAATCCAAAGGGCATCCGTCTGAAAGCATATGTCCCAAAGGGACAGGTGAAGGTGGTCTTGTCTTGGTCCTCTGGCACAATGGCCACCTGATTATATCCGGAGTACCTGTCCAAAAAGCAGTAGTGGCTCTTCCCTGCTAGCCTCTCTATAATCAGATCAATAAAAGGCAGCGGGAAATGATCCTTCTTGGTGGCCTGGTTTAATCGTCTATAATCCACACAAACCCACCAAGAAGTGGGTACCCGGGTAGAGATCTCCTCTCCATACTCACTAACAATTGTGGTGACGCCCGTCTTCTTGGGCACCACATGTAGCAGACTGACCCATTTGGAGTCGGAGATGGGGTAGATAAAATCGGCACTCCACCATTTCGAGATCTCCTTCATGACAACATCTCGAAGGTTCGGGTTCAACCGTCGTTGGAACTCACGTGACGACTTCGTGTCCTCCTCGAAATAGATATGGTGGGAGCAAAGGGCCTGGAGATCAGCTACACTCCATCCTATCGCCTTGCGGTTCTTTTCAAGAACCCCCATCAGACGGTATTCTTTCTCTCCAGTCAAACCCGCTGAGATAATGACTAGGTGCATCTCATGCTTTCCCGCAAGGAACCTATACTTCAACGATGATGGTAAAGGCTTCAGCTCTGGACAACTCTGTGCTGGCGGATCTGGCCTCTGAAATGTCTGAGTGAATGCGACCAAATTTGCATGGGAGAATGAGAACTCTTGCTGACAATCTGAGTCTGGTGAAGGCTGCTCTGCTGGTGTGTCTCTGCTCTGCATGGAATCAACCTCCATTCTAGCTGTGGGCTCTATGGAAGCCAGACATGGTATCAAATCATCAAACTCTGCCCAATGTATATCTGACTCTGAGGGATCTATATCAGAATCACAAGAAAAATCTGCTTCACGATCGGGAACCGGCTTTGCTGTCTGAGATGTATCCTGGACCAAGAATGTGTTCTCCAAGCTCTCCTCTACTAGCATCTGTGCATCAGCGAACTCTGAATGTGATAGGATGGTCTGTGCTGCTGGGTCTGCCCAAACTGCCTCGTCGTCTGTAATCAAAAAATCACAGTCATGATGGATGTCTTGCCCTGCCTCTGTCATCTTCTCTGAATCGGAAGGCGTCTCTGAGCAAGCGGAATCTGTGACTCTAGTCTCCTCGATTGTCTCTATTTGTATACTCTCGCCTTCAACGTGAAAGTATACCTTCCTGCTATCATGATCGGACAATGCCTTGGTTGTGGCCAAGAACGGGCGTCCCAAAATGATGGGGTTATCGGTCACGGACTCAGGGATCTCCATGTCCAACACAACAAAGTCCATGGGGAATTTCAGGCCCTGAATCGTGACAACAACATCCTTCAACAACCCCTTCGGCCTCTTGACAGATCGATCAGCAAACGAAAGGACCGTCCTGCTTTGTCCTGGAGGGCCCAACTCGAATCGATCGAGTAGGGTCGTCGGAAGTAGGTTGAACGAAGAACCGCTGTCTAATAGAGTACGACCGAACCTCTGCTCATGAATATGGCATCTGACATACGGGGCTCCTGCATCTAGCCTCTTGGATGGCGGACGGTTCTGGATCGTAAAGTATGTGGCGCGAGTGAGCACATGGATCTCTGACTGGTGGTTCTACCTCTTCCTCCTAACTGTAGTCCTGTCTCCGAGGGATCTCTGGAAGAGAGGTATGCTCTCCAAGGCCTCCTGTAGAGTCAGCTGTATATGAAATCGGTCCATCATCTGCTGGCTGAACTCTAACTGGTGGGACATTTTCTGATTTTCTTTTTTAGGCCCCTTAGCCAAGTGGAGTGCTTGGGGAAAGGGGACGGTTGTGTCCTTCTCAGATGAAGGACTAGGATCGGGTATGAAATGCTCATGCAAAGCAGAATCCACACATACATCATCAATCAACACAGGTGGATCAAAAAATAACAAACCCTTTCCTTTATTCATAGAAGTGTCCTGAGATACATGAACTGAAGGTAAAACAACATGACTGGCAGAACTGTAAATGGTGGCCTCAACACCACCCTCGGCACTGGAATCGCGGCATCAGTACCGCGCTCTGGCTCAGCAACTGGTATGGTGGCGTCAGTACCACCTCCTCCATCTGGTAAAGCGACTTCCTCAGTACCGTCGGCTGGATCAACGTCCTTGGTGGCATCAGTGCCACTGTCATCATCATCTCTCGCGGCATCAACACCGCTCTCCTCCTCGTCTGGCGCTCCTGAGGCTGCATGGGGTCGTCGCTCAGATGAGGTGCCGCCTGTTGTCATCCTATCATGCCTAAGTGTAACAAAATCAGCGTCAAACATGTATGCAGTAACATAACCAAGTGAAGCACTAGGAGTGGTAATCTCAGTGAACTCTACCTACTCAGACTTCCTCTTGAGGTTGTTCGGATTGGGCTCGATCTGTGCAGGAATGGCGGCCTTCCCTCTCACAATCTCCCTCATCTCCTGTCGAAACTCATCCATATCCCGTCGGAAGGTGGCCTGCTTCTCGAACATGAGGCAGGCTAAGTCATCTAGAGCGGGGTTATCATAAATGGACCTATGAGAACTTGACTGGTGGCCTCTCTGAAAGTGAGGCGGCTGCTGTGGAGGAGGGTGAGAGGGGTACTGCTGCTGGTGAGACTGAAGATGCTGAGGCTGCTGGTGCTGCCTCCAAGACTGTCCCTGCTGATAGGGACGAGGACCATGCTGCTGGTGTGATGGGAACTGGGGTTGCTGGTGCTGCTCTCTCTGATGGCCGTAGGCCACCCTGAACTGGAGGCTGCTGCTGGGAACTGGTACCTTCGGTCGTCCAACGGAATCCGGGATGGTCTCTTCAGATCCCAGGCTGGGGTCGGTCATACCATATCCCGTTGATATCCATCAACGGCTCCTGCTCGCAGGTGGGTGGGGGGAGTGCTACCAGGGGCTGGTCCGGCTGATACACCACCATATGGCTGTCCTGAGATGGTGGCGATTGGACGTACTACTGCTGCTGCAACTGGTAGGGCTCCGCCTGAACAAGGTGAACCTGTCGGTACTGGGAGGAGGACTGGGCCGAACTGCTGCTACTGCCGGTGTCTGCCCGTGACCTGAGACGGGGCTGAGAAGCCATCTGTGCCTCCCGGAGACACATGATTTGTATCTTCAGGTCACTCAACATCTGTGCCATCTGATCGATCTGCGTCATGCCCTGGCACTGCTTCTTCTCTATCAACTCGATCCGGTCCAGCTTCTCGCTGATGATACCCATGTCGACGGCTGTCGACTCTGCTTGTGTTGCTGTTGCTGATGAAGTGGAAGGACCGGCATCGACCTGTGCTATCCTCTGATATGACACGGCCTGTGGCTGAGGTCTTCCCTGAGTGTAGAGTCAGGTATGGGATATCACTGTATAGTTCTCGTCCATCTTCTCATAGATGGCCCAGACCTGGTCCTCATCCTTGGTGAAATGCTAGCCCCCACAGGATGCGTTCACTAACCCCTGCAGCTCCGGTGTAAGCCCACAGAAAAAACTCTGAATAATGTTGGGCTTAAATATGTCGTGATGGGGGCACCGGTCTATGAGTTCTCGGAACCTCTCCAATGCCTCTTGGAATTTCTCATTGGGGAGCATGAAGAAGTTGCTGATCAAGGCCCTCGCTGCATTCGTCCAACAAAGTGGATAGTACTTGTTTAAGTACTCAGTTTGGAGCTGCTCCCAAGTGGTGACGAACCTCCCTAGATGCTTCAGCCAGTTGGCTGCTCTGTCTACGAGGGAGAACGGAAAGGCGATCATACAAATGGCGTCCTCGTCCACATGCCGATCGTGGACAGTACTGCAGATCATCTCAAACTCCTAGAGATGAAGGTGTGGCTCCTCAGCTGCGAGCCTGTGGAAGCAGGGGAGAAGCTGAATCGTCTAAGGGGGGAACTTGAAGTCTCCCACAATCGCTGGAAGCACGATCCATCGATGTGTGAGCATCGATCCGGGGTTGTGCAACTCCCACATCGGTCTGGCTGGTGGTGCCGGCTGGACTGGCTCCTCAGGCTGGTTTGGAATCTCTCCCTCTCCTGCGGCTCTCGGCTGATCTCTGTCTGCTCTCAGCCTCTCCATCTCTCGGTGCATATCGACCATGAAAGCTCCTCGATCCTGAATCTGTCGCTGCATCATCTCAAGGGAAGCTAACAGAGTGTTGTTGATCGTACCCTGATCCTACACGTATGTCTGCTCTGCTCTGGGACTATCGGTGCGCTCCTCGCTGTTGACCATGGTCTCTACAAAGGCAAAAGACCCAAACTCAGGTACCGATAAATCAACTGGTTGCTGCTCTCTCCGATCTGGCACTGGTATCTCAGAACTGGTGGTAGAAGGGTGGTCAAGGGGGCACAGGGTGGAATCGAACTCGGGGTCAGAGAGCGGATCTCGGCTCTCACGACCCAACCTAGATGAACGGGCTGGAGTGTTGTGAAGCGGTGCAGCCAAGGGCTGCCTAAGAGACCTCCTGCCCATCATCTTGATCTGGCAAGTGAAGGCAGGTGAGATCTGAAAACACATAAGATGAGAAAACAAACTCCCGATTCACCTACTCAACACTGAGCTGAAGACCGTAAAGGTTCGGTCAATTATCTTGTCAATTTTTATTAGGTGATCGAGTCAGTCTTTCAGAGCGATTAAGAGAGCTGATGGGAATCCAATACTCCCAACATATTGTCCTGTATAAAAGACCGATAGTCTGATAGGAAATCGGATGCGGCTCTAGCCTAGTGTGCGGGTCACTCTCTCGCTCATCCAAACCAAACAAGGAGGGGTTACTCTCCCCAAGGTAGATTTTTAAGTGAGGTGTCTTTTAGGGTCAAGTGTGTTTAGCAGACCTATTTTATAGCTTTTTTATATATTTTTCAAGCAAACAACGCCTAACGAATTGTTCGGTTCTCCTGATTATTTAAGTCCAAAAACAGGGGGAGAAGGCGAAAAAGATGATGCACGATCAAACACGATAACACATGTAGAGTAAGAAATGCGTACCTGACTCCAGCTCTCTACATGCAGGGTGATCCGCGCATAAAAGTAAAGACAGTAATAAAACTACCTATATGATGCACGAGGAAAATGACCTTAGACGAAGCAATTCTACACACGAAGCACAACAGTCGGGTAATCAAACTAAAGTCCTGATTCGATCTTGGGAACCACTCGGTGTCCGCCACAATGGATCCTGCACACATTGTATGTGGTTCCTCATGGTACGTGGACTCGAGTCTAAATAAGCTGATTTTTTCTTAGTGAGTTAATTAATTAGGTCCAATTAATGATCTATAGGTGCTGGCAGATAATTAGGGTTGGGACTTAATTAATTTACATCATAGTCAGATAAAATCCTAAAGCTAAGGCTAAATCCTCGAAAATCAGATAAGTAGTATAAAATGCGATAAAAATCAAAACCGGCAGAAACCGTGATGAGGTCCCCTGAGCACATCGGTGCTCGGCGAAACAGACCTCGATAATCACCACAAAAGTCTATGAGTGTCCTGTTGGTCCTGTATTATTACAATAATAAGTCTGCAGAAAAATAAACTATTCTACGACTATTTCCACTCTCAAACTCCCGTTCGCCCTCCTCATGCTCTCATGTGGCTCTATGCAGAAAAGAGACGCCTTTGACTCCCGTAGTTGCGCCGATTTCCCGAAGAAAGCCGCCTCGATCCTCATGCCCTCGCATGAAAAGGAAACAGAAGGGTATCAGATACAAGTTATTATAATAATATGAAGATTAAATGAGATGAAAAATAAATACAAATATAGACAGAAAAGCCACAAAAGCCGCAAAAGAAATCCGACTACTAAGCCGTGCTCCCCTACAACAGTGCCATTCTAATGAGCCGAAAATATCACCGAGAGACTAAGGGAGATAGGTATCAAGGGTCGTTGCGACCTCAACCTCTCGAGCCAGACTCAACAAGAAAATCGAAGACCACAAAATCAAAGAAATCAACAAATCAGTCCAAATAGCGGTCTCATTATTTTATTTAACTTGGTATAACGACCAGGGTCGAACTCAAGGAGTACGGATTGGCTAAAAGCCTACAAAGTAGTCAGAAATCCAAATAAATAGAAGAAAATATTTTTGGTGGAATTTATGTGTTTTTATATATTTTTTATGATTTTTAATTATAAAGAAAATGTAAAAGAAATCTAAAAAGGGCACAATCAAGGAATTATTAAGCACATCAAAACAAGTCAAAAAATTAAATTAAAAATATTTTTGGATTTTATAAATTTTTAGATGTTTTTGGTAATTTTCTCAGAGATTTATAATTTTTAGTCGATTTTATAAAAATGAAATAAGACAAAAAATGGGAATCAATGTGCAGCCAGAGTCTAACGGCTATTTAAAAATAACTAAATAGCCTATAAAATTCTAGAGATAATTTTATGATTAAATAAAGATAAAAATCTAACTACTTAAAAAGAAATTGCAATTTTTTGATACTTTTGAATTTTTAATGATTTTTCTAAAGTTTTTAGAGTTTTTATATTTTAAGGTTTTTATAAGTCTGAATATAACAAAATTTGGAAAGAAGCAAGAACCCACAAAAACAAGAAAACCACAATTATTTTAGAATTTTTGAAGACTTTTTAATATTTTTAGTCGGTTTTTAAATTTAGACAATAGCAAAAATAGGGATTTTTGAATTTTTAAAAAAATAAAATCAAAACAAAAATGTCTCAAGAAATCATTGAAATTTTTATATAGAGGCAGGGGCCATGTGACCAAATTTCACGAAATTTGGAGTCGATTTGCTATTGTTTTCAACCAATAAGAGATGCATAGCACACAGGGACTGAAATGCAAATAAAACAAGTTTTAGGACTAAATATTAACAAGATTTAAATTTCTAAGTCTCTCCTCGTAATTTACCCACAAAATTTAACATATGTCGAAACTCAGCATTCACAGGGGCATGGATGTAAATATGGAAAGTATAATTCCAAACCATAACCTTCATTAAGTTTGGGGTAAACTATGCAAAAGCCACACAAAATCACGTGTCAAAGCACGTGCTCACATTCAAACAGGACCAGAATGCAAATACGAGAAATAACAGGGGCTTACATGCAAAAAGTCCCAGAGAGCTACTTTATTTGATAGATTAAACATGAACTAAAATAAACTGCAAGGGGGTCTTGCACAAATTACCCAGCCAAAGCGCGTGCGGGTCACGTGGCGGCCACATGTCTGGTGCTGATGGGCTGATGGACGTGCGACTCTGGTACCGATTCTTAGAAGATCAGACGGTCCTGACGAGATGGCAGACGTGGGACGCACGTGGCTGTTAGATCTGGTATCTAATGACCTGTCAGTGGTAGGCGCTAGACAACTAAGATGGCATCTAGAGATGACGTGCGATCCGACGATGGAGGAGGGGTCCGGATGAACACCTCCTCGGTGAACTTCGCCGGCGAACTGGAGCTCCGAGCGTCCGATGGATGATCATCTAGAGGGCTTCGACGCACCTCGTCCCTCCACGTCCGATGGTAGTAGCGGATGGAGCTCCCAACGACTAGATGGTCCGGTGAGGGCAAGGGGACCTGGGCGACTCCGGTGAGGATGGTGGGATGCGACTTGGGGGTATTCGGGCTTTTATTGGCCTGCAGAGGAAAGCTTATGCATGGAGGAGTTCTCGGACAGTGGTTATTGAATGAAAGGCAACAGGAAGCGACAATGGGGTGAGAGGGCGACTCCGGCGTAGGCGGAGGAAGGAGCCGAGCTCAATCCTTGCTCGATTAGCCAGGCTCGAGGTGATCAGATGATGAACGAAGGGTAAAGATGGAGCAGGGTATCGATCTAAGCGGCTAGATGTGGTCGGCGGAGCTCTGGCCACTAGGGCGGAGCCAGTGGAGCGGATGGTGAAAAATCAACGATAAATAGAACTGGGATCGCTAGAATGGTTATCTGATGATCGCAACTCGATCCTTAGCTCCAGGAGGGTACGGTGAAGTTTGTCTTCGCCTCGACCGAGCTGCGGCGGGCTGGGAGGCTCGTACGTGGCGGCGCTCCGGCCACGTTCGTTGAGCACCGGCTACAAGCGCATAATCCGGACACCAAAGTGGGGTCCAGTCGCTAGCAACGAGGGGATTCTCTTTAGGGTAGGGTTTAGGGCTTGCGGCGCGAGCTATCAAGCTGGGAATCGAAGATAGGGATTCATAGGATGTCCTAGGTCGCATGGAAGAACGGGCGGGCGTGTAATCCGAGGAGGATCCGATCCCTCCTAGGGATCCGCGAGGATACATGATCCAAGAGGAAGCGATGAGCGCATAAATTGGGGCGAATACAGATCAGATCCGGTCACAAAAATTTGGAGAAGTCGGTTTTGAAAACGGATTCGGGCGAGATTGGTCCAGGGGGGAGTTGACCGGGGGTCAACAATCCCTTTGGACCAATCAGAATTCAACAATCCAAAATTATTCATAAATTAAATTAAAAATAGCAAACAATTTTATTTAAAAATATTTACAACATGAAAAATGTTTACTATTTTTCAAATTATTTTTAGTGATTTTATTTATTTATTTGAAAAATAAATTAACGTATATACATAATATAATATTATATACAGGTATAGAATACCTATGTATTTTATATTTTTATTATTTTATTTTTTATAATTACCCTAATTTTATATTTTATTTATTTACAACATAAAATTTGGGATATAAAATAATTTTATTTGATTTTTAATATTTATTTACAAGGGTGAAATAAATAGGTCTTTTATTAGTATATACATGGTATATGTACTAGAAGAGAGAGAAAGAACTTTATTTTTAATTTTATTTAAATTTTCTTATTTTTTTATTTTTAGAAATATATACAAGTTAGAAGAAACACATTTTTATTTTTATTTTATGAAAATAAAATATTTACACCAAGAAGGAAATGTGTATAATGATGAATGGCCCTATCTCTCTCTACTTATTTTATCTAGCGATCAGGCCCATATTGGGCCCTCTCTTGGGTTCAGGTCACTCAATATTTATTCTAAATATTTCCCTCTTTTTCTTTATTTCTTTATTCTTTTATTTTTGCAGAAAAACATGCTCAATATGGATATTTACACAAAGCATGCAAATTGGTAACTTATGACATTTACAATCATATACATGGTATCTTGCCAAGATATCTAGCTAAAATAATTGAATAAAGAGTGATGAATGGGGATTCATCACCGATGAAGCTTCGTCGGAGGAGAAACACCCAAAGGTGCTCCGATGCGAACTTCGGCCAATGAAGATGGTTTGCACCTGCAAGTGTTAGCTTAGCTGAAGCTCAATGTGCGTGAGTGGGTGCGAGTGAGGGGGAGTGAGATGGGAGCCGGGAGGAAGTAACGAAGGTGGCGGCTCACGGGGATCCTCCGCCATGACGACGGAGGAGATGGGACAGATTGCGAGGGGTTCTGGAGGAAGGAAATGGGTGCACGTGAATGAGGGTGAACTTGCAGAGATGGTATGATGATCAATGGAGGGTAATAATGAATGGAAGTGATGCAATAATTCAGAGAAAAAGGGAAGAAATGTGGTGGCAAGTACATGGTCGAAGCCATGCGATTGGCGAAGGAATTGGCCTGTGATCGTGCTCCATTGGAGCTTAGGGGTCGTCGCCCAACATGCCCGGTTGTGCACGGAGCTTAGCGGACAACGAAGGTGGTGCGACATGGCTGGGAAGGCCATGGATCACACCTGAGAGTGGTGAGCATCGTCGCCTCGACAAGGCCACCCTCCGCTATCACTGGAGGGCAGAGGAAGCTAGGAGGCACTCTCATGAAGTGGTGGATAAGGGTTCAGGCGGTGGGGAGAAGGCTTTTATAGGCAGAGGAAAGTCCAGTGGTTATGTGGCGGGGGAGGGGTGTTTGAATGAGAAGTGAAGGTGAGGGAGAGTAATGGAGGAGAGATGTGGGAGTTACGTGAGGGTGGCTGGCATTGGGGCTACATGGGGAGACTGTTAGGTGGTGGAGAAGGTGATCGGAGGAGTGGCCAAAAATGGAAGGGGTTGTGGCTGGAACAAGGTGAAATGGTTGGGAATGGGGGTTACAGAGGAATAAGATGACTTGCGAGACGTTGGATCCTTAGATCCAACGACTGGGATGGAAGTGAAGGCGAAGGGTTATGATCATATCCGAGGATCTGATCAAACGGCTGAAGGCGAAGCGCAAAAGAGTGGTCATGATGGAAAGTTGGCTTCCATCAAATGGTGAGGGGAGAAGGGGTGACGTGGATGATTGAGGGGTGTAGGATGAGGAGCCTAATCATGTGGCTAGGGTTGGGGCGGAAGCAGCGGCTAGGATGTCATGTGGAGGAAAGATCATTTGGATGTGGTTGTAGCGCAAATGGAGGGTGGAGATGGAAACAGGTGGTGAAGATCGGACGGCCCAGGAAGGAGCCAGGGGCAGAAGGAGGATGGGCCACATGGACGGCCCAGAAGGTGCCACGTGGCCCAATCAGAAAATTAGAAAAAACGAAAATAAAGATAAATACAAAAGAAATAGTTAAAGGCGGAATTAGGAAAAAGTTAAAACATAAAAGTTGTTCGTCTCGATGAGATCTACAGGTTTCATGCTGGATGAAAAGCCAAAAGAGGTCATCTATACAAAAAGTATTTTTGGAGATATTTTTAAGGGGTTAAAAACACCGATTTTCTGTTTTTGAGTTATTTTTGTATTTTTTTAGTTCTTTTAAGGGTCAGAGAATTATAAACAATTAATTCACCTAATTTTTTGGGATTTTTGATGAGAAAATAATTAGAAGGTAAATAATAGTAATTAAATACAATTAGTTATGGGTTAATTATACACAATATAATATAGTATAACAAGGAGGAATTATTGGTGAATTTTATTGGTTTGATTAAGTCAGGGGTTTAATTAACGACTTTTAGCATGATGAATACGAGATTCATCATAACCTTATACTTAAACCATGCTCGTCCTCAAGCATCTAAAGAATGAAGGAGTCAGATTAATTCTTGATAGTGTGAGTGAAGATTTCGAGGCTCAATCTTTCGAAGATCCTCAATGTAAGTGATCCTAAAAATTCTGGGCTTATCCACGCTTTGGTCAGAAGGAATCCAACTTATCTAATTATCAGACTCTCTCTTTGTACATATAATATAATGATATGAAATTTAGTGTACTGCATTCATGAGAGTCGAGTCGAGGCATCACTCGAAGTTCCAATCCCAAAGACTCTCCTCTAGACCTCATCCGCAATACTAGGGGAATAAGTCTATTCTTGCTTCAATCAACCGTCTCATTAGTCTGCCAGAATTGAAGTGTAGATGGACGTCCAGATGATGGAGGGCATATGATTCTGTCTACTTTTCTCTCCCTGACATTGGAAGAAGGGGCCTCTCGAGACCCTTTTTACTCAGCACATGTATTTTTTTAGATTGTTGATCAATGCTTCCGTCAAGAGAGTTGAAGTCGTATGCACTTGTTTTTCTGGGAGTACACTGGGATGTGTCTCTTTTGAGTATCCAAGATACCTTTGACACCTAGACTTATATCATTTACGATGCAGAGCCCTTTTTTGGTGTCAGTCTGACTCCTTGGTCCTAATTAGCGCTTGGTCCAAGTGGACACTTTGAAAAATGTTTGGGAGCGCTCGCCATTAGTGGAAGATCTTTTTGTAATTTGACTTTGGATGATAGAGCTTTTCTTTCACATTTCTTTTTCTTTTCTTTGTTATCTATCTCCACTGCTTTTACCAAAAGTTGGCACACACTGATCAACAATTATCATCAAGTTTCATCACACCCTGGCACATAGGTAGATATCAAAGAGATAGCATATGAATCTTGTTCACATACTGGTTAGGGTTTTGCTGACACTCAGATTTTCTGATGCCTTCATTAACTTTATCCCATCCTTGATATCATTAGATCGGGCCTAAACTCAAATCTCTAGTCTAAGTTCCTCAAGTGATATCTCAACTCATCTCATCAATCATGCAGTCGTGGAAGCTATTGTGCTGATCATATTCTTTTGAAGGTAGAGATGAAGAGGGCAATATAGCGCTCAAATCTTTCAAACCAGGGAAATGTGGATAATTTAAGTTAAAAAACCCTAATGACTAATGCATGTTAACTCCGACTCTCAAGAACACAAAAATCCAGTGTCCTCAAAATCCTTGAGCCTTGAGTGCATGTGATCGTGTCAAGAATACACCAACTCCTTAGTTTGTGAATTTTGTGTGTGATTTTTATTTTTGCAGATTTTTATAGATTTTAATTTTTCATTTTTTTATTATTCTTTGGAGAGACAATGACTGGACGAAGCTCAAATGAATAAAAGTATCTACTCTCAGCCAGTATGGGTGTAAGTACGGCCGTTAGACGTACCCGTGTTTCTTAAGGACGGAGCCATATACATTGTCCTCTAAACCACTCACTCTACTAAGGGAGACCGAAGTTCCCTCACTGAAAGTGTCTACTAAGCCTAGTACTCGGAGTCTAATTCAAAGAAAGGTTTTCAATTTTTTTTTGAAAAGGGGTTATTTAAACAAATTAATCCCTCAATTTTTAAGAAAATATTTTTACAAGGTTTTTACAAAACTCAGTTCACATGTTTGCTAAAATCAAGCAAAAAAGAATTTTCAAAAATGTTTAAAAATATGGGCTATGGCTAAAGTAAATATATAATAATATATAGTATACCCCCTATACTTAATTTATGCTATGTCCTCTTAGAACAAGTGATATGAAGCTGTGGCTTGGTTAAATATAAGGTGATATAGCGAAACTGTGGAGGAGGGTCCCCCTATACTTAGGTCAAAATTAACCTAAGTACAAGAAGACAATTAGAGGGATGGATAATAGACGGGTCCCCCAATACTTAGGCTACAAATAGCCTAAGTAACATATCTGAGTTAGCGGGGTTTCTGTGTTCAGAGGAGTATTTACACTACGATACAAGGGGGGTGAGGGGGAGGATTGAATTTTTACCAATGGATAGGAGGCAAATGGGGCGATTGTAAAATATACAGAGAGAGAATCAGAGGGAAGGGGTGAGTGTATATGTGCAAGTGTGTGCGTACGGGGGGGGGGGGGGGGTAGATCATCTAGTGATCTATTTTTTTTCTTGTTTTTCTACAACATTCAAGCCTTCTAATGAGGACTGTTAAAATAAATATGCACATGCAATTTTTTTACATGATACAAATGCAAAACTATTGATAAAAGATCCTAAATTTCTCAACCAAATCTTCTGCGGCCTCTTCAGCGGGAGCTCTCAACTCCACACCTCCGATATCAAGCGTCCTCGATCTTCATGGGCCCTACCACAAAAGAGAAATATTAGAGAAATAAAGAGGAAATTAATCATCAGAAAATGCATGAAAGGAAGACCTGCGAATCTTGAAAGTATTCAACATAGAAATAAATCAAAATTCCATAAGTAAACAAAGTTGAGCCGTGTCCTCGGCAATGACGCCATTTGATGGACGCGGAATCCGCCTCTTTAATAATCAGAGAATATCGTAGTATAGGAGGCAAATTCGGTTCAGCAAAAACCACAATCTTTGAATATTGTGGATTATTTTTACTTGGCAAGTCTAACAAGGTCGATCACAGGGACACGAGCTATTCTACCTATTTATTGGATTTCGAATAATTAAGAGCAAGTGTGGATTGATTCTCAATTACAGGTCTCCATGCAGAAATACAGAATGCATTATGCAATAAAGTGGTGCATGTAATTTTTAGTTGATTTTTAGGCAATTATAAAATGAAGCAAGAGAGAAATGCAAAGATTAATTACATGCAAAATAAAAGATTACAAAAATGCATGAAAAGATCACTTAAATTGAACAATAGAAAGTAGATTGAAATCAGGGTCATTTTGAGCATTACAATATGAGAAAACATCTATTTTATGACAAGGCATTGGAGCAAGAGTCATCATCTAACATAAAAATTCTCTTCATGTAAAATGGTCAGATGAGGAAATTAAATATGCTAAAATATAGAGGATGAAACAAGGAACAAAATAACACTAAAATCATGCAATTTAGACCTACGATGCTTAAGTTATGAAGAAAACAATGCAGGGGCATAATTGTAAATAAAATGCAGGGAATAAAAAGGATAAGTATTATAAATAGGTCCCTGGAGGGACCTAAATGTAATTTCCAAAACTGCCTAGGGCCCATTGTAATTTTCCCATATGTGGGAGAGGGGTATTTTTGTAATTCTACAAACTCGCGAGGGCCTCCCTGTAAAATTCCCAAGCACGTACTGCTGGGCACACACATGGGGACCAAAGTGTAAATACCATAACTTCCAGGGTCTTCAATGTAATTTACCCAGACCCTAACGTGGGGTGCATGTGAGGGGCCTAGGCTCGGGAGGTGTCGCTAGTTCGGGCCCACGTGGCAGCACCTGGTGGTTCAGCTTGAGGTTCGGAGAACCCGAGCCTGGGAGTTCGGAGAAGAGGCTCGGGGCACCACGTGCCTTCATCATGGCCGTCCGATCAAAACGATTAGACGGTATATGTATCTTCGTGCTCCTCCATTGGCTGCCGGAGGAGGCGGGGATCCGGCGGACTTCCTGTGGCTCCTCCTTGCTCCTAGGTCGCTCCTGAAGGTCGTAGAAGAGAGCTATGGTCTTGACGAGATGCCTGGAGGTGCGGTGAAGCTCCGAGGTAGGTCGGAGGTAAAGGTCGATGAAGCTTCGTCGGAGGAGAAACGCACAAAGGAGCTCCGATGCAAACTCCGACCAATGAAGATGGTTAGCACCCTCAAATGTTAGCTTACCCGAAGCTCAATGTGCGTGAGTGGGTGCGAGTTAGGGGGAGTGAGATGGGAGCCCGACGGAAGTGAAGAAGGTGGCGGTTCACGGGGATTCTCCGCCGTGACGATGGAGGAGATGGGACAGATTGCGAGGGAGTTCTGGAGGAAGGAAATGGGTGCACGAGGATGAACTTGCAGAGATAGTGGGATGATCAATGGAGGGTAGGAATGAATGGAAGTGATGCGATAATTCGGAGAAAAAAGGAAGAAATGCGGTGGTAGGTACATGGCCAGAGCCAGGCGATTGGCGAAGGAATTGGCCTATGATCGAGCTCCATTGGAGCTCAGGGGTCGTCGCCCAGCATGACCGGCCGTGCACGGAGCTCAGCGGACACCAGAGGTGCCACGACATGGCTGGGAAGGCTATGGATCACATCTGAGAGTGGCGATGATCGTCGCCTCAACAAGGTCATCCTCTGCTGTCACCGGAGGGCGAAGGAAGCTAGGAGCACTCTTGCGAAATGGTCGATAAGGGTTCAGGCGGCAGGGCAAGGGCTTTTATAGGCGGAGGAAGTCCGATGGTTATGTGTTGGGGAGGGGCGTTTGAATGAGAAGTGAAGGCGAGGGAGAGTGATGGAGGAGAGATGTGGGAGTTACGCGAGGGTGGTTGGCATTAGGGCTACACGGGGCGACAGTTAGGTGGTGGAGAAGGTGATCGGAGGAGTGGTCAGAAATGGAAGGGGGCGTGGCTGGCGCGAGGTGAAACGACTGGGAAGGAGGGTTCGGAGGAGGAAGATGACTTGCGAGCCATTGGATCCTTAGATCCAATGGCCGGGATGGAAGTGAAGGTGGAGGGTTACGATCAGGTCGAAGGATCTGATCGAACGGCTGAAGGTGAAGCGCTAAAAAGAAGACATGATGGAAAGTTGGCTACCATCCAAGGGTGAGGAGAGAAGGGTGACGTGGATGATTGAGGAGAGTAGGATGAGGAGTCTGATCGTGTGGCTATGGTTGAGGCGGAAGTAGTGGCTAGGATGTCATATGGAGGAAAGATCAGATGGGTGTTGTTGCATCGCAAATGGAGGGTGGAGATGGAAGCGGGCGGTGAAGATCGGACGACCCAGGAAGGAGCCAGGTGGCGGAACGAGTACGGGCCATGTGGGCATCCCAGAAGGCGCTACGTGGCCCAATCAGAAAATTAGAAAAAATGAAAATAAAGATAAATACAAAAGAAATAGTTAGAGGCGTAATTATGAAAAAGTAAAAACATGAAAGTTGTTTGTCTCGATGAAATGTACAAGTTTTATGTTGGACGAAAAAACTAAAAGAGGTCATTTATACAAATAATATTTTTGGGGGTATTTTTAAGGGGTTAAAAACACCGATTTTCTGTTTTTGAGTTGTTTTGTAGTTTTTTAGTTCTTTCAACGGCTAGAGAATTATAGACAATTGATTCACCTAATTTTTAGGGGGTATTGATGAGAAAATAATTACAAGGTAAATAATAGTAATTAAATACAATTAATTATGGGTTAATTATACATAATATGTACAATATAAAAAGGAGGAATTATTGGTGAATTTTATTGGTTTGATTAAGCCAGGGGTTTAATTGGCTACTTTTAGCATGATGAATATGAGATTCATCAGAGGGCCTCAGTACTACCCACAACATCATGTGTTGCAGCATCAACACCACACTCTGGCTCAGCATCATGGAGTCTGGTGGCATCAGGACCACCCTCTGAATCTGGAGAAGCGACGGCGTCAGTACCGTCAGTTGGATCAACGTCCCTTATGGCTTCACCGCCACCATCATCATCATCCTTAGCGACATCAGTACCGCTACCACCCTCGTCTGGTGTTCCTGAGTCCTCGTGATGTCGTCACTCAGATGAGGCGCTGCCAGCTGGCATCCTGCCACTCCTAAGTGATACAAAATCAGCATCAAATGTGTATGAAGCAATGTCACCCAACAAATCACTAGGAGTGGTGGTCTCTATAAACTTTACCTGCTCAAATTTTCTTTTAAGGTTATTCGGGTTGGGCTCAATCTGAGCCGGTACTACGGCCTTTCCCTTAATGATCTCCCTCATCTCCTAAAGAAACTCGTCCATCTCCCGCCTAAAGGATGCATGATGGTCGGAGAGGAGGCAAGCAAGATCGTCAAGAGCTAGATTCTCATGGGCTAGCCCATGAGAACCGGATGAGTTGCCTCTCTGAAGGTGAATAAGCTGCTGGAACTGATGAGGGGCAGGCTGAGAATACTGCTAAGACTGTTGTTGGTGCTGCCTCCACTATTGTCCCTGCTGGTAGGGACGGGGACCCGACTAGTACTGGTGGGATGGCTACTGGTGAGGGAACTGGGGCTACTGTTGTGGCTGGCCGAATTGTCCACCCTGAGCTGGAGGCTGCTGCTGGGTTGAGTCATATCCAATCGAACACCTAAATCCAGGATGATCTCGATGGATCCCAGGATGTTGTCGGTCGTACCAAATCCCGTTGACTTCCGTCAACGGCTCCTGCTCATGGGGAGATAGAGGAAGAACTGCCAGCGGCTGATCCTGCTGATACACCACCATCTGAGTATCCTGAGATGGTCGTGGCTGAGGGTAGTGGTGCTACAGCTGCTGGAACGGCTTCGCCTGGATGTGGTGAACCTGTTTATATTGGGCAGAGTGCTGGGACAAGCTGTTGATGCTAGGATCATCCTAGGACCTGAGACGGGGCTGAGAAACTGTCTGTGCCTCTTGGAGACACATGATCTGGGTCTACAAGTAACTCAAAATCTGTGCCAACTAATCAATATGAGTCATGCCCTAGCATTGCTTCTTCTCGATAATCTCGATGCGGTCCAGGCTCTCGCTGATGATGCCCATATCAGTGACCGACAACTCTGCCTGTGTTGCGGATACTGAAGATGAAGAGGTGGATGGACCTGCATCAACCCGTGCTATCCTCTGATACGGCACGACATGGGGTGAGGTCTTCCCTTAAGTGTAGAGATGGGTCTGGGACATTACTGTATAATTCTCTGCCATCTCCTCAAAGATGGCCCAAACTTGATCTTCGTCTTTGGTGAAATAGGAGCCCCTACAAGAAGCATTCTCTAGCCCCTACAGCTCCGGTGTCAGCTCACAAAAGAAACTTTGTACTAGGTTGGGCTTGGAGATGTCATGATGCGAACACTGGTCAATGAGCTTACGGATTCGATCCCACGCCTCATGAAATTACTTGTTGGGGATCATGGTGAAGTTGTTGATAAGAGCTCGCGCTGCGTTCGTCCGTCCTACTGGATAATACTTGTTTAAGTACTCAGTCCAGAGCTATTCCCATGAAGTGACATATCTCCCCAAATTTTCATCCGGTAGGCTACTCTGTCGACCAAGGAGAATGGAAAAGCCATCATCTTGATGGTGTCCTCGTCTACATATCTGTCGTGGATAGTGCTGAAGATCATCTTAAATTCCTGTAAGTGTAAATGCAGCTCTTCGGTGGCAAGCCCATGGAACATGGGCAATAGCTGGATAGTCTGAGATGGGAGCTTGAAATCTCCCAGAATCGCTGGAAGCTAGATCCAACGATGTGTAAGGGTTGCACCAGGATTGTGCAACTCTCTCATCGGTTTAGCTGGTTGGACTGACTCCTGTGGCACCTCTAGATGTGATCCGTCTCCTCCTCCAAACTCTGGAATCTCTCCACCATCTGCTTGGTTCTGCTCTCCTTGGTCAGCTCGCATTTGTGCCATATCTCTGCGCACCTCTGCCATGAAGGCTACATGGTCTCTGATCTATCTCTGCATCATCTACAAGGAGGCTAACAATGTGTTGTTGATGGTTCCCTGAAAAACGAGAAGACGAGAGTTGCTAAATAACGGTCTGACAAATCAGACTCACTGTCGCTAAGGCGACTACTCAAGCATTCACGTTGATCAACAATTAACCCACACAATTAATCAAGCAATCAAGAGCAAGGATTAAAATTTATTATACCCTGCTAAAAATGTATAATGGCAAGTAAGTAGGGGTCGAACACAAGAAGCAATCAGAGCAAAGCAGACTATATGAAAGTCAAATGTCTTATGTCATGAATACTATTTAGGCAAGTAGAATTTTTGGTGGGATTTATATTTTTTATTTTTTATTTAATTTTTATTTTTTATATTTTGATTTTTAATTTACTGATTTTGTATTTCCTTTTTATATTTTATAATTTTTTGTATTTTCTTTTTCTTTAAGTAAAGATATAATAGGGATAAGGAAAATATATATACACTAGATATAAGAGAGATAAAAATAGGGAAAAATACTTAAAATACAGGAAATAAATAATTTTTATGCTTTTTATATTTTTCTAATGTTTTTTCTAGATTTTTCCTAATATTTTTGGTGTTTTTAAAGATAAAAATACTAGAAAATAGTGACCTAAGTGCTGGCCGAAATTAAAATGTGGATGAAAAATATAAAACAGTATCCAAAATTCCTCAAATTAATTTAAAACTAAAGGCAATAAAATAGGGAAAATACAGAAACTGAAATTGTATTTTTAAGATTTTTGTAGACTTTTTAAGATTTTTAGGAAGATTTTTGGGGTTCTATAATTTTTAAGAGTTTTCTTTTGTATTTTTTTAGTGATTTTTGGATTGAAGTTAAAACACACTAAGATAAGAAAAATATATTTTTTTAGGAATTTTCTGAGATGTTTTTATAATTTTCATGAGTTTTATAATGCAAACAGTAGAGAAAATGTGTGTTTTTGAATTTTTATAAATATTAAAATACAATAAATATGCAAAATAAAAATATGCTGTGAATCTAATGTGCAACAGGAACTTAAGATGATTTTTGTGGATTTCTTAGCAATTTATAGATGCATGCAATAAATAGAGACAACAACAAGAGACTACACTCCTAGTAGGGATGTTTTTGCAATATGCGAAAAGTCCAAGAGTGAAAACATAAATTTACCTTAAAATATACAACTTAATTAAAAACTTGATGGACTAAAGACAAATAGCTAAAACCGCGAGGGTGTTGCTGCAAAAAGCCCACCCACGCACGCACGACGCACGCGCCTGGGGAGGACCTATACGCAATTATCAAATATTTGGAGGCCAATATGCAAATGTCCAACAATTTATAGCTGAATGTAGAAGTTCATGGACTAATCGAAAATAAACAGACCCGCAAGGGGTCCTCTGCAAAATGGCTCGTCCCCTCACACACACAGGCACGTGAGGTGACATGGCCGAGGACCTGATCATAATAATGAGACGTTTAGGGGCTAGTTTGTAAATACTACAAAAATATTACAACGAAAAATGAATGATTTAGTACTAATTAAATATTACAAAAATCGGTGGGGAAGGTATGCAAAATACCCTCGCCTTGGGCACTAATGGACGGTGGGATTTCTCCCACTTATCCACGTGTCAAGTTGTTGCACGCCGATGATGCTTCGGTTGATGATGACCTAGATTAGATCGTGGGAGACAATCGGACGGTGGAAGTGCGGGCTCATCCAATGGCAGCTGCACGCTTTGGGTTGAGTTCTTGATCCAACGTCTCAGGAGAAGTCACGAAGAACATCGCCTGGGCCGAGCTTCAAAGCGTGATTCCCAGCAAGATGATGCTCCTCTGGGCCCAGGAGTAAGGGCAAAAGACTCTTGGGATCTTTGCGCGTCTAATGGGGGTCCTCTCAGGTCCGGAGCGTGCTTGAGGTGGCTGAACGAGATGGCTCCGCCTAGAGTTGTTCCCTGGCTCGATGGGGATCGATTGAGCCTTGTAGGACTTCGGTCCTGCAGGGGTTAGAATCGCAACAACAGGCGAACGTATTCGTGGTTTCAGATGTACGGATGGGATGAAGATAGATCGTGGCGAGTGGTCTCCGGTGAAGGCGGAGAAGGAGACCTAGGATCGAGGGATCCACGTAGTATCTCGGTGGTTGGAGGTGCTTCGGGGCGAGAGGAGTCGAAGGGCAAGATAATGAGGATGGAAGCGGGTCGAATCAACGGGTGGATGAGGCGGAACACGGCAGTGGAGCGGAGCTCCGCCGTGAAGTGATTTGCGGATTTTTGGTGAAAGAGACGACGAAATCAAAACCTGTTACAGATCTAAGATACCTAAGGCTATGGCTACAGAATGAAAGAGGAAAGAGGCGAAACTCTCACCGGGAGACCAAGGTCGGGCTTGGTGGCGGAGCTCTGGCAGTGAGGTGGATTACACCTCGATTCGACACCGGTGATCTTCAAACCAAGCCCTACAGCTCCCTGTTGTCACCAGGAGGCTGATGGACTCAAAGGATTAGGAATTCACCGGTGGAAGAGGGATCAAAAAATGAAAGGGAGTCGGGGGGTGGTTTTTGAAGGAGTGGTGATGGAGCTCCCTTCAAGGCGAGGTACAGATCGAAGGAGGCAAATCTGGGGCAATCTACAATGCCGGCTAGAATCAAGGTGCTACACTGGACAAATCTCATGAAGGTACCCTCCTCCCTCAAGCAACGAATTGATGGCGAAAAAATCGAGAAAAGAGGGTCATGGGACGGCCTGACAAGGGGCGCAGGCTAAGGTTTAGAGCGTTGACCCGCGGGTCAACTTTCCAACCCACCTGGTGGACCAACCAGGAAAAATCCCCTGGAAAAACATTTATAAATTCAATTAAAAATAGAAAACGAATTATTTAATTTTTGATTATTAAATTAAAAATGTTTATTATTTTATAAATTAATTTATGGTGATTTTTATTTATTTTTTTCGAGATTAATAATTACAAGCTACCTTTTATAGCCTATGTAGGTATATTTATTTTTATATTATTTTATTTTTATTTTGTACATTTAATTTATTTATTTTGGTTTATTATTTTATACATTTATAAAATACTTTTATATACTTAAATATATTTTTATTTTATTTTTCTGAGATGATTTGTACACTTAATAAAATAGGAGTGTTAAATTATACATGTATACTTATAGGTTTTATACCTATGTATTATATATAAGTATTTTATTTTGGTTTTATTCATGTTTTAATGTACATATATATTATAAATAATATTTGCAAACCTATAAAAATATAAAATTATAAAAATAATGAATAATAAATAAAATAAATATTTTAATCTGTACAAGTATACAAGAGGGGTCCCAAAACTCCACTTTCAAACCATAACTCCGAAAAATACGAAACTACCTTCATTAAATAGCTTATGAGAAATTATATACAATTAAAGGTGAGTTTGGTGCATTTTGAGTTTTTAATTGCAAGATACAGGTCTGGGAAGTTGGGATTCTAGAATCCTATTCAGAACATAACTTTTTATCTGCACATTATTTTTGAGTGCACATTCTTTTCTTTTCTTTATTCTATAATTTTGGCTTTAAAAATTGCATTTTATACACTATTTACACAATGATGCATGAATGCCAAAATGCCTAAATTAAGCCTATTTACATGCGTTTACTAGGGTTTTTAAGGCCAAAATGATAGAATAAAGATGATGAAACGTGGATTCATCATGCCCTGATCTATAACATATGTGGTACTCTGGGGCTGCCCATTGGTGCGCTCCTCACTGCTGGCCATCTCTTGGGTCTCTACAAAGGGAAAATACCCCAACTCAGGTGCCATCAAATGGACAAATATCTGATCTGGTCTCTGCTCGGACACCTCAGGATTGGAAGAAGGGTGTTTGAGGGGGAACATGGTGGAATCGAACTCGGGTTTAGAGAGCAGGTCTAGGCTCTCACGAACCTAGGTAGATGAGTAGGACGGAGTGCTTGAGAGCAGTGAAGCCAAAGATTGCCTTAGTGACCTTCGACCCATCATCATGATCTGGAGAAAAGGCGGATGGGATCTAGAATCAAACAAGATCAGCAACCAAACCCCCAAGTCACCTACGCAACATTGAGCTGATGACCGTAAGGGTTCGATCTTTTATTTTGTCAATTTTATTTAGGTGATAATTCAGTCTTGCAGAGCGATTAAACGAGTTGTTAGGAACCCGATGCTCCCAAGAGACTGGCCCAATCCTAAAGTTAGGTCTTTCCTAGCCAGTACAAGTTGCGGACCGTTTATTGGCTACCAGATCAACTCGCTCTGCTAAGGATATCGTGGCCCGCTTTACCAGAAATCGAAGAGATCCTCACTAGAGAACGACTAACCCCAAGACCAGTAGTCTAACGAGAGTTCAGGTATGGCTCTATCCTAGTGTGCGGGTTACTCTCTTGCGCAAGCAAACCAAACAAGGAGGGGATGACTCTCCCTAGTCAGATTTTTAAGTGAGGTGTTTTTTCGGATCAAGTTTGATTAGCAGTCTTAATTTTATGATTATCACTTTTTATAGTATTTTTCAATAATCAGACAAACAACTAATGATTTTTTCGATCTCCTGATTATTTAATAGTCAAAAAACAAGTGGAGAAGTCAAAAAAGTCGATGCGCGATCAAATACTATAATGCATGCAAAGTAAGAGATGCATACCCGTCACCAACAATCTACATATAGGGTGATCCACACATAAATTTAAAGACATAAATTAAACTAATCTAAATGATGCAAGAAGAAAACGACCTTAGACAACCAATTTCTACATGTGAAGAACATGAGCTAGCTAACTAGACTAAGTCTGGAGTTCGATATTGGGAACCTCTCGGTGCTTGCCACAACGGGTCCTGCTAGCGCTGTATGTGGTTCCTCACGACATGTGGACTGGAGTCTAATTGAACTAACTTTTTATTATGAGTTTTTAATAAGGTCCAATTACGAATCTATAGGTGCAATCAATCAATTAGGGATTGGGCCTTAATTATTTACATCACAAGCAAGAAATTCCTAAATCTAAGGGCCAAATTCTTCGAAAACGACATGAATAAAAGTCAATAAATCAAAACCGACAAAAAACAACGGTGAGGTCCCCCGATCACACTGGTGCTTGGCGAAATAGACCCTGACATAAGCCAAGTCCAGAAAGTTTAAGGTTCTGTATTATTACAACAATAATAGATCTGTTGAAAGAAAAACTACTCTACTACTACTCTATAAATTATAACTAATTCTGCTTCGGCTCCTACTTCTCCTCGGGTAAGGGTCTCCTCGAAAGCATCCTTAGTCGGTTCCTCGCACAAAAAGTGATATAGAAACGGGTCAGAAGGTAGTTATAACAAATAGAGGTAAAAACAAATAAACAAAAGAAGGCTGAAGCGACTACTAAACAGTGCTCCCTGGCAACGGTGCCATTCCGGTGAGCGTCCGGGCGATCGAGGTTAAGTGATATCGAAGGTCATTGCGACCTCAATCACCCGATCGGAATCAACAAGACGAATAAAGACCACACACGGAAGTAAGTCAATCAAGGCACAATAATCAAACAGATAAATTGATAACAATAATGCCAACATCTCAGTTATTTATTTAACTTGGTATAGCGACCATGGTCAAATACAAGGAGCAAGAGTAAAACCTATGAAGTAGTCGGTAATCAGATTAGAAAATGCATATTTTTATTGTTTTTAATTTTTCAAAATTTTTTATATTTTCTAATTAGATAACAAGTGAGAAGAATAGGGTAAAAACTAGTTCTAACAATTTTTATTATGACTAGAAATATTCAAAAATTTGAAATAAAAATGTTTTTGTATTTTTCAAATATGCAGATGTTTTTGGTAATTTTATGGTATTTTTTTGATTTTTATCTAATTTTTTAAAAATGAAAGAAAGATAAAACATGAAAACAATGTACATCCTAGGCCAAAGGGCAATTTTAAAATATTAAAACTACCCAAATACCATGGTTAAGATTTTTATGACAAAGTAGATAAACCAAGCTATTCACAACAACTAGAATCCTATTTTTGTGATTTTTGTAGAATTTTTAATGAATTTTATAAGATTTTTGATCTTTTGTGATTTTTAGGATTTTTATAAAAGATAATGCAATAAAAATTATACTGGAATGAAAACAAATACACTGAATTTTTAATAAA
Source organism: Ottelia alismoides (assembly GCA_037367405.1). NCBI lineage: Eukaryota > Viridiplantae > Streptophyta > Magnoliopsida > Alismatales > Hydrocharitaceae > Ottelia > Ottelia alismoides. The sequence goes on along the minus strand of JAZKJV010006807.1, from coordinate 121,611 downwards.
ATTTTGAGTTTATTTTTATATTTTTTGGTATTTTTAAAAATAGACAGGACACTTTTTAGGGGTTTTTGATTTCTAGAAAATATCAAATAAAATTAAATCAATTCACAAAAATTATCATAAATATTACACGTTAGTAGGAGCTAACGACAATTTTTGTGGAATTTTTGGAGTTATTTAATAATTATTTGATTAAAAACAAGAGACACAACTCAAAGGGACCTACTTGCAATTAACATAAATTTCTTGACTAATAAATAACACACATAAAAAGTTCAATGTTAAGCATGCAAAATTGCCAGAGAATAGATGCACATGCTTATTAAACCACGCACATGGACAGATTTGCAAATATCAAAAAAGTTCTACTCAAACAGTAACATTCACAAAGTTCAGGATAATTCTTGCAAAAACACCACAAAACCACGTGGGACAGCACGCGAGTTTAACTCAACTGGACTGAAATGTAAATACTGAAAAGTGTAAGGGTCCATATGCAAAATATCCAAACTACAACTTATTTACTGGGACTAGATAATAAAGCATGAAAAAGGCAGAATAAAGAGTGCAATATACCCATAAGGTACGTGTGGAGGGCATGGACACACGTGGCGGGCTCTAGATGATGCAGGAACGTGCGGCACAGATCGCCTGCTGTGTCAGATATGACGCTCCAGGGAATGTTGACGACGTGCAATGCAGATGTGTCAGAGTATGCCCGATCAACGGTTCAAAGGCTATAGCAACGAATGGCTCAGATCCAAACCGGCGCTCTGTTCCTCATCCGACGATGGCTGGCGATGGTGGATGAACATGTGCGAGGTGAACTTCGATTGAAGATGGAAGCGAATCCGTTGGGCTGATCAAGCCCCTAAATGGTCCTGCACCTCCGGAGGGGTGCTCCGCGTCCAATGTTGGAGGCAAATCAGCTGGATGATGGTCGGATGTCCAGGATGAGGGAGCCCCACCTGGAGCTGCTCTGCCGAGCAGCTGGAGGTCCGTCAAAGGGTCCTGCTACACGGGGTTACCTGCAATAGAAGGCTGGGACTCAGGATGATGCTTTGATCTGGGTTATTAATGCTAGAAGGAAAAGAAGCGACAGTGAGGCGGATGGGTGATCTCCGATGAATGCAAGGGAGGGAGATCGAGCCTAATCTTAACCCGATGGTTGAGATATAGGGTGAACATGTTGCGAAGGAAGGGTGAGCGTACGTAGAGGGTTCGATCAATATGGGTATGGTAGTGAGATGAAGCTCCAACGACCGTAGCTTAGCAGATGAAGGCGCGATAGTGTGGAATGGGAAGAACGAATCGAAAGGACGAAATGAAGTGGAATGGTCGATACCTAAGGTTCTAGATGAACTCTGGAGCTTCAGACGAAGGTGGCAAGAGAGGTTGTGGCCTCGACCAAGCCGTAGAAGGTCAGGAGGCTTTTTGCGGTAGCACACATCGGCAACGATGCTGAGCAATGCGAATGCTCCACCAAAATCGAATCCGAAGGGTCCCTCTGGAATCTGTCACTCAACCTGAGGTGGCTAGCGTTGGACGGAGGAGCGAGGCATGAGCTACTGCTCCGTGGAGGCGCAAGAGGATGCTTTATAGGTCACTCGGGAGTCCAGAAAGATTGGAGTAAAGCACGAAAACGTAGAGCGATTCGGATCGACCGAAGGACCTGCGAGAATGTTGTAGGTACAGAGATTATTGGGTCCAAATTTCGAGGCCAAAGGAGCTCAGAGTTGGGCTAGAAAATTTTGAGAAAGAGCTCCGGCGAATAGTATCCGGGTCTGACCCGTGAAGGGGGAACCGTTGACCGGAGGTCAACAATCCCAGCTGGCCAATCAGAAAATTAGGATTTACAAAATATTTACAAAATCAATAAAAAATAGTAAATGGCTTTAAAATAAAAAGTGTATAGAATGAAAAATATTTATTTTTTTCAAACTATTTTTCTATGATTTTTTATTATTTTTTTATGAAAATAAATTATGCTTAATACAATATAATGTATTATATACATGTATATATACCTATGTATTTTGTACAATTATTTTTATTTTGTTATTTTTACATAAATACCACAATTTTGTATTTTAGTTATTTACAACATCATTTTTAGAGTCTAAAATAATTTTTATTTTATTTTTACTATTTATTTATAGGTATCTAATAAATAGGGAGTGGGGCATGTGTACATGTGCCTTATACAAGTGAGAGATGATTTTATTTTAATTTTTAATTTATTTTACTGATTTTTTATTTTATTTTCTTTTTAGCGAAGAATACAAGGAGTTAAAAAGAATATTTTATTTTATTTTGTCAAAAATAAGTATTTACTGATACAAGTGATATATATACAACATAGAGTAGGCCCTTTCTCTCTCTACTTATTTTGTTTGGCGATCAGGTCAATGCTTGACCTTCTCTTAAGGTTCGGGTCACTCTGTATTTATTATAAATATCTCACTCCTTTTTATTTTCATGTATTCTTTTATTTAAGCACAAATACAAGCTAAATATGCAATACTAACAAATACATGTTGCATGCTAACTTATTATATTTACACCTATCTACATGATGATTTGCCAAGATAAATAGCTAAAATAAGAGAATAAAGAATGAGAATCAGAGATTCATCAGTGGGCACCCGTACTGGTAGGGTATGGTGGCACGTGGGGAGGAGAGCATCAGATGATCACGATTCAAGGCATATCAACATGATTAGAGAAGAAAATATGGCCTTTCTAGTCTTCTTATTTTTGGTTGAAATTTTCTACATGAAAAGCTCCAAGTGTTTATTGATCCAAAGAGGATATGTCTCGCTTTTTTGATGTGGCTGTTGACAATCTTGCCACCCTACTAACTCATTGTACATGAAACTCCATGTTTCGTATTAGCGGAAGGTAATGTGAAACTTTCCATCTAACTTTTCTTTTGCTTTTACCAGAGTTACGATATTTATGCTCGTTATATTATGGACAACTTGTCACATTCTCATGATCACAATAATACAATATATAACTATTTACACGAGATTCGATTTTCACCTCTACTAAACCCATCTTCCTAATCATTTTTCTGTTCTATAGTAGTTTCCGGGTAATTTAGATCTTCAGGCAACATTTTCTTCAAAATAATCAACATTGCATCAAATTTCATGTCTGACATGTTATATTCCATTTTTATAGCTGTAAGCTTTGAAGCCGTCGAAAGTTTCGAATGTCTTGCAACTTGACCATAATGGTTCTTCTACCTTTTTAAAAGTTCATAAAATTCTTCATACTCTCCATGCCATTTGTCTTCATCAAATGCTTCGATGTGGAATTCAGATCCGTCTATATCTGATTAACCAATCGAACACCAAGAGGTTGTCGTGAGGTCTCACAAGGTGGACCTCTGTCGCTGAAGTGATTGATCACAAGAGCTGACTAATTAAGTCAACAATTAACCCACAGTAGAAAGCACAAACAATGCAAATGAAGCAGGTCAAAACTTATTATAAAATCCTACAAACAAGTGTGTATAGTGTGGAAGTATGTGTAGGGTGTCGAACACATGGAACAATGGGCTATAGCCATTATTTATTGCTAGATAATATAGATATGTATATATTTTTATAGTATAGTTAGTGTTTTGTGGTATTTTTAAATTGTTTAATTTATTTTTTTTTTATTTTTTGATTTATATTTTTTGATTTTATTTTTATCACTTTTATTTCCTTTTATATTTTTTTGATTTTTATTTTTTTTTAAAGTAAAATAACTCTATTTATATATCACTATATGTAATATATATGAATATGATATAGGGTATATATATGTGCAATATATACAATATACAAATCAATAAATACAAGTAAAAAAATCATTCTTATTTTTTTAAAAAAGATTAAAAAATTATTTATAAGTATTTTAAATATCAATAACAATAAAGATATATAATAATATATATGTATCTAAGCTAGATAGGGTATTCTATTTATAAAAGTAGCTATATATAGTAAAAAACAACCAAATAAAATTTTGAACTTGTTTAAATATTCTTTTACCTTTTTTTATTTTTTTGGACAATTTTTACTATTTTGTATTTTTAAAATTAAAAAAGATCCTAATCAGGGACTAAATAAATAGGTCGATTTGTTTTGAGATTTAAAATTATAAAATGGGTCTAAAATTTCTCAAAATTATTTTAATATGTATTTATGATAAAAAAACTATTTTTTTGGAATTTTTAAAAATATTTTATATTTTTTAGGTTAGAAAGGGTTTTTTAATTTTGGTTTCCTTTTTTATTTTGGTATGTAGTGAAAAAACAAATACCAATGCAGGTAATAAATACAAATACAAACACCAATTTATGTATGTAGACTTCTTTTGATTTTTAATAAATAGAAAATTCTAAAAAAATATATAGAATGAATGAGAATTTAATCAAGAATTATCCCTATTTTTGCATAATTATTGGAGCACAATACATTTGTATAGAAAATAGAAATGCAAAAATAAAAATCAATATGGTAGCAGAGGCATATTTGAAATAATAAATAAATGTGAAGTGTTTCCTAGACAATTATTTTTTAATACTATATAATAATTTTGAATTTTAAAGGGGTAGATGAATATCAATTTCATCACCTTTATTCTTTCATTTTGGCCTTTAAACCCTAGCTACATGCATTTATATATCATTATCTTGCACAAAATAACATCTATTCATTACTATGTAAATATTGTATAAAATATTGTATTTAAATCTAGAATAAAAGAATAAAGAAAGAAAAGAAAAAGAAGTGAAATGATATAATAATTGAGTGAACCTGAACCCCGAGACATCAACATCATGATGACTTGTCGAGAAGGAATAAAGTAGAAGGAGATAAAAGCCAGAAATACAATAAAAATCTTAAGTTTTAATTGCTCAATAATTAAACATGAAACTATTTTATTCTTTATTATTTATGTTTAAACTAATAAACTTTGTATGTGAAAGTTGTAGATAAAAATACAATGGAAAATACAAAATTTATTACATATAAAATATGCACAATGTACCCAAAGCACTAAGAGTAAAAAGCCAAAATCCAAACTTCATAAACTCATCTTCTCCATACAATATCAAAATTGACTAAACTAACTTTAATTGTATGTAAAATTAAATTATCTATTTAATGAAGGCGATTTCATTCAATTTGGAGTAAAAACACAAAAGTTGGGTTTTAGGCCCTTATTGTACAATTTACCTGAATAAAATAATCATTTTCTTTATTCTTTATATTTTTCATATTTTTTTAATTTTGTAAATGTTATCTATAATACATGCACATAATTAAAATAAAAATAAACCATTGAAAATACAATAAAATAATTAAGTATACTAAAATACATAGATGAAATATACATACATAAACCTATATAATAAATATACATATTTAACTAAGTATATATGACTTCAGAAAAATATAATAAAAATATATTTATATTTATTTAAATAATTTATAAATATATAAAGTATGTAGAGAAAATAATAAAATCTAAAGTAGAAAAAAATTAAAATGTATACTATATAGGTAAATATACATATATTTATAGTTGTAAAAATAACTCCTAATACATTAACTTGTAAAAAATAAATAAAAATAATTGTAATTATTACATAAAATATAAATATTTTTATATTTTAATCAAAATTAATAAAATCATTTATTATTTTAATTAATATGTATTTTCCCTCTATTTTGTCATCTTGCGCGATGATGTGGACCAATGGGAGCCTGGTCTGAGTTGTCCCCGGTCAACTCTCAAACTTCCCTAGGTCTTCTCTGGCATACCTGCTAGGCCCCGACTTTCTCGATTGTCCCTCTTTATTATTTCATATTTTTAGCCCGATTCCTTTTTGGCTTTTGCTCCTCGATCAATCTATCACATATATATCATATCTCAATATGAGGATCATTGCTCGATCGTTCTTTTGGAGCCAACCTTCGCCTATACATAAGCACATCATCGGAGCCCCTTCAATTTTTGATCTATTCCTTCAAATTGTCCCCCTCATATCTGTTTCCAGCTGAGCTAAGTAAGGTGATAGCTTCTGCCCAGAGGGTTGCATCGTGTGCATGATGAGGAGGAGCGAGATTCGTATTCGTCTGCGCACGCTTGGTTGAGCTCCACTCCACTCCCTGCTCCGGTGGTCGATCCATAGCGTAACAATATACTACGCAGTTTGTAGTCTTAGATTTATTGTAACATTTCTATAAAGAATTTCTATTAACTATTATAGCATAAATTCTAGTCCCCATAGTTCGCCGTAGCTCTACTACGGATAGTGTTTGTCACCATCACAACTATGTTCCATCGCTCATTTAACCTTCAGCATATTTCCCCTTCACTTCTCTATGCTTTGCACCACTTCATTCAACATGGTCCTCCTTATATCGTGAGATTGGCTCTCCTTTGCCACCCTTCGCAGGAGTGCTCCTCCTCGAAGAATTTCCATTTCATTTCACCTAAATCAGACCCCATGGAACTTCCTTTTTGTGCACCGAAGCTTCTTGTGCAAGTTAGGTAGGTCAAAGGCCTCTATAGAGGTAATTTTGTCGAAGGAACAAGGTCTTTAGGGCTCCAACCTTCACCGAGCAAGCAAGATCCCACCAGTGGGTCTTGGCTATTTCTGAAGCCTCCAATAGTTGCAGACTACCTTAAGGACTGATTTGAGCTCCGAGAGCCACCCAGACCGTCAAACATGAAGAAACTACGAAACAAAGCTCACACGTGTTGTTGCTCTTCCCTGTTCATTCGGAAGAGTAGTAACCGTCCGATCCTCTCTTCGCTCCAGTTCGACTCTCAATCATTGGATCGTCCTACACCATCACCTTTAGATCTTGCTCGAGATCTATTCTCAGACATTAATCCATGAAGGGGTATCGACGCATACAAGTCATCCACAGGTACAAGTGAAATGCCATCGACCGCTCGATCGCCAATGAGGGGTATTTTGCACTGTAACCCGTACCATCTTGTATTTACTTTTTAATATAAAAACATTTATCTACAGTGTATTAAATTTTGTAAAATGTATCTTAAAGATCCCAAGGTTCTAAGATTTAAAAATAGGTCCCTTGCTACATCACCTAATGTGCATGTGTGTGTGAGGTAGTGGGTATTTTATAGGAGGGCCCTTGGAAAAAAGTGTACTTCTTTTTTGTCCATAAAATTTTAATTTATATGTTATATTTTTGGTTTAATTGCATGCAGGTCCCATAACTTTTGAGAAATTACACTCATACCCCTACCAACATTTTTTATTGAATATATTCTGGGCTTTTTACATGTATACCCCTACCAACAATTCCACCTTGTTAATTGAGCTAAGTTCTGTATGTCATCACTGTAATCTAAACATAGATGCCACACATACTTGAGACAAAGGATATTCTTAACCCTGGAGCTTGTTTGGAGGCGTTAAAATCATCAAACAGCGTGAGATACCTCTCGTAGTTATTTTTCAGGTATTGTTATTTATTTTTATTTTTTCTCTCACTTTTTGTTTAAAGAATGAATGAGGGAAACCCCATAAAAAATAAAAAAGATCAAAATAACTTGAAAAATAATAAAAAGTGTAATTCGTTTGCTGCATCTTTTACCCTCTTTCTTCTACTGTCCCACATTTTTTTCACTCTACTTTCACCATGGGGACATGGCTCGTTCTAAGCATGGTGGCATTACATTTCATGCATTCTATTTTCTTACATTGCTTTTATTTTTAAAAATCTTAATTTTTTTCATTGCATTACTTTTTCAAAAATATAAAAATTCAAAATTTTCTAACATTATAAAAAATGTATTACTTTTGCAAGTTTTTAAAAAAACTACAATTTTTGCATATCCCCAAAATTCCATAAAATTTGCAAAAAATCTCAAATTTTAAAAAAAAACAAAATCATTTTTCTTCTCAAAAATCTAAAAATATTTTACTAGTTTTCTCCAAACATTTTATGATTTGAAGTCTAGTCTTTTTTTACAAATTTCAGACATAGACCAAGAGGACCTTAATCCACTTAATTTCATAGGACTTCATTAATTTTAAATATTCGGGGTTTTCATGTTTATCTAGACTTAATTCCTTGAGTTCTATTAAATTTATATGATGACTAAAATATGTATCGAAAGAGATCATCTTAACAGTTATATCGGTCCTTTACTCTTGATTGATTTTGAACAAACTGCACCTTACACATTAGTTCAACTTAGTTTGCTTCTACAAGAGACCTTTTCAATCTCTATCAATGGGAAGGGAGTGACTCTGGATCTCGGGTTAAGCAAAATTCAATGATCTAAATTTAGGAATCGCTTATTCTCTATAATTCTAGATATGTCAGCAAACTTGCACTGTAAATGTATTTAAAAATCGCATTTTATACATGTACACTCTTGATACATTATACCGCAGAACTCCTATAAAAAAGAAGGTACAAAAGGGATGTATATTACAAAAAAGCAAATGCAAAGCAAAGAGCTACTCAAGAAAAATTTACTCAGCTAACCCAGCTCTACTAAATAAGACAAGCGGTAGACCAATATTGCTACTAGTTTAAAAGAGGTTAAAGAAGTCTAGAGTTATGCTCTACAAAAAATGAGAATAATGGACCAAAGCAGTCTATGGAAAATCCCAGAAAATTCAATTTCTACAATTTAAACCCATCTTCTTTTGTTGGCGGATTCTGGTAAATTGAGAATAAGTCTAGATTTAGAGAGAATAGGGGCTTTTAATTTTGTGAATCTCCTCATACCATGATTAAGGTTGTACGATATACTTGTCTCACAAGTTAGCAAGAGCTTTATCTTTCACACACAGTTCAAATTAACCTCAAGGTTAAAGAGAATATATGTTGATCACGATGGTCTGACTTAACCTAATGTGGAACTGACTAACTCGAGGGATGTCGAATTGAATACTTGAATCTAAGGGGTGTCCGGACACGTTATTAATCCAAAGGCCGACTCAACCTTTGTTTGTTATTTGTTCAAGCATGGATTGAAAATTTCAAGACTTTGTGGATGTATATGCTGCAAACCTTCAATGTGCATTCTTTAATTATTTTCTATTTCTCTTTGCATGTCATTATTTTTCTTGAGGCTAGCAAAAGTTAAGTATGGGGGTATGATGAATTAGTGATTTATCATGTTTTTTTATTTTACTGTAATTTTAAAAAACTTTTAATTATCCTCTACAATTTTTCTAATTTTGTAATTTTTTTATTCTGTGAAATTTTCATTTATTTTATTCAAATTTACCTATTTTCATTTCAGTCCTTCAAGGATATTTCTGTAATAACCCAATGTTATTTCTTTACATCTGTAACTTCCCAATAAGTTTTTTTATATTGGGTAAATTTCACTTATATCCAATCATTTTTATAATTGTAACTATGTCATTATTATTAGTTTTTACATCAGCACACTTAGATTTCCTGGTAATTACACAAATGCCTCTGTTACTTCCAAAATTTACCAAAAATAACATAAAAATTCAAAAATTTCTAAAATATTTTTGTGTGAGCCTTAAAATGTCTAAAACATAATGACACATGTTTCTATACATTTTGAAGTCACAGGAATCAAAGTAAAATTATGATTCAATTTCAGTCAATAAAAAATGCTATTGTAAATAGAATAAAAATTCGCATAAAAATATTGGAACCCATGTGGATTGATCCTATACTTGCCATATACTTTATTTAATATCTCTAGGCTTGTAGTTGAATAAAGTTTTCTAAAATTCTATAAATTTTACGAGTGAGCAATGACAACATAAAAATCACTTTTAAAGACATTGAAAATCACATTTTAAATGTTCATTTGGGATGGAGTTGAAACAACAACTAAACCTAAGTGCACGAAGTGATCATTTTAGAAAAAAATTAGGAGTAGATATGATATACCCCAAAAGGGAAGGGCATAACTGATGTTGCAATATTTTAGAGAGGTCCAACTAATAAAAATTCTATATTTTTTTATACTTGCTACAGTCTATGAGATGATGGGGGGTATGTGCCTGACACAAACCTAATTTAGTTCTGCCCCTGCCATGAATAATAAAAAGGTTTATTTCGCAAAGTGTTTTACATTACTATTGGGGCAAAAGTTCACTTGATTAGGTTTACGAATATTCTTAAAGAACTCATCATTTTCCTATCTTTATGTAGGTACACATCCATGTGAGCCCAAACATAATTCTACATCATCTTCCTCTAGCAAATCTCCCATCTGGCAACTCCTCGAGCGATGCCTCCGATGATCCATTAAGATCCACATGGACCTTTCTACATTTTTGGTATTTACAGTACATTGCATGAAATTTTCCCTTATCCATAAAATTTTTTTTAGAAATACAAAAATTCACCTTTGTCTTGATTTTTATGTAATTACAAATACCCTTAAAGTCTAGAATATTTACATTTTTGTCCTTTGAACTTTTTAAGTAATTAGAAATAAGTCCCTCCAACTTCTAAAAGTATCAAAAATACCCAAAAATATGAAAAATTCTCTGAAATTTATGTGCGATCGTGATAACGACTAGGACCTAGTGACATAAGTTTTATGTCGTTAAAGGTATTTGATGAGACATGCATACATGGATCTTTACGAGACAATGACTATACACAATGCACTTCAATCTACACATAAATGTCATACCATTTACATATAGTATATTTGTGAGAGTTTGAGAACCATAGAATCTGAGTTCCTTTTCAGTGTCGGTTGATAGTCGGCTTTGGTGAGTTATCGAAACTTGAGGCATGATCGATGAGTCTTGTATTCTCACTTACACATACCATGAAATCACCCAAATTTTTCATTGAACTAATTCTTCAAATAAGCTTTTACTAAGGGACTAGCAAAGTTTAAGTATAGGAGGTTGATTAATCCATGATTCATTGACTTAATATTTAAATTTTCTCCTAAGTTTCCAAGCATAACAACATAAAAACCACATAAAAGAGAAAATAAAAAAGCTACTCATGCACCAAAAATAGCTTAATACCTATAATTAACCCATCATTAGAATTAATTAAATGAAAGTCACATGAAATAATGAATAATTAAGAGTTTAAAACTTGTATATATATATATACTTTTATGTATTATACAATCTACCAATTTTTGATAAATTCATGCTCAATCCCAAACATGAATCCCTCAACCATATCCCAATCCCCAAATCAGAAGCATACATCATGAGATATGAATCATCAAACATAAAATCAACCCAACTCTGATCGTTGCCTTCACCTTCAACTTTTCGAGCAAATTCCCTGCAAATCCATCATACACATTCCTCTTCAATCACAAACCAAAGTCCTGATTATGCCAATCCAACTACATCTCTGATCATGCCCCAAATCTACGCGAATACCATTTAGAACCCATCTTCTTCATTCAATAAGCCATCGTAATCAAATGCTAGCGTATGCAAAACTCAATCCCCCCTTATTGAAGACCAATTGCTGCATCCATCCAAATTCGACCTCTTATCCTTTGCTATATATGAAGACCATCTTCAACATGCAAGCTTCATCAGTCATTCCTCGATCGAGAGAGAGAGAGAACATAGGTCTCCACATGTCGATGGTGACTACGCCCGAGTAAAACCTCTCTAGTGAGATCCTATAGGAACCCTTACAATCGATGCTCCATTCCATGCATGCAACCAAGCGTCGATCCTATCGTTGGACCTCGAAGCAAAGACCGAGGACCGCTTGGTCCCCTTCTGTAATGATTGGGTTTTTCCTTTGAAAAATCCCAATAACAATGCTATTACATCACTATTTCCTATTTTATTGTCTAATTCAATGAGATTTAATATTCCATTCATTTTTCCTCATTAGTAGCCATTAAATCCCCTTCATTTTTAACCTTAAAATCACAATGATCCGCCACCCCTCATGTCACTTTTCCCCTACAATTTGAGAGAGGAGAAGATAGAGAGAGAGAGAGAGAGAGTTAGAGAGAGAGAGAGATGAAGAGAGATATTATCGTATTTCCCTCTTTGTCGTAGGAGAAGGCGATGTCGAATCTGAAGAGGAAGAGAATGTGGATCCGTGTCCAGAAGGAGGCACGATGACCACGTTATGGAAAGTTACATGACGGACTTGAGGTATGTGTCGGTTTAGGATTATGATCTATACCTGATGTCTCGGTAAAAAATTTTACATATTGATGAATCACTGATTCTCACTCTTTATTCTTTTATTTTAGCTAGTTATCTTGACAAAACATCATGTAGATAAGTGTAAATACGATATGTTATCATTTGGCATGCATATGTTAACAATATATATTTAGCATGTATTTGTGCAAAAATAAAAGAATGAAGGAAAAGAAAAAGGAAGGAGGTACTTAGAATAAATACAGAGTGACCCGAACCGCAAAAGAAGGTCAAACATTGACCTGATCGCCAAATAAAATAAGTAGGGAGAGATTGAGCCTACTCTATATTATATATATCATTTATATATGTAAATAACTATTTTTGGATAAAATAAAATAATATGTTCTTTTTACCTCCTTGAATATAGTACTAAAAATAAAACAAAAGTTAGAAAAATAAAATAGAAATTAAAATGAAATCACCTCTCACTTATACAAAATACAAGTATACGTACATCATTCTTTATTTATATACATGTACATAAATAATAAAAATAAAATAAAAATTATTTTATACTCCAAAAATTATTTTGTAAATAAATAAAATACAAAATGGGGATATTTGTGTAAAAATATTTAAATAAAAATAATTGTACAAAAAATATGTGTATTCTACTGATGAATCTACGTTTCATCATCTTTATTCTATCATTTTGGCCTTAAAAACCCTAGTAAATGCGTGTAAATAGAGCTAATTCATGCATTTTAGCATTCATGTATATGTGTGTAAATATTGTATAAAATGCGGTTTTTAAAGCCAAAATTATAGAATAAAGAAAAAAAAGAAAAAGAATAAAATATTGTAAATATTTTATGACCCGAAACCCCAAGACTTGGGCATCTCGATGACTAGGTCGACAAGCAATAAAGTAGGGGGAGATAAGGGCCAAAATACCAATAAAAATACCTTTCATTTCATTCATTCTTTATTCATTTTGGGACCTATTTTTGGTTCCACTTTTTATAACTCAAATAAATAAACTTTGTACATAAAAGTTGTAGATAATTTAATAAAGAAAAATACAAAATTGATTTCACTGAAAAATAATGAACAGATAAAAAGTTATGGTCTGAATAAGATTCCAAAACTCCAACTTCCCAGACCCGTATCTTGCAAATAAAAACTCGAAATGTACCAAACTCACCTTTAATTGTATATAGCATAAAATAATCTATTTAATGGAGGTGGTTTCATATTTTTCGGAGTTACAGTTTGAAAGTTGAGTTTTGGACCCCTATTGTATACTTGTACAGATTAAAATATTCATTTTATTATTTATTTAGTATTTTTGTATTTTTATATTTTTATAATTTTGTATATATTATTTATAATATATTTGTTTATTAAAATAAGAATAAAACACAAATGAAAGTCAAAATAAAAATACTTGTAAATAGAATTCATAGGTATAACACCCGTATCTATACCTATAGTTTTAACACTTTTATTTTATTAAGTGTATAAAATACCTCAGAAAAATCAAATAAAAATATATTTAAGTGCATAAAAGTACTTTATAATTTTATAAAATAATACACAAAAATAAATAAATTAAATAAACAAAATAAAATAAAATACTTAAATATATAGATATAGATACCTATAAGGGGTATAAATGGTAACTTGTAATTATACACCCCATAAAAATAAATAAAAAATACCATAAAATAAATTATAAAATATTAAACATTTTTTATTTTATAACTAAAAATTAATAAAATCATTCCCTATTTTAAATCGAATTAACAAATCATTTTTTCCAAGGTTTTTTCTGGTTGGTCCATGTGGACCAACCAGATTTCTTCCTTGGTTGACCTCCGTCAACTCTCTGACCGAGGTCTGGCTTTTGTCAGAAACGAGTTTTCTTGATTTTTGCCCCTTTTTGGAGGGCGCACCTTACACCGTTTCATGATGGTGCCTTCTTGACATTTCGCCCTTGTTCTGTGGTGAATCACGCCCAAGTGATTTCTTGGGCTGTGGATCATCACAGCGCCTCTGGCACTTCGATCTTTGAGCCTACTCGACCACACTTTCAAAAGTCACCCAAACCTCCCATTGCTCCTTTGAACCCCATTCGTGACTTGTTTCGTCCCCTTTCCTTGCGCCCTGGACCAGAGAAGGTGACAGCTTCTCCTCCGGCCAAGCTAGGTGCGGCGGCGAGCCGTGGAGGGCCGGTTCCACCCATCACCGGAGCTCAGCTCCCGGCAGTTTCATCTCTTGGCCGTCCAGCCAATCGAGGTGTGTCTTATTTTCTAGTCATTAGTTAGCTGTTAGCTTAGGGTTTCATTTAGTATATTTAGTTCGCTGCCAAATCGATTAATTAGTGTAGTTTCATCGATCAAAAACTCGCCGGAGCTCTTGGGCTCCGGCGACCACCTTCACCATCCATCGCTGTCGATCTATCTCCAATAAAGTCCAGGTCTCTGCCGTGCTTTTCCTGTCGATTTTCTTTCTCATTTGCAGGACCTGAAGGGGGATTCTGTGCCTCATCTGAGATCTGGAAGGAGCTCCAGGACCACCGGCCCGTCGACGAGCTCCAGGGGCCCGTCGTTGGTCCCCGGACATTCCTGGTGGTGTTGTTAGCTTCGTGGCAACGTGAAGGACAAGCCGAGCCCCTTGTTTGAGTCCCAGCTGCTCGGAGACGCGCGTAACGTGGATTTGAAGCTCGCCATGCGCGAGTTCGTCGGGTGTTCTTGCTGACCCGCTCCCAGTCGTTGATCTGATCCTGTTCTTGCAGCCGCCCTAGATGTCGTCCGATCCTTCCATCCAGAGCCGTTGATTGCCAACTCCCACGATCTAATCTGCATCGTCGCTGCCGAAGGGGTATCGGCGCTGCTGGGCTTGACACGTGGATTAGTGACACCCATCTGACCGTCCGCCAGCGCCTTAGCCTTGGGTAATTTTGCCAAAGCACCCTGGGCATTTTTGTATTTCGTATTAACATTAGAACTTTCATTTGCCTTATATAACGTTTGTGGTATTTACATTTCACCCCCCGAACTTTTCGAAATAGCATAGTTGTCCTTGCCAGCGAGGCGCACGTGCGTGAGCACGTGCGTTTAGCCATTTTACGGGCAAGGTCCCGTCGTTTGTTGTATTTCTAATTACTCCTAGTACTTGTGGATCACGTATTACATTTTTGGAGATTTTGTAATTGAACCTACGGATTTTTGATAATTACTGGTTCATCCCTTCCAGACGCGCGTGCTATGCACGTGAGTATGGGACTTTTGCAGGCAAGACCCTGTGGGTTTGATTATTTCATATCAGTCCATCAATCTTTTTATTCAGTAGTATATTTTGTGATAATTTGCAGACAAGCCCTTCAACTTCGCCATATTTCCATAAATGCCCCTGCAAACATGCATTTTCTTTTTGCTTCTTATATATTTTGCATGCTTCTATAAAACTCCAAAAAATCCTCAAAAATCATAGTAGATCTCTGTTGCATAGTAGTTTAACAGCATATTTTTATTTTTCAAATTTATTGCATTTTAATATTTATTAAAAATCAAAAACATGCATTTTTGCTACTGTTTGCATTAGAAAATATCAAAAAATATAAAAATACTCCAGAAAATTCCCAAAAAAATATATTTTGTGTATTTTAGTGTCTTTTAACTTTAATCCAAAAATCATTAAAAAATACAAAACAAAACTCCTAAAAATTAGAAAAGTCCAAAAACCTTCCTAAAAATCTATAAAATCCTAGAAAAATCCCAAAAATATAAACTCAGTTCCTGTAGTTTTTCTATTTTATTTTATTTTATGGAAAACTAATTTGAGGATTTTTGACACTGTTTACTATTTTTCATCCTCAATTTAATTTTGGCTAGCAACTTTTATTCACTGTTTATTAGTATTTTTGATTTTAAAAATACCAAAAAATTAGGAAAAAGCTAGAAAAATCACAAAAACATTAGAAAAATACAAAAAGACCAAAAATACTTTAATTCCTGTTTTTTGCTTATTTTTACTTATTTTTTATAAATACATTATCCTCCTCTTTCTTATTGGGTATTAATATAATCTATTTAAATTAAAAAGAAAATATAAAAAATACAAAATATAAAAAGCAAATATAAAATCTGAAAATTTAAAATCAAAATACAAAAATATAAAATTAAAAATTAAATAAAAAATATAAAATTAAAAACCCACAAAAAAATATCATTGTAGACTTTTGATCACATTCACACACTTGTGCATTTTGCCCTGTTCTATCCTGCTTGCTCCCTGTGTTCGATTTATATACATACTTGCACCTATACACATCTTTGTTGTAGAGTTATAACAAATTTTAACTCCGCACATTCACTTTGATTTCCTTATTTGATTGTTGTGGGTTAATTGTTGTTTGAATTAGGAATTTTCGCGGGTCGCCTCAGCGACATTGTGATCCCTCCTTGTGTGGATTACTCTAGACCTGTGAAGAATCTCGTTCAACAAATGGCACCGTTGTCGGGGAGCAACAGCGCGTAGTTCGGGTTTTTGCTTGTGTTTGTGACTATTGGCCTATTTTTGCCTTATTCATTTGCTCATTTATTTGATATAATTGTTTTACTTGTCTAATCACCCTCTCTTGTTGACTTTGTGCGAGGAACCGCGGATCGAGGGAGGCGCTATACCCTAGGCACCTATGCACCCACGTGAAGCCGACGTCAGCTTGCTGACCTAGCATCAAAGGAGACTTGGAGGATTTGAGAAGACAAGCACATTTTTGAGCATTTTTTATAGCATTTATTTGTGTAATTTAAGTGAGAGAGTGACATTAATTTGTAATAATACATGTACATTCGGACTTGGACTTTCGGGCCCAATTTCCAAGTGCTTGTACACTTGGGGGCTCACTGCGTTTTTATCGGTTTTCATCGCATTTTTTTACTTTGTTTTCCGATTTTCGATTTTATTTCTTTTGTGTGATTGAGCCCCTAGTTTTAGGATTGCTTGCGATAGATTAAGGCCAAACACCTAATATATCTTGCATGTACCTATAGACTCGTTTGGACTTAGTCAAATTTAAACAGTCGCCTCATCATCTTCGAGCCTACGTGCTGCGAGCCCACCCCATCAAGCGCTACTCCTGAACTCGATTTGTCGAGAAGAGGAGGGGTGAGTCTAGACCGGACTTTTTGGATTGAGGATTGGTGACCGACTTGTGGTGCTTCACGTTAATTGCAATTTCTGAAACTTAGGGCGATTTCATTGGCTTTGCATTTGCATATAGATTAGGTTTCAATTCTGCTGAGCATCCCTGCATGTAGAGTGCTGGAGGAAAGGTGAGCATTTACGCTTTAGCATACATCATCGTTTTGCCGCTTGCATTGCTTTTCCGACTCTCTACTTCTGATTCTGACAGCCTAGGTGCTTAAAGGAATTGATTCCTCGATAGGCTCGTGCATTCTCATTAAAAATCCTAAAAAAGTGATAACAATAAAATTGGGACTGGTAACATTACTTGACCCTAAAATCAACCAAAAAGAAAAAATCTTGTATTGGGGCGAGTAATCCCCTCATTGTCTTCGCTTTAACTTGCTCGCGCATACCCTAAGGACTAGTGCCAAAATCCTATTCAGCCCCTAAGTGTGTGTGCAATTTTTTTGGGCTTCTCACCTAACTCTAAAATAGACAAGATAAAAAGACCGACTTTTCGATCTCTACCGAGTTGATTAGGTGAATTGAGGGTTTGTTTGGTGAGAGTTTGCTTGTGTTTGCGTGTGTGCATTCTAGATCGCCTCTGCGCATTTGCACCCTTTCTTCATCTCTCTTGACTTGACCCTCGTGCTCTCCCGATCATTTTTCTTCTGCTTCGAGATGGACCCCTGGAGCATATTTCATCCAGACTTTGCGGATCCCTCGTTCACTCCAGCCGGTCCACCTCCTTTTTTTCCAGGAGGACTTTGCTCCTGACTTTTGTACATATCCGACTAACCCACTATTTCAGGATTCAGACTTTGACCTTCACAACTCATTTCCACCACCATCACCCTCACATTTCTACAACCCGCTCTTCATCGAGTATCCTGAGCCGGAATGTGATTTTTGTCCACCCCCACCACCCACATTCGACACACCCAATCCTGAGATTTTGGAGTCACCTTTCATGATATCCACACTTGAGACCTTGAATCAGATGATGGAGCAAGTGAACTCGAGGATGAGCGATATAGTTAGCATAAATAAGATCCAGAACGAAGCTCCATTCTTTGAGGATTTGGATTCAGATGAGGATTATCATGGGAGCTTGCAATCGCCCAAAACACAAAAAAATGAGAAAAATTTAAAAATCCAAAAAGAGTGCGGGAGACACGTGATCGATTCAGACTGTGAGGAAAGTGCCCACTTGCCAGATCCTTTAACCACACATCCATTCACAACCTGTCCCACCTTTGACCCCGAGGATGCTACTGTACAGACTGCTCTTGGCATGCCTCGTGTAGATGCTGATTCCGACTTCCTCCCTTGTATGGAGGAAGTCCAAAAATTCAAAAAATTGTTGACTGAACCCGAAGTGGTGGCTACTATTCATGAGATCATCCGTGCCCCACTTCAGCAGGCCATGACTGATTTATCTGCTCCTTATCCCAAGAAGAGAAAGCGGAGGAGCAGATCTGAGCATCATATCTTGACCATGGCCACTGCCCACGCCATCACACACCGTCCCATTCCTAGGAAAAAGAACACAGCCACACCTTTCATTAGCTGCACCATCTCTGACCACACATGTGATCACACTCTCCTAGACGGCAGTGCTTCGATTAGCATTATACCCTTCTCGTTGGTACAGTCTCTTCACTTAGGTCCTCTCAAGAAGACCAGGATAATCGTTCAGTTTGCTGATGGATCAATAAAGAGACCGAAGGGTATCCTTGAAAACGCCGTCAATTCGATTCAGGGCACGAGCTACAATGTTGATTTCGTTGTATTGCCCATGTAGACCTCCACCGAGGAGAACTCTCCAATCATCCTAGGACGACCATTCCTCACCTCCGCGATGGTCGTTATTGATTATGGATCAGGAGAGATTCACTTCCGTCCTGCTGACGAGAGCGAAGCGTCGATCACCGCACCCACTGCCGACCGGAGACTTGCACCTGATGTGACTTCACCTATCCTGGTTGACCATGAGGACCATGACCTTAATGAGACTATTAGAGAATTTTGCTGCTTATTGGATTCCACTGAGACCCAAGAATTCCTCTCCAAGGAGGAAGACTTGGAAAGCATGGACCTCAGAGTTCCTTCTTTTGGGACTTAGCGCTGTGTTGATGACATCCGTGGGATTTACACGATCGACACCATTGAGCGGATGGCAGATTTAGAGATTCGACAGGACGGACATGACTCGACTACTTTCACTGATGAGTCCGCTCCTATTCACGCAGACACAAATGAGACAAAGGCCAAATTTGATTTGATTGCTTTTATTCGGGAATTCGGTCCTTTTGATGAGAAAGATGATCCGGTTGAGATTATTGAGGACGAACAGAGTTCGACTACTTCCACTGATGAGTTCGCTCCTTTTGGTTTTGACCTGGATGAGACCTCGCAGGATGACTCTGATTACACTACTTCCGATGATGAGGAGTTTGTCCCTTTTCACTTTGACATCAGCGAGACTCCTAAGGCCAGACCTAGTCGTACTTCTTCCACTCACCAGTCTGTGCCTTCACACCCTAGGGCCCTTGAGGATGTTCACTCTGTCGACCCTGATCGGCTTCCGTCCACTATGGACCCCGATGTCGACCTGCACCACACCAGATCCATTCCTCAGCAATCCCGCAAGAAGGTTTTCTTTCAACCTTCTTGACCATTTGTATATCCATCTCTGTTGTATATTCACTTTTGTTCATCTCAGTCTCTCTCTCAATTTGCTCATCAACCCATCCTCGTGTTTTCCTTACTTAGGACGTACTTTGTCCTAAGTATAGGGGGGTGGACGAGCCGAGTGTTCGTTCATCGTTCCGTCTTATCACTCCTGTTGTTGCCTATACTTAGGGCTTCTTTTACCCTAAGTATAGGGGGAGTGATGTGTATATTTTCACGATCTCCTCTCATCTTCTGATCTCTTTTCTTATTTTCTTCTTTTCTTTTTTTCCTCTTCTATCTTCCTCATCTACCGAAAAGGTGCCACCCTTTTTGTCAGTCTTCTATACTTAGGACGTACTTTGTCCTAAATATAGGGGAGAGTGCACCCCGAGTTTTCTTTCATTCTTTTCAATCCTCTCCATTGTCTCCTCTTCTTGTCTATACTTAGGGCCATCTTACCCTAAGTATAGGGGGAGACAATCTGGGTACGATCTGTTCATTCCCACCCTTGACCCTCCCTGCTTTGTGTACAGTCTGCTATACTTAGGATTATTTGATCCTAAGTATAGGGGGGACGGTCGACTTCATATTCGTTCATTCATTCCTTATTCGTTTATTCTTTAGATTTTCCTATACTCAGTACGAGTTATGTCTTCTCTTTTTCTCTCTGATCTATGAGGACATAGCTCAAGCTAAGTATAGGGGGTCGTATATACTAGGTATATACTTTATCCATAACTAGTACTTTCGTATTTTCTTTATAATATGTCTAATAATTCTTTAAAATTCATTAAAAATCTTAATAAAAAGATGTTATCATTCATCAAATTCTTTTTGTATTTACTGATTAATAAATCAGGTGAAAATGATTTTTGCAAAATGTTTGAAAAATAGTTTGAAAATCTTTGTGAAAATCCTTTGAAAACTACTTTGAAAACGTTTTGTTACATGTTTTCAACCTTTGTAAAATATTTTGTTTGCAAAATTTTATTTTGTGAGAAATAAAATGTTTGAAAAATGGTTGTAAAAATATTTTGAAAAATCTATATATACTGTTTGAAAAACCTTTGCAAAATGATTTTCAAATGCGTGTACATATTTGTAAAATTATTTGTAAAAATTATTTTGGACTATAGTTTTTCAAAATTGTTTGTAAAATGATTGTCAAATAAGTTTGAGGAATATATGCATCACACCTAAAATTCACTATATATCTTTATAAAATTGATCAGTTACCCTTGTAAATGCTTAGAATCCATTTCTTGTATATATAAGAAGCACTCCTGTGTACATATTTTTAACCTAACTTTCAACCAAAACCTTTTGTTTTCAAAAAACCCAAAAACCTTTACAAAATTAAAATCCAAAAACATTTGAAAAATCTTTGTGAAAAATACAAAAAATTACATATGCATCATCATCATCTTCTCGAAAATCCATAAAAAGTTCAAAATCTTTGAAAATTGCATCACAAAAATATTTTCTGCATTTGCATGGCATGAGCATTTTTCGGATTGAGTTTGATAGTTGAACGAATCTAAGTAAAATCCGAAGATTGGAGCTTGGTTGGACCTTAAATCTACCTAATTAACAGGAACCTTATAGGAGCTGGAATTGAGGTACTTCAGGTCTAGTTGACTTAATTCTTTGAGGATCACGGAACTTGGTTCAATGGATTCTTGACTGCCTAAGTAGAGTATTTTGGAGCACACGCACGACTCTTGTTGATAATGATCTAACTTGGACACTTGCACCTTTCACATGGCTCAACTCAGTTGGAGTGGTGAGGAGGTTGGATTTGCCGGTATGAGACGCGCACAGGTGGAAACACTTGTCCTCCTCTAGGGAGGGAAGTGTGCCCCAACCCGTCCAGTGATGATGAGTTTCGAGGATATGAGATCTTGGGTTGCAATAAAGCTTCAAAAGAGGGATAGTCTACTGACTCAAGAGGAAAAACTCCCTATGTAAATGCTGCTGTGTATAGTATTCAAAAAAAAGTAAAAAGTCCAAAAAAGTGGACAGGCATGTACAAAAATAAAAATGCCTGCCGGAGTGTACATATGTTGTAAAGTCAAATAAGCAAGCTTGTGCTTCAAAGTCAAATCATGTGAGGCTATAGCTGGATGACTTGACTACACTGATCTTGCATCCTAGGATAGGTAGCTACACTAGCTACCGTCCATTCTTCTCTTCACCTGCTCCTCTTGGGCCGGTTGCCACTTGAACTTAGAAGGGAATACCCTGCTCCTTGAGGGATGAGTTGTTGGATTGGGGAATCATTGGGTTGTCATATTGGAGAAGTCAGTATCTTTGTCATTTCAGTTGGGGAGAGACACCATCACTTACACTGTACGAGTCAGATTCATAGTTGTAAGGGTTTGCGCATGAGTTGAAATATTTCTGACCTGGCTATTGAGGAGACTTGAACAGAGTTTTGGGATTCTCGAAGGCTGTTGGATTTCAAATCTGGTTCTCATTAAGGTTCCGTCCGCACTAAAATCTCAAAGGTCCGACTTGAGCTCCAAACTTTGATTTTGTGAAGACAAGTTTGATAATTATATTTAATCCACATTTCTTCGTTTTCTTTTCTTTCTTTTTCTTTCTGCACTTGTTGCATAAGTGTTTGCTAGGGACTAGCAAAGGTAAAGTATAGGGGGATGATGAATCTACGTTTCATCATCTTTATTCTATCATTTTGGCCTTAAAAACCCTAGTAAATGCGTGTAAATAGAGCTAATTCATGCATTTTAGCATTCATGTATATGTGTGTAAATATTGTATAAAATGTGGTTTTTAAAGCCAAAATTATAGAATAAAGAAAAGAAAAGAAAAAGAATAAAATATTGTAAATATTTTTCGACCCGAAACCCTGAGACCTGAGCATCTCGATTACTAGGTCGACAAGGAATAAAGTAGGGGGAGATAAGGGCCAAAATACCAATAAAAATACCTTTCATTTCATTCATTCTTTATTCATTTTGGGACCTATTTTTGGTTCCACTTTTTATACCTCAAATAAAGAAACTTTGGACATGAAAGTTGTAGATAATTTAATAAAGAAAAATACAAAATTGATTTCACTGAAAAATAATGTACAAATAAAAAGTTATGGTCTGAATAAGATTCCGAAACTCTAACTTCCCAGACCCGTATCTTGCAAATAAAAACTCGAAATGTACCAAACTCACCTTTAATTGTATATAGCATAAAATAATCTATTTAATGGAGTGGTTTCGTATTTTTCGGAGTTACGGTTTGAAAGTTGAGTTTTGGACCCATATTGTATACTTGTACAGATTAAAATATTCATTTTATTATTTATTCAGTATTTTTGTATTTTTATATTTTTATAATTTTGTAGATATTATTTATAATATTTTTTGTATATTAAAATCAGAATAAAACACAAATTAAAGTCAAAATAAAAATACTTGTAAATAGAATTCATGGGTATAACACCCGTATCTATACCTATAGTTTTAACACTTTTATTTTATTAAGTGTATAAAATACCTCAGAAAAATCAAATAAAAATATTTTTAAGTGCATAACTAAAAATTAATAAAATCATCTCCTATTTTAAATCGAATTAACAAATCATTTTTTCCAAGGTTTTTTCAGGTTGGTCCACATGGACCAACCAAATTTCTTCCTTGGTTGACCTCGGTCAACTCCCTGACCGAGGTCTGGCTTTTGTCAGAAACGAGTTTTCTTGATTTTTGCCCATTTTTGGAGGGCGCACCTTACACCGTTTCATGATGGCGCCTTCTTGACATTTCGCCCTCGTTCTGTGGTGAATCACGCCCAAGTGATTTCTTGGGCTGTGGATCATCACAGCGCCTCTGGCACTTCGATCTTTGAGCCTACTCGACCACACTTTCAAAAGTCACCCAAACCTCCCATTGCTCCTTTGAACCCCATTCGTGACTTGTTTCGTCCCCTTTCCTTACGCCCTGGACCAGAGAAGGTGACAGCTTCTCCTCCGGCCAAGCTAGGTGCGGCGGCGAGCCGTGGAGGGCCGGTTCCACCCATCGTCGGAGCTCAGCTCCCGACGGTTTCATCTCTTGGTCGTCCAGCCAATCGAGGTCGTATTGTCTTATTTTCTAGTCATTAGTTAGCTGTTAGCTTAGGGTTTCGTTTAGTATATTTAGTTCGCTGCCAAATCGATTAATTAGCGTAGTTTCATCGATCAAACACTCGCCGGAGCTCTTGGGCTCCGGCGACCACCTTCACCGTCCATCGCTGTCGATCTATCACCAATAAAGGCCAGGTCTCTGCCGTGCTTTTCCTGTCGATTTTCTTTCTCATTTGTAGGACCTGAAGGGGGCTTCTGCGCCTCATCTGAGATCTGGAAGGAGCTCCAGGACCACCGGCCCGTCGACGAGCTCCAGGGGCCCGCCGTTGGTCCCCAGACATTCCTGGTGGTGTTGTTAGCTTCGTGGCGACGTGAAGGACAAGCCGAGCCCCTTGGTTGAGTCCCAGCTGCTCGGAGACACGCGTAACGTGGATTTGAAGCTCGCCATGCGCGAGTTCGTCGGGTGTTCTTGCTGACCCGCTCCCAGCCGTTGATCTGATCCTGTTCTTGTAGCTGCCCCAGATGCCGTCCGATCCTTCCATCTAGAGTCGTTGATTGCCAACCCCCACGATCTAATCTGCACCGTCGCTGCCGAAGGGGTATCGGCGCTGCTGGGCTTGACACGTGGATTAGTGACGCCCATCTGACCGTCCGCCAGCGCCTTAGCCTTGGGTAATTTTGCCAAAGCACCCTGGGCATTTTTGTATTTCGTATTAACATTAAAACTTTCATTTGACTTATATAACGTTTGTGGTATTTACATTTCACCCCCCGAACTTTTCGAAATAGCATAGTTGTCCTTGCCAGCGAGGCGCACGTGCGTGAGCACGTGCATTTGGCCATTTTGCGGGCAAGGTCCCGTCGTTTGTTGTATTTGTAATTACTCCTGGTACTTGTGGATCTCGTATTACATTTTTGGAGATTTTGTAATTGAACCCGCGGATTTTTGATAATTACCGGTTCATCCCTGCAAGACGCACGTGCTATGTACGTGAGTCTGGGACTTTTGCAGGCAAGACCCTGTGGGTTTGATTATTTCGTATCAGTCCGTCAATCTTTTTATTCAGTAGTATATTTTGTGACAATTTGCAGACAAGCCCTTCAACTTCGCCATATTTCCATAAATGCCCTGCAAACATGCATTTTCTTTTTGCTTCTTGTATTTTTTTCATGCTTCTATAAAACTCCAAAAAATCCTCAAAAATCATAGTAGGTTTCTGTTACATAGTAGTTTAACGGCATATTTTTATTTTTCAAATTTATTGCATTTTAATATGTATTAAAAATAAAAAAACATGCATTTTTGCTACTGTTTGCATTAGAAAATACCAGAAAAATATAAAAATACTCCAGAAAATTCCCAAAAATAAAAAATATTGTGTGTATTTTAGTGTCTTTTAACTTTAATCCAAAAATCATTAAAAAAAATACAAAATAAAACTCCTAAAAATTAGAAAAGCCCAAAAACCTTCCTTAAAATCTAAAAAATCCTAGAAAAATCCTAAAAATATAAACTCGGTTCCTGTAGTTTCTCTATTTTATTCTCTCTTATGAAAAATTAATTAGAGGAATTTTTGACACTGTTTACTATTTTTCATCCTCAATTTAGTTTCGTCCAGCATCTTTTATTCACTGTTTATTAGTATTTTTGATTTTAAAATACCAAAAAATTAGGAAAAGGCTAGAAAAATCACAAAAACATTAGAAATATACAAAAAGACCAAAAATACTTTATTTCATGTTTTTTGCTTATATTTACTTATTTTTTTTATAAATACATTATCCTCCTCTTTCTTACTGGGTATAAATATAGTCTATTTAAATTAAAAAGAAAATATAAAAAAATACAAAATATAAAAGGAAAATATAAAATCAGAAAATTAAAAATCAAAATACAAAAATATAAAATTAAAAATTAAATAAAAAATATAAAATTAAAAACCCACAAAAAATAGCATAGTAGACACTTGATCACATTCACACACTTGTGCATTTTGCCCCGTTCTATCCTGCTTGCTCCCTGTGTTCGACCTCTACATATACTTGCACAAATACACATCTTTCTTGTAGAGTTATAATAAATTTTAACTCCGCACATTCACTTTGATTTCCTTGTTTGATTGTTGTGGGTTAATTGTTGTTTGAATTAGGATTTCTCGCGGGTCGCCTCAGCGACATTGTGATCCCGCCTTGTGTGGATTACTCTAGACCTGTGAAGAATCTCGTTCAACATCTACCTGTATATACTACTATACACTATATATACCCTAAATTATTTTTTGTAAAAATAATTAAAAATCACAGAAAAATCTTGAAAATAACAAACATTTCTTATGTTGAAAACTTTTTGATTTAAAATCATTTATTATTTTTATTGAATTTATAAGTATTTTGTAAATCCTGATTTTCTAATTGGTCGCCTGGGATTGTTGACCACTGGTCAAGTGTTCCTCCTTCCCAGGTCAGACCCGGATCCTGTTCGTCGGAGCTTCTTCTCAAAATTTTCCAACCTGAGTTTGTGCTCCTTTGGCCTCGAGATTTGGACCCGATAATCCTTGTTCGTCCGACATCCTCGTGGGTCCTTTTGGCCATTCCGATTCGCCCTAGGGTACAAATAAAATGAGTTTAAGTTCTTATATGAAACCATGTTATTGTCATGGGCATATGTGTTATTTTTTTAATGTTAATGTATATGATCAAACGTATTGAAAAGTCATGCAAGAAACGAGTTATAAAGGTAACCCAATTACAAGAATACAAAGAAATAGGTTATAAAGGTAACCCATTATAAGTACACAAGGAATAGATTTATAAAGATAAATCATTGCAAGTTATGAAGGAAATGGCAGTTATAGATACACCATACATGCTATGCAATAGAATGTTTTAATCAAAGATAAATCATTATATATTATACAAGACATGGTTTAATAAAAAATAAACCACTATGTATTGTACAAAATTTGATTTAAGAAATGTAAACCAAGTCATCCAGAGTCTTAACCATTGATTTACAACAATGGAAGAGTTCCGAAGAAACCACATGTTTAAATATACACCATCAAATCAAAGTGAAAGGAGGAACATATCCACAGTCTGATTCGAATGCCTGATCACGTGAGGCATCTCTGGTGACGTAGCCAATTCACATTCAACCCCTTCGAAGTATCCGAATATACGAATTTGACCAGCTATTGGATAAATGGTAGACATACCCAGCAGTCTTCCCAAATTGTACAGAAGCCTGCACCTGTTGGGAAATTTACAAGGAGACGCTGCCGAATTGTACTAAAGTACAGAAAGGCCCCTCTGAAGCCAACTAAATATTTTTTTAGTTATTTTATTTGCATATACACCCATGCCTTTCATGGTTTATATCCTGCACATCTTGCATTCACAAAATACAATATTGGTATCATTTTGTAAATTGAATAATTGTCTTTATTTTGACATATTGTGCAGTTTATTGGATTATATTTGATGAGTAATGATCTTTTGATTAAAATATTGAATTTTCCATTTTTTATTAATTTTAAATTCATATATCTCTAAAAATGTGGAAAAGATCTTTGTAAAGATCTTGAGACTAGCAAAATTTTAGAACTTAAATTTCTGAAATTTATTGAATATTATACTCTAAATAAATTAATCATTTTATTTCTTCATTGATTTTTATTGAACACATAATTCATCGTGTTTCAAAAATAAAATTGTACTGCACTCTTTAATTAATCTAACATCAAGTATTTTTGAGAAATTTATTGAATTGATTTACTTTGCTTAAAAATCTAAATACATTAAATCAAAGTATTGTGCATATTTTATTTTAATTCATTTATCCTAATTTCAAATATTACAAAAAATACATTAATTTTATTTCATCATAATCTACATACAACTTTTTCAGTTTTAAAAAAATATTGCATTTTTATCCTTAAATTTGAAAAAAACTAAAACATATACATTGCCTCATATTAAATTCATCGTTAATTACTCATTGAATATGGATTAGGGATTTTTTGCATATTTTGAACTTAATTTGATTAAGAACTAAAATTTGCAAATTACTTTGGATTCCCTTATACACATTTGTTTAAATTCTTTCCTCTAATTTCATTTTTATTAAAAACATAAATTTCAAAAAATATAAAAATATAGTATATGATATAAAAAAATAAAATAAAAGTTTTAAAAATATTCCTTGCATTTTGTGAGCACATATATATAACAATTGCTCATTGATTCTGAAACATATTAAACCAGCCGGAGTTATAACTAAAAGCTACGTTGTTTTCTTGTGTTTGACCTTGGAGTTCACTATGTGAAAAAAATAAAACAACGCTGCACACATAAACATATTTTGTGATATTTTTTGATATATCACCGATTATCCATGCTACAACATGATCGACATATTACAAAACGGTAGTCGATGCCATTTCAGAAGTTTATATCTCTGTCATCAATAAGCTCATGCAATTCATAGCCTTTCCATTGTAGCTCACTTTTAAATGCTTAAAAGAATCGTGAGGTACTTAAAAGGGACAATTAAATATAGCATTCACATCAGCTCTTCTTCAGCAACATCCATCTCAGCACTCACTGATGTTGATTGGAGCGTGGATCGTCCGCTGTAGAGGACCTCTGCTGTAGCGCAGGGAATCCGTCTGATGGGGAATGGACACCCCTGATAGGGATCCCACTACCTCCGGCCCCCTATCAAGGGACGTCTATTCTACATCCGACGGTCCCCTGCGCTACAGCAGGGGTCCTCTGCAGCAGACGATCCGCCCCCTGTTGATTGGGCCTCTTGTTCTATTGATCGTCACTACACCTTCGACTTCATTATATTTCAACCCCTGATATGTTGGAGCTCCAAAAAACAATGAATTTTCATTCTTCAACATATGTTGATTGGCCAATAATATTGCTATTGAACTCGTCTGGTGCTTTTATTCATGCAAGAAATGAGCATTCATTTGTATTAACATTACCTCAATAGGTAGGTCATTCGATCCTCACTCCTATTCTATCAAACACACGTTTTGCAAACATACGCAACTAATATCCTTTTCCGTTTACTACATATTACACTCTTTGCTGGGATAGATCAGATGGGGATGACTGTCTGCGGGGATACATCTTGCTGCGTTTCAGGATGCTTCAACGCCCAGTAATGCCTTTTACGATTCCACCTGGCTACATACATTGACCTATACGATGAAGAGTAACTTCCTGCAATTATGGGAAACCATACCAACATTAGCATTACACAGCACATTATGCACACGAAGATCGCCAAGGAGAGGCTCTGGGGGGACAAGACGGCATACACCCCGGTAGCAAACGCCAACGCCACAGACGTCAGCGACAATACCACAGACAGGGCCCTGAGAAGAAGGAATTTTACGATATGCTTCTCGATCATCTCGTTTTTTTACTGAGGAAAAGGCAATCAACACGAGGGAGAAGAACAAGCCCAAGGTGTCGAAGACCATGAAGGCCTTGAAAGCAGCCGCCCTTGCAAGGGTGGGTGTTCCTTCATCATGGCCGCCGTTCACAACACCACCGGGGGCGGTCAGACCTGCTGCAAACGTCACGGTAGCAATCAAAGTAGCCATTATTAACATCTTATCCAATCTCCCGCCGTACCGCAGACGAGCGCCAGTCCTGATCGTTTCTATGTACTTGTTCTTCAGAGAATTTGCCAACGTGGGGTTCCCCTCAAACGTGGCCGCTATGATGGAGTGAAAATGTTTCTGCAACGACAGAGATTGGTTAGAACGATTCAGACCTACAACAACTCGACGATGGATGTAATTTTCAGACTTTTTCCTCACCATCTTAAAGAAGTTGTCCGTAGTTGGTTTTGTTGATACCATGTCAATAAACTTCTGTCCGCTACGATTCTCAGCATAAAGATTGACTGCGTCATTTGGAACGAGTGCAAAAAGGACGTCGGGATCGGTTTTGAGGGAAGCTATGTGAAGTGGAGTGTTCCCATCGGCATCCCTTTGATTGATGAGCTTGTCGTTTTTGGACAGTAAGTAATTGATGATTTTCAGCTGCCCACTCTCGACGGCGATGTGGAGGGCATCTTTGCCAGTGGAGTCCAGCACTTCTGTGGAATCACGACAGTGGGAAACCATCACTTGGACGACCTCCGTGAGGCCAATGGCTGCAGCTTCGTGCAGAGGAGACCTCCCATTGTTGTTGAGAGAATAAGCCGCGGAGGAACCGTTCATAACTAAATGGGAAACCATCTTGGGGTCTCCCGAATACACAGCATAGTGCATAGGGGTGCATCCGAAATCATCCACCTCGTCCTTTTGCTGTGGCATTGCCTCCAGTATCATCAGAACCATCTCTACAATAGCATCATAGAATGCACACTGTTAATTTAACCAATGGATGCAGATCATTATCCGGTGTTAGAAATTTAAAAATTACTATTGCAGTTGCGGGATTGTATTGCTGAAAGAAAAGTTATCACGAAAAATGGGAGTGAACACGATAGTGCACAAAGTAGTATATAGAAAGTTGGAGAATAGACACAAGACTATTTCTAAATTGCAACACACCAGTGGAGCATGTGCATGCTGTTCGTTTTTTTTTCTGCAAAAGTCGTATGAAAAATCCAACCCTTTAAATTTCATTTACGAATATTAATCTGTACACCTACATCATTTCGTAAAAATCTAGCGGATGATGTATGACCAGTCCGCCGTAAGACATGCTTGGACAATTTTGGCGATCATGCAATTCATTGCAGGGAGCTTCTAGATTTTAAGTACAAACATGATCTTGTTATGATTGTTTTATTTGATGTACTCAGACGTGCATGTGTTGCTGCTAAGAAAGAGGTACCTATGAACTTTTTAACTGATCCATATGAGGGAAGATCCATGCATAGACCCGATGATACTTTGATTTTTGCATGAGTCGGAGGGAAACATGCTTGTGTAGACTTGATAGGAGTTTCTCTACTGGTGGGGTTGAAGAGTAGGACCTTCACAGCAGGGCAAGCTGCCCTTAAAGCCGCTTCAGGAAAAGTGATGAAGCATGAGAAAACATGCACTGAGAATCATCATGCCTTTATCCTTTTTACTTTTGATACTTTTGGTCTTAGCACCAGAAGTTGTTGAGCTTTTGAAGATGATCCAAAAAGTCATGAGTAGTAATGTGATGGTTCATATATTTATGGATGTAGTGTTCAAAAAGATTGGTTTTTTGCAATTCAAAAAGGACTAGCGGCGCAGCTTGTTGCCCGTTTGTCTCCTATTTCGATGTAATGATCCGCCATGTTGCAAGTTTTCAAACTATTCAAGTCACACTCAATACCTGAATTAATTTTGAAAAAAAAAGAGAGGTAAATATAGTTCAAACATTAGGAGGGATTAGGTCAATTTTTTTATGAATAGCAATGAATAAGTATTTGCTATATAGAACCTTGTGGAAAAAATAATTTTCAATTAATAATAGAGATTTTTATCCAGCAAACTCTATAATCTTTGTCAATTACCTACACGATCTTTGAAACAACCTAATTCCTCCCTCAACCCCATAAATAACTGTTTTCCTATCATACTTCGGTACTTCATATAAACTTAAATTTAAGGATATTTGAAAGCATGAAAGTCCCACAGGTCCAACTAAATCTCTGAAGTGTGTAGAGTCAAAGAAAGCATGGTAAAGGGCATTCTCATGCAAAAGATTATCCGGAAGTAACGAGATTTACCTGAATCACCGTTGCGCACGGCAGCATGCAGAACCGTTCTACCGCAAGGGCCTCTGCAACCACCGGAGGGAGAGGGGCAGCTGAGCAGCAGGGAAACTACCTTTCTCCGGCCTCCCAGAGCTGCCCTGTACAGAGCCGACTCCCCATCGTTGTTAACATCCATCGACAGGTCGCCGTCAATTTCAAGCATCAGCCTCACCAGCTCCGCATGCCCTCTAGCTGCAGCTATGCTCAGCGCCGTGTTGCCTTCCACGTCCTTCGCATTCAGTAGCTCCAGGTCGTTGTCCGATGACTTGAGATGGTTGAGCACGTCCTCGGCCCATAGGAGTACGCCATTGTCGGAGGAAGCCGCTGCGTAGTGCAGAGGAGTCTCACCCTTCTTGTTCGCCTTCAGTTGATAGCCATCATCAGAGGAGCAGATCTCGCGTGCAAGCTCCTCATGGCCACACATGAGCGCAATGTGGAGGATGGTGTTGCCATGAGGAGTTAGGTAAGAGAGGATGCTGCTTCCTCCTGCCACCAATGACTTGAAAGAGTCCAGATCTCCACTTTCTACCGCTAGTAGGAAATCGGATTCCATATCCCTCTAAGCTACTGAAGAAGAAGTACTGCCGATTTGCGTGTGGGCGAGGCTCCAATCCGGAGGTGCCTACAAGTAAGATACATATCCATCCTAATCTTTATCCTCGCATCAGCTTCAATTGCAGTAGGTTCCACACCAACGACTTCCTACAAGTTGATCAAGTGGATTCTTATATATCACACATGAAGTGTATCTTATCGTTCATCGTTGTAATTTGGAGAGTTTCTTAGGTGTGTAACTACAGATGTCTTTCGCGGCCAATTTTGACTTGTAAGTTGTACTTATACCAGACGTACGGAGTTTACGGATTGGGCAATCAAATTTTGGTAGATAATTGTCATAGTTGTTGAGAAAATAATACATTTGCAACTCGTTCATCCAATGATAGAGCCGGTACATACGCGTTGAATTATTCATAGAGACATTTTTTTAAGGAAAAAGGGTGTCGATCCGTGAAGGTGGACACCCAAAAAATTATATTCACAAGTTACTTACAATGGTTACAAAGACCAAGACTCACAAAGGAGTCTTGAGTGCTCTATTACATTTTTAATATAAAATCTTTCCCCATGAAAAATAGTTCCATTGCTGGTCAACCAAATCACCCACAAAACAGATGCAGCATGTTGTTTCTCAGCTATTGTGCAAGTCCCGGACCGACCAATGGAATCCCAATCTAACTCCTTAAGATACAACAGCAGGTAAATTGATCCCTGTCCAAATCTGCCTTGAAGAAAAACAAAGGAAAAACAAATGATTAGCATCCTCCACCTCCTCTCCACACCGCATGCATGAACTGTTAGCCCCAAAGAGCCTGGCCCTTCGAGCACTAGTCATCACCCGCTCTCTACCGAACAACTAGAGGAAAACTTTAACTCTTTTCGGAATCCTCCAAGATCAGATTTGCCCTAAAGTTGGCATCGCAATTCCCGGATCAAAGACGATAGATGCATATAAGACCTTGTAAGCTTTCTTCACACTAAAAGCACCATCTGCCCATCTCCAATAATTAGTTTCTTCACCATCCCTCAGCACAAGATTTAGATATGGAGAAATCTGGGGAAGCACCGAACACACCCCACGTCAGAAGTTTGAAGGCTTTACCGTTCTACCGGGATGCCACTCCAGATTCCCTGCCACACCATAGATCTTCCTCAATACTGTACAAAGTGTATCTGATCCATCACCCCAAATACAATTGACCAATTTCGAGAGGAGGGCCTTGTTCATCACCTCAAGGTTTAAAACTCCCAAACCACCATCGGCCTCTGTAAGCATCACAACCTTCCAAGTAACTAGCGGAGTTCCATCCCAAAAGAACTTATGCATCAAAGTCTCCAATCGTCCGCGAATCCCCACCGGTAGTAAACGAGAGGACAGAAAAAAGACAGGAATCGATGAAAGGACCGACCTCAAGAGCACCAAACGTCCACCTCGTGATAAGCAAGAAGCACGCCAACCCGCAAGCTTTCTATCAAGTCTCTCTACCACTGGAGCCCAGTTTCAGTGCCTTAAACGCCCATCCAACATAGGTAACCCCAAAAAGGTAATTGGGAGAGTCCCTCGTCGCAAGCATAGGAATGCTCCACAAGCCTCGGTCTCCCCCTTTGAAAGATTAAATGAAACAAAAATTGATTTCTCCTCGTTGAGTTTCAGCCCTGAGACTCTCCCAAATAACTCCAAGACCGTAGCAACTCACTCAGCTTCATAGGTACCACCTTCCACAAACAGGACCATGTCGTCAGCATACTGTAATAATGGTATAAACAAATCATTTAAAGTGTAACCCTAGAAGAAATTTCCCTCCACTGCACGAGTAACCATCCGCGATAATGCATCTGCCACAATAACAAAAAGAAGATGAGCTAGAGGGCATCCCTGCCTAACCCTACTTTGCGACTAACCCCCCCCCCTCCTGCCTCCCATTAACTAGCACCAAGCAGGAGGTCGTCGTCACACACCTCTTCATCCAGGAGATCCACTCATCAGGGAAGCCACGTCTCGAAAGAGATGCCTAGATGAATTTCCACCTAACACAATCGTACGCTTTAGAGAAGTCAATCTTCCAAAGAAAACCTTTGACCTTTCTTCTCTTCCAATCAGCAATAATTTCTGAAGCAATGACCACAACATCCATCATAAGCCTGCCAGGGACAAAAGCTGTTTGCGATTCCTTGTTAATGTCTCCCAAAACAACACGCATTCTATTCGCAAGAACTATTGTCCTTTCAGATGCCATCTATCTCAATTTTTATTCATAAATACTTGTGGTGGCCGTTGCTTTTAGCAACGGGTTCCACTGTATTGCTAAAATTTCATATAAATCCAAATCCAAGGTGGACCTGTGATATTGAAACATGCCATTTACAATGCATCATAAACCCATAGTAATTAATTTGTAGGGTTTTTATCAGTTGTGCCCTTATGAGATATTGCATTTTCAATTATGTCCCTCTTTTTTGAGAATATTAGTAGCGCCCCTGTAACGTCTCGGGCTTAGGTCCCCGATCCGTTATCGAGGAAAACTAACCCTGACAACTTGTTGGATACGGGCTCAAATGGACCCGTTGACACTACAGGCGGGTGGGTCTAAGGGGACGGTCGTAGACCGTCCTTTTTGTCTCTAGAACCGTCCCCTCTGATCAACGGGGACGGTTCCAAAACCGTCCCTTCAGCCACCGTCTCATTTGACTATATGGGACGGTTATAACAACCGTCTCATGTAATGAACCATTGGCGACGGTTGTAACCGTCCCTTACACGAAGCTATTAGGGACGGTTGCGACCGTCCCTACAACCTAAATTATTAGCGACGGTTACAACCGTCCCTAATGGACCTCAACATTTTGAGACGGGCCAGAAAACCTTTGGGGACGGTTACACCCGTCTCATGCGTTTCGCAGACGCGACGGTTGTAACCGTCCCCTGTGCCTTAGCGTATAAAGCGACGCCAACATAAGTATATAAGGGACGGTTGCAACCGTCGCGTCTGTCCAACAAGAGGGGACGGTTACAACCGTCCCTAAACGTCTTCTGTTGGCGTCGCTATAGACCTTTCCAGGCTTCTGTTGGCGTCGCAAAAAGACCTTCAGAGTAGACGGGACGGTCACAACCGTCGCATATATTTGCATTTAGGGACGGTTACAACCGTCCCATCTACACTTTAGGTCTTTTGCGACGCCAACAGAAGCCTGGAAAAGTCTATAGCGACGCCAACAGAAGACTTTTAGGGACGGTTGTAACCGTCCCCTCTAGTGTAGAATCTATAGCGACGCCAACAGAAGACTTGTTGGGACGGTTCAAACCGTCCCAAGTGCTCTTCCCTAATGGGGACGGTTAGAACCGTCCCCAATAGTCTCCGTGATTTGTTCTGGCTGGAGGGACGTTTCTGTAGCTCTAGAGGGGACGGTTACAACCGTCCCCAATAAGCCATGACAGGAAAAAAAATTACATATTCTGATATGTTCCTTACATCATTCAATATTACACCTGAAAACAATATGAACATAATAAAATGTACAACACCAAACATTCTTCTCTTCAAAAGATCAAACCACAACATCCAACAACTAAGCATATCACAACATCCAACAACATAATTATAAAACAACAATAATAAACGATAACAAGTCTACATAATGTTAGATATTAATACAAAATATTACAATTAAAGGATAAGAAAAAACTAGGGTACTAACTCCATGCCACCTACTCTGATGCGTCACTCCCGTCACTCTCATCGGTTTCCTCCTCACTCTCCTCGTCGTCGCCGAGATGTGCAGGTTGTACAAGGGGCGTGGGTTGACTTTGAAGACGGCTTACTAAGGACCTGAAATTCTCCATGTCCATACGCATCTGTGCCATCTCCGCAGCTTGTGCATTCATCGTTGCCTTTACTTCACGCAGCTCCCTCTCCATCTCTCTTTCTCTCTGGCTTCCCTGCGAGGAAGACTGCGACCCACCTGCACCACCCATTCCGTACCATGTACGGATCGTTTCGCCCCGTCCTCCGCAACGGATGCGTCCACTGTGTTCTGGACCAGTGGCTTGACGGAAGGCATCATCAGCCGTCAACGGGGGATTGCTCGTCCCCGTGCTATCCAGCGAGGAGGTGGTAGAGAGCCTAATCATTTCTTCCTGCATATGAAAAATAGAAAATAATTTCAGTATATTACCATAAGTAATCCTTTAAGTAAAAATTATATTTATACTTATATGTATTGGTGCGTAGGCTTCATCAACCCACTGCACCTCTCCTCCTAAGTCTCTGCTCTTTGACCCAGCAAACACCTCTATGCGGGTCATTTCTCGTTCATTTTCCCTCAACTATAAAAAGTTAAACAACTTCTTAAAATTGTTTAAGACTCAAAATTAATCGTTGTAAATATCTTTTAAATACTTACAAAGTCGTCCTTCAATTGGTTGGTGTTCTTCCTTCCCATCTTATGCGTCGACCTAAACCCTTTCGAACGATTCGCCGTATTCTTGGAAGAAATCGACTGAAATTTCACAATGTCAATATAAAAATAAAAGAAAAAACTAAGAAAACTATATACATACCGCAAAATCGTCACTGGACCAAAAATTAATCAGCTCCCTCCATTGCTCTGGTGTAACACCAGGAGGGATATTCTGCACAAGCTGCTCATATAGAATCTGGGGGTTGAAGTACTACAAATGGAGAAAAAAATATAGTCAATATGTAAATATCTCGATATTAAATATTAATAAAAAAATCTTACCTTAGCTTTTATGCGTCCCTTGTATCGACGCAACATCTCAGCAGCATGTGATAAAATCTGAGAATCGACATGGGTACTGCGTTCCCATGTAAATACAGCCTGATACAACAAATATATTAACGATTACGTCATAAAATGCAAAAACTGTTTTAAGATTTTAGGATACCTCCAGATCAGCAAGTATGGCAGCCTTGACAGCATAAGGCAGCTGTCGGAAGTCGTG
This sequence comes from Ottelia alismoides, assembly GCA_037367405.1. Taxonomy (NCBI): domain Eukaryota; kingdom Viridiplantae; phylum Streptophyta; class Magnoliopsida; order Alismatales; family Hydrocharitaceae; genus Ottelia; species Ottelia alismoides. The sequence continues at coordinate 84,239 of JAZKJV010006807.1, read as the reverse complement.
GATGGTGATTGGGACGCGCGCACGGGCAACCTGGCCAAGGTAGCTCTGGAACTCCGTAGAGTTCTCTCCTACCGCATCTCTGCCAACAATACGTACAGGTAACGTCTGCCCTGGTGCAAGTCGGTCTAAGAATCTACACTGAGCCGGTCCACGCCGTCTCGGTGTAGATCCACTACCTGCATCAGAAGAACCGCCCTATGGCTGCTGGGGAGGTTCAGGGACCTCCCGAATACGTCTAGGTCTAGGAGCCATGTCTGCATTTTTAAATAAGCATTTCAAATATATACATTTCGCTAGATGACAACAATTAATAGAAATTGAAAATAAAAAAAATTACCTGAAATTGCTAGTTCCAAGTTCCATTGTCGTTGTCTAATACCTCATTCAAAAAATCATTGGAGTTATTTTGATATGCCACATCATTGTCTAGTGCATCTGTGATGAATACCCATTCATCACTCTTTATTCTTCTATTTTAGCTACAAAAACCTTTGCAAATACATGTAGATATGTGTAAATACAAATAAATACCAAAAGCATGCATTGTGTAAAAACCTATAATTAGCATGTTTTTGTGCACAAAATAAAAGAATAAAGAGCAAAAAGAAAAAGAGGGAAATATTTAGCATAAATATTGAGCAACCTAACCCAAGGGAGGGCTCAGCATGGGCCTGACCGCATAAAAGCCACAAGTAGAGGGAGATAGGAGCTCATTTGTGTATATCTGTAAATAAATAAAACTATTTATTTTCCTCACCCAAAAAGATGCTTGTACATATTGTATATTCTATTAAAAACAAAATAAAAAGATAAAAAAATCAAAAAGCCAAAAATACCCTTCCTTCACCTTGTGCATACACCACACCTTTGTATTTATTTAACCCTATAAATAAATTCATTTATTTTCTAAAATTTTTTGTAAATATTCTTTGTTACATGTTGTAAATAAAATAAATAACAAGAAACAAAATAAAAATCAAATAAAAATCACAAAATTGAAAATACAAAAATAACATTGTATTTATACCATGTATATAAATGTATATATTTATTTATTTCACTCTTGTTTATAATTGATAAAAATCAAATAAAAATATTCTTTTATTCCATAATTCATCTTGTAAATAAATAAAATACAAAATGGGCATAAAAATACAAAAAAAATAACAAATAAAAAAATCAAAAATAAAAAAATCCAAGTAGTGTACATATACCTATATATAGAGCTAACCTATTTTTATTTCCAAAAATTAAATAAAAATCACCAAAAAATAGAAAAAAATAAAAGAAAAATATTTCATGTTTTGAGTTTTCCCTAATTCAGCCTATTTCTACCCTAAAAAAAATAAAACAAAAATCAATAACACGTGGCCGCTCCTGATTGGGCCACGGGGGAATGTTGACCCCAGTCAACTCCCCCGCGACCCTTTCCTTTTCTGGAAACCGCGCGCCGCGCCCATCTTCCCCGATTTTTCCCACGCGACTCCAGCTGTCTCCCACTCAACCCCCGCGCCCGGACTCTTCGCCGCACATCCCTCTCCCTCGCCGGATCCTCCGCCATCAGAATCACACCTTCCATTGCTGTCGCCACTCAACCCTAGACGCCCCGGTCACACTATATATCCTTCACCTCCGCCGCCCTCGCGCCGCATCTTTGGCCCATCCCCTTCTTCCCCGTGACCTCCATCGGCATAGCCTGAGTGACAGCGAGCTTTTGCCCGTGTTGCAGTGAGGCGAGAGGGGCGATTCCATCGATCCGGCGTAACCTCGCCGTCCTTGCTCCGCCGCCGCGTCGAGCACCGAGCTTCAGGCGTTGACGACCTTCGAAGCTACGACCAGGAGATAGCCCATCTCCAGCATAGTCTACTTCAGCCATCAGGTAACCTTAGATCCCTCTAGTTTAGCTTAATTTTAGATTACGCCCAATTCCGACCTCCGACGCATACCTCCGATTCCGGCCACTCCGATCACCCATTTTCCAATCCGACTCGATCAGCACCTTCACGACCTCCTCACGCACCTTCTTCACCCCTCCACACAACCCAGATCGCACAGGATCTGGGAGTCGAGCTCCCTCGCCGTCGCTTCGCCGGAGCTCCTCCGCCACGCCGCACCTTCCACCTTCACGCCACCTAACCGGGTCGAGGCACTTTGCCCTCGACCCGCGAAGCTTCTTGAATACTTTGCAGGTCCAAAGGGAGCCATCTGAGGTCTCCCAACTTCCAGCCAGGAGCTTCTTCTCCGCCGGCCTTGCTCGAGCTCCTCGGAGCTTGGTTTGACCACCGGAGAACCGCAGCAGCTGCGCACCTTCACGCCGGAGCTTCTCCGACCTTCAGGCGCAGCAGAGGAGACCGGAGGCACCTTCACGAGGCCGGCGAAGTTCGCCGGCCACCTGTTCTTCGAAGACCCTCCATCGCCGTCAGATCCGCCTCATCGCTCCAGATCCGATCTTAGCCGTTCGATCGAGGAGCTGCTTCCACCGTCCGATCAGAGGAGGAGTGATCTGGAGCGCCCACCAGCCGCAACCGTCCGATCACCCACGTGGACGCGCTCCAACCGTCAGATCAGGCCAGCGTTTACAGCGTTAAAGGCGCGTTGCTTCTCCACCGTTGGATCTGCCACGCGTCACCATCGGGCCGTTGCTATTAATAAAGGGGTAAATTTCATAGGACCCCCCTCTGTTTATCGTATTTTATTTCAGTCCTGTAATTTTTAATTTCAGTTGTTTATTTTCTGGGTTATTTGCATCAAGGACCTTGCGCTTAATTTTTATTGCACTTATACCCCTGCCAGTAGAGACCCACGTGCTTGGGCACGTGTATTTCGGGTTATTTGCAATGTATGCCTTGTAGTTCTGGATGTTTTGAATTGAATGAAATGTTTTGATTAATTGCATTTATACCCCTGTGAACACTTTATATGCGCATGTGCGTTTTTATTTTGGGTTATTTGCATATAGGTCCCTGGACTTTTGGTACTTGTTACCAATAAGCCCTCGGAACTTATTTTTCTTACATTTAGGTCCCTGTGTGCCCCAGACACGTGCTTGGCACGTGATTTCTTGGGTATTTTGCACCAGGACCCCAGAACTTTTGGGTATTTGCATTTAGGTCCCTGTGCACAGTGCCCAACCTTTCTTTTTGAATAAAATATCAAACGAACTCCAAATCCAATGAAATTTTGACACATGGCTCCTGCCATGGTGTAGGAATTTCTATGATTTTTGGGGACATTTTGGATTTCATTTATTATTTTTAAAAATTCAAAAACCCTTATTTTTGCTACTGTTTGACTTTAAAAATACCAAAAAAAATATAAAAACTCCACTAAAAATTCCAAAAAAAATTAGGCATTGTTGTTTACTGGTTGCTTGATTTTCTAGCCAATTTTGGCTATTTTTCATCACATAAAAACCTTAAAAATTGAAAAACCCCTAAAAACTCATAAAAATTGTAGTAAATAAATTAAAAATCCAAAAACAATAATTAGGGTGCCCAAATTTTCCTTATTCTTTATAGAATATAGGAAAATTACCTTTAGGGTTTTTTTTGAGATCCAAAATTATTTTATTTTGTGGTCTTAAGCCTTGCTGGACAGTACCCTACATTTTTGCATTGTTTGATTTTTAATAATTATTTTGTCCATTAGAAAAATTCCAAAAATTCACCAAAAACAGTAAAAAACGTAAAAAACATAAAAACCATTTTTCCATAATTTTTGCATCATTTGTGTGTCTTGTATAAATTGTTGAAGTCCCCTTGCATTTGCATTCCTTCATTTTCTCATCTTTTAAAAATCTAAAAAAAAATTCCAAAACAAATAAAAACTAAAAAAAGACTCTTTGGGATACTTGACTACATCGTAGGCCGCAAGGCCAATCTGTGCTCCTTGTGTTCGACCCTGGGAGCTATACCAGGTTAATCTTATAGCAGACCGCTCTTTCTTGTGCTTGCTTGATCTATTTTGTGAGTGGTTTATTTTCTTGATTTACTCAGCCCGATTGATTGAGGTCGCAACGACATTGTGATTTATTTCTTTAGACCTTTTACCTTAGTCATTTGGGCGGTGATCAATCTGCCTCTTCGTTTACGTCGAAGAAATCTCTCGGTGTTGTTCTAATTGGTATTATCCATCCACTAACTGAGTTATCTGGAACATAAAAGACCTGTTCGACCTGACTGGAAAGCGTATACGGTTCATTTGTTTGTAACCTACCTGTTTGCTTTAAAGAAAGAATCCCATTTCTATCCTTTTTGTAACCTACTCCAACTCGACCAACATCGAACCAGATGCAATGAAATAGAACACACCTTGCATCATGTGTAAAACTGATTTCAAGTATATCAATAATCTCGCCATAGTATCCGTCAACTTCAGCATTGAGTTCAGCCTTCACTATTACTCCTGAAAGTTGTGACGCTTTATTTTCATCAATTGACTTCTTTCGAAATCTAAACCCGTTAACGATATAGCCAGAACGTGACAATCATGACTTTTTAATGACGATATCTTTCTTTCCGTCATATTTATGCATCTGCTAATTTGAGAGGAGAATCCATCAGATACTCTAACGGATTTAATAAAATCCAGTATCTTATCTTTGTCAGCATTGGATAAAGTATACACTGCCTCAGGAATTATTACTTTAGAATTGTCAGACTCAATCGGATGTAATTCGGGTCGGATACCCAATTGTATTAGATCACGTCTGGCTCGCAAACTGTCTTTGGCAGTACTAGAGATATTCAAAATCGAAAGAATATTTTCCATAACATTCTTCTCTATATGCATCACGTCCAAGTTATGACGGACCTGTAAAGTATGCCAGTAGGGCAGCTCCTGAAAGAATATACTTTGTTTTCGCCATCCACCTGTACTCTTCCTCTTTGTTAATCGGCCTATAGAGAAGTTTCCCAAATTTTTTTGTTCCATCCACATTGTGCTTCCTGATCGGCGAGATAAACTTAAACGACGTCCAAATGATTGTCCATCGAACTTGTAATTATTTTCACTTCTTAACCATCTATGACTGACCGGTAAGAAACGACGATGTCCCAAATAACAATGTTTCATACTCGCATTCAGCCATGTCGAATGTGTTTTATCCATACAAATCGGACATGCGAGTTTACCTTTCGTACTCCATCCTGATAAATTGGCATATGCTGGAAAATCATTAATTGTCCACAATAAAGAAGCACGCATTGTAAAGAATTCTTTCTTTACCGCATCATACGTACTAACTCCAGAATTCCACAGAATCTTTAGTTCGTCAATCAAAGGTTGCATATATGTATCTATCGCATTACCTGGCCCCTTAGGACCAGGTATCAATAACGACATCATCATAAAGGAAGATGCCATTGACATCCACGGTGGCAGATTATATGTAACAAGAATCACAGGCCAAATAGAGTAACTCGTACTCATATTTCCGAATGGATTAAAGCCGTCAGAAGCAAGACCCAATCGTACGTTTCTTACTTCTTCTGAAAACGATGGATACATTTCATCAAACTTTCTCCACTCCTCTGTATCTGATGGATGTCGCATAACACCGGTTACATCTTTCTTTTTGATATTACTATGCCATATCATCATTTTAGCTGTTCTTTCGTATGAATACAATCTCTGTAATCGGGGAATCAAAGGAAAGAACCTTAAAATCTTCTCTGGTTTTTTCCTCTTCGAATCAGTATCATTATTCTTATATCTGCTACTTTTGCAGTCAGGACATTTATCTAAATTTGAGTAATCCTTCCAATATAAAATGCAGTCGTTCGGACATGCGTCAATTTTCTCGTAGTTCAGTCCAAGTGCACGAAATCTAGACTTAGCATCCTTCCAGTCCTTTGGAAAGTTTTCTGGATTATTTAATAATGTCCTAATCAAAAGTAAGACATCCGTCATCGTAACCGCTGTACACCGATTCTTCACTTTTATCTTAAACATCTCCAGAAGAAAACGTAATCGAGTCATTTTGACTCCAGAGCATAACGGTTTCTCTGCATCTTCTAATTTTTCATGCAACGTATCCGGAAGCGAATCCATCATTTCATCGGTTTCATGTCCTCGAATATTATCTACCATCTCAAATATAGCATCACGGTCTTGTATTTCTGAGACATCTCTTTCATCATCAACGTGTACATTACTATCTTCTTCTAAATTAACTCCTTCACCATGATATGTCCAATTCGTATAATGTAGCCAAAATCCATTTAATATCAAATGCTCGTAAACTGTGGCTCGATTTTGGGTCAAAGTATTTTTACATCTTATGCAAGGACAATGTATCTTATCTCCTTCACCTCCTACAATATGATAGTGCGATTCATATCGAAAAGCCCAGTCTATGAATCCGATAACTCCTTTATTATACGTCCGATAGTCATCGAATCTTTTGTTCATCCAACTTTTATCCATTGCCTAAAGGTAAGATATAAAGTTAATTTCAAAAATGTTTGGTAGTTAACAGGTTTTAAGTACAACCTAACTATTCTGCTAAATATCATGTGGCACACTTGGCCTTCGATCCAGAGAGTCCGGTCTCGGTCTACCCCTCCTCCTCCCGACAAATCGGGTTCAGGAGCAGCGCTTGGCAGGGCAGGCTACGGCACGTAGGATCGAAGGAAAATTAATCGGCTATACACAAATACTCTACTTAATGAAAAAATATTATACTAAATAGCATGTGGCACACTTGGCCTTCGATCCAGAGAGTCCGGTCTCGGTCTACCCCTCCTCCTCCCGAGAAATCGGGTTCAGGAGCAGCGCTTGGCAGGGTAGGCTGCGGCACGTAGGATCGAAGGAAAATGAATCGGCCATACAAGTCAAAGTTAATCTTTAAATAAGACTTACAAGCATTTACCTAAATTAATCATCTTCTATCACTAATAGCATTTAATCATAATCAAGAGTAATCTACTGATTTAAGCATTTGACTAAACTAATCTCCGGACTTAATCAAGATTTATCACAATTAGGCATTTATCCACTATTTTTTAATCTACTATCTTAAGCATTTGACTAAACTAATAAGAATATCAAAAAAATATGCAACCATAAGCATGATGAAAATATATGAAATTAAGAACAAAACTTACAACCAAGTAATGCGGCGGGCAAGGCGGCGGACGGACGGGCACGAGTTGAGGCCGAGGAGGAGGGCGGCGACGAGAGGGAGGTGGAGGAGGAGGAGGGCGGCGGCGAGAGGGAGGAGGAGGAGGGCAGCGGCGAGAGGGAGTAGGAGGAGGAGGGCGATGGCGAGAGGGAGTAGGAGGAGGAGGAGGGCGCCGGCCAGTGGGAGGAGGAGGAGAGCGGCGGCGAGTTGGGAGGAGGAGGAGGCCGGCGGCGAGTTGGGAAAGGAGGAGGAGGGCGACTGCTAGTTGTGAGGAGGAGGAGGAGGATGACGGCGGCGGCGAGAGGGTGGAGGAGGATTGACGAGGCGGCGAGAGGGAGGAGGGGGAGGAGGAGGGAGGCGGCGAGAGGGAGGAGGACGAGCGACGGCGGCGAGGTGGGGTGAGGGAGGAATGGGCGGAATGAGAATGAGGAAGAGCCGCCTGCGTCGGGAAGGGTATATCACCATCGGGGACGGTCAAACAACCGTCCCCTATATGAATGATTGGGGACGGTTATGAGTGAACCGTCCCCTTTTCTAAGGGCAAAGGGTACGGTTTTGCAACCGTCCCCTATAAGGAACTATCGGGGATGGTTGCAACCGTCCCCTATAGTTTGATATAGGCGACGGGCACAGTGGAGTAATTGGGACGGTTATAACCGCCCCCTAAAGTTCCCGGGTTGACAAAAAAATGAACTGGGGCTAGCCTATTTAGGGACGGTTTACGAACCGTCCCCAAAGGTCTTATGTATAGGCGACGAGCACAGTGGAGTAATGGGGACGGTTATAACCGTCCTCTAAAGATCCCGGGTTGACAAAAAAACATACTGGGGCTACCCTAGCTAGGGACGGGTAAAGAACCGTCCCTAAAGGTCTCTTAATGGCGACGGTCAGTACCAACCGTCGCTATTACATCCGAAAGGGGACGGTTTGCGTCTGACCGTCCCCGATACTGTTATTGGGGACGGTTACTCCTTGACCGTCCCCAATAAGCGTCCCTAAAGGGCGTCCAGTTTGTAGTGTGATAACCACCCAAAATGCTTAAGCTCAAGTTATTAAGTAGTAGTCCCCACCACTTATAAACCATACCCACACTTTGTGAGTTTTAGGTATGGTACTATATTTGGGGTTGGGGTGTTACAACCTCCCACACTTATATTCGCAACGTCCTCGTTGCGACATGACACATCACTTATTTCCAGTGACAGTGGTGGTTGCACGCTCTGGGTAGCCTTTTCCTCCAACCTCTTTGTAGGGGCGGCTCCACCTCTTGGGTAGCCCTTTCCACTATCAGAGGGAATTTTTGGCTCTGATACCATTTTGTAACGTCCCGGGATTAGGTCCCCGGTCCGTTATCGAGGAAAACTGGCCCTGACAACTTATTGGATACGGGCTCAAATGGACCCGTTGATAACCACCCAAAGTGCTTAAGCCCAAGTTATCAAGTAGTAGTCCCCATCACTTATAAAATGCACCCACACTTTGTGAGTTTTAGGTATGGTACTATGTTTGGGGTTGGGGTGTTACAACCCCCAACTTCTTGGCATTCTATCACTTGTGCCCTTCAAGTTAGTGGACATCCATACCCACCGTTAACGAACGCTAACTTTAGGGACACAATATGAATTTAATTTTAACAAAAGGGTTGTAAATTCATACCACCATGTTCCTCCTCCCCCCACCATCTTCCTCCTCCTCTCCTTCTCTTCATCCTCCCCGGCCTCCTACTCCTCCTCCACCGCCTCCTCCCCTCGCCCCCAGCTCCTCCCTCATCCCCCAGCTCCTCCCCATGCCCTCACACCTCCGCCATGAGATCCTCCCCCTCATCCCCACGACCCATTGCTGTCGACCACCTCCCCCCAGCCTGCCCATGCAACTCCTCCCCAGCCCACCCCTCCATTCGCCCCCTCCTCCCCAGCCCGACCCCCTCCCCCTCGAGTTCCTTCCTTTGTCGCCTAAACCTCATCCACCACCTCCTCCTCCCGCAGCTCCTTTGGCCCCCAACACGCCCCTCTGTTCGCCTCCTCATCCCCAGTACGACCCCCCTCCTCCGCCTCCTCTGCCCCTCCTCCACAGCCTGCCCCTCCGTTCACCCCCTAATCCCAAGCACAACTCCCTCCTCCACCCTCCTCCACCTCCTCCACAGCCCGCCCCATCCAACCCCTCTGTCGACCACCTCCCAGTCCCGCCGCCCTCCCTCTGCCACTGCCCCATCCCGGAAGATTGGAAGATGGCCTCTTTACACAATAGGAGCAATGTCGGGAGGATAGTGGCAGCATGTGTTGCTCAATGACTGAACTCTTATTAGAATGTTGTTGTTGTAAATTAGGCTTCCATCTCGAGTCTGGTATGAATCTCACAGTTCCGATAAGGTGTGCTTACCCCTCCGACATCCAAATCGTCCAAGAGTACATGTACCTCCTCTGCTATATCATCACCTGGGGGACGACGTGCCCACAATCGCCAAGAAGTACAAGACCAACAAGATGGTCATTTGGGAAGCCAACTCTCTCAAGGTGGGTGAAACCATCTACCCATTTGCAGTGAGAAGTGGTGGTGAGGGTCCACGGCTGGAGGACGTCGTAGACGAGGTGGTTGGGGTGGAGGGCGTCGAGGACGTTGCTGAAGAAGCGATTTAGGAGGAAGAAGAGGATGATGTGGTGGAGGAAAATGGGTGGACGGTTATACCCCTCTTAATAGTACCATGGTTTGAAGAAACCATGGTTAGGTTCAACTCAGTGATGGTTAAAGTTACGGAGGAGCATAAATGATAGAATGACAAAAAGTTGAGGGCACTACTGATGTTCCCAAAAGAGAAGGGCATAACTGAAATTGCAATATCTCGAAGGGACACAACTAATAAAAACCCTAATTTTTACTATGACATTGACAACACATCATACACAATTTTCTCACACAAACATATATATATATATATATATAATTTATTTGAATCAAAATATTTCCAGTATATGCCATTTGCAACACATTAAACACAATTTTCAAATCTAGAGTGGATCTAGATATTGAAACATGACATCTGTTAAAAGAAACCTACAAATAACGAGAATAAAAATATACAATTAAAAGGTCTCGTCATCTCGACAACTGTGATCTTCACAATTAGTTCAACTTCGCACACCTTGGTTTTTTTAGGGATTTTTACGCCACGATCCTATAAACTGCCCCCCGTTCGTCCTTGTCTTCGTTGTAACTATTTCAGAAATTCTGTAAACTTGCTATGTTTAACACCATAGAGTCACAGATCATGCCATCAATTCAACTTTTTTTGAATTAATTTGCTTGAATTAAAGTTGAATTAATCAAAGCACAACAAAATCCAATGGTGGATTATACTCCCATGTCTCTCCTTCCTTCTCATCTTTAATTCCCTTTCTTCCTCTCCTCACCTTCCTAGGAAATCCAACTCGGGCACTACCGCGACGAGCACCGGGAATGGATTGTCTGCAGTACTGCAAACTTTGCAGCAGCTGCCCGAACCGCTCGATCTTGATCGAGCGGTTCACACGAATTTGCACGGTACGGGCCCACGAAAAGTGCGACTTCGTGCTAAGAGCGGTTCCAAAGATTCACGCTTTTATCACAGATGTCTGCATTACTACAGACGATCCTCACTAGACGAGCACCACCACCAATGCACACCCATCGATGATTACCAACCTCGTCATCGCTTATGTCAAAAGTGCATCATTGACGCACCCATCAATGATCGAGGGGCTTGCAGCACTTATTGGCAGCGAGCGACCGAGGGAGTGGGGAGAGGCCATGACCCCGCATTATGCTCTTTGTTCGTTCCATTGGAATCGAAGGAGGGCAGTTTAGTGAGGGGGCGGTACCTCTGTGATGGAGTACTCACGATCAGGGTTGGACTGGGCGATCCAGATGCTGCAATTGATCGTGAAGTGTAGAGAAGAGAAGGTGCAGATTCAATAGTTGAATCCTTGGTATTATGGTTGCCATGCTGCGGGGAGGTGGATTGGTAAAGGCCTTGCAGTTGAGGGGTATGATCTCTTAAAAGAAGTGATATGATCTATCGGCATTAAAGGATGTGAGATTCTAATTGTGTTGCTAATCTGCTATCCATTTTTGCATCTTCTATTTGTTTTAATTAAGATTAATTTCTCGTGAGATTCTGTTGAGACAAAATCTGGTATCGTCTTTGCTCTGATATCACTTATTGGGACACGACCCATCGCTATTGTCTTCTTTCATATATTGGTTGGTGGCGATATGAACCACCATACGAATGCGAAAGCGGATGCACAATCGATCACCATTACGGAGGCACATGAAGAAAGAACAAGTAGATATAACGGTGGTAGGTCACCTCTCGCGACCACTGGAGAAGAAAGATCAATAAAAGAAAAACGAGTACAACTCTCTCTGATTCCTCGCTCTCTTCCTCTCTTCTCTCTCTCTCTCTCTCCCCTTTATCTAGGGGTTACATTTTCTTATGGTGGTGTAAAGACAATGCCTCCACCCCCCTCTGTATATAGTCCTGTTACATCCCCATAGTTATATTCCTAATAGGAATATGTAAATAGAATACAACTCAACTATTGTTAGGATTAGGAGTCACACACCATTAGGATTCCTAATCCTAATATGACTCTAATCCTAACATATTCTTCCTTCATAACAACTCTTACGAACAATGGCATTGTCGATCTTGGGTGCTTGTCTTTACTACTTTGCACCTTTTTTCCTTTTAAAAAAACAATGGCCATGTTCGATCTTCCCAAACATGTGGGAAAGATGTGCATGTCCTAATCGCGATATGAAAATAATGCCAATGATGATTCCTCATAACCCTTGGAACCTCGTCTTCGAGTCTTCGATCCCCTCAACCTGGGTCCCAATCTTCGAATCCCCTTGTCATCGATGGTGCTCCTCACTAACTTCTTTGAGCCCCATGTCAGCACTTGAAGCGTCATCTTTGAGTCAACCCATCCTCCCACCCCCATCGTAACTCCGCCGCGATGACCACATGTCTCTCCTCGTGCCATTCACTGTCGTTATTACTGTATACTAGTGCTCCTCCCCTAGCCGTCAAGGTGGATCGACACCACCTCCTGATGTAGTTGCATCTTCCCAATGTTGATAAGCCCTCCCTTAGCACACCACAAACGCCACCCATCTCTTCATGTTGTTATCAACTTTACGATCAAATGGATAGGAGTTAACCAAAGGTCTAGTTGTAACGTAAGAGTTAGTAAGTTTGTACATGTTCTGGGATAATTCCAAAGAACACAAAGGCGAACAGATAATTAGCAAAGTTTATAGGCTTTGGTGCAAAAATACCTTTTCTACCTGCGAATTGATGATTAATAGGACTTGAACATAAACCTTTTGATCTATTTTATCTACGGTTGTCCTCGAAAGATATCTATGGATCAGAACGATGACAATAATCGAGAAAATTTTCTCATATCTTCAAAAAGAGGATCATCTTAACATTAAAAAGTATATGCCCATCAGCCTCATAAGTACCTTTACACATTTATCTCAAAAAAATTGGCAAATAAAAGCTCCATAATTATATCCCGTTGTCCCGGTGTGTGTTCTTTCGTAAACGCTGGCCATTAGATTGTATTGCGACAACATCTACAAAGCCTCGCAAACGGGATGCACTCTAAAGAAAAAGCTTTAATTCTATAAATTGACTTTAAGAAAACCTTTGGCACTATAAGTTGGGACCTTATCCATTGAAGTATGGAACTTTTTATAATTTTCTTTTTCATTTCTTATCTCTCTTATTATTGTTAGTCGACTGAGTTAATGTTGGCTTGCTCTCTTGTTTAGGATTAAGTCTGTATACATATTACAGCTTATGGTATATTTATATGTTAATTTCATTATTTATTCATGAAGCAAATATTTATAATAGTGAGATATAAATAACTATTTACACGTATTTATTAGGGATTTGTATCATACAATGTAAAAATAAGGTTGATAAATCCGTCACCAATATAACGGATTAAATCAAAGTTGCATAAACTACAAATACAAAAAATGTAAAAGAAAATAAATGTATATACTAAATTAATGATCACCTTTTCTACACTTACCAGAAACTGACTTTACATGTGATGCAATTAGTATATTACGTATAATCATGTAAGACACTACAAATTAATTACATATGCATGAATACTAACTATGCACTTCAAACTCCTGAATACAACTTAATACTGTGGAACATAGCTCTATTTTCAGCTATTAAAGTAATGAATCACAAATTTATCACACATACAAACACAAGCGATGTATTTGTTTACAATATACACAATTAGTTTAGTAATACAAATATCCATATCTATATCCTTTAAAAAAATAATCCATATACTGAAAAAATGAAAACGATATCAATTTTATATGTAACTGTATCTACAAAAGATAAAAAAAATCATATCCTTATCCATCTTCGCCAAAGTTGGAAATATGTGTCAATATCAACTTTAAAATAGTTACAATGGCTGACAAATACAGACACACACAGTTGCATCGCTATCAGTAGCACCTCATGGGCAGCTACATCAAAGAGGAGGATGAACTCCTTGGATCACATAGATGAGGAGGGTTATTGCTTGTTGTCACCTCACATTGAGGTCATTTGAAGCTGGAGATGCTCTCATGTTTTCTCGTGAAGCGACAACGGATTGCGAGTTGTGCAACGAGAGGCTGTTATAATCTAGTGGTTTCAAGAATCTTGGGAATCGTGGAGGAGTTAATTGTAGCTGCTGACGGTGACAAACTCGTAGGTTGGAGCTAACCGAAGGTGACTGATGAATCTCCATTTCATTACCTTTATTCTATCATTTTGACCTTAATAATCCTAGCTAATGCATGTAAATAACCCTAATTTGGACAAATTAACATTCATCCTTTACTATATAAATATTGTATAAAATATAGGATTTAATGCTAAAATTATAGAATAAAGAAAAGAAAAGAAATACAATAAAATACCAAAGGTATTTTATGACCACAAACCCCGAAACCAACTCAAGAACTGATTTGGTCGACACGGAATAAAGTAGGGGACGATAAGGATCAAATCAACAATCAGTTCCATTCTTTAATTCATTATTTATTCATTTTTGGGACCTATTTATTTTCTACTTTTTTACCTCAAATAAAGAAATTTTGTACATGAAAGTTGTAGATAATTATATACAAAAAATATAGAATTGATTTCATACAAAAATAATATACATTTTACTTTTTATACTCTAAATAAAAAGCTAAAATCTCAACTTTTCAGACTCCTCTTAAATAAAAACTCAAAATCAATGTTTTTGAAACCGAACCCGGCACCAAACTGGAAACCTTACCGAAATGGTTAGATCGGGTTGAACCCTGTAATGAAATCGGTTTGACCGGATGATGATGTCATCGCTATTTAAAACCAGATTAAATTGGACCGGTGAAAAAATGATAAAATCATCTAATCAAACCTAAATGAAGTAAATATATATAATATACACTTAAATATACTTGAAATATAAATAAAATACATAGATGATGTATATATTTCACACTATACATATAATATTTTTTGTATGCACCATCAAATATCATACATATCATATATATATATATATATATATATATATTATTTGGAATGGTTACTCTATAACATGATAGTAGTTTAATTATATTTAAAATCCAATACATGTAAAAAGTTGTGTGGTGTAGTTGGTTAGAAGTTTGAAATAGGTAATTACAGGTCAGGGATTCAACTCCCACTACGAGAAATATTTTAAAATAATTTAGAAATTAAATGCATTGAACCTGGTTAAATCTGGTCAAAATAGTTAAACCAAGCGGGTTAATTAAATATCAATAATCGAATCGAACCTGCATAAACTGGTTAATTGGATCGTTCCAGGCCCGGTTCACCGATCGAACCAGCCGGTCCGATCCGATTTTCGAAAAATTGCTCAAAATGCATTAAAAACCCTTAAATTTTATATAACTTTTATTAAGCTACCTAATGAAGGTGATTTCATATTTTTCGGAGTTAAGGCATGTAAGTTAGGTTTTGGACCCTCATTGTACAATATAACCGAATACGACATTTATTTTGTTTAATCTTTATGATTTTTATAATTTTGTAAATATTATGTATAGTATATATACATATTTAAAATACAAATAAAATAATAAATAAAACATTAAAATAAAATAAAATATAAAAATACATAGATGAGTATACAATAAATATAACAATATATTTATAACCCCATTTATTTAAGTGTAACTATCATATCAGAAAAATACAATAAATATATATTTATGTATATAAAAATAAGTTATAATTATATAAAATAACAAAATAAAATAATAAAATCAAAAATACAAAATAAAAATAAAAATTCATAAAATACAGAAGAATATACCCATGAATAAAGCCATAAAAATAAACTTGTAATAAATAACCTTGAAAATATAAATAAAAATCAAAATAAAATACTATAGAAAATAATATACATTCTTATTTTATAATTTAATATTAATAAAATAAATTATTATTTAATTTAGATTTGTTAAATTATTTAGAATCTGTTTTTTCTTGGTTGGTCCACATGGACCAACTAGGTTCCACTTCCAGTTGACCTCGGTCAACTTTCTACCGAGGCCCTAGGTTCTGTCAGACCTAGGTTTGGACTCGTTTTCTTAATTTTTTACACACCGATTCTTTCACCAGTTGATGTGGATTCCTTATGTGCCTTCCTTCCTCAATCGGTCCCGAATCACGCATGCGTGATTTTTGGGATGAGGAGCACAGATTCACCCCATCTTCCTCGATCTTTGACTCCATTCGCTCATGTAAACAAAACCACACACCAGACCTTCTTCCCATTTTGAATCTCCTTTGGTTGCGGTTTTGCCTCCGTTTCGCATGCTTTGGTCCTTGGGCAGCTTCCGCCATCTCCACCCCTCTCCACTGTCGTGAGGTTCACTTCATCATCCCCGACGATTTGAGGTACCCTTGTCTTGCTTTTTATGTCAATCTTAGTTTTAGCTTTTATTCTATGTGTTTAGATTAATGTTTAATTACTTATATTAGCGGTAATCAGTCCCTTCGTAGTTCACCGGAGCTTGCCTCTTGCAAACCACTTCATTGTGATCCATCGTCGTTCGCCCCGCTATTTGCCACCACTTCCTTCCCTCACGTTTCTTGCACATCCCCTACCACTTTGTTCAACCAAATCTGCCATGGATATGGACTTTAGTTCCTCCTCCGTCGTCGCTCACCGGAGGGACTGCATCCACGTCACCTATCGGCCATTCCACCACCAGGAGCTCTCCTGAGCTCTATGTTTTTGTGCCAAAAAGCTCCCTGCAGGAAACATCAAGGAAGCTTCCCTTTGCAGGGATGTCAGGGGCCCTCCAGGTACTGGGTCTTGTTCGAGCATCTGGCGAGGACTTCGGCCATTTTGAGGAGGTCCACAGATGTGGAACAACATCAGGAGTTTGTAGAGCATCTTAGTTGCAAGAAAGAAAGCCGGAGGCAACCGCTACGTCAAATTCACACTCGCCATCGATGAGCTCCTCTGATGTTCTTTCAACATCATCGAGAACCATCTGATCGTCTCATCTTTATCGCACGTTACAGCATATCGAGCCTCCACTATTGATCTCCTGCAAGAGATCTAATCCCAAATGCACATATGCAAACTGGTATCAGGCACCCTCGTCATGCCACGTGTATAAGTGACAAGATCTCCACTGCACGATCGCCTTCTTAAGTGAGTATTTTGCACCTTACACCCAGCTCTTATTTTGTATTTACTATTTAGAACTCAAACATTCATATGTTGTTTATACGGTTTTGTAATATCTGTAGAAAAACCCTTGTATTTATTTTAATTACGATACAGTTCATGCCAACTCACCTCACGTGAGGCCAGGGTTGATTATATGGATGGGCTGGGCATCGGCCTGAACCTGAGCCCGTCTATTTTTCGTGTTTCTAGCTGGGACATGGCCCGAAAAAATCTGGATGGGTCAGCCCGAACCAGAACCCGACACCAAGTTAAATGAGTCGAGTTCGGGCTGGGTCGACCCAATAACTTTTTTCCCTTTTAAAACTTTTGATTTTTTTTTGAAATGGTTAATTCAATGGGTGATATGGAAATGTCTTTTTAAAAAAATTATTTTTTAAAAACTTGTGATAAATCTAAGAATTTTGACATTTCTATGGCAATTTGTTAAAAAAAACTTTGAAATGTTTGCTTTTTTCTCTTCAAAAAATTTTAATATTTCCATATACATTTTATTTTTTTTCAAAACATTCAAATGTTGGTGCATGGTAGTATCATTGGAGAGGGAGATAGGGTCTGGGGGGATTGGGTTTGGGTGGGGCATGCAGGATTAGGGTTAAAGCAATATATTATATATATCATATAGGTTTGGGATCGGGCTTCAGGCCAGGTTTCGGGTTGGATTTTTGGGTCGGGCTCTACTCAGCCCGAACTCGACCCATTTTAGAAATGGGCTCTTTTTTTGGGCCCGAACCCGACCCAAATTTAAATGGGTTCGGGTTTGAGCCAGGTCGGGCTAGCCCAACCCAATGCTCAACCCTACGTAAGGTCCCACGTGAGATGGTCATTTTGCACTTGATCCACTACTACTATTTATATTTCATTTTGGCCCAAGAATTATTTATCATAGTTATAT
This sequence comes from Ottelia alismoides, assembly GCA_037367405.1. Classification (NCBI taxonomy): domain Eukaryota; kingdom Viridiplantae; phylum Streptophyta; class Magnoliopsida; order Alismatales; family Hydrocharitaceae; genus Ottelia; species Ottelia alismoides. Next base: position 66,409 of record JAZKJV010006807.1, on the reverse strand, counting down.
TATTTTGCGAAAATTATAACAAGGTCCATGAGTTTTATTTTATTTACATTTATAACTTAGCTAGGACATTAATTTTTGTGTATTTGCTCTATTTATTTAAAATGGCTATTGTGCTTAGAAAAATCACCAAAAATAGGATTATGCACCTACTATAGTGTACTTTCACGATATATATTTATATTTCAATTTCAGATATTTTATTAAAAACCAAAAGAGCATAAAACTCCCCAGTTTATCTTAGAAAACCCGTAAAAATATAAAATAATTTTGAATTGTTTTCAAAAAATATATTTTATTTTTTATATTTTGAAAAACTTTTCGAAAAAATATATTTTTTTATATATATTTTGAACATTCAGACCAAAAATACCTAAAAATAGAAAAAGAAAACTCTTAAAAATTAAAACTCTGCGAAATCCTTTATAAAAATCTATAAAATTCCTAGAAATTTCTAAAAATATTGTTTTTTTGTTTTAATTTTCTTTATATTATTTTTTATTTATTAAAATTATTTTATAGAATTTTTAACTTGATTGAATATTTTTATCTTTATTTCAATTTCAGCTATTTATTAGATCCCTAATTTGAGGTATTTTTTACTTTAAAAATATAAAAAAATTAGCAAATTTTACTAGAAAATCATAAAAATAGTTACAAATGTTTAAAAATCCAAAAATATTTTATTATGTAATTTTTATTTGGTTTATTTATATTTATATCTATATTATCCTATATTGTGTATATAATCTTATATATTCTTGTATTAGATAAAGTTGTAGCCATCCACTTCTCTTGAGTGGACTTGGTCAATCTCTTCTAATTATGAGATCTCATTATCTCATGATATATCATAATCTCTTGTCGATAATATTTTCACAAAAAATAACTCCAAATTATCTTGTGGAAAATATCAACTATGTCATTGAAATTATATGAATCTAATTCACAACCCAAAACAAAATGTAAATTATATTTTCAATTAGTCATTCAATGTGAATCCAATTCACATCAATAATTAATTAACAAAAATAAATCACAATATGCTCTCTCTAATATACTATAAATCATATTTATAATATATATAATTAATATGGATAGTGTTATCCGCGTTATTGACCACACTTGTCAACTCGGGTAAAGGTAATCAAGGGTCGTTGTGACCCAAGTCACCAAGTGTGATCAATCGAGAAAAATATAGACCACAAAATAAGATAAAAACCAAACAAGCTCAGGTAGCGGTCTCGCTATTATATTAACCTGGTATAGCGACCAGGGTCGAACACAAGGAGCACGTGATGGCCTCGCGGCCTACGAAGTAGTCTAAAAAAGGAATAAAATAAAAGAGAAGTCTTTTTGGTGGATTTTTAATCTTTTTATATTTTTTTGTATTTTTTTAATTAATGAAGAAATGAGAAAAGCAAGTAAACAAGCCAATACAACCAATTATTTAATTACTCAAAAATCATCCAAAAATTCAAATAAAAATGTTTTTATGTTTTTTTAGAGTTTTTACTGTTTTTGGTTAATTTTTGGGAATTTTCTGATTTTTAGGGAATTTTATTAAAATCAAACAAGGCAAGAAAGGAAGGGTATTGTCCAGTAAGACTTGGAGGGCCAATTTAAAATGCAAAATGGTCTATCAAGGTCTGAAGGTAATTTTCCTATAAAGAAGAAAATCCAAGGAAAATTTAGGCACCAGAATTATTAATTTTTGATTTTTCACTTATTTATTAGAATTTTTATAGTTTTTATGGAGTTTTGTAATTTTTATGTGTTTTATAAAGTGAAAAATGACCAAAATTGGTCAGAAAATCAAACAAGGAAAAACAATCCATCTATGATTTTTTTGTAATTTTTAGAGGTGCTTTAATATTTTTTGTGATTTTTAAACTTAGACAGTAACGAAAATGAGAGTTTTTGAAATTTTAAAAATAACAAAAATGATAAAAAAATGTCTCCATAAATTAGAGAAAATTTTACACTATGGCAGGAGCCATGTATCCAATTTTCATCAAATTTGGAGTTAATTTGCTATTTTATTAAAAATAAAAACAAGGGTACAATGCACAGGGACCTATACGCAAATAATAGAAGTTCCAGGGGGTCCGGTGCAATTTCTCCATGAAATCACGCGCGAGGCACGTGACCTGGGCACTCAGGGACCTATTTGCAAGAAAACTAAAGTTCCTGGACTGTTTAGTAACACATACTAAAAGTCCAGGGGCTTCAGTCTAAATAACCCACTATATCAAGCACGTGCGTAAATAAAACATTCACAGGGGTATTTATGCAAATATCAAAGTATAAATTCATTCATTAATACCCTAGAACATCAAGGCTATACATGCAATTAACCTAGACAATCACGTGTCGAAGCACGTGTTCCACTACAGGCAGGGGTATAAAGGTAAATACCAAAAACGACAGGGTCCACAATGCAAATTACCAAACGCAAATAAACGTTTTAAAATATTTACAGGACCTAATATTAACAACTAAAAGTCTAAGGGCCTACGAAGAAATTACCCTTTATAATATCCGAGGGACGGATGGGCGCCACGTGTAGATCCAACGGTCAGGGTGGGCTAGCGCCTCAGCAAGGATCCTCGGTCCATCGAATGGCTGGGGCCTCGCCACATGGAAGATCGGGCGGCTAGGAAGCGACGTGGCTAACCTCGACGATCGGACGGTCACGATCACTTCTCCAAGGATCGAACGGTGATGGCTGCTCTTGGTGTGGACGGCTACGATCTAAACTGGAGCTCGAAGACGATCGGACGACTACGGAGGTTCCTCGAAGAACTGGACTCCGGCGAGGTTCGCCGGGCTTGTGTACGCGCTGAAGACCTCCTCGCGGGCTGCTGAAGATCGGAGGAGCTACGCCTTGGCCTCCCGCGTCTAATGGCACCCTCCGATGACGCAGCGGAGCTCCGGAGAGCTCAGGCCACGCCGGCGGAGGAGAAGCTGTTGCTCCAAAGAGTCGGAGCCCTCAGATGGGCTCGGATGGACCTGAAAAGCACAGCAATCGACTCGCGGGTCGAGGGCAAATTTCCTCGACCCTGTAAGCGGGGGTGAAGGTGGTCCGTGCGGCAGGGCGTGCGAGCTCCGGCGGAGCGCCGGCAAAGGAACTCGATACCCAGTTCCTTTGCGAACTGGGGTGAATGAGTGGGTGAAGAAGGTGCGTGGGGGAACAACAGAGATGATGGGTGACTCCGACTGTCGAATGGGTGGCGAGGGTGGTCGGAATCGGCGATGAACGGCGTCGAAGCGAATTGGGTGTAAATCAAAATTAAAGAAACAGAGGAAGAAAGAGAGCTACCTAATGGACGCAATCGACTGTGGAAGAGCAGGGGCTGCTCCTGGTCCTAGCCTCAAGGACCGTTGGTGTCTGAGGCTCGAGCGTCACCTCCAGGCGGCGCACGGCGGTGCGTAGCTGCCGGATCGATGGTCCTCCACTCCTTCCTCGTTGCAACACGACCTAAAGCGAGCTGTCACTCTTGCGAAGGCGATGGAGGTCCTAGGGTGGCGTGAAATGATCCAAAGATGAGTGAGATGGAGGTGGAGCTTGGCTTATATGTGAGTGCAGGTCCGAGAAGAGGGGATCGGGCAGGGTTCCATGAAGCACGGATCCCCACACAGAAGATCGGGCGAGGCTCTCGGATGCACGAGGAAGAAGGGGAGCCCGGGATTTGCGGGTATGGGCGTCGGATCGAGCGTGGAAAAATTCGAGAAGTCGGGTCGCGGGATCGGATCCGGGTCTCGGTGGTCATGGGGGGGAGTTGACCGGGGGGTCAACGTCCCCGTGGACCAATCAGGGCTGGCCACGTGGAAATGTTTTAAAAATTGATTTAAAAATAGAAAATGGCCGAATTATTAAAAACTCAAAACATGAAAAATGTTTTTTTTTAATTTTTTCTATTTTTTTGTAATTTATTATTATTTTTTCGAAATAAAAATGAGGTATTTGCACTATAGTGCTATGTATAGGTATTTACACAATATAGATTTTTCATTTTTGATTTTTAATTAGTTATTTTTGTGCATTTTTATTCCCATTTTATATTTTATTTATTTATAGCATAAAATTAGGAATAAAAGGGTATTTTTACGTTATTTTTATTATTATGTACAAGGGTGAAATAAATAGATATATACAAGTATATACATGGTATATGTACAATGTTCTTTTTGATTTTTAATTTTGTTCTTTTTATTTGATTTTTGTTTTTATGGTTTTTATTTTATTTATTTACCACATAAAAGATAGAATATATACACATTTTTAGGGATTTTAATTTATTTATTTATTTACAAGGTAAAATAAATATAGAGGTGGTTGTATGTACATGATGATTATGCACAAGGAAGGCTATTTTTATTTCCTTTTTAATTTTTCAATTTTTATTTGGATTTTATATTTACAAATATATACAAATATAGACAAGCCCATTTTATTCTATTTTTGGAGGAAAATATTTTTGTTATATTTACAGGGATATTTACACACATGAGCTCCCTATCTCTCTCTACTTTGGCTTTTATGCGGTCAGGCCCATGCTGAGCCCTCCCTTGGGATTAGGTTGCTCAATATTTACTCTAAATATTTCCCTCTTTTTCTTTTAATCTTTATTCTTTTATTTTTACACAAAAACATGCTAATTATTAGTTTTTACACAATGCATGCTTTTGGTAATTATTTGTATTTACAAACATATACATGCATTTGCAAAGGTTTTTGTAGCTAAAATATAAGAATAAAGAGTGATGAATGAGTATTCATCACCCCCCTATACTTAACTTTGCTAGTCCCTTAGCAAACACTTATTTGAAAAAGAAGTGGAAAAGAGAAAGAAAAAGAAAAAGAGGAGAATGTACATGGATCAAGGTTGAATATTAAACTTGCCTTCATTAAATTGAATTATGGAGCTCGATCAGATCTTTGGATTATTAATGTGTCGGAACCTTATTTGGTCTTAAGTTTAAAACTCAACAGCCTCTAAGTTCCACGAATCTATAATCAAGACTCCTCAACAATCCAGATCAGAACAAGTCATCAAACACAAACCCTGAAGACCATGGATCTTTCCTTGTACTGTGGATGTAAAGTATAAGCTCTCCACCTCAGAAATGGCAACTTGACAACCCTCCCCAACAAGGTAACTCTATGACCCCAATCTGGCCACTCTTTCCTCGAGGAGCAGGGTATTCCCTTCTAAGTTCAAGTTCAACCGGCTCAAGAAGAGGGGGAAGAAGAGAATGGACCATGGCCAGTGTAGCCATGTATCCTTGGGAGCTCAACCAGTGTAGCCAAGTCTCCCTGCTGCAAGCTACATAAGGTGGGACATGTATCTCAAGCTTTACTTATTGCACTATATACATACTCCGGTGGGATTATCATTTTCTCTCAGACCCACCACTTTTTTGGAGTTATTTTCTTTTTGCATTTTTTTTCAAGTTCATCTATACAACATATACATGTGCAGCATATACAAGGAGTTTTTCCTCTTGAGCCAGTAGACTATCCCTCTTTCGAAGCATTATTGCAACCTACAACTCCTGTCGTTAGACCTCATGGCAACCAGACCAAGTTGAGACGCACTTCCTTCACTAAAAGAAGAAGAGAGGTTCCGCCTAGAAGTACTACCCTCATATGCTACCCCAAGTCAAGGAAGACTGCCTCCTCACCACCTCATCCGTAGAGAGCTTGGTGCAAAGTGTTGGTCCAAGTAAAGCCATTGTCTATATGAGTCATGTGTGTGTTGTTAAGTGCTCTACTTAGGCTCATTGAGATGGCATGTGATCATAGCCTAGTGGTCTCAAAGAATTAAGTCACCATGGACCTGAAAAGCCTTAACCCTAAGCCATATAAGGTTCCTCTTATAAATTAGGTGGATTAAGATCTTAATCAAGCTCCATTTCCCAATTTAATTCCAGGCTAGTTTAAATGTCAACTATCATTCGGAAAAACTATATACATATATACAAAGATGCTATTTACACAATATTTACAACCATGCAAAATTTTTGAAAAATGTTTTGAAATCATGAATGCATGAAATGCAAGTTTTGCAAAAGTATTTACACACATTTACACAAGCTTTTTGCAAACTTTTGATTTTTAAAACATTTTGGAAAAATTTTGTACTATATACATAATTTTGATATGAAAATATTTACACAAACTTTACATAAAAAAGATTTTGAAAACATTTTTACAAAAATAATTTGTACACTAGCTATGTATGTGCAACAAAAGAATGTTTATTTACAGGGAAAAATTTTTAATTTTGGTGAATTTTAGGGTTTTTAGCCAATTTTATTTATTAACACACTCACACAAAGTACGAGTTATGGCTAAAGTATATATGAAATATATACACACCCCCTATACTTAGCTCAAACGATGTCCTTAGAGTCAAGAGCGATGAAGAAGACATAACTCGTGCTATGTATAGGGAAGTGAAAAGGATATATACAAAGATGAATGAATGAATAGAAAATAAAGAGACTCTCGGCTTTTCCCCCTATACTTAGGATCAAGTAATCCTAAGTATAACATGTTGTATACAAAGGGAAAACCGAGTGGAGAATGTACAGGGTCTACCCCCCCTATACTTAGGGTAAAATATCCCTAAGTATAGGCAGCAAAAATAGGGGTAGAAAGAAATCAAAAGAAATACCCAAAAGTCCTACATCCCCCCTATACTTAAGGTAAAGTACACCCTAAGTATAGCATAATCAAAGATGAAGAAAGGGATGTGGGACTAAAGAATGTAATGATATGGACATCTGGATCTATACAGGTCGGGAGAACAGTGATAATCAGGCGTGAGATTGATAACCGCCCCGCACCCTTTGTTAATTCGAACAAATTAATTGTCCAAATTAAGTTAAAGTCGTTCGTTGCAGTCGGATACGAGGGGCTAATCAAAAACCACTTTAATTATATTTGAGTTAATTTCAAGCGGTAAATTTTTTTACTTGGTGGAATTCCAAGGTTGAACTCAGGGAGGCATCTATCTCCTTAGGTGAATTATTAGCAAATATCAAGTGTTGGATTTTCAGAGAATTATTTTTTTTGTTCTTTTTCAATTTCTATGCAGGACACATGCAACTTGCAAGCCAATTTGAAGTTAATTCAATTAAGATATCAAATGGAATCCAAAAATTTTGAAAATTGGCCAGATGATTAATTATGATAAAAATGAACTATCCTATTGTTTTTGGAATTTTTAGACACTAAATGAATTTACTGTGAATTAAACATGCAGACAAGGTGATTTTCACTAATTAATTTTTAATAAATAACAAATCACATTTTTTTCAAGATAAAATTATCCTAAATAGTTCTAATGATAAGGAATCCAGAAAAATTGATAAATCTTAATTTCAATGTGAAATGACTTTATTAAAATTAAAATATGAAAATCACTAAACAATTTATTCAGGCCTCGATATGCGTGCAAATGACATGAAATTTTTATGCAATATTAAATTCACTATCCTAGAGCTACTAAGAATTTTTGAGGATTTTTGGAATCACAAAAAATTAATTAGAAATTAAAAGGTGTCACTGGGAAAAATATTACACAAATCAACCAATTAATTCATTTAAAAAATCTACTGTAATTACAAAAATGTGACACTTGGCACAATAGATAAAGGACATATTTCTCAACAAAATACAACTTTTGGAATTTAAAAATGATGTAATATGCGACCTAGGGATGCGTGCAAACACATGGGGTATTTGCAATATAAGAAAAATAAAATTACATAAAACAAATATGCAGACAGGGACTTAAATGCAATTACCTATAATGTTGGGGACTGGTGTGCAAATTCTCCACAGGCACGTACGTGCTCCTCACGTGGGGTCTGCTTCACAAGGACCTTTTTGTAATTTCAAAAAGTCTCGAGGGCCTCTATGTAAAATTCCCAGGCCGCACATTCTGCTCACGTGGTCGGCTTAGGCTCGGGCTGCGTACGAGGCTCGGGGCTCGGCTCGGATGCTTCTGGAGGTTCGGTTGGAGGATCGGCTAGCCTCGGGTGGTCCGAGCCTAGGGTCGGAGAAGAGGCTCGGACCAAGAGATGCGTGGCGTGCTGCGGACCCTTGGATCAAGCTCGATCCAACGGACGGAGGGGGAGACTCGTGGCGAGACCTCGGGCCGTTCGATCTAGGCGACGATCGACGGTCGTTGTGGCTCCAGCTGATGTCGACGTGGAAGCTCAACACCCGTTTGATCAAAGCTGATCCAACAGAGGTTGATGGAGGCTGAAGATGATGACGTGGCGTTTGCCTGAGCGTGGGATCAATGACGATCCTACAGTCGTCTGTAGCTCCAGTGGACTGGCGACGTGGCCGACTGCGAACCGTCCGATCGAGATGATCGAACGGCCACTGGGGCTTCTTCCTCGACGGGTCTCCGCCGCCTGCGGAGGAGATGGCTTGGCTCCGGCGAAGCGGTCTTTGCTCTGCCAGTGCCTCCTCGTATCGATGAAGCTCTCCGATGTGTCAGAGATATCCCCGGAGAAGCGTGGCGATGCGGCGAGGGTGCTGATGGTCTCAGGAGCTGGAGAGGGTCGTCGGAGGTGGCTGGCGACGAAGCTCGCGGACTACTCCGATGAAGTTCCTGCCAATGCACAGATGGGTACCTGCAGGCGTTAGAGAAAGAGCCGAAGCTCGTGCTTGCAATCGTGGAGGTGAAAGGATGGTTGGCGAGGCCTAAGGCGGAAGGAGATGATCTGGCGACGGTGCTCCGACCATGTGGCGGAGCTGGAGATCGATGGATGGTGAGATGCGTCGTCGGCGGGCGTAAAGGTGACCGCAAAGATGAGAGCTCCGATGCAGAGCTCGGTGGAGTGAAATAAAGGCGAGAAGGTGACCGTGGGCGGCGAATAAAAAGGAGAAAAACGAAGAAAAAAATGAAAAGAAGATCGATCGGGGATGGAGGCGTTCACCTAGGGTTTGGAGCTCGACTTTGACTTCCAGGTCTTCGCTCGAAGGGGCGGTGGGTCCCTGAGCTCAAGCAGCGGCTCGGCGATGGAGAGATGTGACTCGGCGGTGGTCGAGGATCTCGTCGGAGAATATGGTCGTCTTCGCTCGAGGAAGCTTGCAATTCATGTCTCCAATTGGAAGCTCCAAGCTCGGAGTGTCTCTCACAGGTGGCGGATAGGTGCGATGATGGTCGGGCCTCGAGTATTTATAGGTCGAAGGTCTCGGCCAGGCTGATGATGGAGCGAGGTTTGAGGGGTTGTAGGATGAAGTTGACGGTCGACGTGGGTAATGGAGTAGCTGGCGAGGATAAGGGATGAGTGGGGGTCATCGATGAGGTTGTGGTGCTCGTCGACGGTGGATGGAGCGCGGCTGAAAATAGGAAAGGGGTGCCCCTCCCGCAAGGCGGAGAATGTGGGAGAGAGGGGCGCCTGGAGGTGGAAGACAAAGTCTCCACCGTTGGATCTTGTGATCCAACGGTGGTGATCGAAGCGGGACTGAGCGACTGGATGAAGATTTGGACGTGACGATCTGAGGGTTATAGAGTAGCCACGTGTCATGATAAGGGCTCGGCGCTATTGGACGGCTAAGATGGGAAGCGAAGGTTGATCGAAGGGCTGGAAGATGACCATGAAGACAACGGCGGAGATGGAAAGTTCGGGATGTGATCTAAGGGCGTAGCGAGCGCCATGTGGTGCGCTGAGGAAGAGGCACGAACGGGCGATTGAGATGAAGTGGGGGCTTGATCAGACGGTTGAGGGAAAAGGGCGTACGTGGAAGCGGCTAGGCTGTTGGATCTGGAAGACCATCCAACGGCTGAGAGATGCGGCGGTCTGGGCAAGGGGAGCGGGCCGCGTGGCGCAACCAGAGGGCGCCACGTGGCCTGCTGTGGTTGGCTGGACAAAGAAATAAGGTTAGAGAGAAAAGGGGGCCGAATTTGGAAAAACTCAAAACATGAAAATTGTAGATCTCGATGAGATCTACAAGTTTCATGTTGACCAAAGACGGAGATGAGATCAAATATGATACATAAATATAATAATACAAATATACATACATGTAGTATACAAAGAGGCCCCAAAAACCCTACTTTCTCATACGAGCTCCAAATTGGATGAAATTAGTCTCATTTTAAAGGTCTTTTAATGTATATTATTCTAAGAGTGAGTAGACCTATTTTGGAGTTTGTATGAGGGATCTATGTGTATTTTATTGTCCAGGGGTTCTAGGGTTTTATTGGCTAATTTACAAGGGGGATTTCTGGCTTTCTTCCCTATATTATTAACTAAGGAGTACATATTATAAGGAAGATGTTATTTTGATAAGTGGATATTTTACAAGGGATTTTTGGCTTCTTATTTAAATGTAAATGGAATGCTAAAATGCATGTATTATTTATGCATGCATGAATGCTATTTATGCATTATAAAGGGAAATATGCCTCTATTTACTCGGGAACAAGGCTCTATTTTTAACTTTTAGAGTGATGAATCACAGATCCATCAACCCCCTATACTTAAACCTTGCTCGTCCCTGAGCAACTAAATGAAATGCACGAGTGAAATGATTTTGGGTTCCATACCAAGGTCATGAACAAAAGTTAAAAATGGAGCTTGACTCGACCTTTAGATTAATTGTGTGGCGGAACCTTATTTAGACCTGAACTTAAGACCTAACAGACTTCATGTTCCACAAGTCTTCTATTCAAGACGCCTCAATAGTCAGGTCAGAATAAATCCTCAAATGCAAATTTCTGATGACTATGATTCTTACTTTACTGTGTAAGTGAGATGTAACTCTCCACATCAGAAATGGTTCGGAACCAGCCTCCTCTAACAAGGTAACTCAATAACCCGGTCCAGTAACTCTTTCCTCGAGGAGCGGGGTATTCCCTTCTAAGTTCAAGTGCGACCAACTCAAGAGGAGGGGGTAGAGAAAAGAATGGACGGTAGCCAGTGTAGCTACCTATCCCGGGATGCCTGACCAGTGTAGCCAAGTCATCCAGCTGCATTTCTGATATACAGACTCCGACATGTATTTTATTTTCTCTTGGACCTGTCTGATTTTTTTTGGAGTTCTTGCATTTTTTTTGGAACTATATACAAGGTGCAACATGTACATCAGGAGTTTTTCCTCTTGAGCCAGTAGACTATCCCTCTTTTGAAGCATTATTGCAACCCACAGCATCCCGTCCTTAGACGTCAACACTACCAGACTAGGTTGAGATGCACTACCCTCCCTAGAGGAGGACGGATGTTTCCACCCATGTGCTACTCCAAGCTAAAGGATTCTACCTCCTCACCACCTCATCAATGAAGAGCTACGTGCATTGTGCTTGTCCAAGTTAGGTCATTATCTAAAAGAATTATGTGTGTGCATGAGATATTCTATTTAGACTAATCAAGATGACATGTGAACATAGACTTGCGGACTCGAAGAATTAAGTCACTTGACCTGAGAAATCTTAACTCCAGCTCCTATAAGGTTCCTCTAAAATTAGGTGGATTAAGGTCAGATCAAGTCTATCCTCAATATCTACTCATAACTTGGTTCAGAACCCACTAACTTTTCACTTTGCATATGCAAAGTATGCCGATGAGATGTGGATTACATGTTATGAAGATGAACGAAAATGCAAGACTCTTTTTCTTTTAGATGCAAAGATGATATGCAAGGGTAAATAAGAAGCTTATTTTAGTTCATCATTTTTTTTCAATTTTTACCCACCCATAATTATTGCAAAATATATACAAAAATACGCGAAAATACGCGAAAGTACGAGCTATGGGTAAAGTATATATGTAATATATACACGCCCCCCTATACTTAGCGTGTGCTATGTCCTCAGAGCACGAAAGCGACTAAAAAGACATAGCTCGGGCTAAGCGTAGGAGAGCTAAAATAACGAAAAGTATAGAAGTCGTCCCGCCCCCCTATACTTAGGCTCTGGCAGCCTAAGTGTAGAAGAAGATCAAAAATGGGGCGGACGAGGTTAAGAGGAGAAACGGATGAGTATATACATGGCGGGCATCGGTCCCCCCTATACTTAGGCTCTGCTCAGCCTAAGTATAGGACATGAGTGAGTATGAGAACCGATGTGATCTGGAGGATGTACAATGAATAGATGCGGGTTACTCTCCCCCTATACTTAGGATCTGGTTATCCTTAAGTATAGTCATGAGATGATATGGAACCGGGGAGAGTGATTCGAATCATTGGGGAGGGATGGAGAGAATGTATGTACAAGAAAGAGTGAGAATATACAAGGATTAAGAAGGTTTGTGACGAACCTTCTTGCGGACGCGAGGAGGTGGATAATATACATATGTGTCGCTGTTGGAATCGTCCTCAGATGAATAATAGTGAGGTGTAGGGATCGTCCAACGAGGGTCGACACACTGCTGCTTGCTTAGATAAGGCTTAAGGACAGCTGAACTGAGCTCACTCATATAAATCACCTTATCCGGACCCGATGAGGATTCCTCTGAAACTTCCTTCTCCGGAATGTTGAAGGAAATTTTCTTAGTCGGTTTTCTAGATACTGAATCATTGAGAGGGAGATGAGAGCGACGCGCCTTGAGAGGTTAGGGGGAACTGATGAGTACCCATTCATCACTCTTTATTCTTATATTTTAGCTACAAAAACCTGTGCAAATGCATGTAGATATGTGTAAATAGGAAAAGTTAGCAAAAGCATGCATGTTTGTAAAAACCTATAATTAGCATGTTTTTGTGCAAAAATAAAAGAATAAAGATGAAAAAGAAAAAGAGGGAAATATTTAGAATAAATATTGAGCAACCTAACCCAAGGGAGGGCTCAGCATGGGCCTGACCGCATAAAAGCCAAGTAGAGGGAGATAGGGGCTCATGTGTATATATTTTTGTAAATAAATAAAAATTATATTTTTCTCACCCAAAAATATGATTGTACATATTTTGTTTATATTTAGAAGCTATTAAAAATAAAATAAAAATTTAAAAATTAAAAAGACCAAAAATATCCCTTCACCATGTACATAGACCACCCTAATCCTTTATTTATTTAACCTTATAAATAAATAAAATTATTTTCTAAACTTTTTGTAAATACTCCATGCTATATATTGTAAATAAAATAAATAAAAAGAAACAAAACAAAAATCAAATAAAAATAACAAAAACTAAAATTACAAAAATACATTGTATATATGCCATGTACATAGTTGTACATAACTATTTATTCCACCTATGTATATAAATAATAAAAATAAAATAAAAATATCCTTTTATTCCTCATTTTATTCTATAAATAAATAAAATATAAATAGGAATAAAAATGTATAAAAATAACTAATTAAAAATCAAAATTAAAATCCCCATATTGTACCTATACCTATATATAGACCTACTATGTAAATACCTTATTTTTATTTCCAAAAATTAATTAAAAATCACAAAAAATAGAAAAAATAAATTAAAAATATTTCATGTTTTAAGTTTTTGAAAATTCAGTCATTTTATGGCCCAAAAAAATCAAATAAAAATTTAAAGCTTGGCGGGCTCTGATTGGTCCACGGGGGATTGTTGACCCCCGGTCAACTCCCCCCCCAGGACCACCAGAGCCGGGTCTACTCCACCCGACCCATGTTCTCGGACTTTTCCCATGCAGACCCGAATCCCTTTCGCCCCAACTCCGGGTCCGGAATGCTCACGTCATATCCGAGAGCTTCGCCGGAGCCTTCGCCTCGGGATCCGCGCACCAGCTCGCCCTACCCGCGCCATTTTTGCCGGACCCTCCACAGTATATAGCGTGAGCTCCGCCGCATTTTATTTCCATCTTTGGCTCTCCACCCTTCGTCCCGTGACCTCCACTGCATCCCTTGAGGTGACAGCTCTCGATTGCCGGTGTCGCAGCGAGGAGGGGGTGGCCGGACCACTGATCCGGCGACGTTGCGCCGCCGTGCTCCGCCCCGTGCAGGAGCTCGAGCCTCAGGCCTTGACAACCTTCGAGGCGACGACCAGGAGCTACCTTAGCTCCAGCACAGTCTTCCACATCACCCAGGTAACCTTCTAGCCTTCTTGTTTAGCTTAATTTTGAGTTACCCCCAAATCCTAGTTCTGCCGAGTTCCGTCGATTCCGGCTATATCGCACATCTTTTCGATCATCGGAACCTACGCTCACCATCGCCATCCCTCCGCGCACATTCTTCGCCCATTCGTTCAACCCAGCTCGCACAGGAGCTGGGGTTCGAGCTCCACCGTCCTCCGCTCGCCGGAGCTCGCTCGCCCCGACCCACAGTTCACCTTCACGCCGCTTCATCGGGTCGAGGCACTTTGCCCTCGACCCGCGAAGCTTCTGGGTTACTTTGCAGGTCAAGAGGAGGCCATCTGAGTCCCCCTCACATCCAGGCCAGGAGCTTACCTCCGTCGACCTCGCCGGAGCCCCTCCAGGGCTCGGCTGGGCCATCAGAGGCCACCACCAGCTGCGGGACTCCAGTGCGGACCTGCTCCGATCTTCAGAGGCAGCTGAGGAGGCCTACAGCACGCGCACGAGGCCGGCGAACCTCGCCGGCCACCTGTTCTTCGAGGGTCCTCCATCACCGTCCGATAGCCCTCGACCTCCAGTTGTCATCGTGACCGTTCACCCACGGAGGAGCAGTTACCGTCCGATCCTTTCGAGGGTTGATCTGGACCGTCAGAGCAGAGAGAGAGAGGCACCAGCACCTGAGCACCGTTAGATCCTCCACGTGCCTCGCTCTGCGCCGTCGATCGGCCCACGTGCGGAAGGAGAGAAGCGCCAGCACCCCAGGACCGTCCGATCAGCTACGTGGCGCACATCCAGCCGTCGACGTAATAAAGGGGTAATTTACCTTAGGCCCCCTCGTAGTTTGTGCTTTACATTTCAGTCCTGTAAATATTTTATGCTTTTTATTTACGTTTGGATAATTGCACATTGGACCTCATGCTTTTTAGTATTTGCATTTATGCCCCTGTATGTGTGAGCCACGTGCGTCGTCACGTGTATATCTGGTGTATTTGCAATATTAGTCCTGTAGTTCTGGGTGCTTTGTTAATGAATGAAAACTTTTTAGGAATTGCATATCTACCCCTGTGAATGTTTTAATTGCACATGTGCGTGTATTGTAGGGTAAATTGCATCTGGGGTCCCTGGACTTTTGGTATGTGTTACCAAATAGTCCCCGGACCTTAGTTTCTTTACAAAAAGGTCCCTGAGTGCCCCAGGCACGCGCCACGCACGTGACTTGCTGGGAAAATTGCACCTGGACCCCCAGAGCTTCGGGTATTTGCACTTTAGTCCCTGTGCACAATGCCCCCTTTTGATTTTTGAATAAAATATCAAACCACCTCCAAATTCGATGAAAATTTGACACATGGCTCCTGCTATGTTGTAGAGTTTTTGAGAATTTTTGAGGACATTTTTGATTTTATTTGTTATTTTTAAAAATTCAAAAACATCTATTTTAGCTACTGTCTAGAATTAAAAATCCCAAAAAAATATAAAAACACCCCCAAAAATTCTAAAAAAACTTAGTTACTGTTCCTTGTGTGTCTCTTGATTTTCTAGCCAATTTTGGCTATTTTTCATTAAGTAAAAACCCTAAAAATCTAAAAACACCTAAAAACTCATAAAAATTATAGTAAATAATCAAAAAACCCAAAAACAATAATTTTGGTGCTCAAATTTTCCTTGTTTTCTCTAGTATACAGGAAAATTACCTCCAGGTCCCTTTGAGATTTAAATATTTTATTTTTGGATTTTGGGCCTGGTTGGACAGTACCTTGTCTTTTTAGCACTGTTTGATTTTTAGAAAATAAAATACACCGTATAAAAATCCCAAAAATTCACCAAAAACACTAAAAACCTAAAAAACATAAAAACAATTTTTCTTGAATTTTTGCTTGATTTTTGGTGCTTTTAATAATTAGCTAAAGTGTGCTTTTATTTGCTTTCTTTTATTTTCTTCACTTTTTAAAAATCCAAAAAAATATAAAAATTATTAAAAACCACAAAAAAATCCGTGTATTTTATTTTATTTTATTTTTACTACTTCGTAGGCCTCTGGCCAACCCGTGCTCCTTGTGTTCGACCCTGGGTGCTATACCAGGTTAATCTCATAGCTAGACCGCTGATTTTGTGCTTGATTGATCTTATTTGTTCGAGTGGTCTGATTTTTCTTGATTGAGTGGCTCTGAGTGATAGAGGCCGCAACGACCTATTTAGTACCTTTACCTCGTTCGCTCGGGACGCTCATCGGAATGGCGCCGTTGCCGGGGAGCACGACTTAGTAGTTTTGTTTTTATTGTCGTTTTTATTTTTCGCGGCTCTTCGGAGCTCGCGGCTTTTCGCGGCTTTTGTATCTAGTTTCTTTTTGTTTTATTTTGTTTTATTTTGATTTTCTTTTATTTTTATTTTTGTTTTATATTGTGTGTTTATTTTATTTTTCATTTTTGCATATATACCCTGACTTGTATTTTCATTTCTTTTTCTTTTGATTATTTTTACTGGTCTGACCACTCTTTTCTCTGTCTTGCGAGGGCCCGAGGACCGCGGAGGCGACTTTCGAGGAGCCTGAGCAGCCGAGGAACTTGGAGGCAGCTTCTTTCTCTATGAAGCCGCAGGAGAGAGCGAGAGGGAGAGTTGAGTGGGTGAGGATAGTTTAGGACTTTATTTCATTTATTATTATTATTGTAATAATACAGGGACAGGACTTGAACTGTTTGGACCCTTGTGACCGTAGCGGGTCTGTTTCGCCAAGCACCGGTGTGCTCGGGGGACCCATTAGGACCTTGCGGTTTTTCGCGGTTTTTACGCGGCTTTCTTTTTCTTTCTTACTGTCTTTTCCGGTTTTTCGCGGTTTTTGCTCGAGCCCCTAGATTTAGGACTTTCTGGTGATTGTGACGTAATTAAGTAGGATCCACACACCTTAATGACATATCTGTTCCTATAGACCGTAATTGGACCTACTTAAAATAAATAATAAAAATAACCGACTCGCTAGCCTCCGTAGCCTACGTGCCGTAGCCCGTCCTGTAAAGCGCTTACTCCTACCCCCGATTTGTCGGGCAGGGGAGGGACGGGCCAAGACCGGACCCTTTGGCTTGGAGGTCGGTGACCGGTTAGACGGTTCTTCGCTAGAAGTTGCTCGTCTAGGACTCGGCTTCCCGCTGCATCATTTAGCTTAGTTTTATTTATGCCTTTTATTTTATGCGCGGATCATATTGCATGTAGAGAGCTGGAGGCAGGTACGCATTTCTGACTTTGCATGCATCATTGATTTCTCGTGCATCGGCTTTTTCGACTTCTCCCCCCTGTTTTTGACTTAATAATCAAGAGAATCGAAAAATTCGTTAGGCGATTTGTTTGTTTTGAAAAATATTAAAAAAATGAAATCATAAAATTGGGACTGCTAAGATTATTGACCTTAAAACTCGCTCACCCTAAAAATTTTGTCTTGGGGAGAGCAACCCCCTCATTGCTTGGTTTGTATGCGCGAGAGAGTGACCCGCACACTAGGTAGAGCCCCCCGTTGCTACACCTGACTGATTACCGACTCTTCCGTGCGGGCCAGTCGGTTGGGTTAGCAGCGGATATCCCAACAGGTCACGTAAGCGCTCTGATATCTTGAGTGTTCACCAAAATAAAATTGACAAGATAATTTGACCGAACTTTCACGGTCTTCAGCTCGCGTTGTGTTGGTGAACCGGGGGTTTGTTTTCAGATCATAATTTTTCCAGATCTCATCTGCCCTACTCGCCAGATCAAGATGATGGGTAGACGGTCTCTTAGGCAGCCTCTGGCTGCACCGCTTTCGGGCGCGTCTACCTCATCATCTAGGTTGGCTCGCGAGAGCTCAGACCCGCTCTCCGAGCCCGAGTACGACTCCACCCTGTTCCCCCTCGATCCCCTTTCTGATCTACCCGAGAGACACGAGCCCGAGGAGAGATTGATACATTTGACAGCACCTGAGTTGGGCTCGTTTGATTTTGCAGACGTCGAGATGGCCGGAGCAGGCAGTTCTGATGATCACTCCCGTCGACCAGAGCACATTGTACTAGACCAGGGAGCGATCAACTCCACCCTGATCGCATCACTCGATACAGTCCAGCAGCAGCTCCGTGATCAGGGAGCATTCATGATAGAGATGAGGAGAGAGTTGGAGAGGCTCAGAGCAGAGAGAGACCAGCAGAGCGAGCCCGAGGAGATCCCGGATGCAGATGCACAGGCACGAGCCGCAGCAGCGGCAGCAGCCGCGGGAGGAGCAGGACCACCTAGACCGATGCGGGAGTTGCACAACCCCGGATCTACACTGATGCACCATTGGGTTGTGGTTCCGGCTATCGTGGGGGACTTCAAGTTCCCCCCGAACACCTTGCAGATGCTTCCTCGGTTCCATGGACTTGCTACAGAGGAGCCTCACCTCCACCTCCAGGAGTTTTTGATGATATGCAGCACTGTCCACGACAGACATGTGGACCAGGACACGATCAGGATGATCGCCTTCCCCTTTTCACTGGCAGACAGAGCAGCCACCTAGCTGAAACATTTGGGGAGATTTGTTTACACCTGGGAGCAGCTCCGCACCGAGTACTTGAACAAGTACTATCCACTCGGGCGGACGAATGCAGCGAGGGCCCTGATCAGCAACTTCTCCATGTTCCCCAACGAGCAGTTTCACGAGGCTTGGGAGAGGTTCAGAGAGCTCCTGGACAGATGCCCGCACCACGACATCACGAAGCCGAACCTAGTTCAGAGCTTCTTCAGCGGGTTGTCACCAGAGCTACAGGGCCTGGTGAATGCTTCTTGCGGCGGGTCCTACTTCGCCAAGGACCACGACCAGGTCTGGGCCATTTTTGAGGAGATGGCAGAGAACTATATGGTGATGTCCCAGACCCGGCTCTACACTCAGAAGACTCAGCCACATCAGCCAGGACCCGTGCAGTACCAGCGGATAGCACGGGTGGATGCAGGTCCATCCAGTTCGTCTGTAGCCGCAGCAGCACAGGCAGAGTCATCAGCTGCAGACATGGGTATCATTAGCGAGAAGTTGGACCGCATGGAGCTGATCGAGAAGAAGCAGTGCCAGAGTATCACGCAGATGGAGCAGATGGCACAGGTCTTGAGCGACATGAAGACACAACTCATGTGTCTCCAGGAGGCACAGACGGCTTCTCAGCCCCGTCTTCAGTCGCGAGGCGACGCCGGCAGCAGCAGCAGCTCGTCCCAGCGCTCCAGCACCCCAGTGCAGCCTAGACAGGTTCACCTTGTACAGGCGGAGCCGTACCAGCAGCCGCAGCCCACCTACCAGTCTCCACCATCTCCAGAGATGCAGATGGTGGTCTACCAGCCGGACCAGCCTCTGGCAGTACTCCCGCCAGCCCCCTTTGATGCCGAGCCGTTGATGGATGTCAACGGGATTTGGTACGACCGTCCCCAGCCTGGGATCCGATGAGACCATCCCGGATTCAGGTGGGGGAGTGGTGGTGCCCAGCCCCAGCAGCAGCCGTCAGGACAGGGAGGGCAGTACTCCCAGCAGAGAGACCAGCACCAGCCGCAGCAGCAGCCCCCAGCGTATCAGCAACAGTCATCTTATGGTCCGCGTCCCTATCAGCAGCAGGGACAGTCTTGGAGACGTGAGCAGCAGGCTCACCAGGGATACCTGCAGCACCCTCCATCCTACCCCTCTTACCCACCACAGCAGTTCCAGCAGCCTCACCCACAGAGAGGCCACCCGTCGGGCTCCCACGAGAGCCCCGCCTTGGATGACATCGCCCGCCTCCTCACGGACCAGCAGGCCACATTCAGACAGGAGATGGACGAGTTCCGCCAGGAGATGCGGGACCTGGTGAGAGGGAAAGCCGCCATACCAGCCCAGATAGAGCCCAATCCGAACAGCCTCAAGAGGAAATCTGAGCAGGTAGTACATACTGAGTTAGCCACTCCTAGTGACCCATTTGATGATACTTCTTCGGATCTATTTGATGCTGATTTTGTCACACTTAGGAGCGGTAGGATTCCAGCAGGCGGCGGCGCCTCATCTGAGCACCATCCCGAGGCACCACAGGAGGAGGAGGAGAGCGGTACTGAGGCCGCTCCAGATGATGACGGTGGTACTGAGGCCACCAAGGATGCTGATCCCACCGGCGGTACTGAGGCCGCCGCTTCACCAGATCTAGGAGGTGGTACTGATGCCACCCATTCAGCCGAGCCAGCCAGCCAGCGGTACTGATGCCGCACGACGTCTACCAGCAGCAGCAGCAGAGCAGCCAGCCCGTGGTGGTACTGAGGCCACCGGTGTTTGTACAGATAGAGATGTTGTTTTTCCTCGTGTTCTTGTATCTCGGAACTCTGTTGTGAATAAAGGAAAAGGTTTACTTTCTTCTGGTCCCACTGTGGTGCATGATGTATGTGTGGATCCGGTCCTTGAACCGTCTAGACCTTTTCCTAGTCCTTCATCTGAGAAGGACCCAGTGATCCCCTTCCCTAGAGCCCTTCAGATGGGGAAGGGGAAGAAAACAGAAAATCCCAAAAAGAGAGAGCTTAAGGAGTTCAGCCAGAGCGTGATTGAGCGATTCCACATTCAGCTGACCCTCCAGGAGGCTTTGCAGCACATTCCCCTTCTCCAGCGATCTTTGAGAGAGAGGACTACAGTTAGGAGGAGGAGGAGGAACCACACTTCAGAGATACATGTGCTGACCAAAGCCACGTGCTTTGCGATCCAGAACCGACTGCCAGCCAAGAGGCCAGATTCAGGGGCCCCGTATGTCAGATGCCAGATCAGTGAGCAGAGGTTCGACCGTACTCTTCTAGATAGCGGATCGTCGATCAACCTTCTTCTGGCAGCCCTTCTCGACCGCTTCGAGTTGGGCACTCTTCGACAGAGCAGGACAGTCCTTCAGTTTGCTGATCGATCTGTCAAGAGGCCGAAGGGGTTGTTACGAGACGTTATCGTCACTATTCAGGGTCTGCAATTCCCCGTGGACTTCGTAGTGTTGGACATGGAGATCCCTGAGTTAGTGGCCGATACCCCCATCATCCTTGGTCGTCCGTTCTTGGCCACAGCCAAGGCGGTGACTGATCATGATAGCGGGAAGGTGTATTTTCGCGTCCAGGGCGAGAGTATACAAATAGAGACGGTCGAGGACTACAGAGCCAGATTCAGAGCCCGCTCAGATGCGAGTACCGATTCAGAGCAGCTGACAGACACAGAGCCAGACATCCACCAGGACTGTGATTTTGTGATCACAGATGATGAGGCAGCTTGGGCAGACCTTGAGACACAGACCACCCTCTCACTTTCAGACACAGCTGATGCAGAGATGACAGCAGAGGAGAGTCTGGAGAGCACATACCTGGTTCATGATACTATTGAGGCAGCAGAGCCGGTCCTTGATCGCAGCACGATGATTAGTGATGGTGGTGCTGAGGCCACCTTGATTCCCGGTGGCACTGATGCCACCACTTCTGATACAGATCCCTCGGATTCAGAGTCTGATTGGGCCGATTGCTATGATCAGATGCCAGACCTGAGTCCATCTGAGCCTATTGATGAGGAGGAGGTAGATGCAGAGCAGAGCAGAGACAGTGCAGTAGAGCAGCCTTCTCCCGATCCAGTTTGCGAGAGTATGCTTTCACTTTCCCAGGCAGATTTGGCCGACCTTGCAGCTTTCACTCAGTTTCTTCCACAGCCAGATTTGCCGGCACCCAGCATTCCAGAGCTGAAGCCGCTCCCTACTTCGCTGAAGTATCGATTCCTTGCGGGCGAGCCAGAGATGTACCCAGTCATCGTCTCCGCCGAGTTGACTGGAGAGCAGGAATCCTGTTTGATGGGGGTTATTGAAAAGAACCGCAAGGCGATCGGATGGAGCGTAGCAGATCTCCATGGGATTAGTCCATCAGTGTGCTCCCACCATATCTATCTCGAGGAAGGGGCAAAGCCGTCGCGTGAGTTCCAGCGGCGTCTGAACCCCAACCTGAGAGAGGTTGTCATGAAGGAAATATCGAAGTGGTGGGGTGCAGGTTTTATTTATCCCATTTCCGACTCCAAGTGGGTTAGCCCCTTGCATGTGGTGCCCAAGAAGACGGGCATCACGACTGTGATCAGTGAGTCGGGAGAGGAGATTGCTACACGAGTACCTACCTCTTGGAGGGTTTGTGTTGACTACAGGAGACTCAACCAAGCCACCAAGAAGGACCATTTCCCCCTGCCTTTTATTGACCAGATCATTGAGAGACTGGCAGGGAAGAGCCATTATTTCTTCCTGGATGGGTACTCGGGCTACAACCAAGTGGCCATCGCTCCTGAGGACCAGGAGAAGACCACCTTTACCTGTTCCTTCGGCACATACGCTTTTCGACGCATGCCATTTGGGCTATGCAACGCCCCTGCGACTTTTCAGAGGTGCATGCTGTCGATCTTCTCGGACATGGTAGGGGAGTGCTTGGAGGTCTTCATGGATGATTTCTCGATCTACGGCGATGGATTTGATTCTTGTCTTGACTGCCTAGATCGAGTACTCCAGCGATGTATTGAGTATCACTTGGTGCTATCTTGGGAGAAGAGTCACTTCATGGTGACTCAAGGGACGGTGCTTGGCCACATCATCTCCAACAGGGGCATGGAGGTTGATCCGGCCAAGGTTGATGTCATTAGAAAACTCGCACCGCCGTCCAATCTGAGGCAGTTAAGGTCATTCCTGGGGCATGTTGGATTTTATAGGAGATTTATTCAGGATTTCAGCAGGATTGCCCGACCGTTGACCGACCTCTTGACGAAAGACACCGAGTTCCTTGTCGATGACAAGTGTCTTTCGTCGTTCGCTACTCTCTAGCAGTGTGTTATTGAGGCTCCTGTCCTCCAGCCGCCTAATTGGTCTCTCCCATTCGAGATCATGACGGATGCCTCCGATTTTGCCGTAGGGGCAGTGCTGGGACAGAGGAGGGATGGAGTGCCATTTGCTATACACTATGCTAGCCGCACATTGGATTCCGCCCAGCAGAATTACACGGTCACAGAGAAGGAGATGCTAGCCGTAGTGTTTGCCCTGGATAAGTTCAGATCATATATCATTGGATCTAGAGTGACTTTGTTTACAGATCACACCGCCATCAGGTACCTCATGGCAAAGAAGGATGCCAAGGCCAGACTGACTAGATGGATCCTTCTACTCCAGGAGTTCGACATTGAGATTAAGGATAAGCCTGGAGTCAAAAATGTGGTGGCGGATCATCTCTCCCGATTAGAGCAGCCTGAGGATTCTGAGCAGATTGATCCTATTAGAGATACCTTCCCAGATGAGGCGATCCTTGCTATCGCCTCACTCCCATGGTACGCCGATATTGTGAACTTTCTCGTTGCTGGGAAAGTCCCACAAGATTGGCCCAGGCAGAGGCTTGAGACCTTCCTAGCGAAGGCCAAGTCTTACCATTGGGAGGATCCCATCCTTTACCACGAAGGAGGGGATAGCGTCTGGCGTCTGTGTATTCCTCAGAAGGAACACCATAGCGTCCTCACTTACTGCCACAAACTTGAGGCAGGAGGACATCATTCTGGGAGGAGAACGGCACAGAAAGTGCTCCAATCCGGCTTGTGGTGGCCTACCCTCTTCAAGGACTCAGATGAGTTCGTGAAGAGGTGTACTGACTGTCAGAGGATGGGCACTTGTGGACAGCGTGATATGATGCCGATGCAGCCCATTCACTTCTGTGAGGTTTTTGACGCATGGGGCATCGATTTCATGGGTCCATTCCCTAAGAGTCAGGGATTTGAGTACATTCTGTTGGCCGTTGATTATGTGAGTCGTTGGGTGGAGGCTATCCCCGCCCGAGCCGCTGATGCGAGGACAGTTTGCAGATTTTTGAGGAAGCATATCATCACGCGGTTCGGGGTTCCACGAGTTCTGATTTCTGATGGGGGATCTCACTTCATCAACGACCAGGTAAAGGCACTTGCTAGCGAGTTCGGCATAGATCATCGCGTTGCTACACCGTACCATCCACAGACGAATGGTCTAGCCGAAGTGTCGAACAGGGAGATCAAGACTATTCTGCAGAAAGTCGTCTGCCCTGACCGAAAGGATTGGTCACAGCTTTTGGACTCGGTCTTGTGGGCATATAGGACGTCTTTCAAGACACCTTTGGGTACATCTCCCTTTCGCCTCGTATATGGCAAGCCATGCCATTTACCTGTTGAGCTGAGGCACAAGTCACTTTGGGCAGTCACAGACATACTTATGGATTCATATGGTATAGGAGACCAGAGGAGGGCAGAGCTAGCTGCCCTGGAGGAGCTTAGAGATGCAGCTTTCTCAAGCAGCCTACATTATAAGGAGAAAGTCAAGGAGTGGCATGATTCTCATATCAGCCACAAATATTTTGAGATTGGACAGAGAGTATGGCTGTTTGATGCGAGACTTAGATTATTTCCAGGGAAGCTACAGAGCAAATGTAAAGGACCTTATCTGGTTAGGAAGGTACACGACAACGGTAGCATCGACATATCCGAGTTGTCTTCTGAGAGTACCTTCCGAGTGAACGGCCAGCG
This sequence comes from Ottelia alismoides, assembly GCA_037367405.1. Classification (NCBI taxonomy): domain Eukaryota; kingdom Viridiplantae; phylum Streptophyta; class Magnoliopsida; order Alismatales; family Hydrocharitaceae; genus Ottelia; species Ottelia alismoides. The sequence goes on along the minus strand of JAZKJV010006807.1, from coordinate 41,872 downwards.
GCTCAAGCCATTTCTAGATCATGAGCCGCGGGTCGTTGATATTGCCCCTATTCATTTTGCGTGAGATGTGGTCTTTGACTCACATCTAATGCATCTCACGCCTGAGCTTTACTGATCTTCCGCCGTATATAGATCCAGATGTCCATATCATCACATTCTTTAGTCCTACATCCCTTTCTTCATCTTGTGATTATGCTATACTTAGGGTGCACTTTACCCTAAGTATAGGGGGGATGTGAGACATTTCGGGTATTTCTTTTGCTTCTGTCTACCCCTGTTTTGCTGCCTATACTTAGGGGCATTTCACCCTAAGTATGGGGGGGTAGACCCTGTACATTCTCCACTCGGATTTCCCTTTGTGTACAGCCTACTATACTTAGGATTACTTGATCCTAAGTATAGGGGGAAGACCCGAGACCCTCTTGACTTTTTATTCTTCTCCTTTTGTATAGCCTTCCTTTTCACTTCCCTATACATAGCACGAGTTATGTCTTCTTCATCGCTCTTGACTCTGAGGACATCGTTCGAGCTAAGTATAGGGGGGGTGTGTATATATTTCATATATACTTTAGCCATAACTCGTACTTTGTGTGAGTGTGTTAATAAATAAAAATGGCTAAAAACCACAAAAATTAAAAATTTTCATTTACATAATCTTCTTTTATTTGCACATACATAGCTAGTGTACAAATTATTTTTGTAAAAATGATTTCAAAAATCTTTTGTGTGTAAAGCTTGTGTAAATATTTTTGGTATCAAAATTATGTATATAGTACAAAATTTTTCCAAAATGTTTTGAAAAATCAAAAGTTTGCAAAAATCTCGTGTAAATATGTGTAAATATCTTTTTGCAAAACCTGCACTTCATGCATCATCATTCATGATTTCAAAACATTTTTCAAAAATTTTGCATGATTGTAAAATATTGTGTAAATATGCATCTTTCTGTACATATGTATATAGTTTTTCTGGATGATAGTTGACATTTAAACTAGCCGGGAATCAAATTGAGAAATGGAGCTTGATTAAGATCTTAATCCACCTAATTCTAAGAGGAACCTTATAGGGCTTAGGTTTAAGGCTTTTCAGGTCCATGATGACTTAATTCTTTGACTCCACTAGGCTATGATCACATGTCATCTCAATGAGCCTAAGTAGAGCACTTAACAACAACACATGACTCATATAGATTATGGCTTTACTTGGACACCAGCACTATGCACCGAGCTCTCTACGGATGAAGTGGTGAGGAGGCAGTCTTCCTTGGCTTGGGGTAGCATATGAGGGTAGTACTTCTAGGCGGAACCTCTTTTCTTCTTATAGTGAAGGAAGTGCGTCTCAACTTGGTCTGGTTGCCATGAGGTCTAACGACGGGAGTTGTGGGTTGCAATAAAGCTTCAAAAGAGGGATAGTCTACTGGCTCAAGAGGAAAAACTCCTTGTATATATGCTGCACATGTATATGTTGTATAGATGCACTCGAAAAAAAATGTGTAAAAAGAAAAGAACTCCAAAAAAGTGGTGGGTCTGAGAGAAAATGATAATCCCACCGGAGTATGTATATAAGTGCAATAAGCAAAGCTTGGTTTCATGATCCACCTGTTGTAGCTTGCAGCAGGGAGACTTGGCTACACTGGTCAAGCTCCCAAGGGTACTTGGCTACACTGGCCTTGACCCATTCTCTTCTTCCCCCTCTTCTTGAGCCGGTTGTACTTGAACTTAGAAGGGAATACCCCACTCCTCGAGGAAAGAGTGGCCAGATTGAGGTCATAGAGTTACCTTGTTGGGGAGGGTTGTCAAGTTGCCATTTCTGAGGTGGAGAGCTTAGACCTCACTTTCACAGGACAAGAAAAGATTCATGGTCTTCAGGGTTTGTGATTGATGACTTGTTCTGATCTGGAGCATTGAGGAGTCTTGGTTATAGATTGGTGGAACTTAGAGGCTGTTAGGTTTTAAGCTTAAGTCTAAATAAGGTTCCGACACATTAATAATCCAAAGATCTGATTGAGCTCCATACCTCTATTTAATGAAGGCAAGTTTAATAATCAACCTTGATCCATGCACATTCTCTTTTTCTTTTTCTTTCTTTCTTTTTCACTTCTTTTTCAAATAAGTGTTTGCTAAGGGACTAGCAAAGTATAGTATAGGGGGTGATGAGTACCCATTCATCACTCTTTATTCTTATATTTTAGCTACAAAAACCTGTGCAAATGCATGTAGATATGTGTAAATAGGAAAAGTTAGCAAAAGCATGCATGTTTGTAAAAACCTATAATTAGCATGTTTTTTGTGCAAAAATAAAAGAATAAAGATGAAAAAGAAAAAGAGGGAAATATTTAGAATAAATATTGAGCAACCTAACCCAAGGGAGGGCTCAGCATGGGCCTGACCGCATAAAAGCCAAGTAGAGGGAGATAGGGGCTCATGTGTATATATTTTTGTAAATAAATAAAAATTATATTTTCCTCACCCAAAAATATGATTGTACATATTTTGTTTATATTTAGAAGCTATTAAAAATAAAATAAAAATTTAAAAATTAAAAAGACCAAAAATATCCCTTCACCATGTACATAGACCACCCTAATCCTTTATTTATTTAACCTTATAAATAAATAAAATTATTTTCTAAACTTTTTGTAAATACTCCATGCTATATATTGTAAATAAAATAAATAAAAAGAAACAAAACAAAAATCAAATAAAAATAACAAAAACTAAAATTACAAAAATACATTGTATATATGCCATGTACATAGTTGTACATAACTATTTATTCCACCTATGTATATAAATAATAAAAATAAAATAAAAATATCCTTTTATTCCTCATTTTATTCTATAAATAAATAAAATATAAATAGGAATAAAAATGTATAAAAATAACTAATTAAAAATCAAAATTAAAAACCCCATATTGTACCTATACCTATATATAGACCTACTATGTAAATACCTTATTTTTATTTCCAAAAATTAATTAAAAATCACAAAAAATAGAAAAAATAAATTAAAAATATTTCATGTTTTAAGTTTTTGAAAATTCGGTCATTTTATGGCCCAAAAAAATCAAATAAAAATTTAAAGCTTGGCGGGCTCTGATTGGTCCACGGGGGATTGTTGACCCCCGGTCAACTCCCCCCCCCCCAGGACCACCAGAGCCGGGTCTGCTCCACCCGACCCATGTTCTCGGACTTTTCCCATGCAGACCCGAATCCCTTTCGCCCCAACTCCGGGTCCGGAATGCTCACGTCATATCCGAGAGCTTCGCCGGAGCCTTCGCCTCGGGATCCACGCACCAGCTCGCCCTACCCGCGCCATTTTTGCCGGACCCTCCACAGTATATAGCCTGAGCTCCGCCGCATTTTATTTCCATCTTTGGCTCTCCACCCTTCGTCCCGTGACCTCCACTGCATCCCTTGAGGTGACAGCTCTCGATTGCCGGTGTCGCAGCGAGGAGGGGGTGGCCGGACCACTGATCCGGCGACGTTGCGCCGCCGTGCTCCGCCCCGTGCAGGAGCTCGAGCCTCAGGCCTTGACAACCTTCGAGGCGATGACCAGGAGCTACCTTAGCTCCAGCACAGTCTTCCACATCACCCAGGTAACCTTCTAGCCTTCTTGTTTAGCTTAATTTTGAGTTACCCCCAAATCCTAGTTCTGCCGAGTTCCGTCGATTCCGGCTATATCGCACATATTTTCGATCATCGGAACCTACGCTCACCATCGCCATCCCTCCGCGCACATTCTTCGCCCATTCGTTCAACCCAGCTCGCACAGGAGCTGGGGTTCGAGCTCCACCGTCCTCCGCTCGCCGGAGCTCGCTCGCCCCGACCCACAGTTCACCTTCACGCCGCTTCATCGGGTCGAGGCACTTTGCCCTCGACCCGCGAAGCTTCTGGGTTACTTTGCAGGTCAAGAGGAGGCCATCTGAGGCCCCCTCACATCCAGGCCAGGAGCTTACCTCCGTCGACCTCGCCGGAGCCCCTCCAGGGCTCGGCTGGGCCATCGGAGGCCACCACCAGCTGCGGGACTCCAGTGCGGACCTGCTCCGATCTTCAGAGGCAGCTGAGGAGGCCTACAACACGCGCACGAGGCCGGCGAACCTCGCCGGCCACCTGTTCTTCGAGGGTCCTCCATCACCGTCCGATAGCCCTCGACCTCCAGTTGTCATCGTGACCGTTCACCCACGGAGGAGCAGTTACCGTCCGATCCTTTCGAGGGTTGATCTGGACCGTCAGAGCAGAGAGAGAGAGAGGCACCAGCACCTGAGCACCGTTAGATCCTCCACGTGCCTCGCTCTGCGCCGTCGATCGGCCCACGTGCGGAAGGAGAGAAGCGCCAGCACCCCAGGACCGTCCGATCAGCTACGTGGCGCACATCCAGCCGTCGACGTAATAAAGGGGTAATTTACCTTAGGCCCCCTCGTAGTTTGTGCTTTACATTTCAGTCATGTAAATATTTTATGCTTTTTATTTACGTTTGGATAATTGCACATTGGACCTCATGCTTTTTAGTATTTGCATTTATGCCCCTGTATGTGTGAGCCACGTGTGTCGTCACGTGTATATCTGGTGTATTTGCAATATTAGTCCTGTAGTTCTGGGTGCTTTGTTAATGAATGAAAACTTTTTAGGAATTGCATATCTACCCCTGTGAATGTTTTAATTGCACATGTGCGTGTATTGTAGGGTAAATTGCATCTGGGGTCCCTGGACTTTTGGTACGTGTTACCAAATAGTCCCCGGACCTTAGTTTCTTTACAAAAAGGTCCCTGAGTGCCCCAGGCACGCGCCACGCGCGTGACTTGCTGGGAAAATTGCACCTGGACCCCCAGAGCTTCGGGTATTTGCACTTAAGTCCCTGTGCACAGTGCCCCCTTTTGATTTTTGAATAAAATATCAAACCACCTCCAAATTCGATGAAAATTTGACACATGGCTCTTGCCATGTTGTAGAATTTTTGAGAATTTTTGAGGACATTTTTGATTTTATTTGTTATTTTTAAAAATTCAAAAACATCTGTTTAGCTACTGTCAAGAATTAAAAATCCCAAAAGAATATAAAAACACCCCCAAAAATTCTAAAAAAAATTAGTTACTGTTCCTTGTGTGTCTCTTGATTTTCTAGCCAATTTTGGCTATTTTTCATTAAGTAAAAACCCTAAAAATCTAAAAACACCTAAAAACTCATAAAAATTATAGTAAATAATCTAAAAACCCAAAAACAATAATTTTGGTGCTCAAATTTTCCTTGTTTTCTCTAGTATACAAAAAAATTACCTCCAGGTCCCTTTGAGATCTTAAATATTTTATTTTTGGATTTTGGTCCTGGCTGGACAGTACCTTGTCTTTTTAGCACTGTTTGATTTTTAGAAAATAAAATACACCGTATAAAAATCCCAAAAATTCACCAAAAACACTAAAAAACCTAAAAAACATAAAAACAATTTTTCTTGAATTTTTGCTTGATTTTTGGTGCTTTTAATAATTAGCTAAAGTGTGCTTTTATTTGCTTTCTTTTATTTTCTTCACTTTTTAAAAATCCAAAAAAATATAAAAATTATTAATAACCACTAAAAAATTCGTGTATTTTATTTTATTTTATTTTTACTACTTCGTAGGCCTCTGGCCAACCCGTGCTCCTTGTGTTCGACCCTGGGTGCTATACCAGGTTAATCTCATAGCTAGACCGCTGATTTTGTGCTTGATTGATCTTATTTGTTCGAGTGGTCTGATTTTTCTTGATTGAGTGGCTCTGAGTGATAGAGGCCGCAACGACCTATTTAGTACCTTTACCTCGTTCGCTCGGGACGCTCATCAGGAACATCTCGAGGAATCAATTCTCGACTTCCTCTCACTAGATAGCCGACTAGAAGAGGGAGCAACCTTGTTTTTATGTGGAGTCAATGTAATCGTGGTTGTTTCCTTTGAAGGTCCGGAATGTTGTGCGATGCTGACCATGGATTCCTCATCAGACGAGTCACCATATAGATTGGAATATTCCTGAAGGGTCAGCACGCGTCTCGAGAAAGTGCTAGTGATCTCAGTTGGCTTGGCATTATTAGGCTCTTGTGTCGGATCACTGAAATGATCAAGGCAATCCACAAAGGTTGTGTCCGACTCAATGATAGCTTCTGATCGTGAGTCCTCCTTAGAAGCTGTCACGGTGGTGGTGCAAGCAGTTGATGAAGTGGAGGTGTGGGGAGTCTCTGATCCAACGGTCGTCCAGACAATCAGTCTCTCAGGTGTAGTAGAGAGGTGGAACTCATCTTCCTTTCGATAGTCACGACTATCAGCGGATGTGCGGGTCACCTTAGATAAAGTTTATCATAGAATGGATGAGGTCGAAGCGCTCCCAATGCTGTAAAATCGATTTTCCGAGTCTCGCATTCTATAGTCGCTTTAGCCAAGGCTAAGAACGGCTTCCCGAGAATAATCAGAGATTGTGTAAACTCTCCTCGGTGCTCGATGTCAATGATTGTGAAGTCCACCTAGAGTAGAACACCTTGGAAAGTAACGATGACTGAAATATTTCCTCTCGACCCTTTGATGGATCGATCAGCCAGCTGAACGATCTCTCTCGACTTCCTAAGTGGTCTGAGTTTGAGCTTGTCAAACACAGAGGTCGGGAGGATATTTATCGGTGAGTCATCATCGATTCTTGCATGGGTAAAGATGGTGTCTTTGATTTCACACTCAACTCGGGGCAACCGCTTCACTCTGCGGCTTTTGGTCTTTCTCCCCATTACCAAGGAGGTGGCCATAGACACTATGTGTCTTTCAGTCCTTGTCCTCTTATTGCCTGACCTCTTGGGCATCAATTTACTTCTCACAAATCGTTTGAGGTCGGGGAAGTGATCTATGGCCTTTATTAAGGGAAGTTTGAAAATCAATTCTTCATCGAGTGCTTCCCTTAAGGTAGGATCCAACTTTTTTAAATCATTTTCATTTTCAATTTTTATGTGAGTTTTTGGTTTTTCAATTTTTTTGGTATTTTTGGTGGATGCATGATCAGACTCTGAATTGGAGGGTAAGTGGTTAGTAGAAGAGGGAGGTAGAATGGACTCCAGCTGTACAAAAGGTGTGAGTTCCCTAATACTTGCTTGGTTTTCAACATCAGATCCACTTACTTCCTTTTCCACTATCATTCCCAAGCTGGAAGAAATTGAGTGCAATATGTCCATGACATCTCTCAACTCATTACCAAATGATTCATTTTTCTCAATAAGTCTAGAAATGTCATCTTCCAAAATATTCTCATGATAAATCATGGGAGAGTTCTGCTCAATTGGAGGAGACTGCTGAGATGTTGAGGTCTCATACTCAACATACATAGACTCTGGCATGTAATGCTGGGTCAAGTATGGACTATCCAACTTGCAAATATTGGTCGGAGCCTCATATGATGAAACGGGGACTGATAAGTCTAGCTCATGAGTCCAATCTTGTAAATATATAGGCTCTTCGAATGAAGGCTGGTTAATGGAGGCTTGATCACTAAAGTCAATCAAGTCTGGAAAATCATGATGTGCAGGCCTCTCCATTCGGGTTGTTCGATCGACCATGTTATGCCCTAAGGTCAAGTCTGGATGTATATATGTGAATTCTTGTCTGGTCCCTACTTGAGGTGAGAATGAAGTATGCGGGGGCATATAATCTTGCCAATCATCTATCTCAGCAGTGGCTTGCTCTTCATTTGATTCTTTGATTCCTGCAAGCTCTCGAGAATAAGGACAGTCATCCCAAGATGGAAGTGGATCCGGAATGTCAGAATATGGAGTAGGTGAGAATTGCGAAGAATTGGAGAAGTCAGTCGGAGTTCTGACTTCATGATCGGGTTGAGGATGAGCCGACCATGGGTAAGGGTCTCCCGTGGATGGCGGAGGAGAAAGCGGAGATGAACGGTATATGGTCGAGGAGGAGTGACCAGAGGTCACGGGGTATGGGGACCAATATCCCGACATCTTGAGGAGGAAATGATGAATGCAAGAAGATTGAGGTAGAAAATGTGCAATTACACAGGATAACACACACGGACAGACACAAAGACAAACGCAAGAGCAAACCCCGAGTTCACACTCAACACGGTGAAGGACCCGAAACCGAGTCCGATTAATCTGGTTAATTTTAAGTGTGATTTTTCAAGCAAGAAAGCAAGGATTTACGCGGCCTATAGGGAAGTCGGCTCAGAGCCGGATGCATCTTCCTTGTGTAACCTGTCGCCTAAGATACCGTCGGTCCTTCCTTTCTTCGCTCCTATCCCAAGTCGATGGATTCAAAGACCACACCCCTATCTACCTGCAAGCAGGCGGAGGCTGACAAGGCCGGAACTTCACCCCGGGGGGTTACTGGCAGCTTGTCGCAAAGTACCGCAATTTCGCCCTTATCTACCTGAGACAGGCGGAGGATACTTGGTACTAGTCAATGAATCTGAAATTATTCGACTTGTGATATTTGCTAGGATTAGTTGGAACGCGATATGGAAGGTGGGGATTTGGGCTCTGCCTTAAGGTGTTCACACACACTCAAGTACCCTCACTCAGCCTAAAAACAAGGTCGGGGATTAATCTCCCGCAAACAATTTTCAAATTTTATTGATTTTTTTGGTCAATAATGTTTACCAGTCCCGGTTTTAAGTTAAGTTTTCACTGAATTAATCCAACCACACAGCACGCCTATCGGCCAATCCCAATTTCCTTTTAATTTAAATGATAAAAACAGAGGGGGAAATCGAGAAAAGCTAATGCAAGTTAAAACAATGATGTGTATGTTGAGTTCAGGAGACTTACAGTGATCCCTTCGCTTTTTTTATGCAGAATGCAAAACAGAATTGAAAACTTTATCTAAATGCAAATGCAGACGATGAAAGCAGCTCCTAGACAAGCAGTTCTATTAGCGTGAAGAACATGTTATTTTGGCTAAGTTCTGCGGTCTAAGTACGTCTTTTAAGTGATTTGTGTGGTCCTAATGATTACGAGCACATGCAATTCCTAGATTGGCTCGGGGAGCCGCTAGTGCAAGCTATTTTACATTCATCCACACAGCACACGGGGACACAGTTCCACTATATTTACACGCGCGAGAACCCAAACGGGAACCGCTGGAAATGATGCAAAAAAGAAATAAAGAAATTAAAATGAAAATTTACAAAGCCTCTCTTTCACTCAACAATTTTAAATGCTCGATTGTCGAAGCGTCGTCGACTCCTCGCGTTCCTCGCACAAAAACAAATTGAGGTCAGAGGGAGACACAAAATTAAAATAATGCAAAGAAATAAAAGAGAGAGAATAATTACAAGAAAACCGGGGGTCAGACTACCCGGGGAAAGAAAATCAAACACTCGGCTATTGACTAAAAAAAACCTAAGCCGTGCCTCCCCGGCAACGGTGCCATTTTGATAACCGCCCCGCACCCTTAGTTAATTCGAGCAAATTAATTGTCCAAATTAAGTTAAAGTCGGATACGCGGGGCTAATCAAAAACCACTTTAATTATATTTGAGTTAATTTCAAGCGGAAAATTTTTTTACTTGGTGGAATTCCAAGGTCGAACTCAGGGAGGCATCTGTCTCCTTAGGTGAATTATTAGCAAATATCAAGTGTTGGATTTTCAGAGAATTATTTTTTTTGTTCTTTTTCAATTTCTATGCAGGACACATGCAACTGGCAAGCCAATTTGAAGTTAATTCAATTAAGATATCAAATGGAATCCAAAAACTCTGAAAATTGGCCAGATGATTAATTATGATAAAAATGAACTATCCTAATTTTTTTGAAATTTTTAGACACTAAATGAATTTACTGTGAATTAAACATGCAGACAGGGTGATTTTCACTAATTAATTTTTAATAAATAACAACTCATATTTTTTTCAGGAGATAAAATTATCCTAGATAGTTCTAATGATAAGGAATCCAGGAAAATTGACAAATCTTAATTTCAATGTGAAATGAATTTATTAAAATTAAAATATGAAAATCACTAAATAATTTATTCAGGCTTCGATATGCGTGCAAATGACATGAAATTTTTATGCAATGTTAAGTTCACTATCCTAGAGCTACTACGAATTTTTGAGGATTTTTGGAATCACAGAAAATTAATTAGAAATTAAAAGGTGTCACTGGGCAAAATATTACACAAATCAACCAATTATTTCATTTAAAAAATCTACTGTAATTACAAAAATATGACTCTTGGCACAATAGATAAAGGACAAACTTCTCAACAAAATGCAACTTTTGGAATTTAGAAATGATGTAAAATGCGACCTAGGGATGCGTGCAAACACAGGGGGGTATTTGGAATACAAGAAAAATAAAATTACATAAAACAAATATGCAGACAGGGACTTAAATGCAATTACCTATAATGTTGGGGACTGGTGTGCAAATTCTCCACAGGCACGTTCTCCTCACATGGGGTCTGCTTCACAGGGACCTTTTTGTAATTTCAAAAAGTCCCGAGGGCCTCTGTGTAAAATTCCCAGGCCGCACGTTCTGCTCACGTGGTCGGCCTAGGCTCGGGCTGCGTACGAGGCTCGGGGCTCAGCTCGGATGCTTCTGGAGGTTCGGTTGGAGGCTCGGCTAGCCTCGGGAGGTCCGAGCCTAGGGTCGGAGAAGAGGCTCGGACCAAGAGATACATGGCGTGCTGCGGACCCTTGGATCAAGCTCGATCCAACGGACGGAGGGGGAGACTCGTGGCGAGACCTCGGGTCGTTCGATCTAGGCAACGATCGACGGTCGTTGTGGCTCCAGCTGATGTCTACGTGGAAGCTCAACACCCGTTAGATCAAAGCTGATCCAACGGAGGTCGATGGAGGCTGAAGATCATGACGTGGCATTCTCCTGAGCGTGGGATCAATGATGATCCTACGGTCGTCTGTAGCTCCGGTGGACTAGCGACGTGGCCGACTGCGAACCGTCCGATCGAGATGATCGAACGGCCCCTGGGCCTTCTTCCTCGACGGGTCTCCGCCGCCTGCGGAGGAGAGGGCTTGGCTCCGGCGAAGCGGTCTTTGCTCCGCCAGTGCCTCCTCGTATCGATGAAGCTCTCCGAGGTGTCGGAGATATCCCCGGAGAAGCGTGGCGACGTGGCGAGGGTGCTGATGGTCTCAGGAGCTGGAGAGGGTCGTCGGAGGTGGCTGGCGATGAAGCTCGCGGACTACTGCGATGAAGTTCCGACCAATGCACAGATGGGTACCTGCAGGCGTTAGAGAAAGAGCCGAAGCTCGTGCGTGCAATCGTGGAGGTGAAAGGATGGTTGGCGAGGCCTAAGGCGGAAGGAGATGATCTGGCGACGGTGCTCCGGCCATGTGGCAGAGCTGGAGATCGATGGATGGTGAGATACGTCATCGGCGGGCGTAAAGGTGACCGCGAAGATGAGAGCTCCGACGCGGAGCTCGGCAGAGTGAAATAAAGGCGAGAAGGTGACCGTGGGCGGTGAATAAAAGGCGAGAAAAACGAAGAAAAAAATGAAAAGAAGATCGATCGGGGATGGAGGCGTTCACCTGGGGTTTGGAGCTCGACTTTGAGTTCCAGGTCTTCGCTCGAAGGGTCGGTGGGTCCCTGAGCTCAAGCAGCGGCTCGACGATGGAGAGCTGCGACTCGACGGTGGCCAAGGATCTCGCCGGAGAAGATGGTCGTCTTCGCTCGAGGAAGCTTGCAATTCATATCTCCAATTGGAAGCTCCGAGCTCGGAGTGTCTCTCACAGGTGGCGGATAGGTGCGACGATCGCCGGGCCTCGAGTATTTATAGGTCGAAGGTCTCGGCCAGGCTGATGATGGAGCGAGGTTTGAGGGATTCGTGGGACGAAGCTGAAGGTCGACGTGGGTAATGGAGTAGCTGGCGAGGATAAGGGATGAGTGGGGGTCATCGTGGAGGTTGTGGTGCTCGTCGACGGTGGAAGGAGCGCAACTGAAAATAGGAAGGGGGTGCCCCTCCCGCAAGGCGGAGAACGTGGGAGAGAGGGGCGCCTGGAGGTGGAAGACAAAGTCTCCACCGTTGGATCTTGTGATCCAACGGTGGTGATCGAAGCGAGACTGAGCGGCTGGATGAAGATCTGGACGTGACGATCTGAGGGTTATAGAGTAGCCACATGTCATGATAAGGGCTCGGTGCTAATGGACGGCTAAGATGGGAAGCGAAGGTTGATCGAAGGGCTAGAAGATGACCATGAAGACAACAGCGGAGATGGAAAGTTTGGGATGTGATCTAAGGGCGTAGCGAGTGCCACGTGGTACGCTGAGGAAGAGGCGCGAACGGGCGATTGAGATGAAGCGAGGGCTTGATCAGACGGTTGAGGGAAAAGGGCGTAAGTGGAAGCGGCTAGGCCGTTGGATCTGGAAGACCATTCAACGGCTGAGAGATGCGGCGGTCTGGGCAAGGGGAGCGGGCCGCGTGGCGCAACCAGAGGGCGCCACGTGGCCTGCTGTGGTTGGCTAGACAAAGAAATAAGGTTAGAGAGAAGAGAGGGCCGAATTTGGAAAAACTCAAAACATGAAAGTTGTAGATCTCGATGAGATCTACAAGTTTCATGTTGACTAAAGACGGAGATGAGATCAAATATGATACATAAATACAACAATACAAATATACATACATGTAGTATACAAAGAGGCCCCAAAAACCCAACTTTCTCATACGAGCTCCAAATTGGATGAAATTAGTCTCATTTTAAAGGTCTTTTAGTGTGTATTATTCTAAGAGTGAGTAGACCTATTTTGGAGTTTGTATGAGGGATCTATGTGTATTTTTTGTCCAGGGGTTCTAGGGTTTTATTGGCTAATTTACAAGGGGGATTTCTGGCTTTCTTCCCTATATTATTAACTAAGGAGTACATATTATAAGGAAGAGGTTATTTTGATAAGTGGATATTTTACAAGGGATTTTTGGCTTCTTATTTAAATGTAAATGGAATGCTAAAATGCATGTATTATGTATGCATGCATGAATGCTATTTATGCATTATAAAGGGAAATATGCCTCTATTTACTCGGGAACAAGGCTCTATTTTTAACTTTTAGAGTGATGAATCACATATTCATCAGAGATGCAATAGATGTGAGTCAAAAGACCACATCTCACGCAAAATGAATAGGGGCAACATCAACGACCCGTGGCTCATGATCTATAAATGGCTTGAGCCGCTGGCCGTTCACTCGAAAGGTACTCTCAGAAGACAACTCGGATATGTCAATGCTACCGTTGTCGTGTACCTTTCTCACCAAATAGGGGCCCTTCCATTTGCTCTATAGCTTCCCTGGAAATAGGCGAAGCCTAGCATCAAACAGCCATACTCTCTGTCCAGGCTCAAAATGCTTGTGGCTGATATGAGAATCATGCCAGTCCTTCACTCTCTCCTTATACTGTAGGCTGTTTGAGAAGGCGGTATCTCTAAGCTCCTCCAAGGCTGCTATCTCTGCCCTCCTCTGGTCTCCTACACTATTTGGATCAACAAGTATCTCAGTGACTGCCCAAAGTGACCTGTGTCTCAGCTCAACAGGTAAATGGCACGGCTTGACATATACGAGGCGAAAGGGAGATGTGCCCAATGGTGTCTTGAAAGACGCCCTATATGCCCACAAGACCGAGTCCAAAAGCTGTGACCAATCCTTTCGGTCAGGGCGGACGACTTTCTACAGTATAGTCTTGATCTCCCTGTTCGACACCTCGGCTAGACCATTCGTCTGTGGATGGTATGGAGTGGCAACTCGATGGTCTTTGCCGAACTCGCTAGCAAGGGCCTTTACCTGGTCGTTGATGAAGTGAGACCCCCAATCTGAAATCAATACTCGAGGTACCCCGAACCGCGTGATGATGTGCTTCCTCAAAAATCTGCAAACTATCCTGGCATCAGCGGCTCGGGCGGGGATGGCCTCAACCCAATGGCTCACATAATCAACGGCTAGCAGAATGTACTCAAATCCCTGACTCTTAGGGAATGGACCCATGAAATCGATGCCCCATGCATCAAAAACCTCACAGAAGTGAATGGGCTGCATCGGCATCATATCACGTTGTCCACAAGTGCCCATCCTCTGACAGTCAGTACACCTCTTCACGAACTCATCAGAGTCCTTGAAGAGGGTAGGCCACCACAAGCCGGATTGGAGCACTTTCTGTGCCGTTCTCCTCCCAGAGTGATGTCCTCCTACCTTAAGCTTGTGGCAGTAAGTGAGGACGTTATGGTGCTCCTCCTGAGGAATGCACCTATGCCAGACGCTATCCCCTCCTTCGTGGTAAAGGATGGGATCCTCCCAATGGTAGAACTTGGCATTCGTGAGGAAGGTCTCAAGCCTCTGCCTGGGCCAACCTTGTGGGACTTTCTTAGCAACAAGAAAGTTCACAATATCGGCATACCATGGGAGTGAGGCAATAGCAAGGATCGCCTCATCTGGGAAGGTCTCATAAATGGGATCAATCTTCTCAGAATCCTCAAGGTGCTCTAGTCGGGAGAGATGATCCGCCACCACATTCTTGACTCCAGGCTTATCCTTGATCTCAATGTCGAACTACTGGAGTAGAAGGATCCATCTAGTCAGTCTGGCCTTGGCATCCTTCTTTGCCATGAGGTATCGGATGGCGGTATGATCAGTAAACAGGGTCACTCTAGATCCAATAATGTACGATCTGAACTTATCTAGGGCGAACACTACGACTAGCATCTCCTTCTCTGTAATTGTGTAGTTCCGTTGCGCGAAATCCAATGTCCGGCTAGCGTAGTGGATAGCAAATGGGACTCCATCCCTCCTCTGTCCCAGCACGGCCCCCACGGCAAAATCGGAGGCATCCGTCATGATCTCAAATGGAAGAGACCAATCAGGCGGCTGAAGAACAGGAGCCTCAACAACACATCTCTTGAGAGTCTCAAAGGACAAAAGACACTTGTCATCGACAAGGAACTCGGTGTCTTTCGTCAACAGGTTAGTCAACGGCCGGGCAATCCTACTGAAATCATGAATGAATCATCGGTGGAAACTGACGTGCCCCAGGAAGGACCGTACCTGCCGCAAATTGGACGGCGGTGCGAGTTTTCTAATGACATCTACCTTGGCTGGATCAACCTCCATGCCCCTGTTGGAGATGATATGGCCAAGCACCATCCCTTGAGTCACCATGAAGTGACTCTTCTCCCAAGATAGCACAAGGTGGACCTCTATACATCGCTGAAGCACTCGGTCTAGGCAGTCAAGACATGAGTTGAATCCGTCGCCGTAAACCGAGAAATCATCCATGAAGACCTCCAAGCACTCCCCTACCATGTCCGAAAAGATTGACAGCATGCATCTCTGAAAGGTCGTAGGGGCATTGCATAGCCCAAATGGCATGCGTCGGAAGGCGTGTGCCGAAGGGACAGGTAAAGGTGGTCTTGTCCTAGTCCTCGGGAGCGATGGCCACCTGGTTGTAGCCCGAGTACCCATCCAGAAAACAGTAGTGGCTCTTCCCTGCCAGTCTCTCAATGATCTGATCAATAAAGGGCATGGGAAAATGATCCTTATTGGTGGCCTGGTTGAGTCTCCTGTAGTCAACGCAGACCCGCCAAGAAGTGGGTACTCGTGTAGCAATCTCCTCTCCAGACTCGCTAATCACTGTAGTGATGCCCATCTTATTGGGCACCACATGCAAAGGGCTGACCCACTTGGAGTCGGAGATGGGGTAGATAAAATCGGCGCTCCACCATTTCGATATCTCCTTCATGACAACCTCTCTCAGATTCAGGTTCAGCCGCCGCTGGAACTCACGCGACGGCTTTGCCTCATCCTCGAGATAGATATGGTGGGAGCACAGGGCCGGACTTATCCCTTGGAGATATGCTACGCTCCATCCAATCGCCTTGCGGTTCTTTTCAAGAACCCCCATCAGACGGGATTCTTGTTCTCAGTCAAATCGGCGGAGATAATGATTGGGTACATCTCAGGCTCACCCGCAAGGAATCAATACTTCAGCGAAGTAGGAAGCAGCTTCAGCTCTGGGCAAGTGGGTGCTGGTGGATCTGGCCTCTGAAAAGTCTGCGTAAACGCTGCCAAATATGCATGGGAGAACTGAAACTCTCTGTCACTCTCAGAAACTGGAGAAGGCTGCCCTGATGGACTGTCTCTGCTCTACTCGGCATCTATCTCCCCTCAGCTGTAGGCTCAGTGGAAATCAGGTCTGGCATGTAATCATCACAATCGGCCCAATCAGACTCTAACTCCGAGGGATTTGTGTCATCTAGGGTGGCATCAGCACCACCCTCATCACAAGAATCTGTCTCACGGTCGCAAACCGGCTCTGCTGCCCCTGAAGTATCCTGGACCAGGAATGTGCTCTCCAAGCTCTCCTCTGTTGTCATCTCTGCATCAGCGGAATCTGAAAATGAGAGGATGGCATGTGCTGCTGGGTCTGCCCAAACTACCTCATCATCTGTGATCACAAAGTCACAGTCCTGGTGGATGTCTAGCCCGGCATCTGTCAGCTGCTCTGTGTCTGAAGTGGTCTCTGAGCATGATCTGTCTCTGGATCTGCTGTCCTCGACTGTCTCTATTGGTACACTTTCGCCCTCGACGCAGAAGTATACCTTCCCGCTATCATGGTCAGTCACCGCCTTGGTTGTGGCCAAGAACAGACGACCGAGAATGATGGGGGTATCGGTCACTGAATCAGGGATCTCCATGTCCAACACTACGAAGTCCACGGGGAATTGCAGGCCCTGAATCGTGACGACAACGTCTCGCAACAACCCCTCCGGCCTCTTGACAGATCGATCAGCAAACTGAAGGACTGTCCTGCTATGTCTAAGAGTGCCCAACTCGAAGCGGTCGAGAAGGGCTGCCGGAAGGAGGTTGATCGACGATCCGCTGTCTAATAGAGTGCGGTCGAACCTATGCTCTATGATGTGGCATCTGACATATGGGGCTCCTGAATCTGGCCTCTTGGCCGGCAGACGGTTCTAGATCGCGAAACAAGTGGCTTTCGTCAGCACATGGATCTCTGAGTGGTGGTTCCTCCTCTTCCTCCTGACTGTGGTCCTGTCTCTCAGTGAACGCTGAAGATGGGGAATGTGCTGCAAAGCCTCCTGAAGAGTCAGCTGTATATGAAACCGATCTATCATCTGCTGGCTGAACTCTTCCTGATCTCTCTTTTTTGGATTTTCTTTTTTCTTCCCCTTCCCCATTTGAAGGTCTCTAGGGAAGGGGATCATGGGGTCCTTCTCAGATGAAGGACTAGGAAAGGGTCTAGACGGCTCGACGGCCGGATCCACACATACATCATGCACCACAGTGGGACCAGAAAAAACCAAACCATTTCCTTTATTCACAACAGAGTTCCGAGCTACATCAGAAGTAGGAAAAACAACAGGTCTCTCAACAAAAGAATGGGTGGCCTCAGCACCACCATCGGTTAGATCGACTGGAAGACTCGCGGCCTCAGTACCGCGCTCTGGCTTGGCATCAGGGGTGGCCTCAGTACCACCTCCTCTACCTGGTGAAACGGCAGCCTCAATACCGCCGTTGGAATCAGCATCCTTGGTGCCATCAGTACCACCATCATCGTCTCTAGCAGCCTCAGCACCACTCTCCTCCTCCTCGTCAGGCGCTCTGGTTGTATCCTCATGATATAGCTCAGACGAGGCACCGCCTGCTGGCATCCTACCGCTCCTAAGTGTGACAAAATCAGTATCAAAAAGATATCTAGTCATATCACGAAATGCATCACTAGGAGTGGTATTCTCAGTACAAGCTACCTGCTCAGATTTCCTCTTCAGGCTGTTAGGGTTCGGCTCAATCTGGGCAGGGATGGTGGCCTTCCCTCTCACAATGTCCCGCATCTCCTGGCGGAACTCGTCCATCTCCCGTCGAAAGGTAGCATGCTGATCAGTGAGAAGGCGAGCTATGTCATCCAAGGCGGGGCTCTCATGAGAGCCCAACAGGTAGCCTCTCTGGTAGTGAGGCTGCTGGAACTGCTGTTGTGGCTGAGAGGGGTATGGGTGATGCTGTTGCCGCTACTGGTGAGGCTACTCTCGCCTCCAAGACTGTCCCTGTTGATAGGGACGAGGACCCTACGACGACTGCTGCTGCTGTGGTGGGTACACTGGGGGATGCTGCTGCTGCGGCTGGTGATTTCTCTGCTGGCCGTACTGGCCACCCTGTCCTGATGGCTGCTGCTGGGGTTGGGTACCTCCAGTCCCCCAATGGAATCCGGGATGGTCTCGTCGGATACCGGGCTGAGGGTGGTCATACCCAATCCCTTTAACATCCATCAACGGCTCTGCATCGTACTGGGGTGGCGGGAGCACTGCCAGAGGTTGATCCGGCTGGTATACCACCATCTGCAAGTCTGGAGATGGTGGTAACTGGTAGGTGGGCTGCGGCTGCTGGTACGGCTCCGCTTGTACAAGGTGAACCTGTCTAGGCTGCTGGTGTGAGCTGGAGCGGTGGGATGAGATGCTGCTGCTGCTGCCGGAATCGCCTCGCGACTGAAGACGGGGCTGGAAAGCTGTCTGTGCCTCCTGGAGACACATGAGCTGGGTCTTCATGTCGCTCAGAGTCTGTGCCATCTGCACCATCTAAGTGATGCCCTGGCACTGCTTCTTCTCTATCAACTCCATCCAGTCCAGCTTCTCGCTGATGATCCCCATGTCCGCGGCTGATGACTCGGCCTGTGCTGCTGCTACCGCAGACGAACTGGAAGGACCGGCGTCGACCCGTACTATCCTCTGGTACTGTACGGTCTGTGGCTGCTGGGGTCTGCCCTGAGTATACAATCAGGTCTGGGACATCACCATGTAGTTCTCGGTCATCTCCTCGTAGATGGCCCAGACCTGGTCGTGATCCTTGGTGAAGTACGACCCGTCACAAGAAGCGTTCACCAATCCCTGAAGCTCTGGTGTCAGCCCGCTGAAAAAGCTCTGCATGAGGTTCGGCTTGGAAATGTCGTGGTGCGGGCATCTGTCAGACAGCTCTCTGAACCTCTCCCATGCCTCATGGAACTGCTCGTTGGGGAGCATGGAGAAGTTGCTGATCAGGGCTCTCGCGGCATTGGTCCGCCCGAGTGGGTAGTACTTATGCAAGTACTCGGTGCGGAGCTGCTCCAAGTGTAAACAAACTTCCCCAAATGCTTCAGCCAGGTGGCTGCTCTGTCAGCTAAGGAGAAGGGGAAGGCAATCATCCATATCGTGTCCTGGTCTACCTGACGATCATGGACAGTATTGCAGATCATAAGGAACTCCTGAAGGTGGAGATGGGGCTCCTCGGTGGCGAGCCCATGGAAATGGGGGAGGAGCTGCAAGGTGTTCGGGGGGAACTTGAAGTCCCCCACGATGGCTGGCAAAACAACCCAGTGATGCATCATGGTCGATCCGGGGTTGTGCAACTCTCGCATCGGTCTCGGTGGATCTGCTCCTGCCGCGGCGGCTGCCGCTGCGGCGGCGGCTACTGCGGCTGCTGCTGCTGCTGCCTCATTTGGGACTCTCGGCCCGTCTCTCTGCTGCTCTCGCTCTGCTCTCATCTGCTCCATCTCTCTCCTCATATCCAACATAAACGCTCCCTGATCCCTCAACTGCTGCTGCACCGTCTCGAGGGAGGCGATCAGGGTGGAGTTGATCGCACCCTCGTCCAAAACAAAATGCTCGGGCTGTGGACCTCTACTGCGATCATCAGAACTGCCGGCCATAGTTTCTGCAAAATCAAATGATCCATACTCAGGTGCCGATAAATCTGAAAGTCTCTCCTATGGCACTGGCCTCTCGGAACAGAAAGAAAGGGGGTCGAGGGGGAACAGGGTGGAATCATACTTGGGTTCGGAGAGCTGGTCTCGGCTCTCGCGAACCAACCTAGATGAATGGGTAGACGCGCCCGAAAGCGGTGCAGCCAGAGGCTGCCTAAGAGATCGTCTGCCCATCATCTTGATGTGGCGAGTAAGGAGGATGAGATCTGGAGAAACTATGATCACAAGCAAACCCCCAAGTTCACCAACGCAACGCGAGCTGAAGATCGTAAAGGCTCGGTCAATTTATCTTGTCAATTTTTATTTTGGTGAACAATCAAAACATCAGAGCGATTACGTGACCTGTTGGGATACCCGATACTTTCCCAACCGATTGTCCCGCACAGAAGAGTCGGTAATCAGTCGAGAAGAGTACCGGAGGGCTCTACCTAGTGTTCGGGTCACTCTCTTGCACAATCAAACCAAGCAATGAGGGGGTTGCTCTCCCCAAGACAAGTTTTTAAGTCAAGTGTCTTTTAGGGTCAATAGTTTTAGCAGTCCCAATTTTATGATTTTTCTTTTTAGATTTTTTTAAATAAAAACAAAAACGCCTAACGAATTTTTCGGTTCTCCTGGTTATTAAGTCAAAAACAGGGGGAGAAGACGAAAAAGCCGATGCGCGATGAAATCAGTGATGCATGCAGAGTAAGAAATGCGTACCTGTCTCCAGCTCTCTACATGCAATATGATCCGCACAGAATTTAAAGACAGAATAGAAACTACCTAAATGGTGCAGCGGAAAAATCGAGTCCTAAGCAGGCAACTTCTACTCGAAAGAACCGTCTAGTTGGTCACCAGCCTTCGATCCAAAGGGTCCGGTCTCGGTCTACCCCTCCTCCTCCCGACAAATCGGGTTCAGGAGCAGTGCTTGGCAGAGCAGGCTACGGCACGTAGGCTCGAAGGAAATGATTCAGCTATTTTTATTAATATTTTATTAGTAGGTCCAATTAAACGAACTATAGGCACAAGCAGTCTATTAGGTGTTTGGATCCTACTGAGTACGGCACAGTCAACCAGAAATTCCTAAGGCTAGGGGCTCGATAAAAACCGCGTAAAACCGGAAAAGGCAGCGAAAAACAAAAACCGCGAAGAAAGCTGCGAAAAATCTAAGGGTCCCCCGAGCACACCGGTGCTCGACGAAACAGACCCGAGGAAGTGTCCAAGTCCAAGTCTGTTGTCCCTGTATTATTACAACAAATCAAATGAATAAAAGTCTAAGCTAATCTAAACCTCTCCCACTCAGCTACTCTCTCACGCTCTCCTGCGGCTCCATGTAGAAGGGAGCCGCCTCTGAACACCGCGGTTGCACCGGCTTCTCGAGAGTCACCGCCTCGATCCTCGGGCCCTCGCAAGAAAGAAACAGAGTGTCACAGACCAAAATAAAATAAACAAATAAAGGCAGGAAACTAAATAGGGGTATATGTGCAAAAAGGGTAAAGAAAATAAACAAGCAAAATCAAACCAAAACAAAAATAAAAGAAAATAAAATAAAATAAAATAAAACAAAAATAAAGGAAAAATAAAAAGCCACGGACTCAGAAAAAGCCGCGGAAAGCCACGAAAAAGAAAAGAAAATAAAAATGATAAAGAAGACGACTACTGAGTCGTGCTCCCTTGCAACGACGCCATTCTTATGACCTGCACTTGTCGACTCGGGTAAAGATAATCAAGGGTCGTTGTGACCCAAGTCACCAAGCGCGATCAATCGAGAAAAATATAGACCACAAAACAAGATAAAAACCAAACAAGCTCAGGTAGCGGTCTCGCTATTATATTAACCTGGTATAGCGACCAGGGTCGAACACAAGGAGCACGTGATGGCCTTGCAGCCTACGAAGTAGTCTAAAAAAGGAATAAAATAAAAGAGAAGTCTTTTTGGTGGATTTTTAATCTTTTTATATTTTTTCTGTATTTTTTTAATTAATAAAGAAATGAGAAAAGCAAGTAAACAAGCCAATACAACCAATTATTTAATTACTCAAAAATCATCCAAAAATTTAAATAAAAATGTTTTTATGTTTTTAGAGTTTTTACTATTTTTGATTAATTTTTGGGAATTTTCTGATTTTTAGGGAATTTTATAAAAATCAAACAAGGCAAGAAAGGAAGGGTACTGTCCAGTCAGACTTGGAGGGTCAATTTTAAATGCAAAATGGCCCCATCAAGGCCTGAAGTAATTTTCCTGTAAAGAAGAAAATCCAAGGAAAATTTAGGCACCAGAATTATTAATTTTTTATTTTTCACTTATTTATTAGAATGTTTATAGGTTTTATGGGGTTTTGTAATTTTTCTGTGTTTTCTAAAGTGAAAAATGACCAAAATTGGTCAGAAAATCAAATAAGGCAAAACAAGCAATCTATAATTTTTTTGTAATTTTTAGAGGTGTTTTAATATTTTTTATGATTTTTAAAATTAGACAGTAACGAAAATAAGAGTTTTTGAATTTTTAAAAATAACAAAAATGATCAAAAATGTCTCCAAAAATTAGAGAAAATTTTACACTATGGCAGGAGCCATGTATCCAATTTTCATCAAATTTGGAGTTGTTATTTTATTAAAAATAAAAACAAGGGTACAGTGCACAGGGACCTGTACGCAAATAATAGAAGTTCCAAGGGGTCCGGTGCAATTTCTCCACGAAATCACGCGCGAGGCGCGTGACCTGGGCACTCAGGGACCTATTTGCAAGAAAACTAAAGTCCCTGGACTGTTTAGTAACACGTACTAAAAGTCCAGGGGCTTCCGTGTAAATAACCCACTATATAAAGCACATGCGTAAATAAAACATTCACAGGGGTATTTTTGCAAATATCAAAAGTATAAATTCATTCATTAATACCCTAGAACATCAAGGCTATACATGCAATTAACCCAGACAATCACGTGTCGAAGCACGTGTTCCACTACAGGCAGGGGTATAAAAGCAAATACCAAAAACGTTAGGGTCCACAATGCAAATTACCAAATGCAAATAAAAGGTTTAAAATATTTACAGGACCTAATATTAACAACTAAAAGTCTAAGGGCCTACGAAGAAATTACCATTTATTATATCCGAGGGACGGATGGGCGCCACGTGTAGATCCAACGGTCAGGGTGGGCTGGCGCCTCAACAAGGATCCTCGGTCCTGATCGAATGGCTGGGGCCTCGCCACGTGGAAGATCGGGCGGCTAGGAAGCGACGTGGCTAACCCTCGACGATCGGACGGTCACGATCACTCCTCCAAGGATCGAACGGTGATGGTTGCTCCTGGTGTGGACGACTACAATCTAAACTGGAGCTCGAAGACGATCGGATGGCTGCGGAGGTTCCTCGAAGAACTGGACTCCGGCGAGGTTCGCCGGGCTCATGTACGCGCTGAAGACCTCCTCGCGGGCTGCTGAAGATCGGAGGAGCTAAGCCTTGGCCTCTCGCGTCTAATGGCACCCTCCGATGACGCAGCGGAGCTCCGGAGAGCTCAGGCCACGCCGGCGGAGGAGAAGCTGCTGCTCTAAAGAGTTGGAGCCCTCAGATGGGCTCGGATGGACCTGAAAAGCACGGCAACAGACTCGCGGGTCGAGGGCAAATTTCCTCGACCCTATAAGCGGGGGTGAAGGTGGTCGGTGCGGCGGGGCGTGCGAGCTCCGGTGGAGCGACGGCGAAGGAACTCGATACCCAGTTCCTTTGCGAAATGGGGTGAATGAGTGGGCGAAGAAGGTGCGCGGGGGAACGACGGAGATGATGGGTGACTCCGATGGTCGAACGGGTGGCGAGGGTGGTTAGAATCGGCGATGAATGGCGTCGGAGCGAATTGGGCGTAAATCAAAATTAAAGAAACAGAGGAAGAAAGAGAGCTACCTAATGGACGCAATCGACTGTGGAAGAGCAGGTGCTGCTCCTGGATTTGCGGGTATGGGCGTCGGATCGAGCGTAGAAGAATTCGAGAAGTCGGGTCGTGGGCTCGGATCCGGGGCTCGGTGGTCCTGGGGGGAGGTGACCGGGGGGTCAACGTCCCCGTGGACCAATTAGGGCTGGCCACGTGGAAATGTTTTAAAAATTGATTTAAAAATAGAAAATGGCCGAATTATTAAAAACTCAAAACATGAAAAATGTTTGTTTTAATTTTTTCTATTTTTTGTGATTTTTAATTATTTTTTCGAAATAAAAATGAGGTATTTACACTATAGTGCTATGTATAGGTATTTACACAATATAGATTTTTGATTTTTGATTTTGATTAGTTATTTTTATGCATTTTTATTCCCATTTATATTTTATTTATTTATAGCATAAAATTAGGAATAAAAGGGTATTTTTATGTTATTTTTATTATTTATATACAAGGGTGAAATAAATAGATATATACAAGTATATACATGGTATATGTACAATGTTCTTTTTGATTTTTAATTTTGTTCTTTTTATTTGATTTTTATTTTTATGGTTTTTATTTTATTTATTTACCACATAAAAGATAGAATATATACATTTTTAGGGATTTTAATTTATTTATTTACAAGGTAAAATAAATATAGAGGTGGTTGTATGTACATGATGATTATGCACAAGGAAGGCTATTTTTATTTTCTTTTTAATTTTCCAATTTTTATTTAGATTTTATATTTACAAATATATAAAAATATAGACAAGCCCATTTTATTCTATTTTTGGAGGAAAATATTTTTGTTATATTTACCGGGATATTTACACGCATGAGCTCCCTATCTCTCTCTACTTTGGCTTTTATGCGGTCAGGCCCATGCTGAGCCCTCCCTTGGTATTAGGTTGCTCAATATTTATTCTAAATATTTCCCTCTTTTTCTTTTAATCTTTATTCTTTTATTTTTGCACAAAAACATGCTAATTATTAGTTTTTACACAATGCATGCTTTTTGTAATTATTTGTATTTACAAACATATTCATGCATTTGCAAAGGTTTTTGTAGCTAAAATATAAGAATAAAGAGTGATGAATGAGTATTCATCAGTTATTCATATCCATGAAAATTAAATAGTATTTAATCATCTTGGATCTCTATTCTCATGTACCAAAATAATATGAATCATATCCACATTATTCACATCTTTGATAACTAAATCACATTTAATTATCTCATATAACTCTCCTTATAATATGAATCAAATTCATAATATCCATTATAATTAAATCACGTTTAATTATCAATTTTCTTGATTCTTGGATATATATATCAATAATGAAATTATCCATGAACTCTTTCAAGGATAATGCGCTTTCTCCGCGGATACTTGGAAAAGGACATGGCGATTGTATTGTTCCACGTATAGTGACTTGAATATTGAGATCAAATCTCAAATCCAGATCTTGCGGACCTCCCATAGATGCTTGATTAAATCAAGACCATATCTCATTATATCTGAATCCACATTCAGATCAATGTCCAACATTTGGACTAAGATTAGATCACTTCTCTATGAGAGGAGTCACTAAAATCCAGACCCGTTTCATCACTCCCTAGGAATGGAAGAGTCATGGTTATACAATCATTTATGATCACATCACCCTTAGGTATTCCCAATACTTGTACATCCTGCATACTGGAAGACCCAGATTAAACTCGAAGTTTTAGTTCTCTTTTAGGTTGTCTCCTTCGAGGTTTTATAATTAAGTTTTCTCATTCGATCATTGGGAGTTAGTATTGATCATATACTTTCAAAAGCACATATCATACCTAGGTATTGATCATATACTTTCCAAAAGCATATATCAAGCCTACAAATTCAGTCAAGCTTCCAAAGCGAGACGATCGTGCACGAAATTTGATTATTCCCAATATCTCATGAGTGAGCTCATGTCTTCTGGCTCAGTAAATGAACATGTACGATCCCTTTGAGAGATCGTATTAATCATATGCCCTTGCATGCACACCTGCGCGCCGATGTATAGACCTTGGTTAGATCATCAACCTATTGGTCAGCTAAATGTACATACTCAGACATATAGTAACACATCTATCTTCGGTCAGAGGATGCGTCCTTATATCATGATAACATACGACATAGGACTTTAGTTATCTCGATCTCATTAAATCAACTCTTTGACCTACTCTAACACCTCTGAATCTCTATTCCTATGCAGAGGACCTGCATCAAGATGTCGGTTAGATATCAACCTTTAGAGAAATGATTGACATCTCCTTATCAGGCTGGAGATCCTATTTAACAATCATTTGACGGTCCTTGATGAGTCCTCCATCTAACTCCTTAGATATTCATCCAAGCACCAGCCTCTAAATAATGGTCTGACAGATCAGACTCACTGTCGCTGAGGTGACTACTCATGCCTTCACATTAATCAACAATTAACCCACACAATCAAGTAAGCAATCAAGAGCAAGGGTTAAAATTTATTATACCCTACTAAGAATGTATAATGGCAAGCAAGTAGGGGTCGAACACAGGAAGCAATCAGAGTAAAGCAGACTACGTGTAAGTCGAATGACTTATGTCTCGTAGACTACTTAGGCAATTGGGACTTTTTGTGGGTTTTTAATTTTTTTTATTTAATTTTTTGATTATATATATTTTTTTTTAATTTACTGATTTTTTATATTTCTCTTTTTATATTTTATATTTTTTATATTTTCTTTTTGAAATAAGATATAAGCTATTTAGAATATATATGATACAAGAGAGATAAAAGGGAAATAAAAATGGAATTAAACACTCAAAAATTGAGGAAATAAAAAAAATTCTTTTATATTTTTTAATGTTTTTGTGATTTTTCTAGATTTTTCCTGATTTTTTGGTATTTTTAAAGTCAAAAATACTAATAAATAGTGAAATAAGTTTCTAGCCGAGATTGAAATGAGGAAGAAAAATGGCAAACAGAATCCAAAACTCCTCAAATCAATTTTAAATCAAAGATGAAAAAATCAGAGAAAATTCAGAAACTGAAATTGTATTTTTTGGATTTTGTGGAATTTGTAAGCTTTTTATGAAGAGTTTTAGAGTTTTTATATTTTTATGGGTTATTCTTTTGTATTTTATAATGATTTTTGGATTGAAGTTAAAACACACTAAAATGGGCAAAATATATTTTTTGGGGAAGTTTTTGAGGTGTTTTTATGATTTTTATGGATTTTTAATGCAAACAGTGCTGAAAATGCTTGATTTTGAATGTTTATAAATAACAAAATGCAATAAATATGCAAACAAGAATATGGCGTGGAAGTACAATGCAATATAAGGCTATGCTATTTTTTTGGAGATTTTTAGAGATTTATATATGCATCAAATAAATACCAGCAACATCAAGAAGTTACACTCTAGCAGGGGTATTTATGTAAATATCCGGGAAGTTCAGGGGCCTAAGTGCAAGTTTTCAAAAAAATCTGGGACTTAACACAAATATCAAAGACCCGAGGGGCTTTCCCGCAAAATTGCCAGGTCATGTGCGTAGCGCACGTGACCTGGCAGGGACCAACCAGCAATATTACAAAACTAAGGGGGGCGATGTGCAAAATGTCCAAATTAAAATAACTGTCGATAAAAGTTTTGGTACTAATAAATTATTAAAAAAATGGCAAGGGTATTATTGCAAAATTCACTCACCCAAGAGAGATCCTACGGCTAGTATATTTCCACTTATCCACGTGTCGGGCTCTTGTGCGCCGATGACGGTTCGCGCGTAGACGGCCAAGATTAGATCATCTCCACCAGGATGGACGGCTGATGTGAGCTCCGATCAAACGGCTGCGGTTTGACCTGGGGCTTGTTCTAGTCCGACAGCGGGAGGAGGTGAGGATGATCAGGGAGGAGCTCCGGTCAGGCAAGACTCCTCCGACCAGCAATCCCTCCCCCATCTCACGTTGATGCTCCAAAATAGCCCGATTGCTTCCTGCGAAGCTTCTCTAAGTGCCGGAGGTCCAAAAAGTCTCCACTCAGGACCGGAGAGCTCCCGGGAGGGCGGCGGAACATGCGGCACCCAGCCTCCTCTGGTGAGTCTTCAAAAAATGACTCCAAGCACGTGGGAGACTCCTATACCTGCAAGAAGAGTGTGAAGAAGTCGGGGGAAAAATTCCCCGACTCCGTGGAGGGTGTGACGGTGGTGTATGATGCCGCGAGGTGGTGGCCGGAGGTGCGCTGCGGCAAGGTGCTTGTAGAGAGTGATTCGATGGGCGAGGATGAACCCGGGAGATGGCGAGGAGGTTCCTAGGGTATGGTGAATAAAGTGCAAAAGAGATAAAGAGAAGAGAAGGAGGAAAAGGGCCTCACCAAGGTGACGCTGGGAAGTACTTCGGCAACGACTTCGACGAGGGGATGCACCTCTATTCGACACCTCCAGGCCTTCCCAAGGGACACCCCCGATTCCTGATGTCACCAGGAAGAGAGCACGGGGCTTAGGACAATGGGTTTGAGGTGGAAGAGTGATCAAACGTGGAAGGGAAGAGGGGGGCCTATTTGAAGGG
Source organism: Ottelia alismoides (assembly GCA_037367405.1). Classification (NCBI taxonomy): domain Eukaryota; kingdom Viridiplantae; phylum Streptophyta; class Magnoliopsida; order Alismatales; family Hydrocharitaceae; genus Ottelia; species Ottelia alismoides. The sequence continues at coordinate 13,700 of JAZKJV010006807.1, read as the reverse complement.
TTGACAATCGAGACACGAAGATCAATAAATCGGGAGCGATGCAGTGATTCAATGCCCGAGGAATGACATAGCCGTGAATCACCACATATCGAGGAGCAAAAATGTAGAAGAGGCCGACACGAGACGATGAAAGGCTTGGCCTCCAAAAACGGTCGAAATCCAAGAAAAATCGCATCTGACACAGGGGCAAGGGGCGGGTCAGAGAGTTGACCCGCGGTCAACTCTCGGACCCTCCTGGTTGGTCCACGTGGACCAACCAGGAAAAACCCTGGAAAAAACATTTATAAAATCATTAAAATATAGAAAATGAATTTATTAATTTTTGGTTATTAAATAAAAAATGATTATTATTTTATAAATTATTTTATTATGATTTTTATTTATTTTTTCGAGAATAATAATTACAAGTTACCATTTATAGCCTTTATAAGTATATATATATATTTTAATATTTTATTTTTAGTTTGTGAATATAATTTATTTTTTTGTTTATTATTTTATAAATTTATAAATTATTTTTATACCCTTAAATATATTTTTATTTTATTTTGTGAAGTATTTTGTACACTTAATAAAATAGAAATAGTAATTATATAGGTTTGTATACAGGTATTATACCTAGGTATGTTATATACATGTATTTTATTTTGTGTTTTCTTTATGTTTTTATTTTAATTTTAATATACATATATATTCTAAATAATATTTACAAAATTATAAAAATATAAAATTATAAAAATAATGAATAAATAATAAGATGAATATTTTAATCTGTACAAGTATACAAGCGGGGTCCAAAACTCAACTTTCAAATCGTAACTCGGAAAATACGAAACCACCTTCATTAAATAGATTATGAAATATTATATACAATTAAATATGAGTTTGACGTGTTTCAAGTTTTTATTTGAGAGATACAGGTCTAGGAAGTTGGGATTCTGGAATCTTATTCAGATCATAACTTTTTATTTGTACAATATTTTTGTGTGAAATCAATTTTGTATTTTTCTTTATTTAATTATCTACAACTTTCATATACAAAGTTTATTTATTTGAGATATAAAAAGTGGAACCAAAATAGGTCCCAAAACGAATAAAGAATGCATTAAATAAAAGGGATTTTATTGGTTTTTGCCCTTATCTCCCCTACTTTATTCCTTGTCGACCTAGTCATCGAGATGCCTAGGTCTCGGGGTTTTGGGTCATAAAATATTTGCAATATTTTCTTCTTTTTCTTTTCTTTTCTTTATTCTATAATTTTGGCTTTATAACAGCAATTTTATACATATTTACACAATAATGCATGGATGATAAATGCCTAAATTAGGCATATTTACACGCATTTACTAGGGTTTTTAAGGCCAAAAATGATAGAATAAAGATGATGAAACGTAGATTCATCATCTCCCTATACTTGCCTTTGCTAGTCCCTAGCAAACACTTATGCAATAAGTGCAGAAAAAGAGAAACAAAGAAAACAAAAGAAGAAAGATGGATGAAGCTTAATTGTCAAACTTGTCTTCACAAAATCAAAGTTTGGAGCTTAAGTCAGACCTTCGGAATTTTAGTGCGGGCGGAACCTTAATGAGAACCGGATTTGAAATCCAATAGCCTTCGAGAATCCCAAAACTCTGCTCAAGTCTCCTGAATAGCCAGGTCAGAAATATTTCAACTCATACGCAAACCCTTACGACTATGAATCTGACTCGTACAGTGTAAGTGATGGTGGCTCTCCCCAACTGAAATGACAAAGAGACTGACTTCTCCAATATGACAACCCACTGATTCCCTAATCCAACAACTCATTCCTCAAGGAGCAGGATTTCCCTTCTAAGTTCAAGTGGCAACCCAGCTCAAGAGGAGGGGGTAAAGAGAAGAATGGACGGTAGCCAGTGTAGCTACCTATCCTAGGATGCAAGACTAGTGTAGTCGAGTCATCCAGCTGCAGGCTCACATGATTTGACTTTGAAGCTCAAGCTTGCTTATTTGACTTTGCACATATGTACATTCCGGCAGGCATTTTTATTTTTTGTACAGACATGTCCACTTTTTTTGGAGTTTTTGCTTTTGGCATTTTTTTGAATACTATATATAGCAGCATTTACATAGAGAGTTTTTCCTCTTGAGTCAGTTGACTATCCCTCTTTTGAAGCTTTATTGCAACCCACAATCTCCTGTCCTCGAAACTCATCATCACCGGACGGGTTGGGATGCACTCCCTCCCTAGAGGAGAAAAGTGTTTCCACCTGTGTGTGTCTCATACCGACAAATCCTACCCCTCACCACTCCAACTAAGTTGAGCCAAGTGAAAGGTGTAGGTGTCCAAGTTAGGTCATTATCAACAAGAGTCATGCGTGTGCTCCGAAATACTCACTTAGGCGTCAAGAATCCATTGAACCAAGCCCCGTGATCCTCAAATAATTAAGTCAACTAGACCTGAAGTCTCTCAATTCCAACTCCTATAAGGTTCCTGTTAATTAGGTAGATTTAAGGTCCAACCAAGCTCCAATCTTCGGATTATAACTCATTCAACCATAAAACTCAATCCGAAAAATGCTCATGCCATGCAAATGTTATGCAGAAAATATTTTTGTGATGCAATTTTCAAAGATTTTGAACTTTTTATGGGTTTTTGAAACGATGATGCATATGGCATTTTTTAGATTTTTCAAAAAGATTTTTCAAATGTTTTTGGTATTTTAATTTTTGCAAGTGTTTTTGGGATTTTTAAAAACATAGGATTTTGGCTAAAGACTAGGTACAAATATTTACACGGGCATGCCTCTTATATTTACAAGAAGTGGATTTTTAGAATTTACAAGGGTAAGTGATCAATTTCATAAGTATATACTTAAAGAATTTTAGGTGAGATGAAAGTATTCCTCAAACTCATTTGAAAAGGTTTTTCAATCAATTTTGAAAACTATAGTCCAAAATAATTTTTACAAACAGTTTTTACAAATATGTACACACATTTGAAATCATTTTGTAAAGGTTTTCCAAACATTGTATATAGATTTTTCAAAATATTTTTTGCAACCATTTTTCAAACCATTTGCAAATCATTTTTCAACCTTTTTATTTCACACAAAGAAAAATAAATTTTTCTAACAAAATATTTTTACAAAGGTTGAAAACATGTAACAAAACGTTTTCCAAATAGTTTTCAAAAGATTTTTCACGAAGGTTTTCAAACTACTTTTCAAACATTTTGCAAAAAATATTTTCACCTGATTTATTAATCAGTAGATACACAAGGAATTTGATGAATAATCATATCTTTTTATTAAGGTTTTTAATGAATTTTATAAGTATACTTAGTCATAATTATTAAGAAAATACGAAGTACGAGTTATGGCTAAAGTATATATGCAGTATATACAACCCCCTATACTTAGCTTGAGCTATGTCCTCATAGATCAGAGAGAAAAGAGAAGACATAACTTGTACTGAGTATAGAAAAGTCTAAAGAATAAATGACTAAGAGATGAATGAACGAATGAGAAGTTGACCATCCCCCTATACTTAGGATTAAATAATCCTAAGTATAGCAGACTGTACACAAAGCAGGGAGGGTCAAGGGTGGGAAATGAACAGATCGTCCTCGGACTATCTCCCCCTATACTTAGGGTAAGATATCCCTAAGTATAGACAAGAAGAGGAGACAATGGAGAGGATCAAAGAATAGAAGCACTTGGGGTGCACACCCCCCTATACTTAGGACAGAGTACGTCCTAAGTATAGAATTCTGACACAAAGGGGTGACACCTTTTCGGTAGATAAAGAAGATAACAAGGAAAAGAAGAAAATAAGAAAATAGATGAAAGTGGATATGAACAACAAGGGATGCTCATCCCCCTACACTTAGGATAAAGTACATCCTAAGTGTAGCAGTGATGAAAGGGATGACATCATGGCGGTAGAATAAGATAGAATAGAAGGAAAATAAGAAAAGAAGAAAAGTCATTCAAAAATATTTTTCTCTGCTTTGCTTTCCGTTGATGTTTTGGAAATATTCGGCTCATCCATGTAGATTACTTGAATAGAGTCAATGACAGATATGAATGTATTCATGTTCAAGGTAAGGATTTAGAAGCTGTCCATTGACTACAAATGGTTGTGCGTCAGCTGACAAATTAGATATCAATACACTTCCGTTGTCACACACATGCTTAACCATAAATGTCCAGTCCATTTGCTCTTCAATTTGCCTGGAAAGATCTTTAATTTCGCATCAAACAACCACACCTTCTGACCCAGCTCGGAGGACTTGCGGCGGATATGCTTGTCATGCCACCTTTTGACCTTCTCCTTGTACATCAGGCTGTTGTTGTATGCATAATCTCTGAATTCCAATAATCTGTTCAGATCCAAATTTCTGTTCTTCCCTGCTTGCTCGGAATCCAAATTACAGATGTTGATGGCCCATAAAGATTTATGAATTAAATCAACGGGCAGATGACATGGCCTTGCCATACACAAGTCGGTAGGGAGACATTCCCAAGGGTGACGTGTACGCTATTCTGTAAGCCCAAAGAATGGAATCAAGTAGCTGAGACCAGTTTTTCGATCCAAACGCACAAGCTTCTGTAGAATTGTCTTGATCTCCTTGTTTGAACATTCAGCTAAGCCATTAGACTGCGGGTGGTAGGGTGAAGCAACACGATGTTCAATGTAGAATTCCTGAGTCAGCTTCTTCAACTCTCCGTTCATGGAAATGGCTACCCCCGTCAGATATGAGAATCTTGGGGATCCCGAACCGTGTTATGATGTGATCTCTCAAGAATCGACAGACAGTCCTACTGTCAGCAGTTCAGGCGGGGATTTCCTCCACCCAGCAACTTACATAATCGACAACAAGTAGAATGTATTCATAACTCTGACTGTTGGAAATGGGCCCATAAAATCGATACCCCATGCATCAAAGACGTCTAATATCTGAATGAATTTCAGAGGTATCGTGTCTCTCAGTCCTATGGTTATGCCCGTCTTCTGACAGTCAGTGCAACATTTGACATAGTCATCTACATCTTTGAATAGTGAAGGCCACCAGAGGCCACTCTAAAGAACTTTTGCTGTTGTTCGTTTGTCGGAATGGATGTCCTCCAGAATTTTCATCATGGCATAAGGCGAGGACACTTGGAACTTCCTCCTGAGGAATGCACCTTCTCCAGATACAATCTCCCCCCTCACGAAATAAATACGGATCCTCCACTGGTAGAAATGGATTTTAGACAAGAACCTGTCTATTTTCAACTTCGGCCAATCCTGTGGGATCTTCTTGGTCACTAGATAGTTGACGATGTCTGCATACCATGGAAGCGAGGTGACTGACAGAATTGCCTCATCTGGAAAGGTCTCTGTAATCGATTGCAGGCTTAGCTCAGGAGATTCCGACTCAGGAAGCCTTGATAGATGATCGGCCACCACATCTTTACCCCAGGTTTATCTCTAAATTTCCAAGTCGAATTTCTGGAGGTGAAGGATCCACCGAATAAGGAGTGGTTTGGCATCCTTCTTCTGCTGTAGATACCGATGGCCGAATGGTCAGTGTAAATGATCGCTTTGGATCCGAGAAGGTAGGATCTGAACTTCTCCAAGGCAAAGACTACCGCTAGCAGCTCCTTTTCGGTGACAGTATAGTTTCGCTGAGCTTCATCGAGTGTTCGGCTAGCGTAGTGAATTGCAAACGATATATTATCTTTCCTCTGTCCAAGTACAACACCAATGGCATAATCTGATGCATATGTCATTATCTCAAAAGGCTGAGTCCTAATCGGTGGCTGCAAGACATGGCCTACGTGATAAGTTCTTTTAACTGAATAAAGGAAATGAGCACACGGTCATCCACGATGAATTCATTCTCCTTGCCGAGCAACTCAGTCAATGGTCTGGCCAGTTTGCTGTAATCTTTGATGAACCGTCGATAAAAACCGACATGGCCTAAAAATGACCTAACTTGTTTGATTGTTGTAGGTGGCTCAAGTTTGGAAATCACCTCCCCCTTGGCTGGGTCAACCTCCATGGCCACGTTTAGAAACAACGTGACCCAGCACGATTCCTTCGGTCACCATGAAGTTGCTCTTCTCCCACGAGAGCACAAGATTCACTTCGCAGCACCTCCGTAAGACTCGGTCTAAATAATCTAGACATTGATCGAATGAATCCCCGTAGACCGAGAAATCGCCATAAAGACCTCAAGAAAGCTGCCCACCATATCGGCAAAAACTGCAAGCATACACCTCTGAAATGTGGTTGGGGTATTGCAAAGCCCGAACGACATCCGTCTGAAGGCATATGTACCAAAAGGACAGGTGAACGTAGTCTTCTCTTGATCTTCAGGAGCAATAGCAACTTGATTGTATCCAGAGTATCCATCCAAGAAGTAGAAGTATTCCTTCGTGGCCAATCTCCCCAAGATCTGGTCTATGAAGGGTAAAGGAAAGTGGTCCTTCTTGGTGGTGAGGTTAAGTCTTCTGTAGTCCATGCATACTCGCCAAGAGGTGGGTAATCTGGTTGCGATCTCCTCTCCTTTGTCATTTTTCACAATGGTGATCCCTGATTTCTTAGGCACCACATGCAGAGGGCTCACCCATTTGTTGTCAGAGATGGGATAAATGAATCCCGCATCACGCCATTTCTGAAACTCCTTCATAACAACCTCTCGCAGATTAGGATTTAATCTTCTCTGAAGTTCTCGAGAGGGCTTGCAATCTTCTTCTAGAAAAATGCGATGCGAGCACAACGATGGATTGATCCCATGGAGATCCGCAGTTCGCCAGCCTATCGCCTTGTGGTTGCATTCAAGAACCTCCATCAGACGAGATTCTTGGTCTTCGATCAGATGTGCATGAATAATGACCGAGTACATGTTTGGTTCTCCCGCAAGAAAGGCATACTTCATGTTGGAGGGCAAGGGTTTTAATTATGGTGGGGTCGGAGCTGCTTCAGAAGTGACCTCGACTATTAATGCAGGTGGCGATTCTTTCATCCTGCTTAGTGTCCACCATACTCTATTCTGCCTCCTCACACAAATCTTGACAGAATGTTTTGATGATATCCTCTTCGTTGCACAACTCTTCAACAATCTGCTCTTGCACTTGAAGGCACATCAGTGCTGCATGTATTTCCTCAAGCAGGTCATCACATATCTCATAATTTTTGACAAGGGGAAATTCAACTGCAGGGTCCATTCCTTCCATGGGGAGAGAGGAATTCATAGGAATTCATGGATTTCTTCATCATCCCATATAAAGATTTTGTATCCTGTATTTCAGTTAGAAAGTCGCAGTCTTTGGAAGATTCGATCACCTCTACACATCCTTCAGATGCTCTCTCTGACAGTTTGGCATCGGACAGGGTCTTTATTTGAATTGTTTCACCGCCAGCTCCGAAAGTGATTTCTCCAGTCCCATAATTAACCACTGCGTTTGATGTCCGCCAGGAATGGTCGTTCGAGTATTAATTGGGGTGAGGAGTAAGGGCGTAGAGACGTCCATATCTAATACCACAAAATCGGCCGAGAACAGCCTCCCCTGGACCGTTATTATCACGTCCTCCAATACGCCCCTCGGCCGCTTCACTGATTTGTCTGCCAACTGCAGAATCATCTTGGTGGGCTTGAGCGGTCCTAGCTTGAATTCCGTGATCAAGGAAGCTGACATCAAATTGACAGAAGATCCACTGTCCAGCAGAGAACGTTCAAATTTTTGATCGAACATATGGCATCATACAAGAGGTGCCCCATTATCTGTCTTCTTGTCCGGGAGATTGCTGATAGCATTGACTGTGGCCATTGTGAGGATGTGCTTTTCAGGCTTGCCTCCTTTGTTTCTAGAGTTATGGGGATGAGGCCTACGCTTATTCGTACATGCATCCTTCAGTCCTTTCTTCACAGTTGGCATGTACTCAAGAGCTTTCATTAGTGGCATATTCAAGACCAAATTCTGGATAATCTCTACAATAGCAGGATTAGACAAAGCATTTTTTTAAATTTTTCATTTTTTTGTGTTTTTTCATTGCCTCTGGAAAAGGAATATTTACAGAATCTTCACCAATATCATTCAAAATAGTATCCATATTGTTGTGTACAGGTAGATGACAAAAAGGAATGGATTCATCTACAATTTGTGGACCAAAAATGGCGAGCTCGTCTTCAGGTGTTGGCGTTGGACTCGCTGCAGGTGCAATGCTCCTCCTGTCAAGAACTGGTTCTGAGGCAGGTGCAGATGTCTCCAATGTTGGCTTATCTCACCGTGGTTGCTGCTATCTTTTTGTGTTTTGCTGTTTTCTTCATTTTTTGTGATTTTCTGGATGATGGTGCTGCTCCAAAAATACTTCCTAGCCTAGCGTTAGTCTGGCTGACGATTTCCCCGTCAGATGCAAGATGCTTCCCCTTTGCGGTTGCTGATGCTTGAGTGTTCTACTGCACCTAAGAGTAACAACGCTAAATAAACAAATTGTTACTACCTGATTTGGGCAGATCCTGCAAGCTACCTGCTCCTTACGTCGGAAGTTATTTGGATTGGCCTCGACCTGGGCTGGTATGATGTTTTGGCAGCCGTCAGGTCGTCGATCTTATAGGTCATCTCAGCAATATTTTTGACCAGATGTTCAAGACAAGCGAGGGCAGGGTTCACTGGTGCAACTTCAGATGTATCGCCCCCTTGGGACCTCTGATTCAGATAATTTGAAGGGGGTTGTTGTTGGTATCCTTGCGAAAATTGGTGGGGAGGAAAACGAGAGGGATACGGTGAATACTGTTGAGAGGGGTTTGACTGATGATATGCTGCAGCCGGTTGCTATGGAGGGTGGCGGTAGCCAGGTTGCTGCTACTGATAACCCTGCCTCCATGTGTTCCCATATTGCTGCTGCTGCGGATTTTGAGACTGGAAGTTCCTACCTCCCTGTTGTTGCTGGTATGGTGGTTGATTCGTCGTGTTCTGACCCTGGAAGTGTCCTTGAGGATGGGTCAGCTGTTGTTCAGATCCCATACACCATTGATTTCTTGAATTTGTGGTGGGGCAGGAGGAAACTTCTCTGGATAAACAGGAAGCAGCTCGGGTTGATAGACAACCATCTGGTTTTGTGCTTGTGGGGGCTGCTCCGGTGCCTTGCACGTAGTATACATGCTGAACTGGAGGGGGCTGCGGAGGACTAGGCTGAGGAGGTTGCATGTGTGACGGTTCCTTCTGCTTAGCCAGAGCTCTCAGTAGCGGACCACAACGTTGCAGGCGTTAGCGTTCAGGGGTCGAACTAGCTGCTCCAGTTGTTGAGAAATCACATCAAGCTTCTCAATCCCTGAGTTCTCTTCTCAATGACAGATAGTTTTTCTAGGTCTTGGGACCTCTTCTCGATAATGTCAACTTTAGACAAGTGGCTCCCAATAATGCTGAGGTTGGAGCTCTCATCCTTGTCTTCGGTGTGGCTAGCCATGTTCACGGGCTTTGTTAATGGCGGTGGGCATCTTCATGTAAGCACGTGATGAGGACTGAGCGGACTCTCCCTCGGCCATCTCCTCAAAAATGTTCCAGACAACATCCCCATCTTTGTTGAAATGCGAACCTCACAAGCGGCATAATGAGTCGCTGGCTCTCGTGTCCAGACCACCGAAGAAGTGCTGCACAAGACTAGTCTTGGGAATCTCGTGGTGGGGACACCGTTCTTGTAGTTCCTTGAATCTCTCCCAAGCTTCATGGATTGTCTCGCTGGGCTGCTGATAGAAGCTTGAGATGCGAGAACGCATCTGATTCAGACGACCAAGAGGATAGAATTTGTGAAGAAATGCAGATTTCAGTTCCTCCCAAGTCATGACTACCTTCCCCAAGTGATCGACCCAATACAAGGCCTTATCTTGAAGGCTGAAGGGAAAAGCGGACATCTTGACTACCCCAAAGGGATGCCGGGGTAGTGAGCGGTGGCGCACTTCTGAGGTGGATGTAAGGTTTCCTCAGTGGTTCCCATGGAATGTGGGAAGCATAGATAGAAACTGTGGCTTCATCTCGAAGTGTGCGTGAATTTGTGGAATTTGGATCCACTCGGTGATACGACCCACCCCAGGGTAGTATGTTTGCTTCAAAATCAGCTTCGGTTGTGGTAGTTCCGCATCCATTCTTTCATACTCAGGTCTTCCCACTGAGAGTTCATCTTCGGCACCTCCTTAATTGAACTCCGGATCATGATCGTCCTCTCGTCTGTCATTCTCTAATCAGCTCTCTGTTTTAAATCATTGAGCATGTCCTGGAATGCAGTCTGGGCCAAAGCCTGAGTGGTCAATTGTTGTTGGATGGCCTGGATAGATGCAAGCAACTGACTGTTGACCTCATTCTGTGTGGTGTATTTCCCTTCCCCTTGATCTGCTGGTTCACCCTGCTAGGGATGTGTTCCCTTTCCTCTGCCAGTTGGAGCCATCTCAGAATTGTCTTGAATTTCGGGCTCGCGATCGGAGTGAGAATCTGCATGGCGGAATAAACCCTGATCAGTATCTGTCTGAGCACCAGCTGCTGAGATAAGTCTGAAATTAAGGTCAATCCCAGAATGTTATGAACGGAGCATAGGATATTGACTGAAATCGATCTCCATCCACAAAGGATTAATTCTGGGACAAAAGTAATCCTGATTTATTTGAAGAGGAAGGGTTGATTCAGGATGCGAGTCCATCCCGAACAGTGGATTTATTGGGGATAGGAAAGTGTTGAAGGGTGTAAGAATAGGGGAGTCCAAGGAGAAATTCGCAAGATCCGAACTAACCACTTGGATATCACCCCTGTTTATTGAAGATGTAGGCGACACGGAATCGATGTGGGCGTCGGCAGGGTCCCGACTAAACCATCCATGTGACGACATCTTGAGAGGGTTGAAGAGGAAAAGATGATGGATGAAGAGAACGGAGGTGGAACTGGAAATAAAGGAGTGTAAAACAGTAGAAGGCTCACGATGAGCGAGGGTTGAAGGGGAGGGAGGCAAAATGGCGCAAAGGCACAGTATTTTTGATCTTGACCTTAATTCAACTAATACAATCAAACCCTCAAAGCAATGGATACACCAACAAGACCCGTGAAGCCGTGAAGGTTCGGGAAATTATCTTTGTGAGTTTCTAGATTTGATTTTCAGCTAATTATCTTGTCACGAGTCCTTAGAGCGCTATGCCTATAGGAGAGAGAGTACTGACAGAAAAGTATCCCGTACTTGTCCTCCTCCTGTGTAACCTGTAGTCTGCACTTTTTAAGATCCTTGTAATCCTTCCTGGATCCCTACTCAGCCAAAGCAAATAGAGAGAGGAAGCCAATAGGCGAAACCGATACTTCGGAACTCGTTCGCAACGGAATCACCCATGAGCATGCAAGAACCTACTCGGACGCAAGATGATGAGACAGACACCCCTGTGAAGGCCTATGCTCGATACTTCGGACAGGGTCAATGCTCTACACAATAGAGAGTCATCAATGTCGACCAAGCCCTACTCGTCTACGTACGATAGAAGCGCCAATACTTCGGAAATCCATGCGATACACAAGGCAACCACAGACTGGATTTTGGGCTCTAATCCTTACGACGTCGCTCACCTCACTGGGAAGGAGACCTTCCTATGCAACCTGAAAACAAGTGAGGGCTTTGCTCACCCCAAAGCAATGAGTCCAATTAATTGGTTTTATTAAGGTCAAGTATTTTTTAGCAGTCCCTTTTTTTAATTTTTTTTGTGTTATCACTTGTTTTTGAGTCAATATTAATACAAGTGCATAATGTTTTGTCTTTTCTTTGATTCCTATTGATCCAAAATAGAGGGAGAAAGTTCGGCAAAGCAATGCAAGGCGACACTAAGATGGAAATCTCACCTTAGTTCCTGAATGATGAATGCTCAGTTAGAAGACTTACAGTGCTTCCAGCTCTCTCCATGCGGGATGCAAAACATGAATTTATAAACTATACTATATGCCGATATGCACACGGAAATCATCCTAAGCAGGCAATTGCTAGCGTGAAGAACCAAATGCTAAACACACAAAGCGAAACCTAGTAGTCCGATCTTGGGAATCTCCCTCGGTGCCCACCACCATGGGTCCCTGCTAGCACTGTATGGAGACTCTTGCGGCGCGGTAGTTCGAATTATATGTTCAATAATTAATTTTATCTAAGTCCAAACGATAGACTATAGGTGCATGCAATGGTTGTTAGGTGTTTGGCCTTAGATTACACGATCAATGCAATCATAAAGACTAAGGGGTCATTCCACAAAAGTTAAGAAAAGGAAACAAAACCGGGAAAATGGCAAGCGGTGAAAAAACGCGTCAAAACTGCGGTGAGCCCCCAAGTGAAAATACACTGGAAATTGGGCCCGAATGTCCAAGAGTCCAAGGTACTTGTATTATTACAAGTTAATCAAAGTCTCCTCTCTCACCAAAAAGAATAAAACTAACTACCTCTCTCTCTCAAGTCCTCCTGCTCTCTCCTGCCGGCTAGGGTAGAATAGCTGGCTCCTCCTCCCAAGGCTGCTCAGGGATCCCCTAGGAGATCCTCCTCGGTTAGTGGTCCCTCGCAAGAAAATAGAAAGAGATGTCAGACGGTTCCAAAATAATAATACAATAAGATAAGATAAGCAAAAATGGCTAAGCTAGTAACAAGAAACAATTCTACTCTACAAGCCGATGCTCCCCCGGCAACGATGCTATTTGAAAAATGAGAAGACGAGAAACGCTAAATAATGGTCTGACAGATCAGACTCACTGTCCGCTGAGGCGACTACTCAGCCTTCACGTTAATCAACAATTAACCCACACAATCAAGTAAGCAATCAAGAGCAAGGGTTAAAAATTATTTATACCCTACTAAGAATGTATAATGGCAAGCAAGTAGGGGTCGAACACAGGAAGCAATCAGAGTTAAAGCAGACTATGTGTAAGTCGAATGACTTATGTCTCGTAGACTACGTAGGCAATTTGGGACTTTTGGTGGGTTTTATTTTTTATTTAATTTTTGATTATATATTTTTTATTATTAATTTAATGGTTTTTATATTTTCTTTTTTATATTTATATTTTTTTATATTTTCTTTTGAAATAAGATATAAAGCTATTTAGAATATATATGATATAAGAGAGATAAAAGGAAATAAAAATGGAATTAAACACTCAAAAATAACAGGAAATAAAATGTTGGGATTTATCACTTGTGCCCCTCCGAGATATCGCAATATCAGTTATGCCCTATCTTTTTGGTATTATCAGTTGTGGCCCCTCACTTCTTTTCTCCGTCATCAATTGTGCCCTTCCGTCAGATTGACCGTCAAAAAATTGAAATAACCATAGTTTACTCAAACCATGGGTGTGTTAAGAGGGGTATTATGGTCAGAATAAAATCAAATGCGGGTTGATCACGTAGCTCAGGTGATTCGAGCTAATTCAAGGGCTGGATTTTGGATGTGTTTCAATGGATGCGATGAAAGGGTTCATCGAACGACGCCTGTAGCGTCTCCTTCCTCCTACAGTTGCTTGCCTATAGGAACAAAGCAGCACTCGATCGGGGCTTTTAACTCCGGTGAGTTTGATCACACGAGGGGCTCCTGGTGGCCAGATGAGCTTCTGAAGCTGGTCCTGCAATTTGAATTAGATGGTCCAAGGCTGGGTGTTCAAATTGTAGCGTGCAGGCAACAAAGAGAAGGGGGATGGAAGCATCTAAATTTTTGAGGTGGAGGACGGGAGAAA